>JAWDJD010000008.1:24593750-25307500 GCA_035047305.1 Bradypodion pumilum
AGAAAAAGCAAGCTTGTATATTCATGGGCAAGTTAGGTAAAGGTTGTCCTTGCTCGAAAGCCAGTCGTATCCGACTCTAGGGTTCAGTGCTCATCTCTGTTTACAGCCAAATAGCTTTCCTCCCACCCTTTTCTTGGAAGATTCTCAATTTACTTCTCGGTGGCTTAAATATCTCAGAAAGGCATTTAATATATGATGCTGGTTATTCTTCCATATCTAGACCAGACATGCAGCTACCAAAATGAAGGCACCCTTTGGTAAGTTCATTCATACCTTTTGGTAAGTTCATTCTTTAGTTCCTTTCACCTGACCTAGTGTGAGAAAGATTGGCTGTCTGCATCTGCAGACATTTCCGTGGACATGTGGCAGGCATGCCTCAACACCGGAGGCCATGGAACACTGTTTACCTTCCCACCAAAGTGGTACATATTTATCTACTTGCAATTTCTTGCTTTCGAACTGCTAGGTTGGCAGAAGCTAGGACAGACAGGAGCTCACTCTGTCATGCAGTGCATGGGAATCGAACTCCGATCTTTCAGTCATCGAGTTCAGCATCTTAACCACTTGAGCCACCGCAGCAAGTTACACAGTCCTAAAATGTCCCGAAAAGTTACACAGTCCTAAAATGTCCCAAAAAGAAGGGAATAATAAACTATAATATTTCTGTGCATATTCTACCTAGAAACATATTGCAAAGGATTCTATTTTCTGTGGCATCTGTCAAATGCCTTCCTTAGCGTTGACTGTGAAGGCCTAGGAAATTCCAAGATTTTTTTAGCTTCCCTAAAAGCAAGACCTCCAGATTGTGAAGTATATGGAACGTTTTAGACGAACTACCGTATTTATTCGAGTATAACGCGCACTCGTGTATAACGCGCACCCCTAATTTTCCATGAAACCTCGGTATAAAATTTTCTCGGCTAGCTGCTCGGTTTCCATGCATTTCAGCATGATCAACAACTTTGAGCTTGAACGAAGCGTCATATGCACAACGTTTACGCTTGATACCCTGAGATGCCATCTAAAGGGGAACCAGTTATATCGGTGAAAAAGAGCACGCCTTAAAATATTGAGGGAGGGGGGATAATCAGACCCACCTGTTGCAGAAAATGCAATCCGAAACGAGCACTTCCGACCTCCAGGAGCCTCGCTCGAACTGCGAGCTACCTCCGGGCCACGCCTCGTCTCCCGCGCCACCCAATCAGATCCCGTCAATTTCTTCAAAGCCACCCCCCGCCTCCCCTTCACCCGCCGCAGCAATAGACAGCCGACCCAATTCTAAAAAGGAAGTAAAAGAGGCTCGTTTATAACGCGCACCCAGTCCTCGTGTATAACGCGCACCCCAACTTTGATTTCTTTTTTTGGTATAAAATTTTGCGCGTTATACACGAATAAATACGGTAATCTATTTCAGCGTGAACTTTCATGGAGATTCTCCCTCAATTATTCAGACAAACAGTGAACCAGATCTATTTTCACTAGGCTGCTCTGTAATGATTTCTCTTTGGTTCCCTATCACAACTCCTGGCTATGAAGGCCTGCAAAACTTCTAGAAAGCACAGGAAATTTTTAAAAACAATATTCTGTGCACTAACGTCAGTAAAGACTATTCAGGAAGTAGGTAAACAAACTATATTACGGTACTTGCATAGTATCTGTGTGTGGGGAAGGGTACAGGATGATGAAATTTGTGTCCATATACACAACAGTCCTGAAACACAGATCTTTATTATTACTATTTTAAAGGTAAGAAACTAAGTGAGAAAAAGATCTCCTAATGAATTTAGGGCTCCAATGGGACCCAGATGCAATTATCTTTCGCCTTTAAGTATTTACCCCTACAATCAACCTAATCTGGATAACAAGATACTGTACATAAAGAAAAGTGGAAGGGGGGGCAGACAGAAGGTTACAAGCTCAACCCCTATTAGGTCCAGGAAAGGCTGGGGAAGATTTCCTGCCTGAAAGTACAGATAGCCACAGTTAGTCCGTGGAGATCAGAAATAGGGAACCTTCAGTCCTGTGAATGCTAATTAAGTACTAATCCCATGAGACCTCAATACTTGCCAAGCTGGTTATAGATGATGGGACTGGGAATTCAGCAACATCTGGAGCACCACAGGCTCCCTAATTTTACTCCAGGCAAATTCTGAGCTAAAAGGACCACTGGTCTCACTCAGTGTAAAGGATTTTTTGTGTGCAATCAGTCTTGTTTTTCACCTTCTCCACATCCCGTACATTGCAGCAATAAGTCACTGTATGCATATCACTGCAGCCACTTGGCTATTTCTAGGCAGCTCAAGTGCAAGTCCTGTATTTACCAGCATGTTAATTCAAAACCTAGGCTTTTAAAATAGACCTAGGTTATTTATAGGCCTTTGGCCCACTCTAAACCCTCCTCATGTGCTTTTGGACTTAGCCTCAGAGAAGCTATTTATGTAGAGGTGAGTGGATGGGAGACCATTGGAGCCCTTTCATCCACACACCCCTCTATGCATAACTGGCCTTTCAGATCATGTCAGAGGAGAGGGTCACAATACAAGAAAAGGAGATACTCCACATGGCTATTTCCCTCTCACCACTCCAGCCTTGATTGTCAGTCTCGAAAAGCAACCACATGCCACAGAGTTACCCATATTAAACCACCTCTGCCCAAACAGAAAGAAGGTGGAGGAAACACACACTTGTTCTGTTGTTTTACTGCCACATGTGAAGAGACTTTGGGGACTGATCAGAGAACTAGTGGCTTTGCAGAGGCTGATATGTCCATATGTCTTCTTCTTCTTGTGTCATATCTGATTCCGAATCTAGGCAATCATCATGGCGATCAGCCATGAAGACTGTCCTGCGAATATAATGCCATGGCCTTTCATCCGCCTTCTGCATCGCAGCGTGACACCCATACCACTGATCCTGTTCCACAAGTCACTTTCTGGTCCTGAGACCTTTGGGCATGCAAAATCTTCCTCAAACCTAGGCTTGTATTGATGAAGATGCTGCCCTCCATCAAGATGGGTTCACATGGGATTTAATCCACCCTTCCCTGTGGACTTCACCAAGGCCACTAGTCCTCAGGGTTGTCAGGTTAGTTAACCGTCGCCTGACACTCGGTGTTGAGTTGCTGGCAGTATGGTCTACTCTATTACCATAGCCGGATAATCTGGCCAGACTGTATGTCCATATGTAGTCTACTTAAATCCTAAGAACTGTACTAAGGGTTTTGAGACGCATGGTCACCTCTAGACTAGATTATTGCAATGCGCTCTACATGGGGCTGCACTTGACGACCATCCGGAGGCTGCAGTTGGTCCAGAATGCGGCTGGTCGGGTGGTGATGGGGTGTGGGCGTTATGCTCGTGCCTCACCACTGCTTCGGGAGCTGCACTGGCTTCCAATTTGCCTCCGGGTGCAATTCAAGGTGCTGGTTATTACCTTTAAAGCCCTACATGGTAGTGGACCAGGATACCTAAGAGACTGCATCGCCCCAAGAATATCTGTCCATCCAACCAGAGCGGACCGGAGGGGCTCTCTGCTTGTACCATCTGCTAGAGGGGCCCGTCTCTCTAGCACAAGAAGGAGGGCCTTCTCTGTGTCCGCTCCAGCCCTTTGGAACCTCCTGCCAGTGGAATTAAGGCTGCAGATGGAATTGCTACCCTTCAGGAAAGATCTGAAAACATGGCTGGCGGGGCAGGTGTGGGGTCCTAAAGATGTCGTAACCCCCACCTGCTGGTTGGTTTAATATCAAGTAATTTTCCTCTTTTTAATAATTGTGGGAGTTTTAGCGGGGTAATTTGTTTTAATGGGGTGGTTCTTTTAAAGCTTTTTAAGATTGTAAGCCGCCTAGAGTCTTTGTGAGTTGGGCGGCTATATAAATTTGAATATAAATAAATAAATAAATAAATTTCCATGGAATAAATACCTAGCTGTTATTCTTCTGTTGCCTGGATCCAAACATCCTTCATGCTGGGACCAGGGTTCTTTTGTGGAGATATCTATTTTGTGTGTTTCTACAACCCTCTCCTCAACAAACAAATATATCATAACTGCATTGCTACAAACAGCTGCCTGAGTAAGAATTTCATCATTAGCAAAGAACAGTTTTTTAAGACATCTGTTTTAAAAGGTTACTATCTAAGCATCAGTGTTTTCCCCTTCTTTGAAAACAATAGGAAAGTTAAGTAACTTTGGAGGCACAGGAATTCAGCATGACCATGTAAAATTGGGAAATTCCTTACCTAACTGCCGAGGTGGTCTGGGAACAGTAGTCCAAGTATACATAACATATCCACATGCATGGGCAGCTGTACCTAAAATAATGCCTACTTTGTTAAGGACAATATGATTACAATATTGCTTGTAATTACCCAGGAGAAAGCTACACTGCGTTCAGTTGTCTAGCCAACACAGGTTCAACTTGTAAACACACTTAACTTTAACATGCAATCTTCAGCCGCAGAAAAGACAGCCCTTAGCTTTTAGCTAGACATACAATCTTGCCAGTAAGAGATTTCTTCTATTGTCCGTAATAAAACAGGCACCTCACCAAAGTACAGACAAGGTACATCTGGTCTGTTTATTTTTCTTGTTCTGACATTAAGACCTGTTATAAATAGCAGGACAAGGTGAAAGTCTTGTAATCAACACATTCAATTGCATATGCTTTGACATAAATTCTAGAGCAATTCATTCATTTCCTTTACAGTACTAGTTATACAGGATTTTTCCACCCTAGACAACCCTAATGGGACCTAATATTGTCCCTTAAAATGATTATGAGATCTGTTCGATAAACTGGAGGATTAATCCTATATCATATTTGAGACACTAAAAAAAGGTCTCTATAAAAGCCAGTCGTATCAGACTCTAGAGTGCTGTGCACATCTCCATTTATAGCAAAAGAGCTGTGGCATGTGGCAGGCATAACTAGATACTACCTTTCCCGCCGAAGCGGTACCTATTTATCTTCTTGCAATTTTGTGCTTTTGAACTGCTAGGTTGCCAAGAGCTGGGACAGAGACAGGACCTCACTCCGTCATGCAGGACTTGGGTCTTTGAACTGCTGACCTGACAATCTTCTGGTCATCAAGGTCAGCATCTTAAGCACTAAGCCACTGCAGTCCCTATTTGAATCACTGGACAGCCCAATTTTTTGTGTACTTGGCAAAAGTAGTACAGCACTTAAGAATGCTGGATAGGAACAGGGAAAACCACCTTCAAATAACTAGTTACAAATGAAAGCTCTCCGAGTAGTTTGGGCTGGCCAGTATTTCCCAGTAAAAACTACCTTGCCAGTTTTTTGTGAGGATAATATTAGAGGGGAGGTGTGTATATGCTGCTGTTTTGAGCTCCTTGGAGAGAGAAAAATACAAAAGTAACAAGCAAAACAATAATAACGTTTGCAAAATAAGCTTGAAGATTACAAACCTACTTTGGTTGTCCAAAACCATCTTTATTAGGCCTTGGTTTTATTTATATTACATATCATGGAAAGCACCAAGCAGCACCCCGGATGTATGTTTGCTTGATTATAGCACTAAGAAACAGTTTCATATTATAATAATCAGAGAATGCCTCAAATGTTCCGCATAACACCCCGAATTCTTCAATTATGTTTCTCAGTAGAGACTAGGAACTTTGTTCGGCAACCTTTAATAGATGTATAGAATATGAAATCCGGTTCTCTCTTCTGCTAATATAAGGGTAAGATTAAGAACTGTTCATCATTAATTGATGACATTTAGTCCACTATCATAGCAAAAATCTCAGTCTATTCACTTTTAGCAAGGAAAAGGGAAATGTGAAAAGTTATTCCATAATCAGAAGGTGTGATATATGCACAAAAATATTAGACCTAGAGCCACACTGACTGGACGATTCTAAGAGCTTTTCCAGAAAATGTAACTTCTTTCATTTCTATTAGATAAAAGATCTAATATTATCCACTATCCTGTTTCCCATAATGACCAAGGAGTTTATTCTGGCAAGCCCAAAACCTAGTCTTCTTACACTATTGCTCCCCATTCAAAAACTCATCGTCATCGTCGGCTGCTACTCGTATCCGAGTACACATTTTTTTTCTTCCTGGAAATCATTTTCACGGAAAAAATGACAAACAGAAAAATGTCATTGATGTGAATTTGTTTAAGGTGGATCCCAGCTTGCCATGAAGTGACCCACACACTGTGATCACGGAGCCATCTCCTACGTCACGTATGAAATGAGACATGCAGGATTTGACACCAGGACTGCAATGGACTGCCACAGCCTTAAGGATATTAACAAGATGCACCTTCACGCCAGTCCTTCTGGCATGGCTTCTTCTACCGACATGACCGTTAGGAATCAGAATAGTGAAGTGGTTCCTCCTCTGCTCAAGTTGCCATTGGGCCCAATATGATGGTTTCCAGTGGCATTTCCTGCACTGAGAGGGACCATCACCCCACCTAAAGGGGTGCATCCACCCATAGTTGTTGACGCCTTTAGGGCAGGGGTTCGCAACCTACGGCCCATGGGCTGGCCCCGGCCCCATTCCATCTGGCCCATGGTGATGACCCCGGAAGTGGAAGCGGACGCACCCATGCATGCATAAACGCACCTGCCAACAGGGGTAAACCTCGTGTCTGGCTCGCTCAGTTGTCGGAGGGGGAGTTGTCCGGATTGTGGCACAGTAAAGTTGAGAACCCCCGTTTTAGGGAATCAGGTTATTTGCCGTCACCCAACACTCGGCGTTGTCGTTGGTTGTGCAGTCTACTCCATTACCATAGTAGGATGTCCGGCCAGACTGTATTCAAAGACTAATCATGACTAAGAGTCATTGTTAGATTTTCTTCTCCCTGAATCTGTGTAATCTCCTCTTAATGCTGTATGATTTAAAGGCTATCAGTACACTTTGTAGCAGACAATAATTCTGTAAATTACCAATACATGGTGCAAAGGGTTACTTTCTCTTAGATCTATTACCATCTGCTTCATGGAGTGATGTCATTCTCTAGTAATAGGAAAGAAAGAATGCTGGATAGGAACATCACCTTCCCATCAAACATAACTTTATGCATAGATTCTGCTATACAATATTAGAAATAAAATAAAAATTGGAGTAGAAGCATGACCTGTAACAGCTGCATACTACAACATGAATCACAAGTTATCCAATATAGAACTCTCTTAGCAATTAAAGGAACAAAGAACCAAGGTCAAGAGGCTTGTAAAATCAGCCTCCAGGCTCACATGAAAAATCTGAATGGATAGTGGAGGCTCTTCTTTTTAGATCTGTTGCTCTACACATGTAAGAAAGGAAGTACGGTAAACTTCTTTAAAAAGGGAGGTGGGGCTATAACATTCCCAGGTGCCACTGTTAAGTATACACAACTTGCTAGTGACTACTAACCAGGCCTACACTCATACCATGTCTACACAACTCTTGTTACAGGTACCACTACTCCTCTTTCTCAGTGCTACCATTAGTTAGAAGGCTGCTGCTACTCACTACTGTATGTCAGATACTGGTTTTATTTGCTGATGGTCAGGGGAAGACGGCAAGAATACAAGCAGATGACAATGAAATGTAGCTAGGATTCAAGAGTAAAACTCTGTCAAAATGCAGGACACTGCAGGTTCTGGCCAACCATGACTCTTGAGATATTTATTATCACAGGTGACCTCTCATTCTGGTCTACTTTATCTCATCCTTTTTAGGACTTTCACAATCACCTTCCACAGAAATTTTACACTGTCTTATGAACCTGCTATTCATATTTGTAAAGATCTCTCTGCCCACGTCAGCCGAGGGTACAAGACAAAAAACATCCAGTTCTGTTGAAGCCTGCAGAGGACAGTCCCTTCGCCAGATGTAGGCAGAAATACAGAACCCTTGGGACCACTGAGAGCCAGCTGGGGAAATTTTGTATATGAATATTCCAATATGTTAGAAACTTCCATCACACAGAAAACAAGCTCAGCCATCAAAGACCTGAGGTGTCGGTCAGGGTAAAGGAACATAATTTTAAAATGTTATGTAAGTGGTATTTGACCCCTATGAGACTACATCAGATGGACAAAAAGAATAACAAAATGTGTTGGAGATGCAAAAATACGCTGGGTACAAATGTTCATATGTGGTATGGATGTAAGGTGGTAGAAAACTTTTGGGCAAAAATTGAGAACGAGATTGATAAGATTATGGGATTGCGTCTCAAATTCGGGCCAAATAACATTTTGCTGACGGACGTAGATAATATGAGTTTAGATAATGATAAGAAAGAACTGTTGTCTATAATGCTTGTAATAGCTAGAATGTGTATTGCAAAAAAATTGAAAAATGATTTAGTGCTAAAGGTGGAGGAGTGGTATAAGCAGATGTGGGATCTCGCAATGAATGAAAAATTAACATGGGAGTTAAATTTTAAAAAAGGTATAATAAAAGAAAATAGATTTTGGAATATATGGCGACAATTTGTTGATTATTCACTGACGAGAGACAGAATGAACAAACTGGCACCAGACCAAATGAAATTTTGGGCACAATAGAAATCAATGGGAAATTCCACATCCTCCAGGGCAATGTACCGTATTTTTCGCCGTATAAGACGCACTTTTTCTTCCCCAAAACTGGGGGGGAAAGTTGGTGCGTCTTATACGGCAAATATACGGCAGCCACGCTCTCCCCGCCCCCACCATCGGCGGGGAGATAAAGGGAGCCGCGCCGCGCCGCGCGAAGCCGTCCCTCCCTGCCACCGGGCAGGGAGGTTAAAAGGGTTCCCTGGCCGAGGGAGCTGAAGACGACGACGACGCCACCGCCGCCGCCGCCGCGCCGCGCCAAGCCGTCCCTCCCTGCCCCCTGCCACCGGGCGGGGAGGTTAAAAGGGCTCCCTGGCCGAGGGAGCCGAAGACGCCGCCACCGCCGCGCTCTCCCCGCCCCCACCATCGGCGGGGAGATAAAGGGAGCCTTCCGTGGCCCGGGAGGCTCCGAAGACGCTGCCGCCGCTGCGCTCTCCCCGCCCCCACCATCGGCGGGGAGATAAAGGGAGCCTTCCGTGGCCCGGGAGGCTCCGAAGACGCTGCCGCCGCCGCGCTCTCCCCGCCCCCACCATCGGCGGGGAGATAAAGGGAGCCTTCCGTGGCCCGGGAGGCTCCGAAGACGCTGCCGCCACCGCGCTCTCCCCGCCCCCACCATCGGCGGGGAGATAAAGGGAGCATTCCGTGGCCCGGGAGGCTCCGAAGACGCTGCCGCAGCCGCGCTCTCCCCGCCCCACCATCGGCGGGGAGATAAAGGGAGCCTTCCGTGGCTCCGAAGACGCCGCTGCTGCGAAGCATCGTGCCCTCCCAGCCCTTTGTTCCTCTTGGAGGTTGACTAGGGCAGGTAGTTTTTGACTTTGAGTATTTTTGTGGTGGCTTTATTGTACCTGGACATGTGGGGTTTCTGAAAAGATGTGTTTTTTTTTCTTCCCTTTTAGTACAGTATTTGGTTCAGAATCTTTTTTTTTTCTAGATTTTCCTCCTTTAAAATTGGGTGCGTCTTATATGCCGGAGCGTCTTATAGGGCGAAAAATACGGTATATATCACAGGGTGATGATGTATGTAATGTGATGATGTATATATTGTATTTTGGAAAATCCTTGGTAAATGTTAAAATGGAAGTATAATGGTTTTTAGTGAGGTTGAAGAGTTGAATAAAAGCAAAGTATGGATATAAAAGTAGATTTGAAATACACGGATTAGACTTGGAAGATAATGGTTAATAATAGGATAAAAGTACAATGTGTAAGTAAGAAATCCTTATACTGTGATAGAATCTAAGGTCATAACAGATTATGAAGAAGATAATTAAGATGAATATAAAGAGGTCCCTTTAAAAAAATTTTTAAAAAATCAAAGACCTGAGGAAGAAACTCTGAGATATATTAGTTTTGTATATACAATACCGTATATACTTGAGTATAAGTTGGGTTTTTAGCCCCCAAAATGAGGTCCAAAAATGGGACTCGACTTATACTTGGGTCAATGTAAACATTCAAAAATATACCCACACAAACGTCTAAATTAATTAATTTTACTGTATTTTCATGTATTTTAATTATTGAAACTCACTAGCAGCTGCTGCATTTTCCACCCCCGACTTATACTTGGGTCAATCTATTTTCCTAGTTTTAGAGGTCCAAATTAGGTACCTCGACTTATATTCAGAACGACTTATAGTCTAGTATATACGGTACGTTTATTGCATGAAGCCACAAGTAGCTGAGAAAGCCAGAGTAATGCTCAGACTTTTGGTAGCTTGAGACTTCCTCGACTTAGCTTCAAGCCACCACTGTGCTCATTAAACTTAATGGTAGCTTTGGACCTGTTATTCTTTTTTAGCCCGACCTCCTTCATGAGGTTGTTGAGAACACAAACCTAGGAAGAAAACACTTGCCTTGATTTTCCCAAGGGAATGGCAGGATATTAATATAGCTACTTAATAGATTAGTGGTAGAGGCCATTCTACCATGTTTCCCATCTTAGCGCCCATTCATTTTGCAAGATGATTAAATAAGACGTGAATACTGTACCTCTGCGGAAAATGAAAGACAAGAGCCGGTGCTAAGCACACTTCCAAGAGGGTACTTTTTCAGCATTCTACAAGCTCGCTCTCTCACACACATACACACGCACACACAAAAGAAACACCTCCCACTGAGTGTGTGCACTCATTTCATATTCTCTATGCATTTTGCATTAGACGGTTAGTCTGCTGTACATCCTGATTCCAAAGAAAGTGTGCACCCTTTTACAATGATAGGAAAGGAGTTATTAATGAAATGCACATTCAGCTAAACTAGCAAGTACAATCAATAATTTTTTTAAAAAGGGGAAATGTTGTGTTGTAACATGCTATATGTCCTTCAGCCTGCAACCCAATAGAAAGGTCAACAAAAAACAATGGAGAGCAATAGGTGGCACATCTGATGTGCACAGAGAGGATTAGCTAGGTTCCTTTATGTATGGTGGAAAGTACAAGATTTGGAAGCACAGGCCTATACCTTGGGGAAGATCATTATTCAGTGGAAAAACATGCTCTGTAAGGAAAAAATCCAAGGTTCAGTCCCGGGCATCTCCAGAGCTGTGAAAGACCACTCTGACAGATTATCCATTAGTACAGACCAGGGTTCCTCAAACCTAGCTCTCCAGGTGTACTTGGACTTCAATTACCAGAAGCCCAGGTCAGCACACCTGCTGATCTGGGCTTCTGGGAATTGAAGTCCAAAAACATCTTGAGAGCCACATTTGAGGAACCCTGATATAGACAAACAGGGAGATACACAGACCAATGTTCTGACTCAGTATAAGGCAACTTCCGGAGTTTTAGCAAATCAGAGATAGACAATTGGGGCCCTCCAAATATATTTAGCCTAAGATCTATATCAGCCCTAACCCACAAAATAATAGTAGATTACACTGCACAACAACGATTTTGCTACTGGGAATAACGCATGTGATTTACATATCAAGCGTGCTCATTCCAAATCTGAACTCAGAATTTGCCTATCGTGTACAGATTTGAAGGTGTGCTATAGCTGTTCAAATGGTCGGTAATTGGGTAATGTATTTTTTACATGGGAACATTGTAACAGTTACAGCAACCACTATGCCTGCTGCCGCCTCAGCTGAATCACGTCCCCTGGTTGTATGTATGTTACAGCAACGGCTGGGCATGTCTGGGCAAGTCAGGGAGCTGACGACAAAAATAGGTATATAAGGTGAGATAAACCCAGGGCTTGTCACTAGTGTGAAACCATCTTATTGGATAGTACAGCTAGGCCATAATGAGTCTGTTTTGAGCTAAAGATGAGCAGGCACAACTCTGTTAACAAACTGGACCTTTTTTGCTACATTTGTGGCAAATATACCCCGCGTGATCAACGCAAGAACCTAACCAAGAGGGTGAGATTTGCTAACTTAAGATCCTGACACCCTAGGCAGAATCGAGCTTTAGATTTGGATTCAGCGCACTTGATTTAGTACAGGACACATGGATTAGACCAAGTAGCAGACAATTTTGTTTTGTGATGCAGTGTTATTGGAGGTTTAAAGCAAAAACATACAATTCTCCATTTTTTCATGTAATGTTGTTTACAGGACTATATTGTGTCTAAATCATACAGCTGTTCAGCTTCTAAGTATGCCACCCCCATCTATTTTTACTAAATAAGCTAGTTCTTTAATTTGGGTGCTTTTCTCCCTCCAAAAATGTCATTCCTAACCCTTACACTGCCAGAAAAAATGGAAACCACATAGTGCTCAAAGCAAGCCTACCCCTTTTGCCCAATCTCAAACCAACCAGCAGAAGTTATTGTTATGTCATGTTTCCAAAGAAAAAACAACAGTTTTGTGACACCTTAAAGATTAATACATTTACTGCATTATAAACTTGCAAGCATGGGGTTTATGCAAGGGCTAGACAAGAGAAAGCAAAAAAGCGAAATGAACCCAAAAGCTATAAAGATACTTGAGATAAGTTTGTAGAATTTCTATACCTTGGATACCTTGGAGTCGTTATTCACCAAGGAGTCTGTGCATTGGTAGATGTCTCCGTGATGACATTCTGCACATGCAAATGGACTTGAGAAATCAAGTCCAGCTGCATGCAGTTTCTTTAGCAAGTTGGAGATCATGTTACTCGCTGGCTAGGTGGACCATGACGTGTGCCCTCCGCTTTCACCTTGCCAAAGGGATCCGACAGAGGACACTTTGGTGAGTTTTAGTCTTGGCCTAACATCACTGACAAGTGATGGGCCACACTGCCCAGTTAGACCACTCAAGCTTAAATCAATATAACAATGATAGAGAAAGTACATCCTCCAGTTACTGCTGATCTATATAACTCTGATCATACCTACAACACAGTCAAGAGTGAAATAAAAGGACTTGCAATCTAAAAGCATTTACCATGCATTACCATGGTATTTTTGTGCCCTGTTGTGAGCTTCCATGAAACATCTGGGTAAGAAGTGCAGAAAACAGTATGGTGGATGAAATAGGCCAATAGCTTCTCCAGCAAGACTTTCCTGTACAGTATTCTTATATATTCCAAGATTAATCTCTATAGTAAAATGTCTGTTGCTAACTTACGTTTGTCTTCCTTATTTCACTCGGCAAGTATATTTCTCAGAAACAGCAACCCGAGAGTATGGTCAGTACACGAGGCAATGTTCTGAAGCAGTGGTTCCCAACCTGTTCTTAGACTACCACTGGCAGAAATCCTGACCAGTACAACCAATTATGAAGCCTTCTGGGAGTTTTAGTCCAGGAACATCTGGAGACTCAAGGCTGGATATCATTGTTTTGGAAGAAAGGAAGGCAAAGGAGGCAGAGGGTAGTCTCTGAGAATCATAGCCCTTTGTTGACTTGCCCCTGACATACAAATTTGACTACCACCACCTAGTGGTTATTTTCTGGTATTCTTACTTCACTAAACAATCCTACAAAAAAAAAGAACAAAGCAGCATGGTTCTGATACACAATCTTAAAACAAGAGTGGATGATACCTTTATGAGACCACTAAAATCACACAAACAGGAACTTGTTCTTGATCTCACAACATTCTTCATCTAGCAGAGTATTACAGAGGTGTGGATAATGCAGAAGAAATATTAAAGTTCCAAAATCCATGGCCAGATGTGTAGTCCAAATTTCCTTATTTACCGTAAAACAAGTTCTAAAGTGGGACAGAGTCAAAAGTTAACTTCTGTTTCTGAGATTTTTGTTATGTGCCACCTAGTCACCTCTAACGTAAGGTAATTCTATTTATGAATGACCTCTAAAGAAAGTCCTATTATTAACACTCCTGCTCAGTTTTCACACAGTCCTGCTCAGTTTTCACAAACTCAAAGCTGTGGATTCCTTTATTGGGTCAATCCATCTCACACCCTCTTTTCCTACTGCCTTCAATTTTTCCCAGCATTATTGTAAGAAATTAGTGGTCTAATAACCACCCTTGTCTTCTCTTCATATGTCTGTGACTCTCCCCACTGTCTGCCTTGATTTTACATGACCAGCACCCATATTATTTTCTCTGTAATAATCCCGAACAGATGTTATATACAGAAATGGATGAAGGCTTAACAAGTGGCAATTCTCTGCATACTGATATTATTCGTCCTGACTGACCACCACATGAATCCAGAAAAAAAGGCTGTCTGTCCCTATGAGAGTTCAAGGCCCCAATACTAAGCCAGTCTTCATGGCGCTACAAGTCTCTGTCTGTTACTTCCAGCCAATGCTAAACAAAGCTAATCATTTAATTCTAAAGGTAATACCAAGATACCAAGAATAGGAACACAACAATAAGGAGGCTGTATTTCATTGAGTCAAACTACGTACTCACCAGACTCACCACTGTTAACTCTGGAACCCTGGAGAGCTATGCCTTTCAGATAGGATTCTTTACTAAGTACTAACAAGAACTAATCATCCTTAATTTCTAGCATCATACAAGACTAAAATGTTCTGGATTGTATTGTGGCACTAGTACACAAGCTGACTGTTCTGCTTTATATAAGCAATACGCCAGGAAGCACTAATTAAGCGTCACTTCCCATTACACTCAAACAAGAGGAAATGGTCAATGGATTGACAAAACAACTTAAAATATTTGTATGAAGACAGGCACCAATCTTGGCCTGGTTGAAAACAATGAACCATACGGTATGCTTAACAAGAGGTCCCTGGTTTATTTTCTCATACACACCATGGTTGGCGCGCGCACGCATGCGTGCGTGCGTGTGCATGCATGCGTGCGCGCATAGGAAAGCAATTAGGCTACAGGTGCCAACCAGAACTCAGAAAAAAATGATAGAATTAACACATTAATGTTAAATTTAAGAGGAAATAATTGTATTATATTTTACTATAGGATTATTAAGAAAAATGTACGTAAAATATTATGAGCACAGAAAAAAGTTCTGTAACAATTAAATATATTATTTATACCATCACATATATACAGATATCTTGGTGCTAATGAAGCCTTGTCTAGAGCAGATCTGTAATGGGTCAGCAGAGTACATATGTCAGCAGGAAACAAGTCTTGTCACTTTTAAACAGATACAGATGCAACATGAGTGATTTCACTGTTCGCAGCAACAGTCACTTTTCAACAGCAAGAAAAAACAGGTAAACACAACACTTTTAAATGCCAGCGAAAGTGCAGATGAAGGGCAAAACCCTGCAGAAGAGAGTTTGGGGACTGGGGAAGGAAAGAAATACAGTGGAACCCCGACATACAAACGGCTTGACTTACAAAAAATTCAACATACAAATAGAAATACTGGCTAAAAAAAACCCGGCATGCAAATTTTTAATAGGAAAAATTCGACATACAAAAAAAATATGGTGACATCTAGTGGCCTCTTCTGGTAATCCAATGTGTTCTTGACATACATTTTTTTTTACATACAAATAACCTTGTGGAACTGAAAACATTCATATGTAGAGGTTTTACTGTAATCCTAATTTCACCTGAACACATCTAAACATGCCAGTTAAATCCACAGAGCTCATAAACAACAAAAGCAACAGCATTCCAGTTAAAGCACCATTCACAAAATGGAAAAGGGCTTGTTCTCAGCTCCGGCCAAAATAGGCATAAACATGGGGTTGCTATGGAGACACTTGACTGCCATTTTGCTCCTCAGCATTTGTTGATAGCTTTTTAATATAGTTATTAAACATGGATTCATTAAGAAAGCCAACACAAAGCACCTCCTCCACATACACAGCCAAAAAGAGAAAGTAACAATGTCTGAAAGGCTTAAAGCCGAACTGGGGTGTAGGCCAGAAACTTAACCAGTAACACTAAACAATGACTCTAGAAGTGTGCAAAATTCTTTTTTCTCATTTACTATATAAGGCTCCTCTTTCCCAAGTTCAAGTTAAAAGGCAAGATCCCATTTCTTCCTTCTTTCTCTTGCATACAGGTAACACAGTTCTATCCTCACAGCCTTTCTCTGAAGCAAGTTAGGCTAAGACATGCCAACTCGCCCCAAGTTCTCCAGTGAATGTTGTGGTTAAACACAGATTTGAAGTGGGGACTCCAACTTCTACTCAGACACTTTAACTCCTATACCACTACTGTTTCAACATCTCTTCACATTTTGGAGAAGGGGGACTCAAATATCAAACAAGCTTGTAAGATGCAGGTCCTCCTAAAGACATTAAGTTCTGAATAGGACCTCTCTACAAGAATCCATTAAACTGAAATCAGTTATTCTAATAGGTCAAAAAGACTCTTCAACAAACGGATAGACCTGAGAAAGATCATGTAAACTAGTAGTCAGACTTATGAAAAGGCAAATGCATTAGAAGCAGAATTTTTAAAAATCCATTTTTAATACAGTAAAACCCTGATTTATGAATGCCTCGAATTACGAAAAACTCGAGTTATGAAAGGGTAACTTTCCGATTTATGCAAATAACCCGACTTATGAAAGGAGTTTGTTTAGATTTTTACAGATCAAAATGGCGCTTCCACCATCTTGGTCTCTAAAAATCAAATTTTTAGTGCTCAAAAGGGTGGCACTACCATTTTGAGCAATACAAGTCCACCCCGCGCCACCCCATCAAAAATCTAAAAAAATAACTTACCTTGGCGGTGGTGGAGGCGGCGGAGGAAGTGGCGGCGATCGCGGCTTCAGAGAATGGCGGAGACAGAGGGGATCCCTTTCCCAGAGCCTTCTGGAGGTGGAGGGCGGCAGACATGCCAGACACAGCGGCATGTCCTCATGGCCATATGTACCGCTGCGTCTGGCGTTTCTGCCACTGCCTCTGGAAGGCTCTGGGAAAGGGATCCCCCCGGTCTCTGCCATTCTCCGAAGCCCAGAGCCTTCGCTGCGACCGAAAAAGGAAAGGCTCTGAGCTATGCAGAATGGCGTGGACCGAGGGGATCTCCCCCCCCCCCGACCCTGGTGGACCCAGTGGACCCAGCAAACAGGGCAGTGGCAGCAGCAGAAACATCCATGAGAACATTTTTTACGATGTCCCCATGGGTGTTTCTGCCGCTGCCGTCCACTGTTTTCGCCAGGGTCAGGAGGAGATTCCCTCAGTCCCTGCCATTCTGCGTAGCTCAGAGCCTTTGCTGAGACCAAAAAAGTCCCCCTTACTTTTTTGGATGCAGTAAAGGCTCTGAGCTACGCAAAAAGTTGCGGACCGCTGGGCTACAAACCCAGGATGAAGAGCGGAATGGCTTTGTAGCTGAACTGCTCTTCATCCTGAGCTCCAATTCACCCCGCAGATTAGCCCCAGCCCTCTGGTCTGGCTAGGAATGAGCTGCAGGGTGAATTGGAGCCCAAGAGGAAGAGCGGATCAGCTACGAAGCCATTCCGCTCTTCCACTTGGGCTCCAATTCACCCCGCAGTTCCCCCTATGGGGATGCCTCGAGTTACGAAAAAATCAACTTACGAAAGAGGCCATGGAACCGATTTTTTTCGTAACTCGGGGTTTTACTGTAATATGCATTCAGAATTGGCTCAGAATCACACACAAAATCTAACTGATGGAGCAGTACGATGATGAATTAATTATCTTGGGTGATGGTGAGCTCTCCAACACTGGCATTCAGGAGAAACTTCGCCATCTGTCAGATGTACAGTACTGTACCTTGATTTGGATTCTAAGTTGAACACAAGTTTGAACTGGATGTTCTTATAGCACCTGTCCAACTCCATTATTATATGAATCATACCGACTGCATTGTCTTATGCTGGTAAATGTCAGTAAATATGAATCAGAGCCAAAAACAATTCTGATTGATTAGCAAAATTTCAGTGGCATAGACTGAAATGACCTAAAAAGTATTGTGTAATGTTCCAGCCAATCAGACCAAACAAGGAAATTCTATCATTTGGAAGATTTTTATCTGTTCACTGAGTGAAATGAATTAATCCCATTGCTGTTCCTATGGAGCTGAGTGTCACAGATTTATGGGCACTGAAGAAAGTCTGAGTAGCCCTCTTCCCATGATCATTTTCGTCTCAACATTTCTCCCAAATATAGCATATTTCTTGCTGCTAAACAACTCCATCATCCTTAGTTCTGTAGATTTACTTGCAGCATTGCCCAGAAACCAATCAGTGTCTGTCTAGTGATTCTCCACCTGGCTGCACTTCTGATTACAATCATTGAGCATCCAGATGTTTTTATTCCCCAGGGGTTGCAACTATTATTGCATCACAGCCTGCAGATACTTCAGGCAGTTATTTTGAGATAGAGAGGAGCTGACAATGTAGATTAGCTAGTTTGTTTATCAATTTTTCTATTTTTATAGGCTGCCCTGTAACATAGCTCTGCTGGTGATTTGCAGTGAGAAATAAAGTTTGCCTTAAAGAGCTTCTGTTTCTCATCCTATCCAATCAAAGACCCAACCTGGATAGCATGAACATTCTGACGTCAGGAACTTGCTTCACCACTTTGTCAATGGCTCATTTTTCTGTAGGCTCTTAGCTCGGAGTACAAATACAAGGGGCTAGGAATTCCTCAGTGAAAAGTCTGAAGTGAGAGCTTTTAATACAGTAAAACCTCAACTTACATATGCCTCGAGTTACATAAAATTCAACTTACATAATGATTTTGTGCTAAAACCTTGTCCCAATTTACACTATTTACTATAGGTTTGCTTCGAGTTACATAGATTCTTTTTCCTATGGGTTTGCTTTGAGTTACGTAAAAAATAATTTTTCCTATGGGTTTTGCTTCAAGTTACATAAAAAACCGATTTAAAAAAAGCCTACAGAATTGACTTTTCCCGGGTTTTACTGTACATACATGTTTTCAGTGGCATAAGTATTATTTTTGAACCACAAACGGCAACCTTGTGTTGCCGGCTAATCTTTCTCACACTAGAGCAGGCAAAAGGAACTGAAGAATGAACTCACCAAAAGGTGCTTTCATTTTGGTAGTTTCACATCTGGCCTAGACACAGCAGCTTGGAAACTCTCTGCTTACAATAGGAGGAGGTAAAGGTAGGCCTCCAGTTGTTAAAACGTTTCCAACATCCTTTCTTATTATTATTTGCTTCCTCTTTTACCCCATTGGGTGTCGGAGATGCAAGGTTCTTGTTCTGGCACTTCTAGCGGCCTCCACCATTATTTGTTGGTGTTTTTGTAATATTTCTGAGATATTATCTCTCCCCCTTCCTCTGGGTCTGCCTCGTGGTCTTTGTCCTTCTCCTCTTTCCACATAAGCCTTACAAAGTATGGAACCCCAAGACATACTCCCCACATGTGCAAACAACTTTATTTGCTGCCTCTATATGTAGTGCAAGATTGTTTCTGTTCCAATTCTATTCCCTTATAGCCTAATTCCTGATTTTATCCCTTCTAGTTACTCCAGCAGCCTTCTTCAGACATCTCATTTCCATGGTGACCACCTTTTGCTTATGTCTTGTTGTAAGTGTCCATGTTTGACACTGGTGACATAAGGTAGGAATGACTATGGTTTGTATGAGGTGTTTCTGTGTTTACATGTATCACATTGTGTTGTATGAGTGTAGCTGACTGTCCCAATATTTTGCTTTGCCTTATGTTAATCTCTTCATTGATTTTGCCATTTTCATTCAATGTTCCTAGGTACTGGAATTCTGTCACTTGTTTTATACTTTTTCCCTCTATATTGATATCTAAACTCCAGTGTGCTGTTTCCTTTCAATTGCCATTACCTCAGTCTTCTTTATTGATTCTCATATTATCTTACATTCTTGGTTCATGGATGCAAGGTGTTGTTGTAGTTCCTTATACCTGTTCTTGCTATCAATGTCTAATCACCTGCAAAAAGCAATTCGTTGATATTGTTTCCATTCATGGGCTTAGCTTTTTTATTTATGCTGTCTATGTAAGTGATGAATAATAGTGGCGATAGTGCACATCCCTGCCTTACTCCAGACGTTACTGCAAAGATTTTTGATATTCTTTGACTTGTTCTAACTACATTTCTGCAGTCACTATATAAGTTTTTACATAATTTGATGAGATGTCCAGCATCCTTTACCATTGGCTGTGGAGATTATGACTGATGACAGTTGCAATCCAACAACATCCAGAGACCTGAACTTGGCTCACCCTGATTTACAAGCTCACTTGTGATCCTGATACCACTGAAGCAATGTTTCCTCTTCTTGAAAGCAATTCTGGGTCTGCACAAAGCAAATTGTCCAAATATTTTTGCACGAAGCCTCCGGTATGGCAGGTTGCCTCCTCTCTCCTCTCTAATATCTCACTGCACTGACAAAAGGTGCTTCTTAAAAGCATGATTATATGGGATGTGCTAGTAGAAAAGGAGAGGCTAATTCTTCCTAACTCAATGTGGCATCCAATCTTTAAAAACTAGCTCTTCTCTACTGCATTCTAGCTTTTAAAATCCTCCAGTGGTATCAATGGAGACTTTTTAAAAGCCTAACTGCCATGCCAGCAAAGGAGAGGAAAGTTTGTAGTATGGCTAGTTGTGTATAAGAATTGTTGCACATGGACAAATGCCTGTTTGTGTAAACTAATGAGTTTTGCTATGCATGTTACGTATGAGATTGCACATGATACAAAAGAGCATGGGATGGCTCAAACCTACATTGCCACCACTAACATTTCATGAGGTGCTGCCTAACTTTGGGATGTGCTCCAAAAAGGAACATACCTCTCAAGTCAAAATAATATTTTACCTCAATATACAGAATTCTGCACATGGCTACATCATGTTACTTGACTCTGTGTTGTTCAACAATCCTCTATTAATCCTTTACATAAGCTTGTTCAGCAATGCTGCCATACCAGACCAGCGTCTTCTGCAAGATTTGAATGCAATCCTAAAATCTTTTTCATGGCTAGTCAAACAAGTTTAGATACCACTAGGTTATAGTGCCAAAAATTAACTAGTAAAGGTAAAGATCGCCCTTGCTCGAAAGCCATTCATATCCGACTCTAGGATTCAGTGTTCATCTTTGTTTATATAGCCAAAAAGCCAGCGCTGTCTGCGTATGCAGACATTTCCGTGGACATGTGGCAGGCATGACTCGACACCGGAGTGCACGGAATGCTGTTTACCTTCTCACCGAAGTGGTACCTATTTATATATCGTACTTACAATTTCTTGCTTTCGAACTGCTAGGTTGGCAGGAGCTGAGACAGAGACGGAAGCTCACTCTGTCATGCAACACTCAGGTCTCAAACTGCTGACCTGCCGACCTTCCAGTCATCAAGTTCAGCATCTTAGCCACAAAAAAAGCAACACATAAAACAAGTGAATCTGAAAAGAGGCTAAAGAAAATGGTTTTATTTATTTGCTAAGGCATTTATTGGGATACCTCACATGTTTTGAATACACTACACTCTTTGGTGGCAGCAGTCATTTGCTCTCCAAATGAGAAGATAGTTAAACATTTTGAGAGAACACTTGTTCCTACCTCTCTCTACCAGGAAGCTGGGTAAAACTTTTATATACTCTTCACACCATGCAGCCTGCAGATATATTTTTAGCTTCCCAACAGCCACTACTCACACTTGATCAAAGCCTAGGGAGGAAGGCTAAAGAAATGCTTTGATTAAGTCATATGGGGATGCCCCCTTCACATAATTATGTATTAAATGGACCTTGAGTATGCTTGAAAGGAAGATTAACAGAATTTATCTTAGAGAAGGAGATTCAACAACAACCAAGATCAAAGATCTATGCTTACAAAATACTGTAGAAGTTGAATTTATCAGGGGTTCATTGTCTACCTGAATAATTATGCAATTTCATTTGTTAGCAAAAGGTGCTTTGCTGTATATTACATCGTAAAATAGAATTAAAAATAAAATACAAATGAAATGTAAAATGTAGTCAACCTACTACCCTTAATATCTCATCTTTTCAGACATGCAAGTAACGAGCCATTGTGACACATAACTTACATACCTAAGATCAGATTATTGTAATGACAGTACGTTGATGTTCTACTGATGAAACTCTAGAAAAGGGGTGCCCAAACTTTTCGGGCCACGAGCTGGTCACATGGTTCAGTGGGTCAGTCATGTGGTTTAGATCACGTGGTTCCTCCCACCGGAAGTGGAAGTAAAATGTGCATTGCAATCTGTTTTGCAACAGATATGTTTTGCAACAGGATAAGATAATTTTTTTTGGCTGCCATTTTTTCTGCTTAAACCAGGGGTGCCCAAACTATAGCCCACAGGCCGGCTTTGTCTCTGATGCCAATTCATCCAGCCCATGGTACCCTCATTGTTCCCAGAAGCAGAAGTAAAACATGCCGTACGGGCATGTTTTACTTCCGCTTCCAGGAGCAACGAGGGCACCGTGGGCTGGATGAATTGGCATTGGGGGTGATAGCTTGGGCACCCCCGCTCTAGAAATATAAATTTATCCAGTGTTTAGGAGCAAGAGTGTTAGAATATATCTAGACAAGGTAACACATGACACTCATTTTGCTATGATTACAGATATTTTTTCCAGCTGCCAAAGGATAGATGATGACTTCTAAAAGATGCAGAGCAGGACACAAGACCCATACAGTTGAACACATTATGGCTGCTCCTCAAACTCTATCAATTACTTGAGACCATTTGTCTGAGGCCACACTGGCTGATGGATTCTGGGAGTTGCAACCCCAAAAATGAATCATTCCAAGCTCTGCTGTTGGTTCACTTACCAGACTCATTCTTGGAGTTCATGTTGTCCTTCTTGGTAGACGGCAGCTTAATGAATGATCCAGAAAGAGAACAGCTGTTTGCAGAGCTAGGCCTATGACAGCATTCACATAGACGTTGATAGCTGACAGCAGAGATGGTCAAATGCTGTCCATTTGTGGCAAAAGAGGAAGCCTTTCTAGGCTAACCTAGGCCAAAAAAGGAAAACAATAAAATAACAGTAAGAAGTAGACGAAGTCTGCTTACAGAAAGACCTGGTCGGTCATAGACTAAATGTTTTGCAAAAGGACTAAACCAGTGTTTGCCAATATGGGGGCCATGCCCCACAGGGGGACTTCCAATTCCCAGAAGCCTAAGTCAGTACATTGGCTGATCAGTGTTTTGGAGAATTGACTTAGGCTTTTGAGAATTGAAATCCAAAAACCAAAGGTTGGGAAACACTGGACTAAACCATCGAGAATTAGCCTACTTTAAAAAATCAACAATTTCTGTTCTTATCAACCTCAGGTTGTACATTGATTATGGAGGAAGATGGACTGTCCACCGTTTAAGCTTTTGATTGCTCTCCTCACATTCCTCTTCTAGCCCAATATGAAAATCACACTGCCAAATAACACTGCACCACATCCATTCTATGAACACAAGATAGGTAATCTTTCCACCATATTTTGCATATGTGAAACCTGCTGTGTAAATTTGAATCTTCTGCTACAGAATAAACCAGGATTTCTCAACCTTTTTAAGCTGGGGGCCGGATCACACTCCCTCTGACAGCTTCGGGGGCTGGATGGTCATTTTGCCCTTCCTCCACCACACGGCACTTCCTGGTGTGGTGGAGACCGGGGGGGGCATGTGAAATGGTGCCATGAGCCGTATACGGCCCATGGGCCACAGGTTGAGAATCCATACAATAAACTAAATCCAATCCCTAGATAGCATGTGATTGCATGGCAGACTATTAAAACCCCTACATAGCATATGAATCTACAGCAGACAATTCTTACAACATTCAAAGGAAATATAGATCAAGAGAGGCGTTTTAAACCACAGATTTCAACTCAGGTCACACCTTGGCCTGGAAAACTAATGGACTGGAAATCTAATTACTGAACTACTAAAATGCATGGGTCCAAGTTGGGAACTGGACAGAAAAGGAAAACTGATCCAAAATAAAATAAACAAGCCTGTTAGCTGGGATTGACTTGCCAATGGTACATTCCTTACCAGTCTGTTTCTGGATACACTCCAAAGTGTTTCTTTCAAGCTATAAAACCTTCATGCAAGGGTTCCCAAACTATGGCCCATGGGCCAGACCCGACCTATGGCACCATTTCGTGTGGCCTGCCACCGCTGCACCTGGAAGTGGGTGCATTTATGACAGCTGTAAAATGTGCTCATGCATGCATAAACGCGGTTACATCAGCTGTAAATGCGCCCACAGCTGTCGTAAATGTGGAAGTGGGTGCATTTATTTCTGCTTCCAGGGGCGTGGTCAGGCCCGCAGCGTAAAAAGGTTGGAACCCCTGCATTAATGGCATACGACCAGATTACCTGAACAATCATTCCCTTTCTTTTTACCTATCCAAACTCTTAGATCTTCTTCCTTTTAAGACCATCTGTGTTTGGGTAGATAAAGAGATTCTCCTTCTGAAGACATCCCCAATCTCATTGTTCTGTGCAGGACAATGACAATAAAGATTTATCTATCTATCAAGAGAAAATTATTTGATTATTATTATTTTTTTAAAAAATACCACAGCCTTTTTAGTAGCACCACCATAACTGTTGAATGTCCAAGCCAGGTTTTACCTAGCAACTAAATTTTGACCCTTTCAACGTCAAGTGAAGAACCTTTTAATCTCCTAAGCATTTAAAGAGTTTTAAAAGTTTGTTTAAAATGTATTTTAGACCAAGGGATAGCAACCTATGCCATTCCATCCGGCTCATGGCAACAACCCCAGAAGCGTAAACACATGCACAGACGTGCCCACTACAGTTTACAGCATCGTTTGCGGCAGGGAGAACCCACGTGTCTGGCCCGTGGTGCAATCTGAGGGGGAGTTGTCCAGCCCATGGTGCAGTAAGGTTGAGAACCCTTGTTTTGTTGTTGTTGTTCAGTCGCACAGTCGATTCCGACCCTTTGCGACCCCATGGACCATTTTCCTCCAGGCACCTCTGTCCTCCACCATCCTCCTCAGCCTGCCCAGCTCTGTGCCCATTGCGTCCACAATACCATCTATCCATCTCATCTTTGGACGCCCGCTTCTTCTCTTGCCCTCCACCTTTCCCAGCATCAAGGTCTTCTCAAGTGAGACCTCCCTTCTCATCTGATGTCCCAAGTACTTTAGCTTCATCTTCACTATTTGTCCCACCACTGAACAGTCAGGGTTGATTTCTTCTAATATTGACCTATTTGTTCTCTTTGCTGTCCAGGGGACTCTCAGGACTTTCCTCCAACACCACAGTTCAAAGGCATCTATTCTTCTGCGCTCAGCTTTCCTAATGGTCCAGCTCTCACACCCATACACTACCACTGGGAATACCATTACTTTGACTATGCGCATTTTTGTTTTCAAGGTGATGTTCTAGTTACTGTTTTTTACCTACTTATTTTACTTTGTGGTGATGCAGTTTAATCTATTTACGTTCAATCTATGCTCAAATAGAATTTTTTGGGGGGGTGGGGGTGAGGGGAATGACAAACCTTACCACAACTATAGAAATGTACTTTACTCCTTTAGATTTTCCAAATATTTTGCCATTATATCCATTTTTCTGAGTTTTTAAAGGGAACAAGACAAATAAATGTATATTGTGACATAGTATTTGTTTTGGAAATTGGGGTCATGGAAAAATAGAATACAGTACTGTACTTCACTTCATTTTCAAAATACAGTACACTCTTACATTTCACATTCAAGTACATGAGCAAACAAGGAAATTAGCAAGAAATAGGGGTGGCAGGAGAAAAGGAACAAGGGGCTGCAAATCAGCTCTTGGATTATGCAGGCAACACATGGAATTCAGTATTCCATTTATTTGCGTCCTCGTAACATGATAGCTGTGAGTGAACATTTTCAAGACTGGAAGAAAATCCAATGCACCCTGTTGCTTAAATCTTTTCTAAAACTTTTTCAAAAACAAAGTGTTATGTCATTAACTTTTTCAGATTTCATTTCATCTATGTACTATGTTTTACAGGGCTTTTTGTGTTTAACACCACTCAAATAAACATGAAGAAAGCTTGAGTGGACTTCTGGTCAGAAACAGGTAATGCTGTTTGTCTTTTTAAAAACACCGTTTGTGAACTTTGAACATGGTATCTCAGCTTTTAAAGCAGATAATCACATTACAATACATTTGTGCCTTTTTCTATCTCGGAACCAGGAATAGGATACTAAACTGATGTCAAAACTTAAAATGAAGTTTTTAACCTCTTTGAAGATTTGTAGCCATGAGTGCTAAACACGATTTAACATTTTTCTCTGTATACCTTGGTCTGTTGATAACTCTTTGATTCAACCTCATCATACTGGCAGAGGGCTGTGAACTTCTAGCAATAACTATAGACGTTTATGTGGTGTCAGTATTTTGTGTTGTTCTGTGTTGTTGAGGACATTCCTATACAGTGGTACCTCATACAATGATTTTAATTCATTCCATGGGGCTCGTTGTTGTACGAAACAATTGCTATACGATGCATGCATCATATAGCGATTTTCCCTATGAGATGCATCGTACAAGGATTTTTTCGCTAAGTGGTTTTTTCCATTGAAAAATTGTTGTATGGTTTTTCCATAGGGGAAATTGTTATGTGGGATGGTTGTTGTATGAGGTTCCACTGTACTCCTATTACTCCATACAGTATTTAATTGTAAAGGTAAAGGTCACCCTTACTCAAAAGCCAGTTGTATTCGACTCTAGGGTTCAGTGCTCTCTTTATAGCCAAAGAGCCATCGCTATCTGTGTTTGCAGACGTTTCCGTGGACATGTGGCAGGCATGCCTAGACACTGAAGTCTACAGAACACTGTTTACCTTCCCTTCAAAGTGGTATCTATTTATCTACTTGCAATTTCTTGCTTTCAAACTGCTAGGTTAGCAAGAGTTGGGACAGAGATGGGTGCTCATTCTGTCATGCAGTACTTGGGTTTTGAACTGCTAACCTTCCGCCTCCCAATCAGCATCTTAACCACTTGAGCCACTGCAGTAGTAGCTATGTTATAGCCAATACTCACATTCCATTCATTTATTGTTACCTTACAACCACATTTAATAAACACCAAGCTCAGCAAAATTATCAAGTATATCTGGGCTTTGTTGATTTCTTCATTTTAGTACTGGAACATGGGGCTAGTGAAACAAGAATAGGAAGTGTGAAGCTATGCAGAAATGGACCTCAATTCCATACCTGTCAACCCGCAGCTCCGGAAAAACGGGACCTGCGCAGATCACTTGTGCGCAGGTCGCTTTCCACCCATGCGTGGAAGCGCTACGCCGCTTGTGCAGCAACTACACAAGCAGCGTAGCGCTTCTGTGCATGCGTGGAAGGATTTTTCCCCGCTGCAAAATTACGGGGTTTTGGCAGCGCAGGGCGAATTACGGGGTAATCCCGGCCAAATCGGGATGGTTGACAGGTATGCTCAATTCAGTTTGGCCATCAGAGCAGCATGACTTTAATATCTGCTTTCAGTTGATGGTAAATAATCTGCTGTCAAGTTACTTCTGACTCATGGCAACACTTCTCAGGGTGGTTTAGCATTCTCTTCTTTGGGGATACCCTTGAACAGAGCATATTGCCCAAAGATACATAGGTTGGCTCTCCTCACAAGAGGCATGTTGGGGAACCAAAATGCCAACCTTTGCTCCTTACTCAGATAGTCAAACCACTGAGCTATCCAGTCAATAGTAAACTATGCCAGTATTGTGAACTCCATCCTCATGGAATATCTAGAGAAACTTCTATTCCTCCTACTTCAAACAAACTATCAAACCTAAACTGGAGGCATTGGGGGGGGATTTGTTTATCCATTTATTTATTTAGTTTCTATCCTACATTCATCTCTCCCCTAGCAACCATATACACTTCTGTAGATAATGATACTTGCTCTAGCTAGCAGTTGGAGTGCTTTGACCATTCTCAGTTCCATCAATGCAAGTATAATGGCTAAAGTTTCTTTAATTTTGGTGAGTTAGTATTGAAGCTGAATCTGTAGCCAACAGCTAGAGGAGGGGTAGGCAATTCTAGAGGGTTCAAAGAGTTAGTTTTCTGCTTTCAGGACAATCCACCAACACAATACAAACATAAAAGATTTGCAAAAATACAATAATGAAAACACAAAAGGACAGAAGCCCACAATTAAATTATTTTTCTTTCCCCAGGCTTCTTCAAAAAAATTATGTTGGGATATTAAACTGTCAAGTTTTGGGAAATTTCTGTCAAACCTCCGTATTTTACACTCTTTCCCGTCATCATCCCGTATTAGTTAGACTGCAATTAGACTGGAGTTAGACTGGAGGCCAGCACAGGATAAGCATAGCTGTTCAGTTTCCCGTTTTGGCCAGGAAATTTCCCTTATTTGACAGAAATTTTCCAAAACTTGACAGGTATGACCTGAGTGCTGTGCAACAAAGTGAGTTCCCATCTCTGTCCCAGCTCCTGCCAACCTAGCAGTTCAAAAGAAAGAAATTGCAAGTAGATAAATAGGTACCGCTTCGATTGGAAAGGTAACAGCATTCTGTGTGCTCTGGCATCTAATCATGCCTGCCACGTGACCATGGAAACGTCTGCAGACAGCGTGGCTCTTCGGCTGTAAACAGAGATGAGTACTGCACCCTAAAGTTTTACTTCCTCTTCCGGGAACGACGAGGGCAGCGTGGGCCGAATGAATTGGCGTCAGGGGCTGGCTGTAGTTTGGGCACCCCTGGTTCAAGCAGAGAAAATGGCAGCTTAAAATCTATCTCATCCTGTTGCAAAACCGATTGCAAGGCGTGTTTTACTTCCGCTTCCGGCGGGAGGAACCACATGACCAGCTCAGTGAACCACTGACTGGCCCACTGAACCATGTAACCAGCCCACAGCCGGAAAAGTTTGAGCACCCCTGGCCAACACTATACTGGCTAGCTGGTTCTCCTCAGAAACACAGTGGAGAATCAAACTCTCTACCTCTAACTCTACAGTCAGATTTCATTTCAAGTTTAATTTCTATACCGCTTTACTCGACCCAGCGGGTGACTCAAAGCAGTGTAAACAGTCACAATAAAGTAATACAAGTAATATATAAATCAATACAATCAATAATAAATCCAGAAACAAATAATCAATAAATACATAAAAATACAAAATCCCTATATCACAACAAATGTCCATCTATAATCAGTCCAAGAAACACCCCCCTTCATCCCGGAGGGGGTGGGAGGGCGCGGTAAACGCAGCAGTGGCGTGATTTATCCCCGGCTGGGTGGAGGGCGCGGGGAGGGCGCGGCAGCGCAGCATCATCGGGCCACAGGATATCCTGGGCCACAGGATATCTATGAGTTAGATACCTAACTCATAGAGCTAACCAGCCAGCATGTGTATGCTCTTTTTTAAATAAATAAATACATAAATACATAAATAAATAAATAAATAAATAATCAGAGACCATAGCTAGGAAGTCTCTCTTTGCACTCTAGCTCTCTCAACTCAGTCAAATGTTGGCAGAATGAAGTTTGGAAATTACACTCTCAAAAAACTACATTCCCAAATCCTACCACAGAATAATAAAGCCAACACATCAGATTAGGGTACTTGCCTACAAAGCCCAGAATCCCAGACAGTTTAAGCAAGGCTACCTAATCCATGACAGAAGGTTGAAAAAAGATCTAAAGCCCACAAGGAACTCTTCTCTGTTGACCTGGCTGAAAATTTTGCAGAGGTATAACCTGGCAGCCATTAAAACCAGATTCCATAAGCAAAAGCAACCAGCTGAACTGAGACATGCAATCCTATTACATTGAACAGCCAGCTGAGGTCAATCAACTCCATTTAATTAAACAGTACCATAACTAAAAGAACAAAAAAATGAATGCATATAAATAGGAATTTTCAGCCTTAAGAATTGTCACTCTTGTTGCTTTTCAACCTAAGTTCTTCTATGCTAAATTACACACTGTTGGGAGTCTGCAAGTACAGGTATATGCATGAATGGGAAATAATGGTATAAGCCAAGGTAAAGGTAAAGGTCGCCCTTCCTCGAAAGCCAGTCGGATCCGATTCTAGGGTTCAGTGCTCATCTCTGTTTATAGCCAAAGAACCAGGGCTGTCTGCATCTGCAGACGTTTCTGTGGACATGTGGTAAGCATGCCTCAACACGGAACACTGTTTACCTTCCCACCAAAGTGGTCCCTATTTATTTGCTTGCAATTTCTTGCTTTCAAACTGCTAAGTTGGCAGGAGCTGGGACAGAGACGGGAGCTCACTCCGTCGTGCAGTACCCGAGAATGGAATTCCAACCTTACGGTCAGCGAGTTAAGCCAAGACATGATGTTAAATAATTAGAGTTCAGAAAACAAGATCCAAAGCAGTGTTCAGAGGTTTTTAATCGGATAGATCTGCAGACCATGTGATTGAAGCTTGCAAATGTTACTTTTGAAAATTTAGGAAAGAAAAGCCTAGCTGCTTCCATGGGCAGTCATGCATCACTGATTCCAAAGCCATGTTGAGATTAAAGCATAACACCCAGCCCCAAAATGTAGTGGAGAAAAGGAGTATAAAATTATCTAGGACAGGGATTCTCAACCTGCAGCCTGCGGGCCAGATGCGGCCTCTGGCACCATTTCATGTAGGCCCCCACCGCCTCCACCACACCAGGAAGTGCCATGTGGTGGAGAACGGTCAAAATGGTTGTCTGGCCCCCAAAGCTGTCCGAGGGAGCATGACAGCCCCCAGCTTTAAAAGGTTGAGAACTCCTGCTCTAGAAGCACATTTTTGCACATGAAACTGATCAAGCAGCCTTAACTCCCCCCAAACTCAGCAGTTCAGAACCACAGTTCCTTTGCTACTTCCACTTCCAGGAGCCAACAAGGGCTTTGCTGGCTGGATGAATTGGCATCAGGGGCCTGAGCCACATGACCGGCCCCTGGCCCAAAAAGTTTGGGCACCCCTGCTTTACACAAACTTTGTGGAAAGAGAAGCTGTGTTATTTCAGTTCCATTCTGAAAACAAGCAGAATATCAGAAAACAAGCTTCCTTTTTTAAAAAAAAAAAGTTTCTCTGAAGCGTTCTAAAAATGAAGCTAACATAAAAATAATAAGCCCCTAGCCATTACAAACTAGTCACAACTGCAGTCAAAACTATAAAGCAATCAAAGAATCATTAACTGTTCTATCAAGCCCATTTATAATTCAAGTAGGGAAACTGCAAACTATCTTCGCCCCATGTCATTCTTAGCAATTTGTTTAGATATGTGCCTTCAAGTCACATCAAGTCAGAACTTCTTCCTTGTCTAGACCAGACGTGAAATTGCCAAAATGGAGGCACCTTTTGGTGGGTTCATTCTGCAGTTCCTTTTGCCTGACCTAGTGTGAGAAAGATTACCACAGTCTTCGAGGAGGCTCTCCCTGTGTACTCCAAGTCAGAACTGATTTACAGTTATTCTAACAGGGCTTTTAAGGTAAATAAAATATTTAAAGAGTGGTTTTATCTGTCCCTGCATTGGCTCAAGTGGTTAAGACGCTGAACTCGCTGAATGGAAGGCCGGAGTTCGATTCCTGGGTACTGCATGATGGAGTGAGCTCCCGTCTCTGTCCCAGTTCCTGCCAACCTAGCAGTTCAAAAGCAAGAAATTGCAAGTAGATAAATAGGGACCACTTCGGCAGGAAGGTAAACAGCGTTCCATGCACTCCGGTGTTGAGGCATGCCTGCCACATGTCCACAGAAAATCTGCAGATGCAGACTGTGCTGGCTCTTTGGCTATAAACAGAGATGAGCACTGAACCCTAGAGTCAGATATGACTGGCTTTAATGCAAGGGTGACCTTCACCTTTACCAGAGTGCTGGTTGATCACTCTATCCAGTACACCACACTGGGTATCTTACCAATTGCCATTTTTGTGAATGCTTTCCTTAAGCTTTCTATAAAATATGCCTCTTCTCATCCTATAATCAGTATAAGCACCTTCCTTAAAGACAAGGGGAAACATACCTGCTATGTTCATTGTGCATCTATGCACCTTCCTTAAAGACAAGGGCACACATACCTGCTACGTTCATTGTGCATCTGACTGAGTGGACTTCAGGCCACCAAAAAGTATACCAGGATTAACTTGAGCCTTTAACATGCCACCAGATTCCTTGTGGCTTTTACTGCAATATAACACAGGTCACCTTCTAGCAGTTATCTGCACCCCATCCATCAGGTCTGACTGAGAGCATCTTGCGGATGAATAGAGAACTCAGAGATCATAATTCAACACAAGCTCAGTCAAGGTGATGTAAGTAAATAATATATCATTGTTAAATCAGCAAACAAATATAGAAATACAGTATATGTATTTATTCCTTTTCTAAATACCCTAAAACGTTCCTACTCTCACTCCCAACATGTACTATATACCTATTCTCTTAATATTTGTAGCAAGTTACAGGCACAAATCTATGTAACGTCAGTATTTATAAGGCCATTTTCCTCTGTGCAATCTACCTCTACCCATTCAAGTCCTTATTACTGCCCCAGTGAAGTATCAATGAAAAAAGACAGTACACCTACACAGACAATGGTGGTATTTTGAGATACATTAGTATGCAAAGCCGCACAATTCAAACAGGAGCAACTACAATTCTCACACACACCTTCTGAATGTGCTGCCTGCAGTTGCTTTGGCAACCAAACAAAAACTTCACAAGACATTTCTAGTGTAGTGTTTTACAGAACATAAAGTGGGAGATGCTAAAACCTGAAAAATAACATTCACATCCCAGTCAACATAAAATCGTTCTCCTTCGGAATTGCAAAAGCCGTCTTCTTCGGTGTCTAGGTCAGACATGAAATTGCCAAAATGAAGCCACCTTCTGGTGAATTCATTCCGATGTTCCTTTCACCTGACTTAGTGTGAAAAAGATTAGCCAGCACAAGGTGGCCGTTGTCCGGGGTACACCCAATTGTGGTTCAAAAATACCACCATCTTTGAGGAGGCTCTTTCTGTGTACCACCTGCAAAAGAGGTACACACACATGCCTGTACACATATATGCCCATGCACTCATTTGGGTACTGGATGGAGCCTCGTCTCTCCCGCTCCCACCTCCTCATAGCTCCTCCTGGGGCTGCAGTGGCTCAGTGGTTAAGAAGCTCGCCTTGTTAACTGGAAGGCCTGCAACTTGGCAGTTCAAGACCCGGGTACTGCATGATGGATTGAGCACCCATCTCTGTCCCACCACTTGGGGAAGTGAAAGGAGCCTCATTCAGGCGTCACCTGAGCGGAGTTTCTCCAGCAAAAATCCTTTCAACCCAGAATAATTTTCTGAGAGGAAATTATTATACCTCCTCACAAGAAATTGCACCCAGAAACACACATTTTCCCCCTTCTCCTTTCTGGCGCTGAGCCATCTGCCACCACCACCTCCAACTCAGGCTTCCTGGGGATGCTTGCTGGCTGTCCTGCACACACACAAACACACATTCCAATTACACACACCGTTGCACACACTAAGACCTACAACAAGCCACAAATGTTTCAGTAACAGAAAAGGAGGCGAGGGGAGGAGTGGCTGCCTGGCTGGCTCTGGCAGCCAGGCAACTCGCCCAGCCCTACCTTGGGACTGGGTGTCATGCCACACACATTTGGCACGGCTACCTGTCCAGAGGACCGTTAAACCCTCCACCTCACACACGTGTCGTCGTCGTCGTCGTCCCCCCCCCCCCGCGCTTTCTTTCTCTCTCACACACACAGGCCTTTTTATTCCCATTCGCGCCAGGGAGCTCTCCCGGAGCCAAACTTCAGTGCGCCTGCCGTGCGCGCTCCGCCGAGGCTCCTGCACCGTGACCGACACCGGCACCCTTCCCAAAGTGCCTGGCCTCGAGACTGCGATGCCCGCCAAGCCCTCTCTCATGCGCACCCTGGTCTTCAGTCTTGCCATTTTGCAAAAGCTCCCGCCAAAGCCGTCCTCTGCTCGGGGCTCTGCAAAGCAGGGCGACCCGCGCAGCTTGCAAGGGCGAAAAGCAGCAGTAGCAAAGATGGAGAGAGAGAGAAAATGGGGAGGAAAGCACGATTTTGCACCAGGGCACTTCAGTACTCCCGGCCTCTTTCTTTACCTGCCCGAAGATCAGGGGGAAAATGGCGCGTTCCTGCTGCTGCTTTTTTTTTTGTGTCCCTTGCAGATGTTGGTGCAAGGATGGGAAGCTTGCAATTCCCGGGTCCAGCCTGTCCCAGATGTGTTCCTTTTTTCCCCCACCCCTTTCCACCGCTACTACCGAGGGAGGGAGGGGGAAAGAGAAGGGGGGGAATTATAACCGGCTGTCCCTGCCACGGCAGCCCTTCATAACCACAACCACCTCCTCCTTTTCCTCCTCTCCTCCATCTTTGCAGCTCGCTTTGCTGCTCCTCGGCCGCCGCCGCCGCCGCCGCCGAACACTAACAACAACATTCAGTGACGTCATTCGCCGTCACGTGACGGGCACCTCGCTCTATAAATAGGATTTACTCCCTGGTTTGCTTAGTCTTGGGGGAGGACGAGGAGGAGGAGGGAGGCGGGCATGGGCTTTAGGGATAGAGGAGGAGCTGTACACAGCTCTGCCGAAGGCTAAAGGGGCCGCCGGGAGATGCCAGCTAATTTTTATTTTCCACTCAGAAAAATAAATCCAAACCGCCCCCCCCTTCCCCATAGGTTGGAACAAGGGCTTTTCCTACCTCCCCCCCATCCCTTTCAGTTGCATCATGGGCAGAGCACATAATCATCCCTTCTTAGCGAGCGTCTAATAAAACATAAATATAGGGGCATGCTTGGAAAACATCTGTTTTCACAACAAAGACGAAAGCCTGAGATCCCCATTATCCTATTAGTCGGAGTTAGAAGGGGCTTTGGGAATGAGGACACCCTCCCCCCGTTATGCCTCGCGCAACGTCGCACTGCACTGTGGGAAAACGGATAGTTCCCAAACACTCGCCTCTCTCTGCCCCAGAGCAAGAGGATGATGTTTTTAAGGCAAGGCTTTGGGGGCATCAGTTGACCTGTCCTGGCCCCCAAAACTACTGGCTCACCTAGAAGTGGGCAGGTTAATGGGAAAAGGTCAAGACACTATTAATCGTTAGTAAGCAAAAAAATAAATAAAATTTGATTAATTTTAATTTAATTATCACATTACTTTTATATTGAAAATTTTTAAACAAACCTATTTTAAATTTGCATTTAAATGTACAGTATATCACTATAAAAAATTAATGAAGTTAAAAAGCCCAGTCCCTTAGCTGTCTCAGTTTTTACAGATTAAATATATTAGTAAAATGCGGGACTTTTAAATATGCTGGTGTTCATTTGTTATCCGATTGGAATTTGGATGCATATTCATCTATTGATATTTATAATGTAGATCTTTCTTAGGAATCTGGCCAGGTTATCCTTCTATGGTAAAAGAGTAGACCATACTGCCAGCGACTCAACGCTGAGTGTCAAGTGGTGTTAACTAACCTGACAAACCCTGAGGACTAACAGCTTGAGTGCCAAAGTCCACAAGGAAGGGTGATGGTCCCCAAGTGGGTTAAATCCCACTTGAATCCATCTTGATGGAGGGCAGCAGCTTCATCAATACTGACCTGGGGCTGATGAGGACTTTGTGCCTCAAAAGGGCTCAGGACCAGAAAGTGACTCACGGAACTGGATCAATAGTATGGGAGTCATGCGGAAGGCAGATGAGAGGCCACTGCATTATATTCTCAGGACAGTCTTCATAGTTGATCGTCATGAGGATCACCTATATTTGAATTCGGATACAGCACAAGAAGATCTTTCTTACAATAAGCTTAATGTGCATGGCTGTTTTGGGGTGACAATGGTCAGAAAGAAAGACTAGTTTATGGTCACTATGGATAGGATTTTAAGCCATTATTTTTTCAATTCTCATCAGAGGGGTTTTGAAGTACTGTAGTTAGAAACACAAGTAATCAAATAAATAAATAACAAGATTTTAAAAGCACTAACGTAGGGGTACACAGAAAGCCTCCTCGAAGAGTGTGGTATTTTTTAACCACAATCGCATATCCCGAGCAACAGCAACCTTGTGTTGTCGGCTAATCTTTTTCACACTGGGTCAGGTAAAAGGAACTGCAGAATGAACTCCCCAATGATGGCTTCATTTTGGCAGTTTCGTGTCTGGCCTAGACACAGAAGAAGCACTAACATAGAGCATGGTATATATAATTCCTATAGGAATTATACCCACACTACTACAGTATATCCTCTCAGGTTGCATTGCTACAGGTGGCTATCTCAAGAGAAGGAGCAACTCTAGGAAGAGAGCTTTCTTGGTGGTGGCCCTCTCATTATGGAACCATCAGGCCCCTTCTCTTCCGGCTTTCAAGAAGCTATTGAAAACTTATATTTAGAGAAGCTTTTAGATATTCTTCTCCAGTAAGGTGTGTGTGTTATACTAATTATTTTGATTTATTTGCTGGTTGAAATTTATGAATTTTGTGTTTTATTGGTTTGATTTATTTTTCCTGTGTGCTACCATTTGGATTTTTTGGGGGGAGACTATTTTTTTTTTACAGGATTTTTTTTACTTGATCTTTGTATACTGTAAAATCACCTAAAGAACTGACCATATTAAGTTGGGTGGTAAGGTAAAGGACTCCCTTGTCCAAAAGCCAGTCATGTCCAACTCGAGGGGTTGTTCATTTAAATTTACAACCACAGAGCCAGCGCTGTCTGCATCTGCAGATGTTACCATGGGCACGTGGCAAGATGACACAGAACACTGTTACCTTTCCTGCCAAAGTGGTACCTATTTATCTACTCTCCTTCAAGTTCCATTTTGTTCTTCTGCCACCTGTACTTTAGCAAGATTCAACTGTCAGTAGGTATAAGGGGAAATAACTATCTTTTTTCATGAGCATGCCAGGATCCCATCCTAACATAAACTGTAACAAGCCATACTGAAAAGCAGGGAATAAACACAGTTATCTCTCAAGAACAACTCCCGAAAAATACAGATATTTTGAGCATATCGTCAAGAACATTAACCAAAGGCAGTAAACCAAGAGGAATGAAAGTCATGAAAGTCATATCAGTCCCTTGTGTGTTTGTCTGTCTATCTATCAGACCTTGGAAGGATGACCAAGATATAAATACTATAAGGCTAGAACTCTAGTCGATGCGAGTAAAGTGAATGGGACACTGCTGAGAATAAATGTGCATAGGATCAGGTCATAAAGCAGCTTGGCCAGAAGATTATCTAAATATCCAAAAACAACTACAGAACTGAGACAGCTCTGCAAAACCTAATCTTCTGAACACACTGTACTTCAGATAAGCCAGTAAAAATATTTCCCAATTTTTAGAAAAAAGATGGGGAGAGAATAAGATCATAAAATACATTCTGTGTGCTGTTAATATTATTTTTGTTATGTGCCTCAGTTTTGAATTTAAAAACTCATCTATGGGTAGTTCCAGATGGAGGGTGGGCATGCCCCTGCATTAGCAACCAAAGATTTTGTACAGCTATTCTATCTTTTTCTTACCTGGTGAGGTTTTCTTATTGAAACAGGCAGTAAAGTTGCTGGGAAATAAGAGAATTCGGGTGGGGGGGGCAGGGGGGGAGAGCCATTGATCCACAGACACCCATAATATTCCATGAATGAGACACAGAATTGTGTGGCAAAAGCTTTATCTGAAAACTAACCTAAAGCAAGACTTTAACATCAGGGGGGTAAGTAGAGGCATGCTTAACAGTCACAGACAGATGGAAAGTGATCTGATTTAAATGGGAAACAAAACACAAGCTTGCAATGGAGAATAGATACAATCTGATATTTTTCCCTTTAGTTATTTGAACATAATACATAATATCATTTGTTGTTCTTTTTGTTGTTGTTCAGTCGCACAGTCGATTCCGACCCTTTGCGACCCTATGGACCATTGTTCTCCAGGCGCCTCTGTCCTCCACCATCCCCCTCAGTCCTCCCAGTTCTGTGCCCAAGGTGATCTCCAACTTATAGTGTCTCTATGAATAAGAGATTTCCAAAATGTCCGGTCCTCAAAACACTGACCACTCCTTGGAAGGACATACAGTATACTGAAGCCGAATCTCAAATACTTTGACCATCATATAAGAGAGGATGCACTGGAGAAGGCCCTGATGCTAGGAAAGATTGAAGGCAAGAGAAGGGGGTCGGCAGAGGTTGAGATGGTTAGACAGCATTGTTGACGTGGTGGGAGTAAATCTGGGCAGCAGGGCCATAGCCAGGATTCTAGATTATTATTATTATTATTATTATTATTATTATTATTATTATTATTATTATTATTATTATTATTATTATTATTATTATTATTATTATTATTATTATTATTATTATTATTATTATTATTATTATTATTATTATTATTATTATTATTATTATTATTATTATTATTTGGGGGGGGTTCAGGAGGGGCAAAAGAAACCCACCTCAGATGGGGCAACAATGTCACACTCACATATATAACATTGGCACCACGGGGTGGGGAGGTGGGGGCGTTAGCTCAGGAGACTCTGGAGGATGGCGGGTAGCAGAGGAGCCTGTCATGCTGTGGTCCATGGGGTTGCAAAGGGTCGGACTCAACAGAACAAAAATAAATAAAGCAGAGGCTGATCTTTTCCTGAAATTCCTTGGTCCATCCAATAGCTATGGTAGCAGATATTTGCAATATAATCCCAGGCAAAGGTCACTCTTCTTCGAAAGCCAGTCATATCCGACTCTAGGGTTCAGTGCTCACCTGTTTATAGCCAAAGAGGCAGCGCTGTCTGTGTTTGCAGACGTTTCCATGGACGTGTGGCAGGCATGACTAGACACCGTAGCACACGGAACGCTGTTTACCTTCCCATCATAGTGGTCCCTATTTATCCACTTTCAATTTCTTAGTTTTGAACTGCTAGGTTTGCAGGAACTGTGACAGAGACAGGAACTTACTGTCATGCAGTACTCGGGTTTTGCACTGCTGACTTGCTGACCTTCCAGTTGTCAAGTTCAGTGTCTTAACCACTAAGCCACCATAGTCTTTTCAGAATCCAGCTTAAACATCAGGGCACCCCCTTGAAAATACACAGAAATGGGCCCTGTTCTGCCCTATACAGATAGCAAGAAATCCCAGCCATCTGAGCACAACCAATAGTGCTTCATATATTTTGCAGGTTAAATGTATTAAACGTAAACTGGCTCTGAGATGAAAGTTAATACAGTACTTGTAGTTTGATCTACTCTAAAAATTCATATTTGTGTACACCCTCCTCCTTGATCTCTCACCTCAAAATTGGGATTTAACTTTGGATTCAGCTTTCAGTGCCTGAATATATGAGGACAAAATAAAGATGAAAGAAACAAAATAGAAAGAATACTCCCCTGTGTTTCACTTTACAAACTTTTATTCTGACTTCCCCACATGATATGGGAGCTTGCATATACTGTACCATGGAAAAGATGGGGCAAAAGGTCTCCAGCTCATTAATTCCAGCTGGGGGGTCTGCAAGGCCCATCTCAATGCAAGGGGTGGAAGGTTTCCCTTGCTCGAAAGCTAGTCGTATCTGACTCTAGGGTGCAGTGCTCATCTCTGTTTCCAAGCCGAAGAGCCCAGTGCTGTCTGCTTCTGCAGACGTTTCCATGGTCATGTGGCAGGCATGACTAGACACCGGAGCGCACGACCGCTGTTACCTTCCCACCGAAGTGGTCCCTATTTATCTACTTGCAATTTCTTGCTTTCGAACTGCTAGGTTGGCAGGAGCTGGGACGAAGACGGGAGCTCATTCCGTCCTGCAGTACTCAGGAATCGAACTGCTGACCTTCCGCTTCCCAGTCAGCATCTTACCTACTTGAGCCACTGCAGTCCCTAGGGTTGGAAGTCATGTGATATTTACACCACTTAATGATAAATGTATTATAGTCCCTTAGCTGAAGTAAGGCAGCAGGAAATAAGAATTTTGAAAAGATTCCACGCCCATCATTATGACAGTTGGCAGGACTAAACTGCACAGCAAAACACCCAAGTGCCCCCACATTTTATTTATTTCTATACCAACTTTTCCCCCAGCAAAGACTTTTTATAAATAAGTACTGCTAAAATAATAAATTATAAACAAAACATAATTAAATCAGCCCTAATATTTTAAAAGGGACTGCAGTGGCTCAAGTGGTTAAGATGCTAAACTCGCTGACTGGAAGGTCAGAGTTTGATTCCTGAGTACTGCAAGACAGAGTGAGTTCCTGTCTCTGTCCCAGTTCCTGCTAACCTAGCAGTTTGAAAGCAAAAAATTGCAAGTAGATAAATAGAATATTTGGTGGGAAGGTAAGCAGCGTTCCGTGTGCTCCGGCATCTAGTCATGCCTGACACATGTCCACGGAAACGTCTGCAGATGCAGACAGAGCTGTCTCTTTGGCTGTAAACAATGATGAGCACTGAACCCTAAAGTCAAATACAACTGGCTTTCCAGCAAGTGCGACCTTTAACGTTACCTAATATTTTTAAAAACACATTATAAACATTTTAGAATGTCTCAATTAAAATAACATAGTAAAGGTAAAGGTTTCCCTTGCTCGAAAGCCAGTCGTATCCGACTCTAGGGTGCAGTGCTCATCTCTGTTTCTAAGCCGAAGAGCCAGTGCTGTCTGCTTCTGCAGATGTTTCCGTGGTCATGTGGCAGGCATGACTAGACACCGGAGCGCACGGAACGCTGTTACCTTCCCACTGAAGTGGTCCCTATTTATCTACTTGCAATTTCTTGCTTTCGAACTGCTAGGTTGGCAGGAGCTGGGACGAAGACGGGAGCTCATTTCCGTCCTGCAGTACTCGGGAATCGAACTGCTGACCTTCCGCTTCCCAGTCAGCGTCTTAGCAACTTGAGCCACTGCAGCCTTTCATACTTTCCTTTAACATACTTTCCTTTAAATTACATTGCAAGTACTGTAACCTGTTCTGTACAGCAGGTAGATATCAATTACAATCCTCATTCAGATTGATGATTTGCTCATTGACACTTTAATCATGCTTTGAAGAAAAACTAACCAGTTTTCTGTTTTCTCACCTCAAACAGGTCAGTTTATCCAAAAGTGGATTGTATTATGATGTCTGAAGTATCAAGTAGATCATTTGCAATATTTGCTTACAAATTTTTATTTTATTTTTGAAATGTTTGAAAAGTTGTAGTATACAATATGTGGGGAATAAAACCCACCGCTGTAGGTGTAATGATAGTCATGAGAATTTGCTTGAAATAAGCATGTATTAGGTTTAAAACTGTTGCTAGAGCTAGTTAAACAGAGGCACTATAGGAAAAAATAAAATTTTCAGACATTTCTGTGTGTGTTTTAAGGAACTGGGGTAATGAAATTGGCCTATAAATAGGCATGAAAGATTATTATTATGCAATAAACTATCACCTCCAAACAGCTTCTTCTTCCGTGTCTAGACCAGATGTGAAACTGCCAAAATGAAGCCACCTTTTGATGAGTTCATTCTGCAGTTCCTTTCGCCCAACCTAGTGTGAGAAAGATTAGTTGGCACAAGTTGTCCATTGCCCGGATTATGCTCGATTGTGGTTCACAAATACCACAATCTTCAAGGAGGCTCTTTCTGAGTACCAAACAGCTACAAGTATTCTGCTGGGAGGTGAAATAGAACAAAAGTCCTATGTCCACCAAACAAAGTGGACAGAAGGCAGTCAGGTCAGGTGGGATTTTAGTCGTTCACATTTGTACCATTCCCCACCACCACCACTTTTAATGGGTCAGATATGAAAAAAGGCATGATAAATAAAAGGCAACTGACCACAGCCAAATGTAGATAGGAAAGGACTTTTTGGTTGTGCCATTTCCTGGGCATTCCCAAGTAGCTCTCATTTCAGATATCAAATCTGACCTGTTAACCATTAATCCAAATTTTACTTCATATTTATTATACTGTAGAACAACTCCAGATCTTCCAAACTCCAATAGATGAATCAAAGGTAAACCTTCGGGGTTTGGGTTGGTAAAGACATTCTTTTTCCATGTCTAGGTCAGACTTTAAACCGCCAAAACAAAGCTATCTTTTGGTGAATCCATTCCATAGTTCCTTTCTCCTGACCTAGTGGGTGAAAGATTAGCCGGCACAAGAAGATGGCCATTGACCAGAGTACATCTGATTGTAAAACATTACAATCTTCGAGGTTCTTTCTGTGCACTCCCAGGAAAGACATTGAAATGAATGATTATTTAGCACAGTACTGTAGTGAGAAACTAGCATGAGGATTGCCATTTCTATTGGGAGGGCTACCTCCCCATACGGAAAGGCCAATGGCAAATATGAACCAACTGAGCCGCTTCCCCGAAGGGAACAACCCCCTTGTTGCTGTGAGTCCAGCCTCACTTGCCCCTTTTGTACTCAATCCACACAACTTGTCAGAGAGATAGCAAAGTAGACAGATCCTCTTTTTGGTCCTTTCGCTACTCACTTGCCAGGAGAACCAGTGAACTGGAAGTGGCATCAGGAAGAAAGGACAGGCAGAACCAAAAGGTTGCCCAATAGTCCCAAATCATGAAGCCAGTCTGGATGCTAGAAATATAATGTATTGGTGGAAATACTGGTTTTCAGAATATTTACTCACTTCCTCCTAATTTTTTCTTCTTCCAGTCTCCAGCTAGTTCAAGTGACATCTGGGAATTATGCAATAGCAATTATACTTCTATACCGCCCCGTTGCGCTTAGTGCACTCTTTGGGCAGTTTACAATGTAATTAGCATTTACAATTAGGTTTACAATTTACAATAAGGTTTACGATGTAATTAGCATAGTCATTAGGGAGAGGGGTGTGCTGGCTATGCTAAAAGGGTGCTGGACAAGGAGAGGGGGTGGCGCCTATGGGGGTACTGCATGACATCATGGATTTTAGCCACCAGATGACATACTTCTGCCCACCTCTGGGGGCGCTAGTCACTGGGGTGCACCAGGTCTTGCCCCTGTGTCCCAAATGGCCAGCACGGGCCTGATTAGGGATTTTAAAAAAATTACACTAAGGCTGTAATCCATTATGCACCTATCTGGAGCACATTCCATTGAATTCATGTTGATCGTATAACAGCAAATGCACAAGGACCGGCACTGTTTTTTCAGGCTGCCCATCACATACCCAGTCTCCCCTGATTCTAACATTGATCACATACCTGAGCATGGAATGGGTAGCCTGAGAAACAGAAAAAACATTTCCTTCTCTCTCTCACACACAGAAAAACGCAACAGGATTTTGACCCCTGGGTTTTACTTTGTAAATGTATAGAATCAGGTGGTAAAACAGCATTATATTACTCCCGAGCACAGCCCAAGCCAATGGCCATGCTGGTACTGGGGGAACTGAATATTTTTTTTTAAAAAAAGGGGGGATAATTGTGTTGATCACATCTCATATAACTTTGCCACTCCTGGGTGGTGGATAAGAACAGCAGCTGATCTTTTGGGTGCTTCTTGGGCACCATCTTCAGAGGGTTATCTATTTCCGAGTCCTTTACGGTACCATTTACGGTAGAATGAAAACAAGGCCTCCAGTTATAAAGCTAAAAGCAAAAACGTCAATAAAATAATACATGTTTAAACATTTGTCTTTTCTTCCTTAGAAATTTTCATTAAAATGTCTCTTACAAAACATTGCCTTCATTGCTCTAAATTCTTTAAGAGTTCAGTGATATTTTCCTTCTTATAAGTTAAAAGAAAACATAGCAAACCACTTATACATTTCTTTTAAAAGAAGACCTCTGTGAAACAGTACTTTATTCAATCTTACTTACTACATCTAGTGACAAAATAGTTTTAATCCCACACAGGATTGCCATTTTCTGCTGTAAAGTACCATAAATGATAGTTATATAAAAATTACTAAATTCAATTGTCTTTTCAGGCTGAAGGTTTTTGCATTCAGAAAGAAAACTCTGCATTTTCATGCTCTGACAAATAGGTTTTAGCACATGCTGTTTTAAAGAGCAGCTTAATGTTATTGCATCAGAGATATTTGCAGATAAAAGCAGCATCAAGAAAATACATTAAGAAACAAATTTCACCCTCATGTGTCTTCCCATTAAACCCACTGCAGAAAGAGCCCATTTACAAACAATCAGATGTCTTCCAGATGAGCATTTATAAAATGCAGCAATTCCACAAGACCGCAAAACAGGAGTCGCTCCACTTTCCCCAGTACATGCAAGCTCCTTTTGTAAATAACCCTAAACAGATACAAAAAAGAGACACTCTTCTAAAAATTATTCTACCTTACCAGGGAAATAATTGCGCCATTATTTCAAATCCTAGCTTCTTGTCAACAGTTATCTAGGTGGCAGCCACAGAACACAGAAAAGGTAAACACTGGGAGAAAATGACACCATTAAAAGAACACTCTGAAATTAGTGGGAAAATGGCTAAAAACAATTAAGCATCTATCTGAAGAAAAGAATCCCAGCTTATGCATCCATCCACCCAAACTAGTGAACACCATCTGTGTAGGTCAGAGGTGCGCAAACTTTTCTGGCCGCAGGTCGGTCACGTGGTTTAGCGGGCCAGTTACGTGTGGTTCCTCCCACCGGAAGCAGAAGTAAAACACGCCTTGCAATCTGTTTTGCAACAGATGTTTTGCAGCAGGATGAGTTTTTTTATGCTGCCATTTTCTCTCCTTAAACCAGGGGTGCCCAAACTACAGCACGTTGGCCACATCCGGCCCCTGACATCAATTCATACAGCCTGTGCCACCTCGGAAGCAGAAATAAATGCACCTGGGGGCGTTTTACTTCTGCTTCCGGGAGTGATGAGGGTAGTGCAGGCTGGATGAATTGGTGTTGGGGGCTGGACCCAGCCCACAGACTGTAGTTTGGACACCCCTGATGTAGGCAAATGATTTCAGCAAATTAAATGCACAAAGCAGGGACACACAAACCAGCTGTGTGGGTGAATATCAGATGATTTGCAGTAACAGGGATGAGACGTGAAAAACCAAACGTCTGATTTCACAAAGATCTTCATGCACCAGCCTGCCCACACATACCAGCATGCTCATAATTCCATGTCATGGTGATTTAAAATGCACAGGACTGAAATCCAATTGTTAAGTTCAGTAGATCAACTCAACCAACTGCTGAATGGAGTTAATGTTTATGTCAATCCCACTGATTCAATGGGTTTAACTCTAGCTGAGACTATCAACTGGATTCGGGCTATAGGATTCCCTGCTGTTTCACATTTGCATAATAAAATATGCTTTCAAAAATATACCAGCAGCGGGGAAAATGGCTTTGCCTCTGTCATTTCCTAGCTGCTTATATGCCAATAACTTATTTGTGGGAGCAAATGTTGCAAAGACTGGACAGAAATGCTTCGCCACATGCAGGCTTATTGTGTAGCCCTTGCAATGTTTAACCTACTGGCTGATTTCTAATTCATCTTTCCTAAAGCACACTTGGCAGCTTCTTTCTCTGGGATAATTTTGGATTATGTGATGGGAAAGACCACACAAGTCTTTAAATAATACTGGTTTAGCACCCTTCTACTGCAAGCACTATGAAAGAATGAACCATTTCACCCACCAGTTACAACTATTTTTGAAACCTAAATCTTTTCCTAACATACATATTTTATGTTTCTGCTTGATAGTCAAGTGTGCTGGTTGTAACTAAATCATTTCTCAGTGGATTTTTTTTAAAATTCTGTGAAGATTAGGACTACTCTTATTTTTAAATGTTTGTCAATATAAACTTCTGTATTCTTTTCACAACCCCAAAATAGTATCAAAGTGCAATATGCATCGCTGGCACGTTCTCAGAAGTTATATATGCATAAGAAATAAATGAAAAGATCCCCAGGAATATTGCAAATTTCTGAAATGCCAACCAAAGCAAGAAGTGAAGAAAAAACCCAATCCAACAATATGGAAGACAGTTGCAAAGCATTCTATATACAGATTTGCATGTCAGAACAGCAGCTGCAACCCTAAAAACATCTGTAAGCAGTCTCAATGACCAAAGAGAGTTGGAGTAGTTTCAGGATTGTATCCTACATTTTGGAGTCCAGATGCGAATAATGTCTCTATAGTTGCTGACTCAAATGTAATTTTATTGTAGACTGACTCATTTTTTTAATACGCTGGAGTGCATATGGGCATGTGAGAAAGTTGTATCAGCACTAATTATCAGTGCAGCTTTTATAGAAATAATGTTATGATTTAACACAAAAAGAGTTCCTTGGCATCCTAACAACCTTTTCACATGTACACATGCACAGAAACCTTTTACAGTACATATAATTGCATGAGCAAGCAACAAAGGTTAGTGTCAAAAGTAGGTCTTAATGGGCAGTGAATAAAATTAGGGATACAATTAGCTCATTGCAGGCAGCAAATTGCAATTCTGTGGTTGGCACCAAGAAAGAGGTTTCTTGTAACTTGGTTCTTCACATGGCTTTCACTTTGATCTGCTTCATTTTCATTTGTTTCTTCTCAAGTTTCTTCTGTTCACGTCGCAAAGCAGCCTCCTGTTGGAAAGAGGACCAGTTATGTCTGATCATTAGATTCTGTGTTTCTTGGAAGAGAAAAATAAAATAAAATCAGGAAACAAAACAAACAGAAAGATAGCAAGGAAATGAAGCTGACTGTACGCACTAATGGATCTTTCACATAATTACTTTGTTTTGCAACAAACATGCAATTGTTTGTCATTTTGAGTGATCCAATAATCCAGCATTTCCCAAACTATTTCCCATAGAATACCGGTGGACTTCAATTCCCAGAAGTCTCAGTCAGTACACTGGTTGATCAGTGCTTTGGGGAATTGACTTAAGCTTCTGGGAATTGAAGTCCAAGAACCAAAGATTGGGAAACACAAACACTGCGATGTGTCCCTAAGCTTTTAATGCAGTGTTTCCCAATCTTTGGTTCTTGGACTTCTATTCCCAGAAGCCTAAGTCAATTTCCTAAAGGACTGATCAGCCAATGTACTGACTTAGACTTCTGGGAGTTGAAGTCCAAAAACCAAAAAAACAAAAAACAAAAACAAAACCCAAATAACAAAGGTTGGGAAACACTGTCTTAATGCAAGGGAAAACAAATATTTTGCCTAGTAAATTTCAGTTCTGGTTACATGAGAAGGAATTTACATAGCATTGAAACCCATTTCTGCAGGCATAAAAGAGGAGCTAATGCAATGTCTTAGAAAAGGTGAGACTTAAAAATATGGCCCATATAACAGATGAATCTGCAAAAGTACTATCATTTAATGTACAATAAAATAAGAGCAATGAGAATTGTATTCTCTTAAAAGTGCTGGATAGATTGCCATCTGCTCTACAAAACAAAAATGAAAAACTCCCCAGAAAACTACTGGGTAAGAATTTTGTATTTCTTCATAGACAGGAAGACATAATGGTAAACCAATAATAAAACGTTTAAAATGTCTATAAAAACCTGACCCCTCTTTAAAAACCGCAGACAGGGCTAGATGAGCCAGCAGGCATGGAATGTGATGCCAGATGTCCCCCACACCTACTGCCAGAGCCATGTTTTTAAAGCCTTCCTGAAGGGGAGCAACTCCGCCTGGAAGCGCAATTCTGGTGGCAGGAGGTTCCAAAGGGCTGGGGCAGATACCAAGAAGGCTCTCCTCCTGGTCCCAGTGAGGCGTGCCACTCTTGCTGATGGGACCACCAAAGAGCCCCTACGGCCTGCCCTTGTAGGACAGGTTGAAAACCTTGGAGCAATGCGGTCTCTTAGATATCCTGGACCACTGCCATGAAGGGCTTTAAAGGTCAAAACCAGCACCTTGAATTGCACCCGGAAGCACACTGGCAGCCAATGCAGCTCCCGCAGTAGTGGCAAAGCATGGGCATAACGCCCACACCCCATCACCACCCAGGCAGCCGCATTCTGTACCAGTCGTAGCTTCCAGATGGTCGTCAAGGGCAGCCCCATGAAGAGCGTATTACAATAATCCAGTCTGGAGGTGGCCAGAGCATGGGTGACTGTAAGCAAGGAGTCCTGGTCCAGGAGTGGGCGTAATTGGCGGATGACACGAAGCTGTGCAAGGGCCCTCGTAGCCATGGCCGCCACCTGCTCTTCAAGCAGTAGTCGCAAGTCCAGGAGGACCCCCAAATTATGCACCGGGTCTGTTTGGGGCAAGGAAGCCCTATCCAGCACCAAAGATGGTAGCTCCCAGGATAACGCAAGGTCCCGAACCCACAGCCACTCAGTCTTGCCAGGATTACATGAGCCAATCAGATACATCCCTGTATCTCCAATGTCTTCTCAGCAACAGGGTATGAGAGTCCAGTACCTGCCTTCTCTGCTATATACATATAGAGATATAACAAAGCCCAACTACCATATGGACTTTTAATTAATTTTGTTGTAACTTGTGAGCCCATGGTAGGCTCTACCATGACACATGCTAGCCAACAAAATGAGTATCAACAGCGGATCTCTTTAAAAGGCCAAAAATGATTTGCTGGCTGGGGGAAATTGACATCTGGCTATCTAAAAGAGACCACACAGACAACCTTAAGTGTCTGTATTCTGACGTTTGACTTGATCAATGGAAGTTTTGGGAAAAGTTCTGAGAGGCGATCTGACAACTTTCTAGGATGCAACAAACAAACAAAGTCACAGTCTTAAAAACTTGTCAGTACTGATGGTTATCCCACAGATTCATCTGTACTAAATGCCATTACTGAATTTCACATTAAAAAGAATGTACAGACAACATTAAACTATTGATTTTATTATTAAGGTAAAGGTTGCCCTTGCTTGAAAGCCAGTTGTATCCGACTCTAGGGTTCAGTGCTCATTTCTGTTTATAGCCAAAGAGCTATCTGTATCTGCAGACGTTTCTGGGGTCATGTGGCAGGCATGCCTAGTCACCAGAGTGCACAGAACGCTGTTTACCTTCCCACCGAAGTGGTACCTATTTATCTACATGCAATTTATTGCTTTCAAACTGTTTTTTATTAAAGCCCCTGAAACTGATGCTATTGCAATCAGCCCCATTTCAGCCCATCTTACTATTTTTGGTAAGAGCTCCCTTTCACTAAACCCTAACAAGGTTGCTTCAGAAATCTTATTTACCTCCAAACGGCGCTGCTTCTCTGGATCTTCCTCGTTCATAATTCTCTCTTTCTCTGCCCGTTTCTTCTCTTCCCTACGGGACTGAGCTGCCTCCTGCCTCTGCACGTGGGTCAGCTTCAGGAAGTTCTCTTCTACGCGTGCCCTGTTCTTATCAGCTTTTTGTTTGCCCTTTGGTTCGAGGTAAAGAGAGATGCAAATAAGTCACAGTGTGAGCATAATGTTCAATATATGACAGTGATGGTGAACCATTTAGAGACTGAGTGCCTAAGGAGGAGTAGGAGGCACGCGGGCAAGCACTGCCTGTGCCAACGTACCCATGTGACATCAGCCTCCCCTCTCACCTCCCCATTGGTTGAGGGAGAGGGGGGTGGGGAAGCGGTGCTGCCATTGGCACCAGCCATGCTGGTTGGGGCTTCTCCATGATGGTGCACGTGCCCACAGAAAGGCCTCTGTGTGCCACCTTTCTGTAGGCACGTGCGCCATCATGGAGAAGACCCAACCAGCCCAGCTGGTGCCAATGGCAACACCACCACCACCACTGGTATATGAGATATAAAATATTTGGAGATCCATGTATGACAATTTTGGGTCATAAATCAGGTCGACATTGGCTAAACCAGAGGTGCCCAAACTACAGCCTGTGAGCCAGATCCAGCCCCCAATGCAATTCATTCAGCCCACACTGCTCCCGAAAGCAGAAGTAAAATGTGCCCATGCAATGAGGACTGCGCAGGCCAAATGAATTGGCATCGGGGGCGGATCTGGCCCAAGGGCCATAGTTTGGGCACCCCTGGTTTAAGCAGAGAAAATGGCAACCTAAAATCTATCTCATCCTGTTGCAAAACATATCTGTTATAAAACAAATTGCAGGGAGCACTTTACTTCTGCTTCTGATGGGAAGAACCATGTGCCGAGCCTGCTGAACTATGTGACCAGCCAGTGGCCCAAAAAGTTTGGGCACCCCTGGGCTAAATGAATGACATATGTCAGTCTACTCTAGCATGTTTATGTGAGGTGCCCTTGATTATTTTTTAAAGTTTCTACAAGCACAGTCCAATGGCTTCCCTCCTTCTAACACCATCAGGAGACTGAGTCCATCAAATTCATCTTTCTGTGCTTTCTTAAATACAAATCAATATGGTTGTTCAACCTCTATACCATTTCACAGTTTGGATCCTGAACATGGAAATCCATTTCTCTCAAAATGTCCAACCCATCTCATGTCCCCTCAAATCTGTCTCCTATAATAATTTTATTTGGAATTTTAAATATAAGACCTCATGATTTGTATCATGAATGTATATCAAAGCATCTCCAAATTTAGAAAGTAAGTATGCAGTCATAAACTAGAATAAGATGGGTACTAAGAAAACAATAGATGTCATCATCACCCCTCCTTATACAAATTAAAATGTATAGTGTGATACTTAATTATGCTTTTTTACAAATTATATATCTCTCCTCTGAAACATTGACATAAACCTCCCCTAGAGATAATGCTCTACTGTTTGAGAATAATTCATGTAAAAGACTATAACCTCTCTTGTCTCCCAGAAAGCTAGTCATTTAAACTGGCTTGGTTCATTCTATGTCAATGAAAAGAAGGGTAATAGCAAAAGAATGCCTCAGATTTCTAGAATTATACTTTATCTCTTATGCACCAAAGTGGGTATTATATTCTCCTAGAATCATAGGTTTGTTTTTGTTGTTGTTTTGCAGAATCCACACAAAACTAGGCCTTACAATGTGGATGCTTTACTGCACTGTCACCTGAACAGCTGTGAACTCTTCCCTCACCATCCTACTAGGTAGTTTCATTTTGTTTTTAACAAACAAAAAGAAAAGTCAGACTGAATATCAGTCTCGGCCAATGTAATATACTAAGACAAAAAACTACAGTGGTTTCTGTGAGCCATGAGGTTATTCAGCCAAAGAGATGTGGTCTACATATTAGGAAACTGGTTCCATTAGGACAAGAATACTGGAATTCTCGTAGGGAAGGGGGTGCAGTGGCTCAGTGGTTAAGAAGCTTGCCTTATTAGCTGGAAGGCTGGCAAGTTGGCAGTTCAAGACCCGGGTACTGCATGATGGATTGAGCACCTGTCTCTGCCCCAGCTCCTGGGGACATGAAAGGAGCCTCATTTGGGTGTTCCCTGAGTGGAGTATCTTCTGCAAAAAACCTTTCAACCCAGAATAATTTCTGACATGAAATTATTATCACCACTGGAATTCTCATAGGGAATAAGAAACACAAGAAGTGTATGTGAAATCCTAATCCTAAATCACAACAGTAAATTTAAATTTAATCCCCAATTATTGGAATTTCCTTTGGGATCAGAAAATACGTTGCAACTCACGAAATGCAAATTTGCTTTATCCGGGCGCATTAGGCTTTACAATGAAATAAGCATACAACAAACCACGCAACTTACTTCTCTATTCAGACGGAACTTTTTGGCTTTGTCAACAGAGTAAATAACCATGTTCATCAGAGGCAGCAGAGCCTCCATGTCTTTCAGGGAGGTATTGCCAGATCCAGGCACTACAAAGCAGAAATATACTTTCTTCAGATGAAAGGTCACTGAGTCTGAAAGCTTAAAACAATCTACCAGGTGGTAAACTTGGCTGAATTCAGGGAGACTTCTTAACTAAGCATATGAAGGCTGTGGTATTAACAAACATGTGATAACAGTCAAGAGAAAGTCTTTCTGCACTGTTGCTTGATTTTTGGAGACAGATGTTTCAATCAACATTGTATCATAAGCATTTACTTATATAAAGATACAGCCAAATCCCGACTTACGAATGACTGAAGTTACGAAAAACTCGAGTTACGAAATTTTTTTGTAAACCGGGGTCCCAACTTGCGAAAAAACCCGACTTACGAAATGTTTTTCATAACCCGGGGTATCGATTTACGAAAAAACTTGGGTTACGAAAGGTTTTTTCCGTAACCCGTGGTACCGATTTACAAAAAAACCCGTGTTACAAAAAAAATTAAATGGTGTGGCCGCCATTTTGGTATGTAAAACTCACATTTTCAGTGCCAAAATGGCGCTGCTGCCATTTTCTATGAGGATGCTTCGAGTTATGAAAAAACTCGAGTTACAAATAAGGCCAGGGAACGGAGTTTTTTCATAAGTTGTGGTTTTACTGTATTTTAAAATCCTATTTTAGCAGCTATGTTTACAATACCGATAAACTTTACAGACTGCTTTCTCTCTAGCATATTTGTTCTTCCAATATATTGATTGTATCCTCAACAGAATCATTACATCATCCCAAACTCCCTTATCATTTTCAAACACCTGGAAACATTTTTATTTTTCCAAGATTTAGCCATTAATATTCATGCACCTCTAGAAAGGGTTCCCAATAATTTGTTACCATCCAACCTAACATGTATTTTGTTTATAAGTACAAAGATATATATGTGATTCTGGTATTCTACACCCCAGTGATTCACCTATGACATTTGGTTGATGATTGTTAGAAATGATTGTCTGGCCGGATATCCCGCTATGGTAATGGAGTAGACCATAAAGCCAGCGACTCAACGCCGAGTGTCAGGCGGCGGTTAACTAACCTGACTCCCTGAAGGGGCCAACAGCTACGGATGAATGAGCCCCTTTAGGTGGAGTGATGATCCCCCTCAATGCCACTGGAAACCATCATGTTGGGCCCAAAGGCAAAATGAGTGGAGGAGGAACTCTGATTCCCAACAGTCATGGAGGCAGAAGAGGCCATGCCAGATGTGGTTGTGAAGGCGCACCATGTCCATATCCTCAAGGCTGCGGCAGTTCATCGCCATCCGGGTGTTAAATCCTGCATGTCGCGCTTCATGTGTGTGATGGCTCCGAGATCATAGTGTGTGGGTCACTTCATGGCAAGATGAATTACACCTTAAACAAATTCACGCCAGTGACATTTTTCCTGGTTAAGGGGGGAAAATGCATTCTCGGATACGAGTTGCAGTCGAGTAGTAGTAGTTAAAAAATACAGAACTATTAGAATGTATACATGTCACATCCTGATTTTGGAAAGGGCAAAGAAAGAGTCTTTGAAAATCAGATACCAACTCTTACCATTAAAAGTAAATAAAAGTGTCTTTTTTGTTTCAGGCAGTTTCAAAGGCTGACCTTCCCTAACAAAGGACAAAAATATGAATTAGCAGAAAGGTATTCAAAGGCACAATACATAAGTGTAACATAGCAACACCAGCAGAGCTCAGAAAAGTTATTTTTTAGATGAGAATTCTCAGAAGTCCACAACCAGCATGGCCACTAGGTTCTTGAGTCCTGAAAGTAATTTTTCCAAGTTTTGATGCCTAGGTCGCACCATAAACTATTACAGTACTTATATTCCTATCTGATGTGCATTTTCCTATGTTCTGCAGCTAATGTTCAGCCTGGAGCATTCTGAACTAGGGCAGGAACTTCCTGAAATTTTTTTGACAGTTCTGGCAGGATCCTCCTGCAGGTTGTTTTTGAACACACTTCTCACAATAAGCTCCACTGGGAAAAGCTGGAGGGGGATCTGGTTTGCCAGTAGTCTCCCCTGCCTTCACAGAAAAGTATCTTGAACATTTAGGAAAAATGCACTGTATATGGGGTGACTTAGTGGTTAAGACTCTGAACTTGATGACTGGAATGTCCGCAGGTCAGCAGTTCAAGACGGAGTGAGCTCCCATCTCTGTCTCAGCTCCTGCCAACCAGTTCGAAAGCAAGAAATTGCAAGTAGATAAATAGGGACAACTTTGGTGGGAAGGTAAACAGTGTTCCGTGCACTCCAGTGTTGAGACATGCCTGCCACATGTCCACAGAAACATTTGCAGACGCAGACAGCGTTGGCTCTTTGGCTATAAACAAATAAGCACTGAACCCTAGAATCACATATGACTGGCTGTTTTGGAATCTCCAGTTCATGACTACAAAGAAAGAGATAGTATATGACAGGGGTGCCCAAACTTTTTGAGCCGTGGGCCAGTCATGTGGTTCACTGGGCTGGTTATGTCGTTCCTCCCACCGGAAGCAGAAGTAAAACACACCTTGAAATCTGTTTTGCAACAGGATGAGATAGATTTTTAGGCTGCCATTTTCTCTGCTTAAACCAGGGGTGCCCAAACTACGCCCTTGGGCCAGATCCAGCCCCCGACACCAATTCATCTGGCCCTTGCCACTCCTAGAAGTGGAAGTAAAACGCGCCCAGACAGGAGCGGCAAGGACGGCACAGGCAAGATGAATTGGTGTTGGGGGCTGGATCCGGCCCACAAGCTGTAGTTTGGGCACCACTGGCATATGATAACCATGTCTTTGCTCTTTAGCTACTACTTCTTCCTTCTTTCCCCCCTTCACAAGCGTCAACAGGACATTAATTTGGAAGGACAGTTGTGTCTTTTGTCATACTCACTCTTGCATAAGTTTTTGACCGGAGAACTGGTCCGAAAAATGGATGGACTCAATCTTGTCAGCATAATGTGTGAGGAAGTGGATCATCTACAAGAAGAGGGAAATGGGTTTAGAGTACTCAAGGGACCAGAGGTTATCATGAAACTGTATACGCTGGCTGAAGAAGCTAGAAGGTATTCCTTGCCTTGGACACCTTGGAGTCGTTATTCAGCGATGACAAATGAGAAATCAAGTCCATCTGTATGAGGTTTTTTAGCTATTTGAATATCACGTCACCTGCTGGCTAGGTGGACTATGATCTGTACCCTCTGCTTTTCACCTTGTCCAAGGGATCAGATGGAGGATGCTTTGGTGAGTTTTAGTCCCGGCATAACATCATTGACAAGAGATGGTCATCACGGCTAGTTAGACAACTCAAGCCCTCATGCCCCGACAAGGCTTTCACCTAGCGTTGGTGAAGGTATTCCTCCCCCCCCCCCTTAAATATGTGTAACCTGCTATGATCAGACGAAAAAAGAGCAACCCTGATGGATAATATTCAGGATTCTGTTACCCACAGTAGCCTCGAGCAAGTTTACAAAGGTGGCGTGAGGGCCAAATGTCTCTAGTACTTGGCATCAGAGGTATACTCCCTCTGGGCTTTGAAGTTCCACTTAGTTCTCATGGTGTTTGACAAATCTGTTTCCTTTACATTTGTCTAACCTGGAATCATGGACTCTGTGTGCCTCCTGATGCTACAGAACTATAGTTCCCATCATGTCTGTCCACTGGTAACCTGACTGGGGCTGGTAGTTGTTGGGCTTCAATAACACCAGGACAGTTGCAGGTTCCTCAGCCTTGGGTCCATCTTTTAAACTGTTTTACAGAATCAACTCACCTGGCAACGAACAAGGGCACTGAATTCCCAGAGTAGATTAATACACACCACAAAGTATGCCAGTGGTTCCTTTCTACAGATTGGTGGTGGCTAACCTTGGCACACCATCTGTTCCTGGACTTCAATTACCAGAAGCCCAAGTCAGCACACTCGATGATCAGGGCTTCTGGGAATTGAGTCCAGGAATAGCTGCAAGATGGAACAGGACAAAGCTTAGGAGGCAGTTAAGGCATAAAGATGACATACAGGTATGTCATCTAATGTCTATCTTATTCAAAACGTAAGCTGCCACCAGATGATGGAGTCAAACAAAAAAGGATGACCATCTCAGTAACCCCTGGATTGAGAATTTCCCCCAGAACATCTGGTTGGCTACTGCTGTTCCTGGAGTGGGTGAGCCTAGATGTATTTTGGTCTAATCTAAAGTGGCACATTACAATGTTCTACTCAATGAAGATCAGGGATGAGTCCTCTGAAACTCCAGGGCTTGTGATTCAAAAATATGCTATATTCCAAGATGGGAAACATTTGCTTTTCAGAACTTTCAACACCATGACTGACACAGTTACGATAGGCTATGGTCATACTGGCTGTGGGATTCTGGAAGCTATGGTTGAAAACAAAGGAAAAGCAATTATTTATAACTGTTTTTTTCTAGATAGAAATAGTTTACAGTTGATTTCTATAATTTGATCTGTCATGTAAGAGGCTGCAGTGGCTCAGTGGTTAAGAAGCTCACCTTGTTAGCTGGAAGGCTGGCAAGTCAGCAGTTCGAGACCTGGATACTGCATGACGGATTGAGCACCCGTCTCTGTCCCAGCTCTTAGGGACATGAAATGAGCCTCATTTGGGTGTTGCCTGAGCGGAGTTTCTTCCACAAAAATCCTTTCAACCCAGAATAATTTCTGACACTAAATTATAATCTGTCATGTGAGCCACAGTGGATTAAATGTTGCCTTGTGTTTTTTTTAAAAAACAAACAAGACTATTCTGAGATGTAGCATTACAGAAAAGACTTCAAAACGCAAAATTAAAATTTAGCCCCTTGAGCACATTCTGGCAAGACCTCTACAATTTCCTGTTAATTACACCTTACCTTGGTATCCATCATTCCTTCTGTGACTTCACCCATCTCTGATAGGATAGCCAACGTCTCTGGGAGCCCATACTTTGCCCCTGTCTTGGGTTTATCACTGCAGAACTCACTCTATCAATAAGAAATACAGTAGTCACATTACAAGCATGCTCTGTGTCCTGCCAATGCCTGCTTTTAAACATGTACCTAGTCCTCATCTTCGAAATGTAAAAACTGATTCAGGTGCTCAGTGTCATGTGAGGAGGCATCAAAAATTGGACAGAATCCACCATAAAATCCATGTGTCCAACACAATCACCAATTCCTTCATGTACCAGCAGCTTAATTCATTGTCAGCTATCTGCCACACCAAACCAGCCAATCTTGCCAAGGACCAGTATTCCATTACACTGCACAACAACGATTTTGCTACTGGGAATAACACATGTGATTTACATGATATTGTGTGTGCTGATTCCAAATCTGAACTCAGAATTTGCCTATCACATATAGATTTTAAGTTATAGGCATGGTATAGCTGTTCAAGTGGTCAGTAATTGGGTAATGTATTTTTTACATGGGAACATTGTAACAGTTGCAGCAACCACTATGCCTGCTGCCGCATCAGCTGAATCATGTCCCCTGGTGGCATGCATGTTCCAGCAGCAGCTGGTCATGTCTGGGCAAGTCAGTGAGCTGACATCAGAATTAGGTACAGTAAAACCTTGGTTAACGAACGGCCCGGTTAACATAAAAATCACATAACAAAAAGAAATCCATAGAAATAGTGGCTTGGTTTATAGATTTTTTTCCGGAACAGATTAATTGGTTTTCAATGCATTCCTACGGGAAACTGTGTTTTGGTTAATGTATTTTGGTTTTCAATGCATTCCTATGGGAAACTGCATTCAATGCATTCCTGTGGGAAATTCGGTTAAAGTAATTTTTGCTGTAAAAAACATCCCGGAGAACGTATTAATTATGTTAACCGAGGTTCCACTGTATATAAGGCGAGATGGATCAAGGGCTTGTCTCTAGTGTGAAACCATCTTATTGGATAGTAGAACTATCATGGAACTATGCGGAAAATTTAGTTATGTATAAAGATTACATAGCACTGTAACTGTGGAATGAGAGAATGTAACTAATCGCGTCTATACACATAATTAACTTAAGATCCGATCCTGAAGTCCCAGGCAGAATCCGACTTCAGATTTGGATTCAGCGCTCTTGATTTAGTATAGGACGCATGGATTAGAGCAGGAGTTCTCAACATTTTTAAGCTGGGGACCGGGTCATGTTCCCTTAGACAGCTTTGGGGGCCAGACAGCCATTTTGCCCTTCCTCCACCACATGGCACTTCCGGGGGTGGTGAAGGCGGAGGGGGGCCACATGAAATGGTGCTGTGGGCCGCAGGTTGAGAATCCCTCGATTAGACCAAGTAGCAGACAATATTTATTTTTTGTGATGCAGTGTTATCAATTGCTAAATTTAAAGAAATGCTCAACTGGGGGAAAAAAACTCATTGGTCCCCAAGGCTTGTTGTGGGACTGGTGGGTCAATGAAATGTTTGCCTTCTTCTTACATGGTTACTTATAAGTTGTGGTACTATACTGACTTTATCCATCTGTTCTTTTATTTCAAGTCACCTGCAGCACAGATGCTAGTGACCCATAAAATGTTGTTTCTGAAGCTCTCCTATCCTGAGGTTCAACACTGAAGAGTGAAAGAAAAAGAGCATATGCCTCAAATTTATTTTTACTTAAATATAATTTAATTAATTGGTGCAGACTGAAAATATATCTAGCACATACAATATGGAAACAACTAAGATGGCAACTTTTGTAATATCGTTTTAGTGTACATCCATTAAGCCTTCAATAAAATCTACAATTTTGTGGAATATATGTTGACAAGAGGAATTTCTATGTCACTAAGAAATCTATATGGTGCTGTTTTATTACTGGCTTATGAATCAAATCCTGGAGTTTCACAGGCACTATAAAGGCTGTTCAAAATTGATTTTTTAAACTTGGTTTGCAGGATGGGAAAACAAGGTGCATGATGAACCAGAAGATCTGTCCAGGCTTGCTCAAGTAATGAACCACAATTTTAAAGTTACTTTTTAAAAAGTTACTGGTCATTCAGGGCATGGGATTTGGGGAACTATAGTTTTAAAAGTGACTTTTTCTGAGGTCTGATATGAACCATTACGAAACTGTAGTGGCTCAGTAATTAAGAAGCTCGCCTTGTTAACTGGATGGTCGGCAAGTTGGCAGTTCAAGTCCTGAGTGACAGAATGAGCTCCAGTCTCTGTCCAAGCTCCTGCCAGCCCAGCAGTTCAAAAGCAAGAAATTAGTAAATGTAAAGGTCGCCCTTGCTTGAAAGCCAGTCATATCTGACTCTAGGGTTCAGTGCCCATCTCTGTTCATAGCAAAAGAGACAGCACTGTCTGTGTCTGCAGACGTTTCCATGGACTTGTGGCAGGCATGCCTCAACACTGGAGTGCATGGGATGTTGTTTAACTTCCCACCGAAGTGGTCCCTATTTATCTACTTGCAATTTCTTGCTTTCGAACTGCTAGGTTGACAAGAGATGGGACAAATACGGGAGCTCACTGTATTGTGCAGTACCTGGGAATTGAACTCTGACCTTCCAGTCAGCGAGTTCAGTGTCTTAATCACTTGAGCCACCGTAGTCCCATAATGGTTCAGATCAGACCTCAGAAAAAGTCATTTTTAGACTATAGTTCCCCAAATCCCATGCCCCTGCAAGAAATTGCATGTACAATAGAGAAATAGGGACTACTTCGGTGGGAAAAGATCTTGGGGACATGAAAGGAGTCTCATTCGGGTGTCCCGAGCAGAGTTCCTCCAGCAAAAATCCTTTCAACCCAGAAAGCACCCTTTGTGTGCTTCTGACATGATTTTTTAAAAATCTGAACCATTCTATTATTATACTCTTTATTAGGTTGAAATCTATACAATTAATATAGCAAATACACCCAACATAAGAGTTATTAGAAACAAACTATGCTGTTCCCTAGGTAGTCTCAAGTTACTCATACTTAACATAATACTGGGAATGTTGTATTTCATAAAGTTGTAAACCATTAATGAGTTTAAATAAATTTGTATACATACCATCCTAACTCTGAGAGGTTTATTCCCATCTCCCCACCCCCATGACACAGTTCATACCAGGTCCTGCATCTCCTTCTGAAGCCGCACCAAGGCTTTTCTCGTCCCAACAGCAAACACATAGGTATCCATGTCGTCATCATTCATCGTAACTTTTATTTGCTGAGAAACAAGAGAAAATCCTAGTCATTCCTGCATTCTCACAATAATATCAGGTTATGCTAGAAACAGGAAAAATAAATGAGCAGGAATCCATATTGCAGCCAAGATCAAATGTCAACTCAGGCACTACAAACACACATTATCTAAATTAGTTCTAATAGATAGAACTCTACATTATTAGAAGTTCTAATAGACAGAATTATAAATTGTCAAGAGTTATGGCATGGTTTCATTTGCATTAAGCTATAAGAGCAATTCTTGGTAACTGCATACAAAGAAAAGCAGATTTCTGCAGCCTGAATAAATGTTACGGTGTGTGTGTAATGCCCTTTGTGTCATTTGTTCTGATTTTAACCATTGGGACAGGCACGTGCTTATAGGTAAAGGTCACCCTTGCTCAAAAGCCAGTCATATCCAACTCTAGGATTCAGTGCTCATCTCTGTTTATAGCCAAAGAGGCAGTGCTGTCTGCATCTGCAGACATTTCTATGGACATGTGGCAGGCATGCCTAGATACCAGAGTGCATGGAACGCTGTTTACCTTACCAGCAAAGTGGTCCCTATTTATCTACTTGCAATTCCTTGCTTTCAAACTGCTAGGTTGGCAGGAGCTGGGACAGACGACAAGAGTTCACTCTGTCATGCAGTACTTGGGTCTTGAACTACTGACCTGCCGGCCTTCCAGTCAGTGTCTTAACCACTTGAGCCACCAAAGTCCCTGCAAGTGCTTATACATTGCAAGAAAGCCTCAAAATCAAGTCTTGCTCTGACTCACTCTGGCTTTTGAGATTTCAACAGCCAATGCAACAGAATCAAAGGTGTTTCCCAATCTTTGGTTTTTTAGACTTCAATTCCCAGAAACCTAAGTCAATTCCCCAAAGCACTGATCAATGTACTGGCTTAAGCTTCTGGGAATTGAAGTCCACCAGTGTTTCGCGGGCACATAGTTTGGGAAACGCGTTACAACCATAAAGTCAAGATGTTTGTGAAAAATAAAATGCACACAGATTCAATGAACTAACCAAACTCAGTTTTATGAGCTTCCAAAAGCTGATATTAGGTTGCAGAACTGAAACATACCACTTGGTCACAGGCTGGCCTCATCATACGAGCGAGCACATTCAGTAAATCTTGTCTCTTGAGAAACTGAAAGAGAACATTTCAATCATGAGAAATCTCTGTTGCAAATGTGGCATAACTTTATGAAAGCATAAGGTCTCCTCATATTAGCAGAACTGCCTCACTACTTGTGCAAGGAATGTTATGAAATGTCCTGCGTTATAAATACCAATAGCATACAGAAAATATATTACAAAAGTGATAGAAAGATCTTTTGTAAACTGTCAAAGCTCTACTGGAACTCCCAACATACAGCACATAAGCATGTTTTATTAATTATTTTATTCTGTTTAGATGTTTGTTATCCTCTGTCTCAGAATTCAAGGTGGAATACATTCCACCAGCTGGTCGAAGTTCTACCATCTTTTACCTCTACCATGAAGTAGAAAGTTAATCTAACCTTTCTAAGTCAAGCATTGATCAGGTCAGCCAAAAAAGCTGCTATGTCATGGATCTTCCGGCCATAATTTTTGACTGTCTACATTCTCCTTGAACTTTAAATAGACAAGAGCCAGGTCAATTTTGGTACCATTCTGTCTCATCATTCTCTTTCTAAGAGAAGGAGTGACGCTCAGCCTCCATTTCATAGGGTCCTGCCCTTTCGTAATGGGAGCTAATGTGCTGTTGGTGAGATAAAACACAACCCACTGTAGAGAATGGAGAAGCGAAGTTAGTCTTCATTTCTTCATTTCTCTCTGCAAAAAAGGAAGGACTATGTAGTTGGTTTTTCAGAACTCTCTATAACTGGCTCTTTGGCCCAGCTGCAGTTCCCACCAAGTGTCCTGTTTCTGCTTTCTCTACAAAAAGAAACCAAAGCACTATTGCCATAATGTGCAAAAGTAACTTCCTAATTCTGATCTGTTATAAGGGTCTTGTTAAAGCACTGAAAAGCATTTTGGTCAGTTAATTACAGGTGAAACTCGGAAAATTAGAATATTGTGCAAATGTTCATTCAGTTCAGTAATGCAACTTAAAAGGTGAAACAAATATATGAGATAGACTCATTACACGCAAAGCGAGATAGTTTAAGCCTTACTTTGTTATATTGCATACCTGTCAAGTGCAGCTCTGGAGATTACGGGACCTGCGCAGAACGTTTCTGCGCAGGTCCGTTGTATGCATGCGTAGAAGGCTTTTCCGCATGCGTATAACATTTCTGCGCAGAATGTTTTTGCGCAAGTCCATTCTATGCATGCGTAAAAGCCTTCTACGCATGCATACAACAGACCTGCGCAGAAACGGTCTGCGCAGCTCACTTCTACGCGTGCGTAGAAGGCTTTTACGCATGCACAGGTTTTTACGCATCCCCTTCTGCACAGAAGCCTTCTATGCATGACATCTCTTACTTTGCATGTAGTGAGTCTATCTCATATATTTGTTTCACCTTTTAAGTGAAATGAATGGACATTTGCACGATATTCTCTCTGCAACCTGGGGAAAACCCCAATGCCTCATACAAAGTTGCAGCGACTTTGTATGAGGCAACTTTTTCAAGGAATTAGGCGATGTTATATGAATTCAATGTTGTACAAAGCGGACTTTGTATGAGGTATTACTGTATATGATTCCACATGGGCCTGATTTTCCTTTTTAGATTTTTTTACTGCCTGCTATCTGAGATGTCCAGTAGGAGACATCCAGCTATAATAACGGCATCCAGCTTTGGAATGCTCTCCTCAGAAAAGTTTGCCTGGTATTCCATCTGATGCCTTTCCAAATGTCAGGCAAAGAGTTTATATCTCCCCTCCCATGTTATTCAAAAGTCTAACCTTTACCCCCTTGGTTTTTTTGAGGGTTGCTGTTTTTACTTCATTTGAGTGTATCTGTTCTATCACAGAAATGTTAATATTTTACTGAATGTCAGTCTTTTAATATATTTGGACAGTAGAATACAAATCTAAAAGAAACTTGACATACATGCATACAAATACAGACACTTTTCAGTTCAAAAGAAACAAGACACAAATGTAAGATATGTAGCATTTGTTCTGTACTGAGGTTCTGGCGATTGAGAAAGACCGTCTATTACCCAACCTTACAACTCGCAGATAGTTAAAGCTGAGCAAAGTAGACTTCATGCTTGAATGATCGACTTTTCTGTCTTACTAGAAACCCACACTCTATTAACTAGTGCAGGGGTTCGCAACCTACGGCCCATGGGCCGGCCCCGGCCCCCAATACCATTCAATCTGGCCCACAGCAATGACCCTAGAAGTGGAAGCATAAATGTGCCCACAAATGTATAAACGCACCCACCACCATTCAGCTGTCTGAAGGTGAGTAGTCCGGCCTATAGTGCAGAAACCTTGAGAATCCCTGTATTAGAGCCAGGTACAAGAGACATATACTGTAGTTAAAATTAAAGATTCACTTGTCTTGGACCAGCAATTGGAATGGCAGTCCATCAACATAAAAAGTCCATTCTTGGTTATACCAGAATAATTATGATGGTGGTAAGGAGTCATTTCATTGTTTAATATTCTTGAACAACTGTGTTTCAGAAATACTTGTCAACCCACACCAAACTATCAGTCATTCCTGAACTATCGTCAAACCACTCCTAATATTAAGTGTAGAGTATTCTGAAGTTTTGTTTCTCATACCTTAAGTTGGATAAGCATGCCCTCACAGCACACCCTTCCGGAGCACCAGAGATTATAAATATGCTCATTTTCTTGATTCAGCTTGCCTGTGCTTGTGGCTTCTTTATTTGTGCCATCATCCCCTTAAAAGAAAATGCACGAAAATTAACAACATTCTGTGACTGCTCCCATGCTACAGTGGAACCTCAGTTGATATAATTAATGTGTTCTCCAGGAAGTTTCTTACAGTGAAAATTACTTTAACCGAATTTCCCATAGGAATGCACTGAATGCAATTTCCCATAAGAATGCACAGAAAAACAAAATACAGTAAAACCTTGCATAAAGAGCACCTCACTTAGAGACTAACTCGCTTAAAGAGCAGAATTTTCTCTGAATGGTTGACTCGCTAACAACTAAAATCAACCAAAAACTCACTTAACAACTAAATCAGGGTTCGCAATCCCCCCCGCCAGAAGTCACAATTGGTCACTTACAATGGTGTTTCGCTTAAAGAGCAAACTTGCTGAAAGAGCAATCCCATGGAACGCATTATGCTCTTTAAGCGAGGTACCACCGAAATGCGGTTTTCCATAGGAATGCATTTAAAACCAATTAAGTAAATTCCATAAACCGAGCCACTATTTTCTATGGATTTCCTTTTGTTATGCGATTTTTATGTTAACTGAGCTGTTTGTTAACCGAGGTTTCACTGTACATTGTAATATGCTTTATATAAGGCTGCCACCAACAGCAGCAGAGAGGCTTTGCCTGGTGCAAAAATGCTTTAATATTTAGTTACACCAATACCCCAGTTCCCACGACTACCACCCCTTCTAATATCTTCATAGTACTGGTAAGGGTGTAAAAATCCATACATGGATTGTGTTTATTTCTATCACTATTTTCCACAGAGCAGAAATATAACTTTTTGTTTTTACTACAACTGTCAAAATACAACAGTCAAAGTGGCCACTGGCTCTGCTTATGATTATGGGAGTTGCAGGGCAAAAATGTTATTTCCCCCCATCTCTGTTACTTGTCACTGTGATCATAAAAAATTGGCCAGACTAGATCTTTAGTATGGCATAGTACAAATCAAGTCCAACAGGCACATAAAAAAGCATTCTCTTAACTGCCAATCAACTTTGGAAAGACTAAACTTTACACCTGATGCTAACTCTTATCTGCTGTTCATCAATTTTCCAAATGGGCAGTATAAAAATGCATTCAACCAATCTCACCACTATACACTATTCATACAATTCATTTTATTTCTACATTTTGGACCCGAGATAGTGTAAGATGTTATTATTCAAACAAATAATATAGTGGAGATGAACAAAAGAGCTGGCATATGATAATGCATTATACCAGAAATAGGCAACTTATGGCCCATGGGCCGGATTTGGCCTGTGGTGCCAAATCAACCAGCCTGCACCCTCAGCCCAGACAGTGCCAGCATCAGCCGTGGATTCATTTACGACTGCTGTAAACGTGTTTACAACAGCCGTAAATGAGTCTGCAGCGAATTCCACCGGCGACAGCAGTGGCTGGCCCATCAGTCTGGCCCACCAACTGTCTGAGGGAGCGTGACCCGGCCCCTATCTTCAAAAGTTTTGCAACGGGGGGCATGTCAAGATGGAGAGCTGAGAGGGGTGAATTTTCTTCCGCTCAGTAAAGAGGGCTTTGAAAGTGGTTGTTAAGAGTGATAAAAGTTCCTGAGACCTTGAAAAAAATGTGTTAGAACATTCATAAGAAAGAATATTTGCGGAAATTACCTTGACTGGTTCGAAGCTGAGCCAAGAAAAGGAGAAAACTGTGAGTTCCGATCTTGGAGAGAGCGGGGGATGGGCGGTCCTTAATGGCGCCGATTCAATACACAAGCGGCCGCGGCAAACTTTTTAGTTGAAGAACTATTTGGAGAAGCCTGTGGAGATCGGTGTGGCGGCAAAGTCCGATAGAAACGAGCAGGCAAACAGGCAAGCGGAACGAAAAATGTAAGTTCGGTGGGGATCCGAAAGGGGAAACTGAAGCGAGTCTCGTTCGGCCTTGCCGGCCCCTTCAACCGGAGCCGAGCGGAGCCGAGCGGAGCCGAGCGGAGCCTGAATTTGCTTAAGTGGAGAAGCGGAGAAGCCGCGACAGTCAGCAAAATTGAAAAAATAGGAGGGGAAGGAAAAAAGGAGAAGAAAAGTGCAGCGATTGGGATTGGATTTTTTATTCTTCCACGCTAGTGAAGTACAGATAAGCCAGGATCAAGTAACTGTGATAATACCAGGATTTCCTTTTTTTTCCCCTTTCTCTTCTTCGTTATTATTTGAGTTTTGGATCTTCAAATTTGGGTATTAAGAAAAAAAAGAAGAAGAAGAAGTTGGAATTTTGGAGGACTGGGACTGGTTTTGTTTTCTGTATTTTCCCTGAAGTTCAAAAAAGAATAAGATGGCGCTGGGACTCTGAATTGTGCTGTGAGTGGTAAAGCGTTGTTTTCTTTGAGACTTGGTGGGCGGTTTGTTGACTTTGTTTTTGCTTTTTCGGCCTGGAACATTACAAGATTTACCTCAGCGTGGCTTGAATACAAATATATAGGGTTTTTTAAAGTTTGGACAGTGACTGCAAGCTGTAACAGTAACAGAGAGTAAAAGTCTTTGGAAGAGAAACAAAATATCTGCTTTTTGTGGAAACGGAGTGGAACAAATATTGAAGATCTTTCCTTTTTCCTGTTGTTTGTTTTTGGACCTTTTTTTCTTTTTTTCCCCTTTTCCACCGGGGGATGAAGAATGATGATTAAATAAGGAATAAATCAGAAGAACAGTGATTAATATTTTTGGAGACTGTTCAGGATTTTTTCCCTCTCCTTTTTCTTTTTTAGTTTCCCCTGGGGGTAATATATTAAAATTTAAGAAGGAATTTAATTTGGACTGAAATGGTATTTTTTTCTCTTTTTTTCTTTTCCATCTTTTTCTCCTTTTGATTTTTGGTGGATATATACACATATATGTATATGTACACGTGTGTGTAGGTACATATAGATATATTTGATTAGAGAGGGAGGGAGGGGGAGAGGGGGAAAATAAAGGTTTAATATTACATTTGGATATAAATATATTAAAATTTGTTAGACCGAGTTAATACCCAAGGCAGAGGTAAATAGTAAATTGTTTATGTAAACTGTCAACGTCGTGCAATTGGAAGTACATTTGGATGAAATGGCAGGGGAGAGGGAAAGAGAAGGAGAAGAAAGTGGGTTGGACAAGAGTGGAGAGACGGACATCCTCGGATAGGAGTTTCAGAAGGCTTACAAGGTTAGAAGAAGAAGAGGACGAGATGAAGAAAACAACGCAACAAGAGATGAAGGATTTGGAGGAGCAAGAGACGGTGAAGAAGATTGCACAACAACTACAACAGCAACAGCAGCAGAAAATAATAACAACTCCAACCACGATTGCACTGACTGCAGTGAAAACAATTGTCATAACAACTGCAAAGGTAACAACAGCAACAACTACTACAACAACTATAACAACTATGGCGGCGGCAGCAGTGACAACAATTGCAACCACAGCCACAGTAACAATTCCAACAACATTGGTAATGAAAGGTGGGCAAGAATTTAAATCTGATTTTGAAAGATTTAATGAGAAAGTTGATAACCTGGAACAAAAAATTGGGAATATGCTGGCTCAAGATAAACAAGAACGAAAACAAGATATGCAAGGTATGTTGGCGGACATCTTGAAGGGAATCGATGGTTTAAAAAAAGGACAAGATAATAGAAAATAAGGTTGGAGATCATGAAAAAAGATTGGAAATGGTGGAAGAACATCTAAGACGTGCAAATGTTATAATTCAAAAGTTGCCAGAGAATTCCCTGGACAAATTAAAAGAAAGAATAATGAAATGGTTGGATGAAATTATGGAAGATAGTTTTACACCGCAGGATGTTGTAAGTGTATTTAGGTTGGGTTCAAGAAGGGGTAAAGCTGGGGCAGGGAATGTGTTGTTAAAATTTGCTAATGTGTCTGATAAGCTTCATTTAATGGCAATTATTCGGGAAAAAGGTGCAAAAGTGTTAAAAATTGAAGGTTTTAATATCGAAGTTTATAATGATATCCCAATTGAGGATCGCTTATGGAGACAAAAGATGAAACCAATCACAAAGCGATTTCAAGATAAAGGAGTAAGGTATAATTGGAAATTTCCACGGCAATTAAGTTTTTTTCACCTGGGTAGACGTTATATGATAAGTGAAGATGTCAATGTTTTGGATGTAATGGTGGATGCAAAGCTGTTGGAAGCTGGAACTAAAGAGTGGTATGATTTGAAGGAAGAGTTGATTATATCTGGTGGATATACAAGGCGGGGGAACAATGGTAATGAGAACATGCCTAAAGGTGTGGAAGGAGGAATTGTTGTGGGCGGAAGTTAAGTTCAGGCCCCATTGGTGCTTGTTCAGTCTGTCGCACCTCCCCCCCTCCCCCCTTTGTAATTCAGAGGCTACTTGTAAAGAAGTGGGGAGGGTTAGTAGTAGAATGTATAGTGTGTATTTTTTTCTTTTTCTTTTTTTGTTTAGGGTGGGGGGAACTGTTATATGTTATATTGCACGCCTGTAGGAGGAAGTGGGAAATGTAAAAATTTAGGGGTGGGAAATAATTGATGAGAAATATACAAGTAATATCATGGAATGTGAAAGGTACTGGTTGTCAGGTGAAGAGAAGATTAGAAGCAGCTCTCAGAAAAGATAGACCGGATATAATATTTCTGCAGGAAACCCATCAGAAATCGGAAGAAACTAATAAGGTGTTTTTAGGATGGACTCAGTTTTATGAAAAATCATATGGTATTTCAAAGGCCAGAGGTGTAGCGACTTTGATATCAAACAGGTTGGGATTTGAGATGGCAAAAAGTATTTCTGATCCAGAAGGAAGATATTTGATGGTAAAAGGGAAAATAGATGAGGAGATAACGTTGGTGAATTTGTATGTGCCAAATGAGCATCAAAATAGTTTTTTTGATAAGGTGTATCGAATATTGGAGAAAGAAAAACAATAAAAATGATTGTAGCTGGAGACTTTAACCTAATAAGATCAAATATAGATAGTACAAATATAGCAAGAAGTGGGGGAGGAAATAAAATGCATGTGTTAAATAATTGGTTGAACTCTTTAGGGTTGAAAGATACATGGAGGGAATTTAAAGAATTGGAAAGGGTTTATACATTTTTCTCACAAGTCTATAACATGTATTCTAGAATAGATTACATATTTGTTACTGATAATTTGATAAGAAACTTAGATGATATAGAAGTTGGAATTTTTAAAGAGTCTGATCATGCAAAAGTATTGCTGGAAATAAAAATAGATGCTACAAAGATTAGGAAAAATTGGAGATACAATGCCAAATTGTTTAAAGATATTAAGTGTAAAGAGCAAATGGTAGAAAAATGGGAAGAAAATTGGAAATGGAACGATACAGGGGATGTTAGATACGGTATTGTATGGGATACAATGAAGGCAATATTCAGAGGTGAAAGTATCAGGTTGGTAAATATTAAAAATAAACAGCTAAAAAGCAAACAAGAAGAAATTGAAAAAGAGATGAAGGAAAAAAGAAGCAGAAGAGAAATAGGGATTTTAGTAACTAAGGATGGTACAAGGTATAATAAAACTAAAGATAAATGTAAGGTGGTTAAAGAATTCTATCAAGAATTATATTCTAAAAAGAAGGTAAATATGGATAAATTAAAAGATAAATTGGGAATGCAAATTAAAAATAAAATAAGTCAGGAACATAAACAAAAAATGGAAGAATCAATAACTGAAAAAGAGATAAAAGAAACAATAGCTAAATTGAAGGCAGATAAATCACCGGGGGAAGATGGATTACCCGCAGCATTCTATAAAGAGTTTAAAGATATAATAACCCCAAATTTATTAAAATTGTACAATGGTATACTTGATGGGGAACAGATACCACCATCATGGTATAGAACAATAATTGTTTTGTTACCAAAACCAGGAAAAGATCCAGAAAAGGTAGAGTCATATAGGCCTATCTCTCTGATAAATCAAGACGCTAAGATTTTTACGGCAATACTGGCAAGTAGATTAAATAGTTTTATGGATAAATATATAAATAAAGATCAGGCTGGATTTGTGAAAGGTAGGCACATGGCAGATTTAGTAAGGCGAGTTGTAGATATGATTGATGCTGCAGGGCAAAATAAGGAGAAAGTTGGGTTACTATCACTAGATATCTTCAAGGCATTTGATTCTTTGCAATGGATAACAATTAACGAGATAATTAGAAGTTATGGATTCGGTGATAGGTTTACAAAAGCAATAGAACAATTATATCAACAAGGATACGCCAATGTTAGGGTTAACGATGGTCTTACAAAGGAAGTGAGATTAGAGACGGGGACAAGACAAGGATGTCCCTTATCACCAATATTATTTATTATGGCGATGGAAATATTAGCAAATACCATAAAAGATAAAAGAATTGAAGGAATATTGGAAAACAAGATTAGTCTATATGCGGATGATACTTTGATAATTATGAAACATCCTAGAAGGACCTTGGAAAGAATTCAAGAACATTTAAAGGAATTTGAACAAATAACAGGTTTGAGGATAAACTGGGATAAATCTGAAATGATTTTAAGTAATATTGATAAGGAAGAACAAGGGAGAATAAGGGATAAATTTAAACTACAGATTAAAGAGTTTGAAATATTTGGGGATAAATATTTCAAATAAATTGGATGATTTGAGAAGATTAAATTATGACAAACAAAAGAAAGAACTTAAAGATAAAATCTCGCAATATCAAAAATTGAGGTTGTCTTGGTTTGGCAGAATAGCGTTGGCTAAAATGATGTTGTTACCAAAATTAATTTTTTTGTTTGATGCCTTACCAATTCAACTGACTGACAAAGAAATTAAGGAATTGTAAAAATTATTAAATAATTATTGTAACGGAGGACGTAGACCTAGAATTTCAAAGAAAATGTGGTATTTATCTCAAAAAGAAGGGGGTTTAGGAATTCCTAATTTAAAGAATTATTACAAAGTATTTCATATTAAGAATGTAGTTAAGATCTTAATGAAGGAGGCGGTTATTTGGGAGGAAATCGAAATGAAGTAACTAAAGGAAGTGGGTAAGAGCATTTTTTTAGGTAAGGAAATATGGAAAATGCCAATTAAAAATAGAATGCTGAGGTCAATGTTGGGAGTATGGAAGAAGGTTAAAACGAAATTAGTTCCGAACATTTCGCCAATAATTGAAATGGAAGACCTGAAAAAGTTTTCAATAAGAATGGATAATGAGATGAGAGAAATTTTGTTGGAGAATAGTGTTTTCCTGCTGAGAGACTGGATACGAGTCTGTATAGAGATAAAGTGATGAAATGAGAGCTATATACACAGATGAAGTTGAATTGGTTTCAGATAGCGATGGTGAACAAGTGGAACAACAATTATTTGAGGGAACAGAGTCTGGAAAGATGTAGGACCGAATTTGAGGAATTAATATGGAAGATAAGGAAGAAGGAAGTTGGAATTAAAGGAATGGTTAGCAAAATTTATAAGATAATAAATACAGAGGGTAACCCACAAGAATTATTAAGAAATACATGGGAACAAGATTTGAATATGAAGATAACAGAAAAGGAGTGGCAAAATAAATGGAGAAAAAGAATTATGAGATCCATGTCGGTCAGGGTAAAGGAACATAATGTTATGGAAGTGGTATTTGACCCCTATGAGACTACATCAGATAGATAAAAAGAATAATAAAATGTGCTGGAGATGTAAAAATACGTTGGGTACATATGTTCATATGTGGTATGAATGTAAGGTGGTAGAAAATTTTTGGCCAAAAATTGAGAACGAGATTGTTAAGATTATGGGATTGCGTCTCAAATTGGGGCCAAATAACATTTTGCTGACTGACGTAGATAATATGAGTTTAGATAATGATAAGAAAGAACTGTTGTCTATAATGCTTACAATGGGTATTGCAAAAAAATTGGAAAAATGATTTAGTGCTAAAGGTGGAGGAGTGGTATAAGCAGATGTGGGATCTCGCATTGAATGAAAAATTAACATGGGAGTTAAATTTTAAAAAAGGTATAATAAAAGAAAATAGATTTTGGAATATATGGCGACAATTGGTTGATTATTCACTGACGAGAGACGGAATGAACAAACCGGCACCAGACCAAATGAAATTTTGGGTACAATAGAAATTAATGGGAAATTCCACATCCTCCAGGGCAATGTATATAGCACAAGATGTGGTGGACAATGGTTAATAATAAGATAAAAGTATAATGTGTAAGTATGAAATCCTTATACTGTGATAGAATCTAAGGTCATAACAGACTACCAAGAAGATAATTAGGTTGAATATAAAGGGGTTTTCTTTTTCTTGTTCTTTGTTCTGTTTTTGATGTATATGTATTCTTATTTTTTATAGTTATTTTTCTTTGATTGTGTTGGAACGTTTGTATTTTTTATTATGCTTTGAATGTTGTTATATATTTTGAAAAATCAATAAAAAAAATTTAAAAAAAGTTTTGCAACCCCTGCATTATACCCTTGGAGCTGAAGCATTTTTAAACAATTATGGCTAAGACTGCTTCTCTCTTCAAGGGAGGCCTATTCTCCTACACATCCTGAAGGCCACAGTTGTGATGTTGGCCTCCATTAACCCAAACTATGCCCTATCTCGTCAGCATTCAAATGCATTTCACACAACTCTACTTCTCCCTGCAATAAGATGCTACACCATACTACCCGTGCCAATTCTTAGCTTGGCTTCCTGCTCTCTAAGACAAACCCCTTCTTCCTTGGTGATTTGAATCTTTTTGTTGATATTCTCTTTGACCAAGATGCCTTTGACCTTCTCTCATTCTCTCTCTTTCTTCAACAGCTTCATTTGGCCTCCTTATTTGGAATGATTCCCATCTCATCACATCTTGGGAACTCTTGTATTCTTGTCTATGATAAAAATCACTTAGTCTCTGATTATTTGGTGGTAGGATCCTATGCCTAACTATTGCTTTGTCTCTTGACATTGTACTCTGGCTACTACAAGACTTCTCTGCCTCCAATCTGAAAATTTCTATGACCTTCGTGGAAGCACTGTCCCCTTTTCTTTCAATTATTTCAATTCTGCCCTCTCTTTGAGTTCTGCAATTTCCAGTTTTTAAAGATATTTTGGTGCTTTTTTTCAATATTCAACTCTGGACATACCACTCTCTGAATGAAATACCAACCTGGTCAACCTTCTAAATTCAGTTCTGGCTGATCCCCTGTTTCATTTTGGATAGCATAGCTCAAAAAAGTGAAAGCCTATGAAGGAAGCTAAAGAACATGGGCATATTTTGCTCACCTTAACCGTTTCTTTCTCATATTTCACTTTCCTGGATAAGTCATACTACCACACAAGACTGATAAACATAAACTCTAACAGAACTCAGTTATTATCCTTTAACTTTGATCTCATGGGCTAGGAGGAAGGAGGTGGAGGTTGAACACACTTAGGAACTCACAGACTAACTTACCAACAAGGGCAAAGTTGCTTTCAAGGAGTTCTCGGTGACTAGTGAACCAGGCCTGAGCCAGACGGTTGTTCTTATTCTTCCCAATGATATAGTTCATGATGTATGCAAGTAGGCCTGTTACCATTAAGATTTCCATGTAGTAACTCTCCCAGCTGTTCTGAAGGTGGGCAGGGACCTGTTGGGTTTGGACATTGTTAAGCTGTTTCATTTTTGGGGAATGAAGAAAACCAGCAACACAAGTTCTGACTGCTGGTTGTAATGGTTAACTCAGTGGTTTAGGTATCAGGCTATGGATCAGAGGTTGGGAGGTCAATTCCGCACTGTGCCAAGAGAAGAACCAGCCTGTGTGACCTTGAGTAAAGTACACATTCCCCAGGGTGCCCCGAGAAGAAGAGAATGCAAACTACTTTTATGTATTCTCTACCTAGAAAACCCTGAAAAGGGCCACTATAAGCCAGAATTGATTTGACGGCTTATAATTAGTATTATTAGTATTGGGACTCTCGCCCACCCAAGGCCTGGGTGGGCAGAAGAGGAGCCGTTGGGCTCCTATGTATATTTTATGAAATGAGTCGCTCCAGGGCAAGGAAAGTTGTATATAAATAAATAAATAAATAGTTATGTACAGAAATTGCAGCAACAAATGGTTTAGCATTGGAACTGCTGCAAAATGTTATATTCAAAGACAATACGGAAAATTCTCATAATACACACTTACGTCAACAATGGTAATAGGATCTTTATTTCTTCCAGGAGTTGCATCTGGTTTCTCCTCATAACCTTCAAACTCTTCATCATCATATGGCTCGCTTTCTGTATCACCTTCCTACAATAAAAATGCAAAAGGCAGAACAACAGCAGTTGTTTTAGTAAAACAAGATTCTGTTCTAAGTCCTAAAGCTACTAATGGACATGACTTTAAGCTGGAAGATTTACAACAGATTACAACATAACTCACTCTTGTTTCAGAGAAGTCAAAGCAGTAAATATAGGGCTCCAAAGTGGCCTCCTACCTGGGCTTTCAAGTAATAGAGATTTAGACAGCAGCATCCACTTTAGATCAATCTTTGAATTTTTCAGGCTAATTTGACACTTATTATTAAAGTTCCTGCTATATTACCCAGCAGTTACTTACTCTGCATTTCCCTTCAATATTTTATTAACCCAGGTTGTTCTGTTTCAGCATATAACTATGTCCATCTAGCTAGGCAAAAGAAGACCTTATCATCATAAGCCCTTTCCATAATGCAAAGAAATATGAGATAAACAACTATTCTTCTTTCCAATATCAATCAAATTTAAGTTAACCTACACTAAAGCTTTTTGCAAAAAAGATATATATATATACAAGGTCAAAATATTTTACTCAAGAAGTTAATGCAAGAATACACCCGCAATATGGAAAGGTACGTGAAAACATAGCACCAAACCCCACAGTCTTGTCCCATCTACATTTTTGAGAGCAATTCAAGACTTTCCTTTATCAAGAATTCTTTGCGTTCACTGGGTGATTCATTTTGTGCTGCTCATTTTCTATAGTGATTGTTTCTGTTTGTATTTTCTATGTTGTCTTGTAAATTTTGAGGTTTGTACACCATTTCAGATACAGTAATACCCCGCATAACGAATGTTTCGCATAATGAAAAATTTGTTCGTTGTGCGGGGTTTTTGTTAACCGGGGTATACCCAGTCTGGTATTCATCATAACAAACATTTCCCATTCGCTTGCATTAACGAAAAAAAGCATAGCGAAGCGGATGGCACTTGCGCCAGAAGCGCGGGATACAAATGAATTAACAACGACAACAACAACCTCACAGAAAAGTGTTTTTCGTTATGCGGGGTTCTACTGTACTATATATTCATTAAAAACAATGAGAAATTTAAGTACAAAAATGTACTCTATTCAACCTAAATAATACATACCACATAAAAATCTGTCATATCAAAAAGCAAAAACAAAAACACTGCAGCACTTTAAAGACTAACTGCTATATTTTTAATGGGAGCTTTCGTGGAGCAAGTACATTTCATCAGATATAGGAATGAAATAGCCTCCTATGTCTGATGAAGTGGACTTGCTCCACGAAAGCTCACATTAAAAATATAGAAGTTAGTCTTTAAAGTGCTGCAGTATTTTTGTTTTTGTTTTCTGATATGCCTGAAACACAGACTAACACGGCTACTATTCAAAAAAATAAAAACCTGTGTTCACTCCAAAAACTCCAACCTTCTGTTTGTACCAAAAAGAAAAAGCATGGAGTTTAAATTAGCTTTACCTGGCCATCAGCATCCTCAAAGTCTAGACTTTCATCTTGTCCTTCGAGTTCAACTGTGGCCTCCTCCTCGTCATCTTCAGTTGTAATGATCCGCTGGGGAGATTCTGTGGTAAGGTCTTCAACCACATCTTCAAACTCAGCAAAGTCATTATCATCATATTCAACTATGTCATCTCCGTCATCAAATTCATCAAACTTTGCCAAAGAAAACCCCCATGGGATGAAGAGGGCAGCCAGTAAGAAACAAACAATTTTCATGGTTGCTGGGGAGAAGAAACAAGGCAGTAAATGTTCCAAAATCTTCAAAGCTCGAAAGTGCTTTCTTACATGTTGTTTTGTGTAACACAGTATAGTATTTTGTGTTTATAGGAGAATAAATGTTGTGTTTTCAGAAAATGTAAGACATGACCATATGCCAGATGACTGTTCAAAAACTGGACTAGCTGTTGTGAAATAACAGAACCACATAGAGGACTTCTTCTTGCATATACTGTACTTTAAAATGAATTAAACATAAAAAAGAAGTAGTCATTAAATGAGGGAGGCTAATCAACATCCTAAATTCAAAAGGATATGGGGCTCCACCTCCTGTTTCCTTTTCAGCATAGAGAAGTTAATCAGCCATAAATGCTATCTACTAATTTAATTTAATTTTAAAATTTTTGTGCTGCCCACTCAGGCGAACCCGACTCAGGGCGGCGTACAGCAATTAAAAACAAGTTAAAAACCCCAGGTAATTTGATTTTTAAGGGGGGGGTTAATTAAAGAATGAGCCATATTCTTTGGAAGCTTGTTTAGATGAAGTTAGTGTTCTTTCAGGCTTCCTCTACATGAACAGAAGTTCACTTTTTGAATAAGTATATGTCATGGAGGGGGGCATCAAGATTTTAGAGATGCTTAGGTGGGACATGACCAAAAAAAAGTTTGGGAACCATTGTTCTAAAGCTAGACACTCTATGTTCATGCCCAGAAGCCCCATATGCACATCCTTGGACCTTACAGGACAGGACATCATCCATACCTACAGTTTCTTACGTTTTTCTTACATAAACAGAGGATACTGAAAAAGACCCTTCATGCTTCCTTTTAATTGGGGGATATGGCAGTCTCTGGAGTGATGATGCCCTCAAAATATGGCAAAATTGACCACCACCACCACCTAGAGTACATTAAATGGGATTTCTGAAACAAAAAGGGTACTGTATTTTTTTAAAAAAAGTGGAAGGCCATCAGATAATGGGTGTTGACGTAGTTGGGGCCTAGAAGGACTGGATTGCCCACTCATAATAGAGGAGTAAGGATGATGCTATTTGGCTACACAAGGAGCAGCGCTCAGAAGGCAGAGTTCACTTTTAATATGTAGGATGATAGCTATTGACAGACTTCCCCCTGAATTTATCTAATCCTTTTTAAAAACCATTAAGCTGGTGGTCACCACTACATCCTGTGATAATAAATTCTGGACTGATTATATATTGTGTTAAGTACAGCTGGTTAGAATACTATTACTTACACTTGCTGGCAAAAATCCAACAGTGTAAATCACAGCAGCCATTTGCTACTAGTTAAGAGGTCAAAGCTTGTATACCTCATTGTGCGCCAGTCCCGTGACATGGCATGCACTGACGAAAACAAGCTTCAACTTAGTACAATTCACCAGTGTGATGTGTGCCATTTCACTTATGGCAGCATAGAGGACTGCTCAATTTCTTATGCCTGGGCCAAAATTACTGTCAGTTACATTGGATGAGTCTGACTTCTAGCGTCAGACAAGGATACTACAGAACAATGTTTTAAGAACATAAGAACATAAGAACAGCCTTGCTGGAACAGGCCACAGCCCATCCAGTCCAGCATTCTGTCTCACACAGTGGCTCACCATTTCCTTCAGGGTATTCCCAAGCAGATGCCTTCACCTGCTTAGGATTCCCTGGAAATGGCATTGAGAGATATCCTGCCTATCTCTCCAACCCGGAGGTTGTCCTTAGGTAGCCATAATTATAGCCATTGATACCCTTGTCCTCCATGAACTTGTCTAATCCTTTCTTAAAGCTGTCAAGACTGACAGCTGTCACCACTTCTTCTTAAACCATACTACTGCTACCAGTGAATGACTCACATTAAGCCATACTGCAAAAGACTGTCAGTTGAACAGTAAACCTAAACTGTATCTGAGAAAGAATATTCAATGTCAAATTCCAAGAAGCTTATATCAAATTTCTAAGTACAGTATAGATATGCTACTTGGATAGTTTCTAGATTTGTCATAATCTACGGCTATAAAATCTTACACTTAGCTGCCTAGAATCTTTAACTTTTACAATGCGGGGTGGGGCAGGGGAAATTTAAAAAACGTATTCTACCCTACCATCCAAAAACTGTATTTCCCCATCTCTATACTACCACCCCCTTCTTCCTCTGTCGTCTCATTCTTCCAGACGTTGGAAATTTGGATTAGCAGCTCTAAACAATAATGTAATCAGTAAGCTGCCCCTTTGAAGCTGTTGAGACAAAATGGCCACCCTCATTGTGCAGGAAGAGCAAAATGACCACCCGGCCCTCAAAGCTGACTGATAGAGCGTGACCCGGCCCCCAGCTTGAAAAGATTGGGAACTCCTGCAATAAATCATTGTCTTCTTTCCACTTCTTTTCCCATTTGCCTTGAAGGATCAGCTGCAACAATCTGTACTTTCCATTCTCCATTATATGACCAAAGTATTCTAGCTTTCTACATTTTATGTGTTGTACAAGGTATGTGTACATATAATTCACTTGCTTTATTAATTCTTTATTAATATACACCTGCTTTTCAAGCCAAGAAATTCTTACCACTCTTATTTTATTTGATTTGTTGCTATGTGCCATTAAGTTGCTTACTATGTATGGCAGCCCAATGGGCTTTTTGAGATATATCAACTATTCAAAGAGTGGACAGCAGCCACATTTGAGAATAACAGCATCCCATGAAAACCCCATATTCCCAAATTCATATGATGTACTGACTTAGGGTTCTGGGAATTTAAGTCCCCCTGTGGAGCGTGGGCCCCACATTGGAAACCACAGGTTTACAGCCAAAGAGCTAGCGCTATCTACATCTGCAGACGTTTCTGTGGTCATGTGGCAAGCATGACTAGATGCCAAAGCGCACAGAATGCTGTTACCTTTTCCCACTAAAGCAGTACCTACTTATCTACTTGCGATTTCTTGCTTTTGAACTGCTAGGTTGGCAGGAGCTGGGACAGATGACGGATGCTCACTTCGTCAAGCAGCACTCGGGTCTCAAACTGCTGACCTTCTGGTTGTCAAGCTCAATGCCTTAACCACTAAGCTACCACAGCCCTCAATATATTCAAAAGGGACCTGGAAATCCTGGAAGTTATTAATTTCTACCAGCCTCAGGATGGAGTTAAAGAACCCATGTTAACCCAACCCATTCCTTCAGGAATAAAGCAGGTGAGCGAGTAGGCGATGGCTTAGTGGTTAAGACACTGAACTTGATGACTAGATAGAAGGCCAGGAAATCAGCAGTTCGAGACTTTAGTGCTGCGAGACGGAGTGAGCTCCCATCTCTGTCCCAGCTCCAGTTCAAAAGCAAGACATTGCAAGTAGATAAATAGGTGCCACTTCAGTGGAAAGGTAAACAGCATTCTATGCACTCCCTAGAGTGCAATACGACTGGCTTTTTTCAAGCAAGGATGACCGAGGGAGTATGGGGCCATTCAACAATTATGTGATCCTTGAGGGGGGGGGAGAGGGTCTGTCATACCTGTCAAGTATTCTGTATTGGCTGGGATTTCCTCTATTTTGACGCTCCTTCCTCCTCTTTCCCGCTGCCGTCCTGTATGTTGAACGGCAGGGAAGGGGTTCCTGCTCACGCACGCAGAACCCATTTGTGCATGCGCAAACGGGTTCTGTGAATGCGCAAACAGGTTCTGCACATGCGCAAACGGGTTCTGCGCATGCGCAAACAGGTTCTGCGCATGCACAAACGGGTTCTGCATGTGCGTGCCCACACATGCGCAGTAATTTCCCGTATTTTCGGGAGCCGCAATTGACAGGTATGGGGTCTGCCATCAGAATTACAGAAAATTACGTGGGGGCTGGGGTGGATGGGTGGGGGTCAGGTCAGAGATTACGTAGTCCATTTGGAGCTGTTGTGGTTTCAAAACATGGTGCTTTTTTAGGTTTAAAAATGATATCTGGGAATTTTGATCCGATGTGAGATTAATGAATCCCCACCAATACTGGGAGGGCTGAGGGGGATGGTGGAGGACAGAGGCGCCTGGAGAGCAATGGTCCATAGGGTCGCAAAGGGTCGGAACCGACTGTGCGACTGAACAACAACAACAACAACAAAACCAATACGTTCTGCATTAGGCACCAATAGTGAAAAGCTCTAAAAATTAAGAGTTTCGATACAAAAACTCTGGATTACATAATTTTAAAGTGGGGGGGGGGGTGTTGAAGCGAAAATTACAGTTGTGTTACATGGGGGAAGGGGGTCAATTCCCCCCCAAAATAATAATAATATGTATCACGTAATTGTTGAATAGCCCCTATGGTATCTTTATAAATTTCAGCCCCTGAAGACTGGCCAAAAAGGTCTGATAGAATGAATCACTTCTATCCATTAAGGAGGAGGCAGGCAACTTGTACCCTTCCAGATGTTGACAGACTACAACTCCCATGATCGGTCCAGTCAATGCTGAGTAGACTGCTGGGAATTGTAGTCCAACGCCATATAAGGAAGAAGAGCACAAGTTCTGTCGATCCTTCTCCCTAGCAGGGAAGCCCGTGTAAATTCTTATTTTTCCTACCCAGCACTCCCTAATACTGTCCCTAGATATCAGAGGGAACGTAGAGGACCGGGGTGTGGGGTGTGTGGGGTGGGGAATATGATCCGTACCTACCTAGGAGTGGGGTGGAAATATTTCAGTTTGTATGAACCTCTTTCCCCGTCCGATTCAATGGTGGAGAGGAATATAATTACTACTTACGTTGCAGGAGTGAAGTCCCACAATCACAGTTGAACACACACACCCGTCCCGTGTCCCATCCCTTTAAACACCCCCACGACCCTCCACCTCCTTCGCTACCTTCCACCTTCCGGGGCCCACGTCGCTTCCCAGCCGAAGTTAAACGCTCGTGGGTTTCCTTTCCCTTCGCCTTGTCCTTCCTCCTTCTCCGTAAGCTACGTGACTTGCGTAACCGCGCGCAGGCGCCTTGCCATGGAAGGACAAGGAAAGGTAAGGGGGTGGGCGGAGCGAGGCCGGGAGTCGGGACTGCGATGGATTCCATGATCCATGATCCACCATGCAGTCATTGTTCTTGGGATTCAGTGTTTCTCAACCTTTGGCTTTTGGACTTCAATTCCCAGAACCCTAAGTCAATGCATTAACTGATCAGTGCTTTGGGAAACTGACTTAGGCTTCTGGGAATTGAAGTCCAAAAGCCAAAGGTTGAGAAACACTCGGATGATCGGGAAGCTACATTTGAGGTTCGTTTATACACACAGGGCTGCAGTGGCTCAAGTGGCTAAAACGCTGACTGGGAGGCGGAAGGTCAGCAGTTCGATTCCCGAGTACTGCAGGACGGAATGAGCACCCGCCTTTGTCCCAGCTCCTGCCAACCTAGCAGTTCGAAAGCAAGACATTGCAAGTAGATAAATAGGGACCACTTCGGTGGGAAGGTAACAGCATTCCGTGCGCTCCGGTGTCTAGTCATGCCTGCCACATGACCACGGAAACATCTGCAGAAGCAGACAATGCTGGCTCTTCGGCTTTGAATCAGAGGTGAGCACTGAACCCTAGAGTCGGATACGACTGGCTTTCGTGCAAGGGAAACCTTTACCTTTACCTAAGTAAATAAGACTGTGCGACTGAACAACAACAAAAAGTAGGTACCACTTTGGTTCCACTTCAATAACAAAAAAATCCAAATCAAACAGACACATTAAAATGATGATAAAGAGAGAATTTTTTAAAAAATCAAACAAACTTCTAAGGAAATAGTGACTGTGAGGATAAAGAGGCAAATAAATCCAAAACAGCTGCTAAGAAATTGGGGGTGGGGGTAGTTTAACACCCAGGGGTGGGGGAGCCTATGCTTCTGGGAGTTGAAGTCCAAGTACACCTGGAGGCCCAAACTTGAGAAACTCTGGCCTAGAAGAAACAGGCTAATCCTCCCGATAGTCTGGAACTTCAATTCCCAGAAGCCCAAGCTACCCAATTCCTTCTCCATGGTTATCTGGGCCTGCTTGATCTGTGATCACGTGTCGCTTTCAAGGACGTCATCACTGAGCGCGCTTAAAAAAAAGGAAGCGCCCTTTTCGTGCGTAAGATGGACGACCTGCCGTGCGTGGTGGCGTCATCACGTCACGGTCGCCTCAGCCAGCGTCGCGCGTCCCCGTTCTTATTCTCCGTAGCAACTGAGGAGGTGCGAAGAAAGGAAGGATAAGACGACACATACCCGAAAAGGTGGTGGGGGGTAAGTAAGTAGAAGCCACCGCCCGCCCGAAAGGGGAATAAAACGGGATTAAAGTGGCGGGAAGAGCAGCCAACCCCTGTTTGGGTTGGTTCAGTGGGAAGAAAAAGGGGGCGGGGCTGAGGCCTAGTGGGGCTGCAGAAGCCTTCGGACTTGATTTCTCTCTCTCTCTCCCCCCCCCCCCTTCCTTTGCTCCCTCTCCTAGGCAACCACGCCTCTCTGGGTCTGCCGTGCCGACACACCCGCTGACCCTTGGAAAGGTGGGTGGCACGCTTGGAAGTCGAGAAAAACTGTGATTTCCTTCTGTCTGTCTGTCTGTCTGTCTGTGTGTGTGTGATGTAGTGGCTTAGTGGTTAAGACGCTGAACTTGTCGACTGGAAGGTTGGCAGCTCAAGACCCGAATGCTGCATAATGGAGTGAGCTTCTGCCTCTGTCCCCAACTCCTGCCAGCCTAGCAGTTCAGTAGCAAGAAATTGAAAGTAGGGACCACTTCGGTGGGAATGCAAACAGCGCTCCGGTGTCTAGTGGGCTCAAGTGGCTAAGATGCTGAGTGGGAGGCGGAAGGTCAGCTGTTCAATTCCCGAGTACTGCAGGACGAAATGAGTTCCTGTCTTTGTCCCAGCTCCTGCCAACCTAGCAGTTCGAAAGCAAGACATTGCAAGTAGATAAATAGGGACCACTTCGGTGGGAAGGTAAACAGTGTTCCGTGTGCTCCCGTGTCTAGTGGTCTCAAGTGGCTAAGACGCTGACTAGGAGGCGGAAGGTCAGCTGTTCGATTCCTGAGTACTGCAGGACGGAATGAGCTCCCGTCTTTGTCCCAGCTCCTGCCAACCTAGCTGTTTGAAAGCAAGACTTTGCAAGTAGATAAATAGGGACCACTTCGGTGGGAAGGTAAACAGCGTTCCATGCAGTCCGGCGCATACCTGTCAACCATGGCTCCGGAAAATACGGGACCTGCGCAGAACGGTTCTGCGCAGGTCGCCTTCTACACATGCGTAGAAGTGTTTTACGCTTGTGTAGAACCCTTCTACGCTTGCATAGAACCCTTCTACGCATGCGTAGAAGGCAATCTGCGCAGAAGGGATGCTCAGTACCTCCCCCCCCCCCCGCTGCCAATTCCGGGGTTTTGGCAGCTGCAGGCGGGAAATGGTGCAAATCGGCGCTGAAAATCTGGAAATCCCGGCCAATCCGGGAAGGTTGACAGGTATGCTCCGCCGTCTAGTCATGCCTGCCACATGACCATGGAAACGTCTGTAGAAGCAGACAGTGCTGGCTCTTCAACTTTGAAACAGAGGTGAGCACTGAACCCTAGAGTCGGGTACGACTGGCTTTCAAGCAAGGGAAACCTTTACCCAAGTAAATAAGACTGTGCGACTGAACAACAACAAAAAGTAGGCACCACTTTGGTAGGAAGGTAAACAGTGTTCTGTGTTTAGTCACGCCTGCCACATGTCCACAGAAATGTCTGCAAACGCAGACAGTACTGGCTCTTTGGCTATGGAAATGAGCACTGAACCCTAGAGTTGGATACGACTGGTTTTTGAGCAAGGGTGACTTTTACCTATATCAGAGTAAACAAAAAAACAAACATTGTGGCACCTTAAAGATTAACTGCTGTATTTTAATGTTAGCTTTTCTGGATCAAGCCCACTTTTTCAGACATAAGAGTGAGACTTCATGGCATCAATTTATACACATCGTCTACAGAAATGCACAATGTCTGTCTCAAACCATTTCAATCTACCTGGACGCTCTGCCAAAAATTCTAACTAAAGGAATTACTGATTAACACAGCAAGGGGCATTTTGAAATGCAGCAACATGGGAGAAGGTGACAAAGTTCCCAGTAGTAATTACACTTGTATATAGCCTCATGGCCCTTAGTGCATTCTCTGGGTGGTTCACAAGTTAATTAGTATTTTACCCCTAACATGCTGGGTACTCATTTTACCAACCTTGGAAGACTTGGAAGGATGAGTCAACCTTGAACCATGTTAGGATTGAACTCAAGGTTTTTGCTGCAGTACAGCAGTTTAAACACTACACCATTAGGGCCCCTCATAATTATGAGACCATGGATCTAGGATGTAGTTTAATGTAAGCCTGTTTGATCAGGAAGATTATTTTTCTGAGTAACCACATTAATTTTAATCTGTGATTTATTTGGTTGAGATGGGAGTGGAGTGGCTATCTGGCAAATATGAATGCAGTGTTTGTGTGTATGTTGATGTTCTCTTCAACTGCATTGATTGAATTTTTAAATCAGAGAGTAATGCTTTATAGAATTAAAGTGCTGAAAGGCAAAGAAATAGTCTAATCTTTGTATGTATGTACCACAAAAAAGGATTCTCCATACAGTAAAGCTCTTACAGAGCAAATTATACCACCTACAGGTTGCTATTGAAGTTAGTGTCTATAAGGCTGAACTGACATTTTTTATTGGTTTGGGAATTTTCTTAAATGATTTAAATTAAATAGAAATTGTTTTAAGTTTCACATCAAATTTTAGAACATAGGCTAAAGTTTATTATCTCTAATTATTGGATCTGATTGCAATAGAGGTACATTTAAATTTATCCTGAGGTGAGAAGCATATTGGGAGGGTTGAGAATGGGATGATCTCCTTTGTGTATTCTGCCCATATATTTCTGGAGAAAAGTTAGGGTACAAATATAACCTATTAAATTGTTTTCTGGTTTCAGATAGTAATGATCAGTGTTTTAGATCTGGAGGCAAACAAGAAGAATATGCAGTATATGGAAAGTAAAACAGCCATAGAAATGATTATTAGACATTACAGAATAAATTATTTCACTATTGTACTTTATCCATACTGATAGGACTCCTCTTCAAATCTGCAAAAACAAGATACAGTACCTGTTCTTTCCCTTCAAACCATTCTCTGCTCCCCTTCCAGCTTTCCTGAGAAGGTTGCACGATTGCAGTCTTTACCCATTGTTTTTCAAGACTGCACATGTTAATGCAATCAATAATTTTGGTTAAATTTCAGTATGTAAAAGTTGGGAACGAAAGGAAATATTAACCATGTTGCAAATTAGCAGGTCTTGATAGTACTGGAACTAAGCAAACAAGGAATTTTATTAATGTTTGAAGATCTGCTGCAAGAAAAAAAGAATCCTGCTGACAGTTGGCAAGAAAATATAGAAAAATAAATGTCTTGTTCAATAGTAGTTGTAGTTACTTTAGACATTGCCATGATTTTACTGATTTTAAGGAAAACGTTGATTAAATTACAAATAAATGAATGGTTTTCAAATTTCATTATAGCACATGTTTAGCTGCATGCCTATGTGCCTCTTTACAGAAATCAGGACGAATGAAAATGAAAAAACAGAGTGCGAAACGAAAGAAAAGTTCCCCTTTTGTCCTGCGTAGTTTAAACCCAAAAAAGATTTTATTCTACTGTCTTGAGTTATTTTACTTTTCTTTGTGTTTCATAACGGTAGAACCTTTTAGAAACTAAGCTGCATAATTGGCCCCTATCTGAGATGGTCTGCTAATCGTGAACAAAATATTGATGTTGGAATTAGCATGTGCTCAGCTCATTTAAGACAGTAATTTATTTGTTGATTATGTAGCTCTGTTTTGGGTACCTATGAAGTGTTCACATGAGCATTAGCTTATTTATCTTTTGAAACAGGGAGGATGTTTCATATTTACTATAAAACTAAGTGAACATTTTTTGTTGTTAGACCTGTCACTGACACTATGAATTGGAACAAAGGAGGCCCAGGAACGAAGAGAGGTTTTGGTTTTGGTGGCTTCTCAATATCAGCTGGAAAGAAGGAAGAACCAAAACTCCCTCAACAGTCCCATAGTGCTTTTGGAGCCACTGGTTCTGCAGCTGGGTTTGGGAAGAACACACCACCTCAGCTGCCTTCTTTTTACAAGATTGGATCAAAGCGAGCCAACTTTGATGAGGAGAATGCGTAAGTTGCCCAGCTTTTTGTAAATGTAACTCTCAGGATATCTGTGAAAGTTCAACATTTTAAGACAAACTACTTTTTATCTGACCATATATGAAATGAGTAACGCCAGTGGTGCTGTAACTGGAATGTATGTTGGATTTTTAAGAACAAAGGAACAAGTTGTGCCTAATTATAGCCCCAGAGAGTGTAGGATAGTTTCTGGCTAGGTTATCCTGCTATGGAAATAGAGTAGACCATACTGCCAGTGATTCAAAACCGGTCATCAGGTGGCGGTTAACCAACCGATAAACTTGAGGACTAACGACCTTGGGTGGTGAAATCCACAGGGAAGGGTGATGGTCCCCAAGTGGATTAAATCCCACTTGAATCCATCTTGATGGAGGGCAACAGCTTCATCAACACTGGCCTGGGGCTGAGGAGGACTTTGCGTGCCAAAAGGGCTCAGGTCCAGAAAGTGACTTGTGGAAGTGTATCAGTGGTTGGGTATCATGCTGCGATGCGGAAGGCAGATAAAAGGCCACTGCATTATATTATCAGGACAGTCTTCATGGCTGATCACCATGAGGATCGCCAATATTCACATATGGCAGAACAGTTTAGGAAGCAAAAAAGTAGCTCTCCCCCAGTTTTCTTTTTCATATTGTCAAGTGCCAAATGATCTTTTACTGATAAGTTGCAACTAGTCTGTATAAAATATAAGCTGTCTTTCTCATTTTATAAATCTTGGGCAATACAAACATAGGGATTCAACAAACTAGAAACCAGTTTGGTACATGTTATAAGAAATTGGGTAACAGGGCTTAATGAGCAATGTTTGAATCCTGAACGTTGTTTATGCATCATATATGTTCTGTCTATTGAGGTTATGATTGCTGGTCATAATAGAAGGCTATTTTGATAATAAATTCCACAGACTTGTGGAAAAGGTTGGCCAGACCCATTAAGAAAGTTTTCTGTGTAATCAATGTACACTAAAATTGCCTTACACACAAGGACTAGCTAAAGATGAATTAGATTGAAATCTTCTTTTGACATAATACCCATTAAAATTTGTCTTATTACAACGATGCTTCCTTTTTGTTGCTAATGTTCCATTATTTTTACTTACATTCCATTTCTGAGATAGTCTGGATACATTTTTGCAATGTAATAGGCAAATTCTGTACGTGATAGGCAAATTCTGAGTTCAGATTTGGATTCAGCACACTCAATAACGTGTAAATCACGTGTTATTTCCAGTAGCAAAATTGTTGTTGTGCAGTGTTATGAGTATTGATGCAATTTGTCACATGTTACCTTCTCTCTCTCTGCTTTTTCTGCCAGCTACTTTGAGGATGAGGAGGAAGAGTCCAATAATGTTGACTTACCATATATTCCTGCTGAGAATTCTCCTACTCGACAACAGTTCCATTCCAAGGGACCTGACTCAGACAGTGAAGATGATCCGTTAGAAGCATTCATGGCAGAAGTCGAGGTAAGCTACCATTTCCTGGGAGAAGAAACAAAATTAATATCTTGTTTTAAAATATTTAAATCAGTGTCTTTTTAAGTGTACAAGGGGCTTCAACAAGAAGCTAATGAAAAATCCATAAAAATCTATTTGCTAAGATAAAGGAAATTAAATGCAAAATCAGAAGAAAATCATAAAGAGCAGCAGCTAGCACCTTTTGGAGGACTACAGTAAAACCTCAATTTAAAAACGCTTCAACTAATGAAAAACTCACAATACGAAAGAAAATCCTGGAAAAATAATGCTTCAAGATACGAAAAGTTTTTTGGGTCTTCCGGTGCTTCCCATGGTGGCGGGAGGGTGTTTGGAGCATTTCCACTCTGTTTTTGGAATTTTTTGTCATGTTTTGGCACCGCCAGAAGCTCCCCCCCCCCGCCACCAAGAAGTGCTGAAAATCCCCCCTTCCCCTCAACAGCTGATTGTTGGGTACTAGTCCGGCAGTTACCAGAGCTGGCCATTAGAGGCCGCTATCTGAACTGTGCTGAGTATGCCTTGAGAACCATTCAGAAAAAAATAAATTTGAAAAAGTCTTTTATCTGTTCAAAACTCTTTCTAAAGTGCACTTTGGAATTTTTTGCCGTGTTTCCACCACTTTAGAAAGAGTTTTGTTTGGCTTTTTTCTGACTTCTGGAACACATTATTTGGTTTTCAATGCATTCCTATGGGAAATCTCGCTTCTAGTAGAAAAGCGAAGCTAAGCAAGTCTCTCTAGTGAGAGAAGTCAATAATGGCAGGTCTGTCTTAGAGAAAGCCCTGCCTTGTGTATGTGGTTCAGTCTGAGAATCAAAAAGTCCTGCCCACCAGTCTCAGCAAAGATGGGGGATTCATAGGAATGGAAACCTGTGGCTTCCCATGTCTTGTGTCACTATATTCCATCATATCAGAGAGTAAACAAAACAAAAAAGTGGTGGCGTCTTAAAGCCTAACTGCTGTATTTTAAGATGAGTTTTCGTGGATCAAGTACACTTCATCAGACATAAGAGTAAGATGAAGTGGACTTGATCCACGAAAACTCATACTAAAATACAGCAATTAGTTTTCAAGCTGCCACCACTTTTTTTTGTTTACTCTTTGATGTGCTTGTACAGACTAACACAGCTCCCGTTGCAAAAATTTCAACTATATGCCATCAGTTTCAGCTAGCCTGAGTGTCCTACACAGAACATCAAGAAATGATGGAAATCGTAATTCATCAGCATCTTTGGGGCCACAAGTTCTGTCGAGGCTCAGGTTGACTGTTTTAATTCAGAATTTTTGCACAAAACCAAACAATTTCTTGAATAATGCAGTATCTGTGTTTGCTATATTTGTTTGTACATAGTGCAGTGTTATACATTCGGAGGAAGTTGTGCGGCATTCTGAAGTTTATTTTGTTTGTTTAGGATCAAGCTGCTAGAGATATGAAGAGACTAGAAGATAAAGACAAGGAAAGAAAAAACACAAAGTAAGTTATTTTATATGCCACAGTCCCATTAAAATAAATGAGAGGTTAACAGGAATATGAAATTGTGGGGTCATCTTACACTTTCTGCTGGGATAATTGTAAAAATTTTCCATGCAGGTATACTAGGGATTCTCAACCTGCAGTCCAAGGGCCAGATGCGGCCCATAGTTCCATTTCATGTGGGCCCCCCCCACCGCCTCTACCACACCAGGAAGTGCCATGTGGTAGAGGAAGGGCAAAATGGCCGTCTGGCCGCGAAGCTGTCTGAGGGAGCGTGATCCAGCCCCTGGCTTAAAAAGGTTGAGAACTCCTGAAGTGTACTTATGCCTTCCTGAATTTTTCTGAATGCCAGGAATTGGATTACGAGGATTAATTTGCGTGGGTTGGTGTTTAGATGTTTCTTTACATCTAAACTAGCCCCCAGTTTCTCTTCAGCTCTAATGTTCTGTGAATGTCTTTTCGTTTGTGTTTGGTAGATCCGAAATGAATTAAATCAAAGTTATTCCTCAAAATTGAGTAGGTCCTGGTGGGTTGGAATTTGTGTAAGATGTGTTTTGTGTTGCTACTGAACAATGTCAGTGTTGACTAATATTGGTAGTACAGTATTCAGGTTAAATGTGTAGAGCTGGGTATGTGGAACATTTGCAGGGAAGTTTTGTTTCTCTGCTTATTTTTCCAGGGGTATACGCGATGATATTGAAGAGGAAGATGATCAAGTGAGTGTCCTACACAACCTTTCTATCTATTACAAAACACTCATTGATACACATAAACATTTCTGATATCCTTTGAAAGAAACTGCCTGTTTTGTTTCTGTTGGTTTTTTGTTTTTTGCCCCGAGGGAGATGGTGGGAGGATTTTCTTTTTACATAGAATGTTGGACTGATAGTCTAATTAGTGACTTGGAACCCAAAATAGGTTGTAGGCCTAAATAATGCTATCAAAAGACCAGAATTTTATAAATCTTGTAAATCTTCTCTAGCAATAAGGTAAAGCAGAAAGATGGAGACAGGACATGGAGAGTGATATATAAAGAAGGAAATGGAAAAGGAATGAAAAATATATAGCAGTGGTGGGAAACCTATGGTGCATGTGCCGAGGTGGCACTCGGAGCCATCTCTGTGGGCACCCGTGCAGTCACCCCAGCACAGAATTCGCCCTCTGCCCAGTAGCCCAATGGGAGTGCTTCCTCCCTCCCCCCAGCACAGAGTTCACCCCACCCCTCTGCCCAGTAGCTCAATGGGAGCGTTTCCTTCCTCCCCTGTTGCTTTGTTGGCACTTTGCGATAAATAAGGGTTGCAGTTTGGGCACTTGGTCTCTAAAAGGTTTGCCACCACTGATACATAGTAACCAATAGTATATATATACAGTATTCAGATTATAAAAGTGTGGTCACAGGTCTGAAAAAGATAGAAGTCATTTCTGTAGATGATTAGAAAGATCACAGAAAGTGATTTAAGCATAAGCCATTTCATGTAACATTTTTGCACGTATTTTATTTAACTTGTCATGTTGCAGAATTCTGTTTGCTCTAATTTCATATCATTTAGTTCTGATCTTCAGTAGCTTTATAATTGCAAAAAAAGCATGTTTATACAAATTCTGAAAGTTATACTACTCTAGCTCATTAATTTCCAGACTTTGTGCTGCAGTGTACTAAATAAACAACAAAAGCATTAATGGTTTGCAGCTGTTCAGAATAAGGGTGTCTTAGTTACCCTGGATATCATCCCACTGCATGAATTTCTATCTTGGCTTGCCACTTCCTAATTATCTTTCCGAACACTTGGGATTTCTGTTCATTTTTTACATAAAAAGTGATGGGAACATTTAATCTTTTGTAATGTGTAATGATTTAGATGTAGTGAGGCTGCCTGACATAGCTCAATATGTGTCCCCAGTCTGGTTCTGCTTTTCTAGTGCTTCTCACAATGCCCAAATTGTGCAGGAGTAATGGGTCTCTTGGAAAATAAGCCTGGAAGAACATGATAAAATGAAGAATAGTTTAAGTTTTAATTTAGGAGAAAAGTAAATTAGCTATAAGAAATTTAGGGAATGCTGTTAAAGCCTGTGTGAAATCCTGGATAAGAGAGAACATTTTTCAGTATGGTAGCTTAATACAGTGGAACCTCAAGTTAGGAAATTAATGCATTCCTCAGGACATTTCATATAATGAAAAATTCTTATCTCAAAGCACGGTTTCCCATAGGAATGCATTGAAAATCATTTTTTCTGACTTCCAGAATGGATTAATTGGTTTTCAGTGCATTCCTATGGGAAACCGCTTCGAGATATGCATTTTTCACAATTTAAATTCGTAACTCGAGGCATTATTTTCAATAGATTTCCTTTTGTATTGTGAAAATTACGTTAGTCAAGGCGATCTTTACCCGAGGACGATGGGCCACTGTATAACTTTATTGAAATTGCTATTTTGAGATGTATTTAAAAAGGACTTAAACGCACTGCACTGTTGGTTTGATAGGTGTTAGTTAAAAATAAATCCCTACTAACAGAAACCCTTCATTTGTGAGTAGACTGGTGTCAAATTACCCATTCTTGCTTTTTTCAATGCACTACTGCTTCCAGTGGTTATAGGAAGCAATAATGCTACCCAATTAAGTACAGTACTGTTCTTTCATTTTCCAACCGTTATTGCTAACTTGTCCGATAGTCATGGAGGTTTAAGTATTGCACAAGAAAGATCTATTACCTAGTGGGCCAGTATGATATATAGATATGTGGCCATGAAGCTCTCTAGATTAATTTCACCAGTGGCACCCTTTTGTTCTAGCCTTCTTGTGAAGTACAGTAGAACCCTGTACAGTAGACCCTCGCATAACAACATTACTTGGTTCCCCAAGTAGCATTGCTGAGCGATTTTTGTTGTTATGTGGGTTTCTATGGAGCTTCCCGCATAATGTTTTTAGCGTAGTTGTCTGGATAATGACGGTTATTTTAGCGTTGTCCTGACAACGACACTAAAAACGTTATGCGGGGAAACACATGGTGCACAACGACGCGTTGTTAAGCAAAAATGATGCTATCCGAACGTGTTGTTATGTGAGGGTTGACTGTATAACAAATTCATTATACAGCGAAAAAATTGTACAACGAAGAGGATTTGAAAAAACCATTGTGCCCCGTATAAATAAAACTTTCGTTATACAATGCATTGCATCTCTATGGGAAAAAAAATCATACAGTAAAAATCTATGGGAAAAATCGTACAACAATTTTTTTTCATTGTACGATTTTTCCCATAGAGATTTTTGTTGTGTGATTTTTTCCCATAGGGATTTTTGTTGTACAGTGCATGCATCGTATAACAAAAAAATTGTATAACGAAGTGCCTCGCAGAATGAATTGTTTTTGAAGAACTGTAAAGAGATGCAAACATTTCGGAGCAAAATAGATAAACTGGCAGTTTCTCAATTTTTTTGCTGCTTAGAAATTCTAGCCCAGGCAAAATCAGTTTAGATCTGAGATATGAGGGCTTCCAGATTCATCTTGTTTACTTTCAAGCTTCATCTTGCTTCTTAGTCACACTTTGTTAACTGTAAAATAAACTCTCCTATTAAATTCACGTGCTTTAATAAAATTTACATTGTAGTTTGATGCTGTAAAGGGGGGGGGGAGTAACTTGGTGGAGAAAAAAATAGCAGCAGGTAAAATTACCAACATGATTACTTTGCTGCTAATATATGTAAGCTAGTCACTTGTGACATGTTGGTGGTTACTAAAATTGAAGCCTACTTTCTTGCCATTTAGGAAAACCTTGTTTGGTTGATGAAACTCTTAATTGCAGTTTGCTTTAGGCCAAGAAGTTGTTTTATTTATTTATTTATTTATTTTAAGAAACCTTAAGATAGAATGACTAAACACAAAGTAAACACTGATGAACAAATGTGGGCAGTTGCAAAGCACTGGTTAGGCATAGTCACTCCTTGTACATCTGGGGTTAATGAGTATCAATAAATGAGATGCCTGGACAAGTTTTTAAAATTCAAGTATTGAGATTAGCCACAGTCATTTCTGTAAGAGTAGAAATGTTCCTGTGGTATTGCCTGAATAATTGGAATGGTCCGCATAATGTCCTTACCTGTTTTATTCTGAACTTCGCAGTTTGTTAAAAGAGCCAGACTACAGAATTACTTTGTTAAGAAGAGTTCTATTAGAACAAACTCTATTTGTCCTTAAAGGTAGTTAAAGGCAGATCATTTTAATGTGGCTAACAATTAACAGGAGCCTAGTTGCATTTCACCTACATTGACACTTGTATGCAGTTTCACTTTTCTATTTTGCTGCAGGAAGCTTACTTTCGTTATATGGCAGAAAACCCAAATGCTGGTGTTGTTCCAGAAGAGGAGGAGGACAACCTGGAATATGACAGTGATGGCAATCCAATAGCACCATCCAAAAAAATAATTGACCCACTTCCTCCCATTGATCATTCAGAGGTAAGTGAATGTCTTCTGTCATTAGTGCTATTTTCAGCTGAAGTCAATAAAGGAAAACATTCACATTACATGTATTGCAGAGCTTTCATTTCTCATTGTTTTGGCTGAAAAACAGCTAGATAGCAAAACAAATTTACTGGGTATTCGTGTCATCTTATCATCAAGGAGATATATTTACTACACAACTATATTTTTTGGAACAAGCACTTACGCACATTCCAATAATTTGCAGCGACTCAGGGAGAGACAACAGTTAGTTTATCATTAAGCAGTATCCCTGACTAACTCTGAATAATTGTTCTACAGATTGAATACCCACCATTTGAGAAGAACTTCTACATTGAACATGAAGAAATTACCAGCCTCACTCCACAGCAAGTGGTGGAACTACGTCATAAGTTGAATCTTCGGGTATGATGAAAACAGCCATCCTTCTTCAAGGGGGCCCGTTTCTTGTTAAACATCTTGAATCCTACCTAAGCACTACACAGAAAACAAACATTGAACCTTACATAGAATTAAAATACTTTTCTGCCAAGTGTGCTTATGATAATTGCTATTGCTGTTTCTTCTTCCGTGTCTAGGCCAGATGTGAAGCTGCCAAAATGAAAGCACCTTTTGGTGAGTTCATTCTGCAGTTCCTTTCGCCTGACCTAGTGTGAGAAAGATTAGCTGGCAACATTAGGTTGCCATTTCCAGGGTACACACAGTTGTGGTTCAAAAATACCACAATCTTCAAGGCAACTCTTTCTGTGTACCCCGTTATTGTTGTGACTTAGTAGGATTAAAAAGTATAGAAAAAGGAAGGGCGTCAAAGATAATTCAGCACAGCATGCTAAAAGCTAACCTATGGCTATATGGAGTAGCCATAAAATGTACATTTTGTGCATAGTCTAATAATGTTTGGTTTCCCAATCATATTGGCTGTAAATTAGCATGTGCTTTAAAAAATCTCTCTTGTCCCACAAAAAAAAAACCCGTTTCTGAACTGTTGAAGCAATGATGTATATACTTTTATTTTCCTAGGTCTCTGGTGCTGCCCCTCCAAGGCCTGGAAGTAGTTTTGCCCATTTTGGTTTTGATGAGCAGCTGATGCACCAAATTAGGAAATCAGAATATACTCAGCCTACCCCTATCCAGTGCCATGTGAGTCCTGTATTCCAGTCTTGGGGGTGGAAAACCCTGCCAAATATAAACTCTGTAATTTTTTTGCAATTTTGTTACTTGTTGATTTGTTTCAACACAGAACTAGATACAGTGGTACCTTGGTTAACATAATTAATGCGTTCTCCAGGATGTTTTTTACAGCGAAAATTATTTTCACCGAATTTTCCATAGGAATGCATTGAATGCAATTTACCATAGGAATGCATTGAAAAACAAAATAAATTAACCGAAATGCAGTTTCCCATAGGAATGCATTGAAAACCAAAATACACTAATCGAAATGCCGTTTCCCATAGGAATGCATTGAAAGCCAATTAATCAGTTCAAAAGAAATTCCGTAAACTGAGCCCCTGTTGTCTACGGATTTCATTTTGTTACGCAATTTTTATGTTAACCGAGCCATTTGTTAACTGAGGTTCCACTCTACATGGTTAGTAAATCAAGTTTTGAAACCTCCTTGCACCTTTAAAGGGCATATGAACATCTCAAATGTTAGACTTTCAAATGGAAATTAATGCAATAGAATTGATAGTAACAAAGCACTTCAACTGAAATGCATTAGTATCTTTTGATGTATAAATAAATATGCGAGTATCTTAGCATGTTTATTCTTACTTTATTGGCACACATTCACTTTTCTCACTTTTTCTTTCTGTAGCACAGTTTATTGTCAACACAATTACTTTAAATGGATGGTATTTTTAAGATCTATGTGTGTGTGTGTCCTTGAAAGTGAGATGCACATTTTGTTCTAGCAAGTATAAAAGCTGCTCTAGCAAGCATAGTCTTTGATTTATCTTTTTATATCTTGATAATGTATTTCACTAGTGTCTTTACTTCTAAGAAAACCTGTAGACTTTCCAAGAGCTTACAAAGGGGCCATTCAACAATTACATGATCCTTTTTGGGGGGGAAATTGACCCCTTCCCCCCCTATGTAATCCATTTGTAATTTTCGCTTTGACCCCCTCCCCCTTAAAATTACATGATCAAGTACTGTATTTTGCACCACCAACCAGTGGTGGCGCTGCAGGGGAAATGGGCGGGCAGACCAATTGCACTGAAGCAGGAAGTGATGCTCTAGCCTAGCTTCTTGCTCTCCCTGCAACCAGGAAGCATGGCTTTCCCCCTCTATTTTCACCGCATAGAGCAAGGCACAAAGTGAAACCCTTTCTTTTCATGCACAGGTTTGGTTTCCCACTGTCAGTTATAAACAGCTCCAAATGGATTACGTAATTTTGACCTGAACCACCCCCCACGCTGACCCCACGTAATTTTTCTGTAATTCAGATGGCAGACCCCTCCCCCCCTTTGAGGATCACGTAATTGTTGAATGGTCCCAAATTGGTTTAGGCACATTTCATAATTGCATGAGGCTATTTAGTAGCAAAGTAATATGCTGACTTTTTCATAGTCGTTAGTATTAAATCCTGAGCTGAAAGTTGTCTGCATTATTTGGAAGATTGTTAAATTTAAACCAGGGGTGGTCAACCTTTTTATGCTATGGGCCTGACCACACCCCTAGACAGCTGAGTGGGCCGGACCACGCTCCCGGGTGCATTTGCGCATGCACAGGCATGTTTTACAGCTCGCATAAATGCACCTGCTTCCACTTCTAGGTGCGGTGGAGGTGGCAATGGGCCAGATGGAATGGCATTGCAGGCCAGGTCCGGCCCATGGGCCGTAGGTTGGATACCTGTGGTTTAAACTGTGATGGATGACTGGTATAAAGTGATATGGATAATAGTTCTAAATTATAAACTTACATGGGAGTTGAACTTGAAAAAAGGTTTAATTAAAGAAAATAAATTTTGGGATACAGTATCTGGAAGCCTTTTTGGGACACACATTGGTTAAGAGTAAGGGAGGCAGCCCAGTACCAGACCAAATGAGTTTTTGGAAATTATAATACATTGTATGACCAATACAGCTTTTTCCAAGGCATTGTAGATAACACTTAGGTGAAATTGTTATTTTGTATTAATATGAGAGACTAGCTAGGTCCTCGGTCTTGGCGTCTTTTTGCTATCGAGGAGGGAAATCCAGGGGCATTCCTTTTTCCCTCCAAACAACAGCAACCCCATTTATCGCGCCCCTTCCCCCCAACAAAGCCTTCCCCACAACATCCACCCAGGTCCGGGGGAAGCCATAGGCCCATGTCCCCAAGCTCCATCCACCTAACCCAGCATGAGGAGACATCCGGGCCCATTTCCCCTGCCTCAGTCCCTGGGCCTCTCCCACCTTACCTGCCCCGGGAGGGACTCCCTTCTTTGCCTCCTCGACCACCCGGGCTCCCGCTGAGGCCTCCCAGGCCCAGGCGGCCTGGTCCGTTGCTCCCGTCGGCCATAGGTTTGCCGCGTCTTTCACCGCCCATCGACTGGGTGGCAGCGGATGACCCCTCAGCCGGGCCAGGCTGAGGCGAGGCCAGGCCAGGTGCTGCGTCCGGGCTGGGACCTGGTCCGCGGCTCCCGCCGGCGCGGGTTCACCACGTCCTTCACTGCCGCCGACTGGGCGGCAATGGGCAACTCCTTTGTGACCCTTGTTTGGGGGCATAAACCCCCTAATCGGGTCCGGGACACAACACACACACACACACACGGTGGCACTCTCGCCAGGCCAAGGAAGGTGTGTGGCAAGTGTCAGTGGGATCCGTGCAGGAGGGTGAGAGCCCATCATGGACATACAAGACCACACCTTTGCTATATAGATTAAGAAAGAAGAATTAGGTAAATGAATAATATGTTTTTAAATGTTACTGAAGAAAATGTTTAGAATAATAGATTTTAATATAGATTATAGGAGTTTAAAACTAGAGTGATACCCATTATAACTGAGATACTGTAATGTTTTGTATCATGATATATTGTTTTGTTACTGTCTTTTTTATGTATTATGTTGATTAAAATTAATAAAATACATTGTGATGGACTTTCTTTGTTTTTCCCAGGGTATCCCAGTGGCACTAAGTGGCAGAGATATGATTGGCATTGCAAAGACTGGCAGCGGGAAGACGGCAGCTTTCATTTGGCCCATGTTGATTCATATTATGGATCAGAAGGAGCTGGAGCCAGGGGACGGTCCAATTGCAGTGGTTGTATGTCCAACCAGGGAGCTGTGCCAACAGGTAGACAAGTTTGAAACTTCATGGCAGGAAATAGGCTGTGGTTGAGAGGAATAAATACTGCTTGAGTGGACTGTGTATTTGTGGGGAGTCATGCTGCATGCTATAAAAGTTTAATTGTATAAAATATCAATTCTTTGAGCCCTGGTGGTGCAGTGACTGCTGTACTGCAACCCAAAGGTTGTGAATTTGATCCTGACCAGAGATCAAGGTTGACTCAGCCTTCCATCCTTCCGAGGTCGGTAAAATGAGTACCTAGCATGTTGGGGGCAAAATGCTAATTAACTTGAACTGCTCAAAGAGTGCACTAAGCACTATGGGGCGGTATATAAGTGTGATTGCTTTTGTGATTTTTGTTCACCAAAAACTTGGATGGAAAATCTGGAAGTTATTTGGTAAATCTCATGAGAATTAAGAGATTCAAAAATGTGGTGCAATCACAAAGGTTGGCTCTTGGTGAAAACACAACATTTAAGCAGATGCTGTGGGGATTTTATGTCTGCAGTGGTGAACCTTGGCACTCCAGCTGCTCTTGTACTTCAATTCCCAGAAGCCCTGATCAGCAGGTGTATTGACTCTGGCTTCTGCTAACTGAACTCCAAGAACACTTGTGCCAAGGTTCGCAACCACTGCTTTATGTGATAATATGTTTACAGCTCTTTTATGTGTTTTGTGAATCCCAGAGACTTATGGAGGAGGATTTGAGGGCATATGTACTGAAAGGGTCTTTTAGGAAGCAATTAAGGTGATTCAGAATGCATAGAGAGTGAAGGGCATTTCTGCTGGTCCCTCGGTGTTTAAATTAATTGTTAAACCAGATTAGGATTATTTTGCCACTGCTGCTGTGTGTGAACAGTAATAAAATGACCTCCTATACTTCTGTTGTCATGCTGATTCAAGAGAAGTTCCACTACAAAGTGGATATTTGCAATTTGGATACAAAGATTCATCAACATTTAATAATTAGAAAACTGAAGTTCCATCATTTCTGTATGGGAAGAATGATTGTAATTTATTTGGAATCAGAAGTGGTAGATTGCCAGTAAAGAGGAGCCTGATATAATGTAGATGTGGGCAGATATGGAAAAAGAAAGGAAGAATTCATTTACTAGGGGAAAAAAGCTACCTCAACATAAGAAGTAGATCTTTCTAAACTGTTGCTTTTGCTGGCTCTCTTATTTTATTTTCCTTGCTTTTTGGTATGATTGTGTCATCAGTCTTCTGTGAACTGATCTACCTTTCAGATCCATGCTGAATGCAAGCGCTTTGGGAAGGCTTACAACCTACGCTCTGTAGCAGTATATGGCGGTGGAAGCATGTGGGAGCAAGCCAAGGCACTGCAAGAAGGGGCAGAAATTGTTGTCTGCACTCCAGTGAGTATTTCGTCTGAGCCTTTGTGCTCTGATAGGTAGGAGATGTGACTTTGCTTTGCTGAAAAAGAGAGAAAGTAGGGATTGGTATGGCTTCAAAGGAAGTTAGCATCCTGAGATGTGTACCATCACATAATTCTCTACCATTTGAACGTTACAGGAGATCTCTTGTTAAGAATACAAATTAAAGAACAAGTCATTCAAAAGGTGTGACAGACACATATCTTTTAAAATGATCCATAACTTTTCAATGTCAACACAATCAGAAGCTTTGCCTATAATCTCTAAAGCAGTGTTCCCCAACCTTTGGGTTTTGGACTTCAATTCCCAGAAACCTAAGTCAATTTCCCAAAACACTGATCACCCAATTTACTGACTTAGGCTTCTGGGAATTGAAGTCCAAAACCCAAAGGTTGGGGAACACTGCTCTAAAGCACATGCTCAGTATGCACCAGTAGTAGCCAGTGTTTTATTTGTACTGTAATATGATTTCTACTGCTTTTTCCATTTCTGAACATAACTGATCATCTGACATTTTTTACTCTATACAGTGCAACCCTGGACAACGACGCGTTCAGACTTCATTTTCAGACAGCGACGCGTTTTTTCTGAAAAGTCATCTCCCGGATAACGACGTTGAGTCGTTATCCGGGAGATCGTGTTTGGTCTCCTACCTGTTCATGTTGGTTGGAGATGAAAAAATCGCCATCTTCGGGTCCCTGTGCCTGGCTCTCCGCTTACCCAGGAGTGTCTGGGAGGACCTATCCCGCGCTGTTTCTGCCTTCCTAGCACCTACCTGGCCTGCCCAACAGCTGAGAAAAATTGTGGCCACCATCTTGTTTTTGGAAGGAAAAAAAAGATGGTGGCTGCAACATTTCTCAGCTGTTGGGTGGGCCAGGGAGGTGCCAGGAAGGCGGGAATAGAGCAGAATAGGTCCTCCCAGCCTCCCAGATACTCCTGGGTAAGCGGCAAGCCGGACACAGGGACCTAAAGATGGCAATTTTTTTTGTCTCCAACCAGCGTAAACAGGTAGGAGACCACGCCGTCTTTTTTGTGGGAGTAGGCAGAGGCAGCCTGGGTGTCTCTGTTAGGCTCCAGGGAGGCGATCCGGGCTGGTTCTGACCTCTCCCGATCTCCCCCCGCACTGCTCCAAGCCAAAATGCTGGGGAAAACTCAATCGTCATCTTGAGGTTTTTCCTTGCACCATCACCTGGGGGAGTGGGGGGTGTCGGAAACACCGTGGATCGCCTCCCTGGAGCCTAACAGAGGCACCTGGGCTGGCGGAGAAGCCAAAATGGGTGGAAAATATTTGTCACCACGGATGTTTCCAGTCTGTTATTTTGTTTTCCATGTTTATAAGCATGTCCTTGTTAGGTCTTTGATGGATACATTATCTGTGGCTTGAAACAATTCTGTTAATTTCCCATGTGTTCCTAGTGATCTACTTCTTTGCTTTTCATTTTGCTTTCTAAAAATTTCTTCATCATAGACTCTTGAAAGGAATCTGTCATCCTTGTATCTCTTCTGAGTGGTTCTTCAGTATATTGTTTCCATCTTCATTTTATCTTGGCCAGATATTATATTCCCCTGTTAATCGTTTCAACACCCATTATCTCAGTTTCAATTTCCTTTTGATTTCTTGGCTCTTATGGAAAACATATCTTGTTTTTCTTCTTTCGCTGTTATCTTCTACTAGTTGAGTACCTGGTTGTGCTCGGGTCATGTAATTGTGTATCACATCATGGGGTGGAGGGGGTCTGGCAGCCCTTGGGCACCCTCGCAAGGATCCTAATCCGACCCTATTGCTCCGACGTGTGATGGGGCGACCACCACCCTCCCTCTTTCCCTGTGCCCTTGCTCCCCTCCTTCCTCCTCCTGTTGTTGCTCCTCCCCCTCCCTGTCGGAAAGCAACACGGCAATGGCTTTTTGGTGCAGAGGTCGCTGGGAGATGTAGTCCTGGTCGATTGTCCATCCACTCCACTCCACTCCTCCTCCCCCCCCCGCAGCCTTCATTTCCCTTGCACCCAACCTCCAAGCCACCACATCTCCCAGCTGGCTCCCTCTGTCGTGCAGGGCCTGTTTGGAGGTGTAGTTGCCTGGTGGGCCTCGGCAGCCTTCTCGGTCTGCGGGCATTTTGGTGGGTGTTGGATGCTGGGCCCACACCGTCCCAGGCGCAGGGTTCCAATGGTGATGGCGACTGTGCGTTTGGCGGCCATTGGCATTGTGGCCGCGTGGCCGTTGCCCCACCTCTCCCGCGCAGGGCCGCCCTCCCTGATTGGCTGCATTGGTGATGTTCCAGCACCTGAGGCACCTTGAGAGTTGTAGTTGCCACTGTTTTCTCCATTTTGTGGGGGCCCCGCCCCCGCTCTGAACTCGACACCCCGAAAGTGACCTTCTGACGCGCCAGGTACACATGTGCGGACTGTGGTCAGGGACAGTACAGAGGTGGATTTGTGTTCAGGACCCACAACGGGACATTTCTCCTTTATATATCTCCTTTATATATATGGATTTCTTTGCATTTATTCTTGTAATAGTTCTCTTTGCCCTTACATCCCAGTCATGGTAAGTTGCATTTAGAATTCTTACCATATTTGTATCACCTTCTTGCTATTCATTTATTATTAACAATTTTAAAAGATTTATCAGTCATCTATTGAGGCTTTTCTTTTCTTTTGACTGAAGGGGTAAATCTTTATGTATTCTTCTCCAATAATAATATCTGGTTTCAACCCACAATTTTTCTGGTTCATGGATGTAAATTGTTCTTTATATGTACCTTACATTCATTAGAAGTATTATTTTAGTTACATAAAAAGGTGGTGTTATTCTCAGGTTTTACTCTTAATTTTTTATACTGTGAGTGCATGATTGTTGTTGTTTTTTATCATTTTATTCCTGGTCTTGTGGCAGAGAGAATAGAGCTTCATCTTCTGCTTTAAATTATGTAGTCTGTTTGATTTCTGTATTGGTTGTCTGGAATGTCCACTTGCACAAGTCATTTTTCAGGTGCCATATTCTTAGTAAACAAATTCTGAGAGTTGCTTTCTTGCCTCATTTCTGACTCTGAGCCCAAATTCTCTAACAATATTTGTCATGCTTTATTTCCTATTTAGCGTTCCAGTCACCTGTAATTCTCTTCCTATTGTCATCTTTTTTATCTTGCTGGATTGGATGAAAACTAAACTGGAGTAAAGGCCCACAAAGTTTAGACAGTGAAAAAGATGTGAAAAGGGGGCTTTGAAGCCTTAGCAGATTACTGATGATCAAGATGGTTTTGTCAAGCACTGATGGAACCAAGCCTTCTCTGGTGCTAATGCCAATTTGAAGTCTTTTGCCGAGGACTGCTTTCAAAGGTTTTCTTGCCTCTCCTGGCTGGTCAGTTGTACACTTCTTTGTAATAGTGCTCTCACACAAAGGTCCTGTTGCTCTTTCTCAGTACAGATCAGATATAGAAGTGGGAAAGAAAAGGTAGTAGAGTCCTCTGTTGGAGTATGGTGGGGGCTTTTTCCATGTTTATTTTCTATGTTACAGACCTAGTAATTTGTATGATATGTAGTTTAAATTATATTGATAACTTGCTTTGTTTAATGCTTGATTGATGTTGTGTTAAATATTTCCAAATAGGGCCGCTTGATTGACCATGTGAAGAAGAAAGCTACTAACCTTCAGAGAGTCACTTACCTTGTGTTTGATGAAGCCGACAGAATGTTTGACATGGGTTTTGGTATGTACTAAGTAGTCATGATTGTATGGCTGACACAGACCTGATTTACATAGCTTTCTAGTGCTTTTATGTGCCTTAGGAATTGAAGAATGTGAAGATAGGGACCTGCTTACCTTTTGACTTGGCAATGATGTGTTGTAGGCTTATAGAAAAGTATAAGATACTGTAGATAAGGGGTTCGCAACCTACGGCCCACAAGCCGGATCCTTCCCCCAATGCCATTCCATCTGGCCCGAGGCAATGACCCTGGAAGCAGACGCGCAAACACACCACATGTCCAGCCCGCTCAGCTGTCTGATGGGGAGTTGTCCGCCCTGTGGTGTGGAAACCTTGAGAACCCCTGCTGTAGACATTGCATGAATGAGGTAGTACAAAATGAGGGCTTTGTACGTGTCAGGATATATAAAAATTGACTGATTGAAACATAATGAAAGTTTGGGAAAGGAAGACCAGTTAAGGTGGTTATATAGTATAACCTGTATATATAGTATCAAACTATAGTATTTATCCTTTTATGGTCTTTCTAGTTAGTAGATAATAACTTCTTAGCAGTGATCTTGTGTCTAGATGTTCCGGTGAAAGGACATACAAGGATAGCTTTTATGGACCACTCCCAGCCATTGGAACTTCCTTTCTTCAGAAGTCTGTCAAATCCCAGGCAGAAATCTCTTCCAAAACACACTTTTGTCCAAGAAAGCATTTTGTGGTCGAATTGAGAATGTGGTTTTTAGTGACTAAGCCACTGTAATTTGCTTAATGCTCTTCGTATGAGGTGGGGACCTATCATTGTAGCAACAGCATCAGAGGGTAGCATTTAGTGCATGTCTGTACTTAAATCATGAATCCATTGTAAGAGAAAAAGTGGATCCTTCTGAAGAATTGACCTGTCTCACTTTCTCTGGAATAGGCAGATTGGTGCTTTTGTTTTGAATAGCCACATGTACAAAACAGGTGTACTTTTTCAGTCCTGTGCATGATGTATTCATAAAATAAAGGCAAATGTGGGGATTTTAAAGATGTATTATTATTCTTTACAGTCTTAGATGACAGTGGTAAAAATGCTATCCCCAAGAATAGACTGTTTCTCATGGTAATGGTAAACTGGAGACAAAGCAGCTACAAGCATATGTACTTCAGAAAGTCAAAATTTAGAGGATATGGTAGACACATTCCTATATATTACTGACTGAAATCCTGTTGACTAGAGTCCTTCTGCTCAGTTAATAAAACTTTCAGAGAAGTTGATTGACTAAATTGCCATTAATTTAATGGACCTACTCTACTTGTGACTTATTACAGTAAACAAGATTTCAACCTGTAAGTCATAATTTACGCAGAAGTCTGTATGGCCCACATTCTCTTCCCCCCACAACTGTGAGAAGAAATAACCCAGGATTCAGTTTTGCTTTAGCAGATTCCTGGTTTAACATTATGTGAAAAGGAAGAGTCATGGTTTAAAATGAACTGTAGTTTTTATGCAGAGAAATCCTAAGTGTATTGGTGGCTTGATTAGGAGTTAGCAGTTTAAAGTATTTAAATTGCATGACTTCCACACAGTGACAGTCCAAGAATCTGTTTGAAATTAATTCTGTTTTATTCTTCCTTGTCTAGATTGTATAGTAGGAAAATGGGGAGCATGCATGCAGGTCCCTTTTTGTTCTTAAATGTGCTTGATTATCATGTCAACATAATTATAGCTATGTGATTGCAATTCATAGTTACCAACTTCAGGTTTTTGTGGTTCCTTCCTCTTCCAAAAGACACAGTGGTTCCATTCTGATATTAAAATACAAATTGAGGTGAAAGTCATATTTAAGTTTCATTGGGTATGGTACAAGAAGGATTGGGATGTCAAATCTGTGTGACTGGTTTATTGCTTCTCATTACAGTTAGCATAATGTGTGCTGCAATTATAACTTAATTTTTCAAGTTAGAAAATACATTCATTAACAGTAACTGACAGCTGACGATTGGCTGAAATCTTGTTCATGTAAATGCAAATGATAACAGCTGAGGACAGAAATATTTAATTTAAAACTTTCAGGTTCTGAGGCATTCTGGGGACCCAATTTTTCTTTGGGAACCTCAGGACAGGCTGGGAGGGAAGCTTTATTATAGGAAAATTACGGCTGGTTTGCCAGCACGAGCTCTTCCCTATCTTGAGATCCCAAGAGACACCCTATAGCAGTGATGGCGAGCCATGGCACTCCTGCTGATCAGGGCTTCTGGGAATTGAAGTTCAAGAACACCTGAAATACCAAGGTTCACCATCACTGCCCTATTATAGAGAAAAGAGCCCTAGGGAGCCGCAGAACCTGAAGGGTGCAGGTAGGAAGTTTGATATTAAAGATTCCCAATGCTAGATTATGATATGATCAGTGTTGCTTAGTGTAAATTACGTCAAAAGGATATCAGCCAATATTTATTTCTTGTTCGCCACTTCTAAAGCTTTTGGATATATCCTTTTTGTTTGGTAGATTTTTTAAATCGTGTCCTGAGCCCAGGGTGCAAATATGTCAACACCAAATTCAAAAGCAACAATATTGCTTGTAGGTGGTTCTGCAGTTCAGAAGCCCAAGGCTCATGTTGCTTTAATTTCAGCTCTGTACAAACTTTTATTCAGCCTGCTAGACATTTGGAAATCTCAGTGGACTGTTTCTTAGTATTTGTTGTAACATAATGAATCCTCTGGAACTCTTTTCTTCTCTTCATCCAGAATACCAGGTCCGATCCATTGCTAGCCATGTACGCCCTGAAAGACAGAGTGAGTGTTGGCTATCTTAAAATGAGACTTCTTGAAATTTTGTTTTTATGCAGGTGGAATAAATGTTTATCCCAGTAAATATGGAGTAAGGTTTTCCTGTGCATATTAATTTGAGTCTCAGAAACTCTCTTTAGTGCTTTGCCCTTTGAAGAAGTTAAGGAGTATCTTAAATGTGTTTGGCTCCATTTTTTATTTTACTAGTGAAATAGGTCTTACCCCCATCTTACTTCCTTACACAATGCACATGATGCCCCTCAATGTGCAGTGAGGAAGACCTCATGTTAGCAAGAGGAAATGCTTTTAATTTGGCCTGATATTGGGTGGATGTCATCTAGTCCTTTTAATTCTACTAGCTATTTTGCCCGGCCTTGCCGGGCAGGTATTGATTATGTGTTGGTGGTAGGGTGGTTTTGGGGGTACACAGAGAGAGAGAGAGAGAGAGAGAGAGGAGGTGGCAGGTGAGTAGGGGAGGCGGCACCTGAGTGAGTAGGGAGGGAAAGGGGGAGGCAGACACAATCCGTTCTCCCTTTCCTTCCTGCACCGGGGGGGGGCAGGGAAGGGGGGAAGCGGATGCGTTCCGTTCCCCCTTCCCTGCTGGCGGCGGGGTGGGGTGGGGGTGGGTGGCGGAAGCGTTTTGTTCCCCCTTTCCCTGCTGGCGGCGGGGTGGGAGGCGGAAGCGTTCCATTCCCCCTTTCCCAAGCTTTAGACACTGGGAATATGTATCATCCTCTCAAATTAAAGGCATTGTTTGACGATGCATTAAGTAAGCACATTAGTCTAGCCCAGGGGCCAACAAACCTGGCTCTTCAGATGTTCTTGGATTTCAATTCCCAGAAGCCCTGATTAGCAGGAGTGCTGACTTGGGTGTCTGGTAATTGAAGTCCAAAAACATCTGGAGAGCAAAATTTGCTGACCCCTGGTATAGCTTATAACTGCCTGATGATGCCACTAAAAAGAGAATGTATCTGAATATATTTAGTGTTCTGCATTGCTGACAGTTTCTGTATGTTTGTTTCCTGGGAGCTTTGCTTCTGGGTCACAGAGGATCTTGTGGGGCTTTTGTGAGCTTGTGTACCAGAAACTGTGTGTCTGTATATATCAAGTTCTGCTTTCCTGGTTTAACAGCTCTACTATTCAGTGCAACTTTCCGCAAGAAGATTGAGAAACTGGCCAGAGACATTCTGATTGACCCAATTCGAGTGGTACAGGGAGACATTGGAGAGGTAATATTGAATATTCTCCTATGAAAAACCATTGTTTTGATCGACTTGAGCAAAGACGTGAGTTCAGAGTGTGCCCGCTCTGAGGAGTGTCATCTTCTTTTGCTTCAGCTCTAGTGTTAAAGCATTTGCCATACCATGGCCAAGTTCTGAATATCTCATTTTATCATTCTTCAATCCCTCCCTCTTCAACAGGCAAACGAAGATATCACTCAGATCGTAGAGATCTTCTCCTCTGGTCCCAACAAGTGGAACTGGCTGACGAGTCGCCTAGTGGAATTCACTTCTTCTGGCAGCGTTCTCCTGTTTGTCACCAAAAAGGCAAATGCAGAAGAACTGGCCAATAATCTTAAGCAAGAGGACCACAGCCTGGCACTGCTGCATGGCGACATGGACCAGAGTGAAAGGAACAAAGTCATCTCAGATTTCAAAAAAGGAGTTTTCCCAGTTCTAGTTGCTACAGATGTAGCAGGTAGGAATGCTGGGCCAAGATTAGAAGACTTGGCAGCCGTTTTCTTAAATTACCTTGCTGGCTGCTGATCTCCCCCAGCTAGTTTCATTGTCCTGTATGTCAGCTTTCATCCAACTTCCTGATGTCCCCTGCATCTGTGGTGATGTTGAAGGTGCTGTATACCTTCTTTCGTGTCTCAATCAAATCCTGGACTGCCAAAATGAAGCCACTTTCTTTGCTTTGTCGTTGCCTAAACCCAAGTCCTCATTGGTGCATGGCAGCAATTGGCAGAGTAGTAAATGAGCCAGATTCTGTGTCTCTCCACATTCACTCCGTGTGTTGTCCACCAGTAGTGCCCACTTGAGCACGTTGGTCTTGCATTTAGGAACTCCAGCTTCTGGATCCCGAAGTGCCTGTCAGCTCGTAACTGGAAAAATCTTTCTGCTTAAAGAAAAGCCTGCCCTTTAGCATATGAATGCTTCATAAGAGAAGTAAATGTCATACATGTACAGTGGAACCTCAGTTAACAAATGGTTTGGTTAACATAATGTTCCATTAGCGAAAGGAAATCCAGAGAAAACAGTGGCTCGGTTAACAGATTTATTTCACATAACAAAGCTTTTGAGGCTGTTTGGGCACCCCCTGCTGCTTTCCACAGCGGCAGGAAGGTATTTGGAGCATTTCCGCTCTGTTTCTAGAATTTTTTGTCACATTTCCAATGCATTTCGGCAGCTTAAAAGTAGCGTTCAGCACTTCCAGAGTGGTGGGGGAATAAACACCTGACTGTCGGGTCATTACCAGAGCTGGCCACTAGAGGACACAAAGTGCAGTTTCCCATAGGATTGCATTGAAAACCAATTTCATCTGTTCCGAAGGTCAGGGAAAAAAACCCAAAACCCCCTGTTTTTTCCGTTCAAAACTCTTCATAAAGTGCACTTTGGAATTTTTTTACCACTTTATAAAGAGTTTTGAACAGGAAAAACAGGTTTTGTGGTGCTTTTTTCTGGATGGGTTAATTGGTTTTCAATGCATTCCTATAGGAAACCGCATTTCGGTTAAAATAATTTTTGCTGTAAGAAACGTCCCATGGAACGCATTAATTATGTTAACTGAGGGTCCACTGTGTTCTTTCTCAATGCCCCACTTTTAGATCATTATATTTATTGTTGTTTTTTGTTGTTCAGTCGCACAGTCGATTCCGACCCTTTGCTACCCCATGGGCCATTTTCCTCCAGGCACCTCTGTTTTCCACCATTCTCCTCAGCCCGCCAAGCTCTGTGCCCATTGTGTCCACAATACCATCTATCCATCTCATCTTTGGATGACCCCTTCTTCTCTTGCCCTCCACCTTTCCCAGGATCAAGGCCTTCTTAAGTGAGTCCTCCCTTCTCATTTGATTTCCAAAATACTTTAGCTTCATCTGCACTATTTGTCCCACCAATGAACAGTCGGGGTTGATTTCTTCCAGTATTGACCTATTTGTTCTCTTTGCTGTCCAAGGGACTCTCCTCCAACACCACATTTCAAAGGCATTATTCTTCTGCGCTCAGCCTTCCTAATGGCCCAGCTCTCACACCCATACATTACCACTGGGAATACCATTGCTTTGACTATGCGAATGTTTGTTTTCAAGGTGATGTCTCTGCTTTTCACTATATTCCCCAGGTTTCTCATAGCTTGTCTCCCCATAATCAGTCTTCTTTTTATTTCATGGCTACAGTCGCCATCTGCAGTGATCTTAGATCCCAGGAAAGTAAAATCTGTCACTGCTTCTACTTCTTCCCCATCTATTTTCCAGGGACTGATTGGACCTGTTGCCATTATCTTGGTTTTCTTGATATTAAGTCTCAAGCCAGCTGTTGCACTCTCCTCCTTCAATCCAATCAGGAGGTTCTTTAGGTCTTCCTCACTTTCTGCCATTAGGGGGTATTGTCTGCATATCTCAAATTGTTGATGTTTCTCCCAGCAATTTTGATCCCATATTGTGATTCCTCCATCCCTGCATTGTGCATTATGTGCTCTGTGTATAGATTGAATAAGCAGGGTGATAAAATGCAGCCTTGTCTTACTCCTTTTCCTATTCCAAACCACTCTGTCATTCCATGTTCTGTCCTAACTGCTGCTTCTTGGTTCATGTACAGAGTTCTCATGAGGTATTCCCATCTCTTTAATTACTTGCCACATTTCGTTGTGGTCCACACAGACAAAAGCCTTGGTGTAGTCAATAAAACAAAAGTAGATTTGTTTCTGGTATTCTTTTGTTTTCTCCATGATCCAACGTATGTTGGCAATGTGGTCTCTAGTCCCCCTGCCACTTCTGAAACCGGCCTGCACCTCTGGTAGTTCTCTCTCCACATGTTGCTGAAGTCTATCCTGTCTTATCTTGAGCATCACCTTGCTGGCATGTGGGATGAGCGCAATTGTTCAGTAATTTGAGCATTCTTTGGCATTACCTTTTTTGGGGATTGGAACGTACACAGATCTTTTCCCATCCTGTGGCCACTGTTTTGTTTTTCAAATTTGCTGGCATATTGAATGCAGTAGTTCGATTCCATCATCTTTTAGGGCTTTGAAAAATTCAACTGGGATACCATCATTTCCACTAGCTTTATTGTTTGCAGTACTTTTTAGGGCCTTTCTGACTTCACTCTCCAGAATGTGTGGTTCAAGTTCAAATGTCTCATTATTGTTATTATCAGGAGTGTTGAGGTCCTTTTTGTAGAGTTCCTCTACAGAGTTTCTCTGCAGAGAGAAAGAAAAGGCATCAGGAGAAAGACACAGGACTTAGCTCTGCTGCCCAGATGCCATCCAGAGAGGCCCAGGTTATTTATTATTAAATTTGTTTACCGCCCTTGTGACCAAAAGGACTTTGCCGTCTGTATTTACCACATTTCTTCCACTGTAATTGGACAGCACTGTCTGTGTGAATTCTTCCACTAACTTGCACAAAAATTCACAGACCAGCATTAATGTATTTTTCCTTCTGTCTACTTTTCTTTGCCCTTATATCCTAGATAAGTTTTCAACTGTTAACCATTTGATTAAATATTTTAGCCATTATTCAAATTGTTTAAAACTAATTAAACTCTGTCATGGAGCAGCATATTACAACAGTAATAAGTTCTTTTTGCTAATGGTAAGAAATGTACTTTTGTGAGAACAGAGAAATTGGTTGCCAGTGATTCCTCTTAACTCCACACATGTATTTTTAATTTATGCTGCTGTAATCAAGAACATAACAAATTATTTTGAAACTGTTTAATGTTTATTTGAAAATCATTTTTGTATGTACCCTTCCTTCAATGTGAGATATCTTAAAATTGAATGTTTCTAAGAAAATGGCTGCTACATTCAGGCCATGCTTTGCCATCCAGAGATGTGGAAAATTCTTTTTTTTTTCCTGGTGAGGCCTGTAGTCCACAAAAAAGTGTTTTCAAATTTTTGTTTCCATCTTACTGTATTAATTTTAAGATTTATTGAATATTTCACTGCTATCCTCTCCCCTATAGGGACTTAAAATCTATATTAATTTAGTTACAGCTTAATGCATTCAAATGTATTTCTTGTCCCCAAAACAGTTGTTTTTCCAGAGCCACAGTATAATCAGAGTACTAGTCTCTGATCTGTGTTGCCCTGTGTAAAAATTGGGTGGGATAATACAATGGTTTCAAGTGTCAACTGATGGCTTTCACAAATGAAAAGTAATAGAATCAAAAGGACTTAAATAGACCAAACTTGGATCAGATTGAGGAGGGCTGATAAACATACAAAAATGCTTTCTAGGAACAGGTTTTTAGAGCATTATAGAATTGTACTGACTCTTGTCTTCAACCACAAACATGTTGATCAAATTCTGTACCTAGCTCGTGGTCTAGATATTCCTTCGATCAAGACAGTGATCAATTATGATGTGGCTCGTGATATTGACACCCATACCCATCGAATTGGTCGTACTGGCAGAGCAGGGGAGAAGGGTGTGGCCTACACTTTGCTCACTCACAAGGATAGCAACTTTGCTGGAGATCTTGTTCGGAATCTGGAAGGGGCCAATCAGAATGTTTCAAAAGAACTCATGGATTTGGCTATGCAGGTAACTAGGCAATACTAAGAAGCTGTGAGATTTTTTTATTTCCATAAAGTGCATGTTGTGGATTTTGTTGTTCATTCACTGTCAATTCCGACCCTTTGTGACCCCATGAACCATCACACCCCAGGCACCCCTATCCTCCACCATCTTCCTCAACCCATTCAGCTTTGCACCCATTTGCGTCAACAATACCATCTAGCTATCTCATCCCCTGCCACCCCCTTCTTCTTTTGCCTTCAACCTTTTCCAGCATCAAGGCTTTCTTGAGTGAATCCTCTTTTCTCATTTGGTGTCCAAAGTACTTTAGCTTCATCTTCAATATTTGACCTTCCAAGGAGCGGTCAGGGTTGATTTCCTTCAGGATCGACCTGTTTGTCCTCTTTGCTGTCCAGGGCACTCTCAAACCTCTCCTCCAGCAGCACTTTTTAAAGGCGTCTATTCTGTGCTCAGCTTTCCTTATGGTCCAGCTCTCGCAACCATACACTACTACCGGAAATACCATTGCTTTGACTATGTGGACTTTTGTTTGCAAGGTTGTTGTGTATTATTCATATCAAAATGACCCATCTCATGTTTTATAAGATAATATGGGATATACCGCATATACACAAATATAAACTAAGTTTTTAAACCCCAAATAGGGAACTCGGTCTATACACGGGTCAACAACTACGAGGTCTAAAAATATGCGTTTTTTAAAGTTATTCAGCACTTTAAAAGTAAGTTTTGGGACTTCTGCGGCAAAAGAATCTGAGGCACAATTACACAACGCCACAAGAGGGCGCAAATTGTGATTTTCCATTAGAATAAATTGAAAATCAAGTTCTCCTATTCTGGTTTGTTTTCAATTAATTCCTATGGAAAACCGCAAATGAAGAAAGAAACTCTACAATGCAATCGTGTCCCCCTTCTGAACTGGTGTGGAAAAAGAAAGGATTTTACTTACCATACATTCGTGCCTTTGTCCCTGCTCCGTGTGTCCAAGATGGAGGGAGGAAGCCATTCTCCTTTCTTGCAGGGGGAGCAAGAGGCTAGGCTAGAGCAACACTTCCTGCTTCATTGCAATTGACCAGCCCACCCACTTTACCTGCAGCGCCACCACTGGTGGGTGGTGCAAGTACAGTTTTTAAAAATCACTGAAATAATTAATATTACTGTATTTTAATGTATTTTAATTGCTGAAACTCACTAGCAGCTGCTGCATTTCCCACTCTTGGCTTATACTCGAGTCAATCTATTTTCCTGAGTTTCAAGGTCAAAATTAGGTACCTCGGCTTATATTTAGGTCGGCTTATATTTGTGTGTATACGGTAGGTGTTCAGACATTTTAGCTTGAAATTTGAACATGTCCAGAGCTTGGAAATATATCTTTGGATGTGACTGGGGGATATTCCAAAAATTGTTTTTCTAAGCTTTGGATCTGTTGATGCTTTCATGGCTTTTCCCCCCTTTACTTAGTTAGGCAGAAGTTTAAGAGAGGAAATCTAGACACTTGACAGTATTATGTAGAAGACAAGTTATCTTTTGAGTCTGAAAGATCTAGTTTCAGGTATTTCCTCTGCAATTGATATTCTGTATGCCCCGAACAAGTTGCTGTTATTCATTTTTGCTTTGATCTATACTTATAAATCCAAAGGTTAACCGTTGCAACTTGCTATAAGTTCCTGCCCCCGTCCATCCTATCCCGTACCGAGCCTCCTGCACTTGCCCGAACCCAGCCCGCAGGTTACTGCAAGGTTGCTGAACGCCAGTGGGGCAAGAGCCCCACGGACGCGAAAAAAGAAAAAGAACTTTACTTCCCAACGTCCTCCGCGCCGCGCCTCAGCCAATCAGGCTGAGAGGCGCAAGCAAAAAGAACATTGGGAAACGCGGCATGTGCAATTAAAATCGAGCCGCAGAAAAAACCGGCGCATGAACGCAAACAAAAAATGCACAACTCAAAGTCCCAGCATCCTACGCGCCGTGAGTGCGCAGAACGCTGAGAAAGCCGGCATGCAAAAATTAAAATTAAAAAACGCAATGGGAGCGCAAGTCTGCTGCAGGCGGACACAGCGCCTCACAGCCTCACAAAACAAACACCCACAAAAAATACAGCGAGACACTCGACGACCTTCTTTCCTGGAGCAACGGGAAGAAGAGGGACTCCCTCTCCTCCACGCTACCCCACCGAAGACACAGCGAGACCACCGACGGCCTCAAGGTACCTTGAGCCGGGGTGGAAAAAAACCAACAGCAGGCAGCAGATCATCAGGGGAAGCACCCTCCCTGGCGAATGACTGGCTGCTGCCTCTGTACTTCCAACACCACTGTTTCGAGAACTAACATGAAACAGCGGTGGAGGTAATACAAAAGCAGCAGCCAGCAATCCACAAGGAAGACCACCACCCCTTGCGGATTGCTGTCTGCCGATCTCCAGTTAGGTAAGCCAGGAGAGAAAGGAGACAGAGGGGAGAGAACCATCGTCAGGCAGATAGCTCTTCTCTGCCTCCTTCTCCCCCGACCTACCTAACGAATCTTACCAGGGGAAGAACGGGCTCCTCCTTTTCCCCATTGCTGCATCGAAATCAAAATTCGAAGCACCAATGGGGAAAAGAGGAACCGACAGGCAGCCCGTTCTTCACGCAAAAGTACACACCAACAACAAACACCAAAATTAATTAAAATTAATAAAACAAAAATGAATAATTTAAAACCATTAATAAACAAAAAAGTAAACCACAAAATCCACAAACAAAAACATCCACAATACCACAAAAGCACAGACAAAACACCTAACTGCAACACGAAAATGCCTAACTCTAACAACACAACTACCACAAATTACACAAACACCAACAAAATCACAAAAATAAACAAAACCAAAAATAAACCAATTACACAATCTAAAGCCCAACCAAAACAAAAAAGAACAAATAGAAACACCTCCCAGCCCACCACCACAAAATCAAAACAAAAGAAAAATCCCAGAGTAAATAAAACCAGAGAACTCACCAGCACGTCCTCCCTCCACGAGACCGGAACAGAAATGAAGAAACAAAGACTACTTACTGGAAGAAGCCCCACCTAGAGGCCAGGAGAGAAAAAACAACTGAAACAAAAAAAAACCAATACTATTACTAACAGCACCACCTGTAGGCCGGAATATTAAAACAAGTCAAAAAAACAAAACAGCCCCACCTAGAGGCCACAAGAGTAAAAACAAGTAAAAAAACAATAAATCAAAAGTTTACACAAATAACAAACATATGTTAAATAAATAAAATAAAAAGATTTATAGCATCTGTTGATTTTTAACTCACCCCCCCCCCCAAAAAAGCAAGACACAATTACAATTTATAACAGCCTGGCAACACCGGGCAACCTATGCTACTCATCTATAAAATAGGAATAATAATCAGCCACCTCCTAAATGATGTGGTTGTATAGTAAAGGCCAGACTGAATAGTTTCCCTTGGGAGGTTCTCCCCTCTATTTGTCTAGTGTAGATTTATCACTTTTTCATTCCTGTCTGCTTGTAAACTTTGTTTCTTGGCAATGGCATTGATTTTTACACTTCTGATCAAAGTAGTGAAGCAAGTCAGAGGAGTTTACAGATCTTTGCTCTTTTAATGTATGGATCAAATTCTGCTTACGATTTGGATTTAATGTCAAGTGAATTTCAGAACTCCATTCTTCAGCAGTTACAAGTTTTGCATATTTTAATGATACATTGGAGTATTTTATAACCATGTATCTATGAACAAATTTACCTCATGTATTTCTTGCAATATTAGTACTTATTTTAAAAAGTCATTCGGGCTGGTTTACATTGAAGCAAGAACACAAATAAAACTTAGTACAGTAAAATCCCGTTTTACAGAAGCCTCATTTTACAGAAATCCCATCTTACAGAAGAGGTTTTTGCTGAAAACGTGTCCTGTTTTACAGAAAAACCCCGTTTTGAATAACGCAATTTCCCATAGCGCATTGCACCTGGTGGGCTATAAAAGACCACCCGCATCCATTCTGAGCCCTTTGGGTGGCAGTAGAGTGGTTTGGAGAGGAGTTAGTGTGTTTTTAATTTTTATTTTTATTATTGGGAGTTGGGGGTTGGGAACATTTTATACCCCAATGCGTTCTCATGGGAATGCCTTGTTTTACAGAAAAAAATGAGTTAAGGAAAAATCTACGGCATGGACTTTTTCTGTAAAATGGGGTTTTACTGTACAAGGTAGTTACCATACAAGTTACAGATTAAAAATGGGTATTTTTGGTTTACTTTTAAAGTTATCCATCCACTAACAGAGAAATCGGGACTAACATGAGGGTCACAGACTATAGGTTGACAACTGAACCAAGCCGTGACAGGCTGTGCTTGCATATTGAGGCTACTTTTGTTAATCTCTCTGTCTTTCTCAGAATGCCTGGTTCCGGAAATCACGTTTCAAGGGAGGGAAGGGCAAGAAACTAAACATTGGTGGTGGCGGCCTGGGATACCGCGAACGGCCTGGCCTTGGGTCAGAAAGCTCAGTAAGTGTGAGATTCAGATGTGTACTGAAAAATTGCAGTTCCTAGGCATGTCTATTCAAAAATAAGGCTATTGATTTCTATGAGGTTTAGTATCATTTAAGTGTTTATAATGGGTTCCCTACCTTTTCAAGCCAGGGCCCGGGTCACACTCTCTTAGTCAGCTTTGAGGGCCATGCGGCCATTTTGCCCTGCTTGCACGATGGAGGGTGGCCATTTTGTCCCAACAGCTTCAAAGGGGCAGCCATTTTGTTTCTCAGATGCCATTGGAGGGGTGGGAGCCACATGAAATGGCACCATGGGCCGGATCCAGCCCACTGGCCTTAGGTTGGGAACCCAGGGTTAATAAGTTTGGGCCTCGAGTCAAACAGTGCTAACTACTAACATCTTTATGTCACAGGACCGTGGCAGTAACAATGTAATGGTCAACTATGAGGCATATAAGCCATCTTCAGGAGCAATGGGAGACAGGCTGTCTGCCATGAAGGCAGCATTCCAGGTTGGTATAGCAAACTGCCCTGATCTGTGACTGATCTCTGCCACTTCCCCACCAAGACCATTGCCCGGGTCTAGCCATGACATTCTGCCATCCTTGTTTATTCCAAAACGTACCTAGAAAGAAAAACCCTTCAAGACAGAATGGGCCCCCTCTCTCCAGCACATACTCAGCTTGATTTGCTTCTCCATCTATATCCACATTATTATGACCATAACTGGAGAGGTCGTTTGAGAAGATGGTGTGTCATCTGCTTTACGTTCACTGCCAACCCACCCCCCACCCCATCCCCCAAGTTATTGCATAGCTTACCATTTTCTCATGAAGCCAATTTAGGAGGGAAGGGTTTTTTTGGCCAGGAGCTAGGCTACATTGAGGTGGAATTCAGGCTCTAGATACAGCCTGCAAACTGAATGTCTCTTGTGTCTAGCACAGCTTGTTCAAGGAAAAAGATTTTTATTGCACAGGAGAGTAGCAACTGACATCTCTCCCTCTTGATTGTATGTTGCTCCTGTGTGTATCACAGATCAGCCCCTTACCTGACAAGTGCATGATCTTCTCCCAAATATAATATCTATAAGCAAATAGAGGGGAGAACAAAACCAGCTGATACCATTGCAGCAAGTAAGCAAAGCCACTGATTACAATAGAAAGCCAAAAATAGCAACCACGGTACTGTATATACTCGAGTATAAGCCGGTTTTTCAGCACCAAATATTGCTGAAAAGCGCAGACTCTGCTTATACTCAAGTCATCTGCTTGACTTACCTGGCTGCGTGTGAGATTTGCACTTCCTGTCCAGGTCAGGAGCCACTTCCTGTCCCTGTCTGGAAGTGGTTAGATTTGGATCAAGGCTGCAGCCATGATCTCTCTCTCTCTCCCCCCCCCCCTTGCTAGCAACAGGTTTTCATGTAGAAGTAATTATTGAAACTCACTAGCAGCTGCTTTTCCACCCTCGGCTTATACTTGGGTCAATCTATTTTCCTGGTTTCTCAGGTCAAAATAAGGTACCTCAGTTTATATTCAGGTCGACTTATACTCAAGTAGATATGGTAACTTTACCACTTTGTCCTAGGAGACATTCCTTCCCTGGAACTAAAATGGGTGTTTGGGTACCCTTGAACAAGAACAAATATCTGGGCAGTATATTACAATATGAACCTTACACCTACCAAGCAGTAATGATGCCCATTACTTCTGGAAAAGGGATTTTTTAAAAAAAGAAATGTTCCTTGGGACTTCTGAAAATAGTCGTGGTTCAATCTTTTCTTTTCTCTCTTGTAGTCCCAGTATAAGACCCATTTTGTAGCTGCCAGCTTAGGCAACCAGAAAACAGGTGCTTCCTCAGCAGGGGCCAGCGGGTGGACCAGTGCCGGCAGCTTAAATTCAGTGCCAACGAATTCATCCCAGCAGAACGTGACAAAACCCGACAGTCCTGTGGGGACTGCAGGCATAGGAAAGGGTATCCCAGGCTTCACAAGTGCTGGAACTTTAAGCAGCGTCCCCAACTTTCCAAGCCCTGGGACTCAAGGGTTCAACAATGTGAATGCCAGCAGCAACCCAAATAGAGGAGAAGGTAACGCAGGAGGCAGAGAAAGGTACAGTGAGAACCGTGGTAGCAGTCGCCACAGTGACAGCCAACGCCATGGAGAGAATGCTGGCCGCCATGCGGATAGCCAGCGCCATGGGGAAGGCTACCGCCATGGTGAAAACCGCCACGGGGACAGCCACCGCCACGGGGAAAATCGGCATTCGGGCGGTGGGAATAGCAGCGGCAGCCGCCATAGTGAGAACCGGAATAACGGGGACAGCCGAAACAGCGGCGAGAGCAGAAATAGCGAGTCTCGCAACAGCGAGAGCAAGAAAGATGGCAACAGTAGCAAGACTGACGGCTTTGCTGTTCCTGAACCCCCAAAGCGCAAGAAGAGCCGATGGGACAGCTAAAATTCCAGGCTCCTGACCCAAATGTCATGGTGCCTCAGTTTCCCTCTCCCTCTCTCTCTAATAATGAGGGTCTCTTTGCTGATATGTGGTCACCGAGAAGATGAGTGGTGGACAGCAGTCATCCCCAACCAAAACCTGGCTGGTGCATTTGCTGACAAGCTTCACTCTAGTGGCATGTCTCTGTTGTTCTTTGATCAAAAAAAAAGAAAGTGTTTCCTTTCCTGGTATTTCTCAATGCTCTGCCTTTTAAACAATTGGCCCCACTCTGAGGGACTTCAAAAGAGTGGGCCTTCCTAGCAAGAGCAAAACACTTGTGTGTGATTCGTTTGTTTTTAGCTGAATGTGTCCAGAAAAGGGTCTTAAATGGGCAGGTTTGTTACATTCAGATCAATGTGGAATTGACATAAACTAGCCTTGTTTCCCAAAAGTTGACTCCCCCCCCCCTCCTCTCCTCCATACCCCATCATTACTATACTGTCCTGTGCTGGTTATAGTGGCGCTCTCTGCACAAACATAATTCGTATAATTAGGGGGTATGTTTATATAATTGGGGTAAGCATAGTCTCATAACAGAACTTGTTAGCCAGAGGGGTGACCAACCTGAGCAGTCGATGAGGGAGTTGTATTCGTTTTATTTGTTGGGGCAGAGATGGTGGAGCAGGAATGCCCAAACTTTTTGGTCTGTGGGCTAGTCATGTGGTCACATGGTTCCTCCCATTGGAAGCGGAAGTAAAAGGCACCTTGCAATCTGTTCTGCAACAGGAGGAGATTGATTTTAGGCTGCCATTTTCTCTGCTTAAACCAAGGATGCCCAAACTACGGCCAACGGGCTGGATCTGGCCTGCAATGCCAATTCATCCAGCCCATGCCACCCTCATTATTACTGGAAGCAGAAGTAAAATGCGACAAGGGAAGCACAGGCTGGATGAATTGGCATTGTGGGCCAGATCTGGCCCACGGGCCATAGTTTAGACACCCCTGTGGTAGAAAGTTGCCAACAACTGAATTGTGCAACTACCGATAATCTTGGGACCCTACTTAGAAAAAGTGGTGTTTTGTCATAATGCATGTCAGTTCTAATAATATGTTTTATGCTTTTCACTGGCCATCAAACTTAAATTCTCTTGGATTTGGATTTGTCAACATTTGTTCAAGCTTGATTCTTTTGCTTTTTATGGTCAGTTGTCCGTAGTCAGGGCAGACAAAAGGTTATATCCGTTCTTCTCCTAACAGTCTCAACATCCTAATAGCTCACAGAAAGAGAGATACTGCTCCTAGTTGTGAGATTGATGTAGCTGCTGCAAAAAGCTTCCTTTACTTTCTATGACCACATCCTTTAATAGTGTGATAAACACATTTGTGGGGACAGAATGGGAAACCTTTTCACACTAATCAGCATTTTTAATAAACGATGCCACCTTTTGTTCTTTCACTATCTCGGTGAAAGAATAAAGAGTTCAGTGGGGGAAACTGCTCACTAGTCAGCAAAGACTAGCAAAAATCTGTTCCCTTAGATCAGGGATTCTCAACCTGCAGCCTGTGGGCTATTTCATGTGGCCCACCACCTCCACCACACCCGGAAGGGCAAAATGGCCGTCCAGACCCCGAAGCTGTCTGAGGGAGAGTAACCCTTAAAAAGGTTGAGAACTCCTGCCTTATATTGAAACCTCTCTCTCTCTCCCCCCCCCCCCCCAATGATCAAGTTTTTGCTCATAGTGGTCCGTAACGTGAGGAACGGGGTTACATTTAATAGGTTAGGGGGCATGAAGAGGAGATCAGACTATGCAGCCATTGGGATTTCTCCCATTGGGCTCTGTCGAAAGTAGGTGAAATTAACAACAGTTCTTATAATATCTGTATACTTGGGGTATTTTTTCCAGATTATTTTGTGACCATTTTAGAAGTTACCCCATCTCCCCAGAGGCATAAGAGAAATGTGGGGAGGCATTTTATATATAGTATCAAGTTATCTTGATTTAGGGGCTGACCTAAAACATTTCAAACTTGATATGTTTGGGTCTGCTTGTTTGAGAAGTGTGCATGTGTGTGCAGAGATGCTAAAAAATGTACAAACATGATACTCTTTCCATGTAGGCTGTTGCAGACACTTTTGGGAGGAAGTAGCATATGTAAAAATATTTTTTTTAACTGTGTTACTTGGCTTTCTCATCTGATTTTTCCCCTTTTTGTCAGAGTGGTTGAAAACTTGTTTGCTAAAATAGTATTTTTTCCTTTGCTTTTCATTTTTATGATAAAATATCTGAAGCTGTGACATGTCATTCCCTTTGCTTTCCACTTTCTCTTCTATTAAATGTTTTATTACTAGGACAATTTCTTGGGGTGTACCTGTGTGTTCTGTGCCCTCCCCCTTTAAATCATAAGTGGGTTTGATGATGCAAAAGAGCTGCCTGCGCTGATTGATATCAGGAAGGACACATACACCCCTGGGGGAGGGGAATCTCTCAAGTCTACTAGTTCAAAGATGTGTCGGATAACAAAAGGCAAAGCGGTGTAGTGGCTAGAATGTCAGACTAGGACAGTGGTGGCAAACCTATGGCATGTGTGCCATTAACAGCCCTCTGTGAGCATGTGTGTCATTGCCCCAGCAGAGTGGGCTGGCCCCTCTGCCCAGCAGCCCAATGGGAGCGTTTCTTCCCTCCCCCCAGCACAGAGTTCACCCCGCCTCTGCCCAGCAGCCCAATGGGAGTGCTTCCTCCCCCAGTAGAGTTCACCTTGCCTCTCTGCCCAGCAGCCCAATAAGAGCACTTCCTACCTTCCCCCAGCTTAGCGTTTGCTCCGCCCCTCTGTTTGGGCACTCAGTCTCTAAAAGGTTCCCCATCTCTGGACTAGGACAAAGGAGACCTGAGTTCAGTGCTCAGCTCATTTAATCATGCAGCCCTAAAACACATTCTCTGGAGCTCTCACTTTATACAAATGAAAAATAACAGAATTGGAGTGTTACCAATACTGTACTTCTATATGAATGAAGGAAATTTCGTTACTTGCTGATTGCTTCTAAGAAGGTTGAAATTGGTAGAAGTGAAGGAGGGTCGATCTATCCAGTTAAACTAAACGCTTTGTGAAGAAATAGCATGTGCTGTTCAAGCCAAGTAAGCTAGTGCAGGACAGTGTAACTACATAAGAACAGAACATAAGAACAGCCTTGCTGGAACAGGCCACAGCCCATCCAGTCCAGCATTCTGTCTCACACAGTGGCTCACCATTTGCTTCAGGGTATTATTCCCAAGCAGATGCCTTCACCTGCTTAGGATTCCTTGGAAATGGCATTGAGAGATATCCTGCCTATCTCTCCAACCCGGAGGTTGTCCTTAGGTATCCATAATTATAGCTATTGATACCCTTGTCCTCCTTGAACTTGTCTAATCCTTTCTTAAAGCTGTCAAGACTGACAGCTGTCACCACTTCTTCTGGCAGGGAGTTCCATAGACCAGTGATCCTCTGGGTGAAAAAGGACTTTCTCTTATTTGTTTGAGAACTAGTACCCAAAAGTTTCATGGAGTGCACTGCCTTTCTCTCGGAGTACCATCCTGTATCAAAAGCACTAAATTCAACTTAAGAGATCAATCTGTGGCTATTGCTGTGAACCTTTCATGCTGATGTATATAACTTAACGAACACCTCCTAATCATACTACAGGGTTGAATGCAGTTCAATTGTTTATTTCCTCCAGTATCTGATTTTGTTACTCTGATTGTAGCACTTTCTTGTGTTCCGTTCTTTACAGCATAGTCTCTAGTTCCTTTTGCAAACTAGAATGGTTTCCTGCTAAGTCTGGGGAGTTTTCCCAAAGGATGATGTTTTCTGTAAGAGCCTTCTGTGTCATCTCTTGGCTTGGAGGTCTATCCAGGGTGAAGGAGCCTGGCATGTATTCCGGCACAGTGGCATTGGGGGCAATAGGAAGCAGCCAGTGTTTGGCTCCCAGAGGCATTGCCACAGCTGCTGCAGAGGCTGCCCCCCAGCTGGCCATACTCAGACTAAAGCTGTTGGTCGCATGGGACATGAGCCCTCCATAGTAGTAGCTTCCTCCTGTACTAGTAGCTCGGGTCTTCTGCTTTATGTCTAGCACCAAATTTCGCCGGAAACGAGCTTTTTTAATTTCTGCTTGCACCTAAGGATAGAGGCAGACAATCAGTGGAGTGTAACGTGAACAAGAACATTATCCCCTCTTCAGCTCTTAGGCCTGTGATGGCAAACCTTGGCACTCCAGCTGTTCTTGGATTTCAATTCTCAGAAGCCCAAGTCCCTGTGAATTCACAGAGACTTAGGCTTCTGGGAATTGAAGTTCAAGAACTGCTGGAGTGCCAAGGTTCGTCATGACTGTCTTAGGCGATGCATCAGCTAACACCTCACAAACCAGGGATTCTCAACCTGCAGCCTGTGGGCCAGATGCGGCCTGTGTTGCCATTTCATGTGGCCATTTCATGTGCCCTGTGGAAAGAATATGGGAGTTCAACATTAAAGGAAAGCCCTGCCAAGCACGGCCAGTGGTAAGAGATTACTGGTAACCCAAACAAGAAGGTTTAAGGATTTACCCTAAAAGAATGGCATGATTGGGCAAAACTTTCATTTGAGGGGGAAATTACAACCAAATGAGTACCCATTTTCCAGTGACAGGAGAAAATCAGTCAATTTGTAGGACTGCAGAGAAAAGCATATATGATTTGCAAAACATATACTATTTACAAGAGTTATTTCTTACCTCACCATTGCAAAAGCAGTAGATAAAAGCCACAAAGAAACCCTGTCCAGAGAAACAGACAAGGAAGACGAAGAACAGTTTAAAAAACTGAACAAATCAAAGATACCCTCATCCTTTAACACCAAGACTCACTTGTAAAGAGTTGAAGAGCATCTCGTAGTGCATTTGTACTTGCCAGAGCATACTGGAGACCGCTGTGTAAGGCATGGCCATGAACACCACATAATGGACACCAAAGAGAGGCATTAAGACCAAGGTGGATTTCACCAGCTTTCTGAAAGGAAAAGCCCAAGTTGGGGTAGTGGGTAGAATAACAGACTAGGAATCAGGGCAGCAGAGCTCACATCCATGCATGACCATAGGAATTCATTGGGAAGGTGGCACTAATAAAACCACTCCTGAAGTGTCCCGTTTACCTTGAAAGCCCTATTAGGGTTGCTGTAAGTTGGTTCTGACTTGACAGCTCATACCCCATGCACTACCATGCTACTTAATTGACGAGGACGCTGGCCTCCATTCAATTTTAGCTTCTCTAATGTTTTCGTTAGCAGCTTCCAGCACACCCAGCCAGTACAGCCAAAGATCATGGAATTTGGATCTGAAAACTCCAAATCATCTGGAGGGCCAAAGATTAAAAACCACTTGTGCGGAAAGAATGAATTGAGGAAAGATTACAATCAAGTAGCAAAGTTCATGCTTTACATGCAGAATTCCCATGACATGTGGGCTAGGCATGATGGAAGTTGCAATTTTCACATAGGGAAGGTACCCTACTGGGGACGTTTGGTGTAGACCAGGAGTTCTCAACCTTTTTAAGCCAGGGACCGGGTCATGCTCCCTCAGACATCTTTGTGGGCCAGGTGACCATTTTGCCTTTCCTCCACCACATGGCACTTCTGGAGGCAGTGGAGGGGGGAAACACATGAAATGGTGTCATGGGCCACATACAGGCCACAGGTTGAGAATCCCTGGTGTATACAATGTTGGGCTAGGCAGGCAATTGCTCTAATTCTATGTCAGACTCCTTTTTTATTGCTGGAAGTGGCACCATAATGGCGTAACACTGAGATGTGTGATGTTGTCACATCAACATGAGTTTTCCAAATCCGTCAAAGATGAAGAGATACAATGGAATGAAAATCAAGCCAGAATATTCTGTAGACCACTAATAAGAATAATTTTGTGTCAGAAATTATTCTGGGTTGAAAGGATTTTTGTGGAAGAAGATCTGCTCAGGGTACACCTGAATGAGGCTCCTTTCATGTCCCCAAGAGCTGGGACAGAGACGGGCGCTCAATCTGTCATGCAGTACTTGGGTCTTAAACTGCCGACTTGCCAGCCTTCCAGCTAACAAGGCGAGCTTCTTACCCACTGAGCCACCACACCCCTGTAGACCACAGACCACTGATTCCCTAACTTGGGTGCCCAGATATCAATAGACTAAATTTCCTAGCATTGTATTCCAATGATCAAGAAAAAAGCATCCTTGGCTGTAGTACTTTAAAGAGGAAGGTCCGTCTCAGCATAGTCAAGCCACATACCTGTACTGTTGGCGTGGATCCAGCACACCTGCATTGGTTTCCCAGAGCTTGGATGCAAGTACTCTCACAATGTTAAGGAAAAGGAAGAAGTTCACCTGCCATCAATACAAGTATGCTAAGTCAGTAAAAACTCCTCTCTTCATTTGATTAAAAATGTATTTCATAGTATTTCTAATGTGTAGCAGAAAAGTATAAAGCCGTGATGGCAAACCTTGGCACTCCAGATGTTCTTGGACTTCATTCCCAGAAGCCCAAGCCCCCATGAATCCACATGAATGGGTTTGTTGCGATTCATCCGGCCCACACTGCGCTGCCCTCATCACTCCTGGAAGCGTTTTACTTCCGCTTCCAGGAGCGACAAAGGTGGCGTGGCACGGGCCGGATGAATCGCAGCAAACCCATTCATGTGGATTCACAGGGGCTTGGGCTTCCGGGAATTGAAGTCCAAGAACATCTGGAGTGCCAAGGTTCACCATCACGGGTATAAAGCAATGGTCAACAATTGACTAATTGCTCTCGAAACAGCAATGGGGAAAAGGGAAGCTGATAGTCAGGCCACTCTTCATCCAGGGAACGCGCGTCCCCAGGGGAAAAGCAGCCTGGCAGTCACCTTCCCTCTCCGCAGGGCCCAAATGACCCGGCAAAGCTGGGTAGCCCATGCTAGTGTGTGTGTGTGTGTGTGTGTGTGTGTGTGTGTGTGTGTGTGTGTATGTATATATATATATATATATATATATATATATATATATATAAACACACTAACTACTGGAAGAGGCCTTGCTTCTTTTGACTACTCAGCTTGCATTCACAAAGGTTCTTACCTTGCTGGGTCCAGGTGAGCAGATTTTTAATCTTGGGAAGGGACAGAGTTTGGGAAAGCTGAAACCCATCCAAATAAATTTTACTAGTGTTTGATTTATATGGAAGCAAGTACCCCGATGCTTTTTCTAATTGATTTTGAACTGTTGGCAAAACAGGTCAGCCTCCCCAGCCCACTTGGATGCATTTGTTTGTTCATCTTACCACAATTGCTGCTAGGATAGGGACTTGGTAGATCCATTTCATGCTTCCAGCACTGAGATCCCAACACCTGATTAACAGAGGCTGCAGTCAGCCAAAACACATCCATGCATCCAGCACCCCTTGCCCTTCACCTTTGAGACTCAACTCCCAGGTCCTTTTCCAACTTTAGGAGAGCTAGTGAAGACAGGAATGGGTCAATTTTGCATAACAGGCTTCTAAGGGCATTTTATAATTATACTATACCAGTACAATCATTTTCATGGAGGTATCATAACATCTTGTAACCCTTTCAAGAGAGATGGGGCAAATTTGACGTCTAGATGTTTTGGACTTAATCTTCTGAAAACACCAACTAGCATATTGAATTGTAAGGGGTTATGAAAGTTGTACTCCATAGGACAGGCAGCCCGGGGCAGCATTTCATGTGGGGGCCCCACCCCTCCAAAGGCATTCAAGAAACAATATCTGCCCCTTTGAAGCTGTTGGGACAAAATGGCCACCCCCATCATGCAGACAGGGCAAAATGGCCATCCAGCCCTCGAAGCTGACTGAAAGAGCATGACCTGGCCCCCAGCTTGAAAAGGTTGGGAACCACTGTCATAGGACCTCAAAAACCAAAACTTCTGTACTCCTGCCTTACAACAACCCTGTAAGGCAAGTCACAGTTCTTCTCTGAGTAGTACAGATCTGAACCTGAGGTGGAGAGAAACATCTCTAAGGCATTTTTTGAATCCACTCCAGAGGCAAGCATCATAAAAGCCACAGGGGTCGTAGTCCCAATTCATGATGCAGTTTTTAGAGCCACCTACTAATTTCCCAGTAAAACAATTTCACTTTAATATTTTCTGGGGAAAGGTAGCTTTCAGCCTCTGGCCTTCCAGATGTTTTCCACTTTAACCTCTAGAAGTCCCAGCGAACAAAAGACAGATTCAGACACTAGAAGTCTGAAACATTTTGTAGGCGAAAGACTGAAAACCAGTGCCCCAACTGGGTTTCAAATTTGTATTGAAAGGAATGCCTTATTTGCAAAAGAACTTACAGCTTCTTTGGCACATATATTGCTGCTGCCTGCGTTGTGTGTAGCTTGTAATTGTTATCTTACCCATCAAGGGTTAGGAGGAGTGGTATTCTTTAACGTAGAATTTTAAAAACTGAGTAAATTACATTGACTTACTGTACAAAACTGGTAAAACAGCTAACACATTTATTTACCCTCTTTTTGCTAAGGCACCCCTGCCAGTTCACAGTGTTGTTCTGAATTCAGAATAGTGTTTAAGAGAAGTAAAGTAACTACGTACTGTGTGTCCGCCAGAGATGCTCTTACACTGGCCCAAACAGATACAAAGGCAGCAGGTACTCCTCAAAGGAAGAAGCAAAACAAAAGCAAGCAGAAAAATGTCTGGGTTTCCACAGAAGTCTTAAAGGATCAGAGGAGAAAACATCAGGTCAACCATGTACATCAGCAGTTCTCAACCTTTTTAAGCTGGGGGCCGAGTCACGTTCCCTCAGACAGCTTCGGGGGCCAGACAGCCAGTTTGCCCTTCCTCCAACACATGGCACTTTTGGGTGTGGTGGAGGCAGGGGGGATGTGAAATGGCATTGCAGGCCGCATTCGGCCCACGGGCTGTAGGTTGAGAATTCTTGGTGTGCATTGATGAAATATTTCTTATATTGTTTTCTTCGTCCTCCATGCTGGAGAATAAAGATGATCAAATATGTGACAGACCATGAGAGTTGATGTGGTAATAAGAGACAGGCCCTTTAAGCCCAAGGGTGAGACAGACAGACACCCACCCACAACCCCTCCACGAAAGTAGCTTCCCCACATCAAGCTTCTAGCCATGTATGTGGATCCCTATGCAAGATGAGACAGAGATGAAATGGACTGTGCTTACCCCATCCAATGAGTGTAAGGCCCAATAAGTAACTTTTGTTTGAGAGGAAAGCCATGAAAATCAAGCTGTGGAGATAGAGGCCTTCCACCAAGATCCAGTAGTGATTGGTAGCCAAGAAGTAGAGGAAGATGGTCACGACTACCTTACAGCCTGCCTGAGAGAAGGGAGATAGAAATGCATCAAGTGCCTTTTACTCAAATTAGGGACAAACAAGCAACTTGTGACAGGCTTTGAGACAAAGATAAAGCTTGAAAAGTAACTTTCTAAAAAATACCCTGGCTAGAGTAGATGCAATGGGCACAGAGCTGGGCGGGCTGAGGAAGATGGTGGAGGACAGAGGTGCCTGGCGGGCAATGGTCCATAGGGTCGCAAAGGGTCGGAATCGACTGTGCGACTGAACAACAACAAAATCACTTCTTCCAAGGTCCTGGGAAATAACCCAATATCATAACAACATTAAAGTACTATACTGCATCATTTATATTGTGTTTCCTTTTGTTTTTTGTTTCAAATAATTATTTCTTATACATGTTTCGACAAGGGTTTTTAAGTGTCTGTCATATGTCTCTGAAATATCTTCAAGTGTCCTTTGAAAGTCATGTTTAAACAAAGATTTTACTCATTACATCAAGTGCCATTGTTGCTACTGGTTGCACTGCTTCCAAAATGTGAACCCTTAAGATGGCTGGATTTTTGGTTTTGTAGTACAGTACAAACACCAGAATTCCCAGGAAGCATTATTACTCATGGAATTCTGGGATTTGAAACCGAAAAACAATCTGCACTTCTAGAAATTCTTCTTTTGTGTCCAGGTCAAACTTTAAGCTGCCAAAATGTAGCCACTTTCTTGGCCTTGTCGTTGGCCAAACTTTCTCTTTGATCCCCACATAAACACTTCAAAACTTAAATCCTCATCAGTGCAAGGTTGTGGTAGTATTCGGCAGGCCAACAAATAAGCCGGATTCTGTATCTCTCCACATTCACACAGCATGTTGTTGTCCGCCAGAAGGCTCCACTTGACCATGTTGGTCTTACCAACCCTCAGCCTATTCAAGGTCCTCCAAGCGACATAGGTGAGGTTGAGTTCTCCTTCGTATAGTTTGTGAATCCACACTCATGGGTTATGCGCCTGCGCAGAACAGCCGATCGGAGGCTTGAAAAGCTATTGGTCAAAAGTTTTGGCGGTAAGACCGCCCACCGTACCGCCCACCCTGAGGCGCCCGCGCGCCATTTTACCTCAGTTCTCTTCTTTCCGCCGTAGCAGCAGGACGATCGTTGAGAGCTTCCTCAATTTTTTCGCCCTTCTGAGGGAAAGTCTTTTTGGCAAATCTCAATTTTTCTCGGTGATCTTGTCCTCCGGGCAGGATCGCCACCCCGGCTCTGTCTCTTCTCTTCAGTGGATTCAGTAGCCAATTTTTCGCATCGATCACCGTCTCCCCCCTCAAGGGGGTGGCGGCTGGTCGGCCCTTCGGGGTACTCGCCTCCAGAAACTTCCACTGGAAGAATTTTTTCCGCGGTTGATGGCTGCAGCGTTTAAACAGTGCACGGCTTGCCTTAAGAAGTTTCCGGCTTCCGACGGACACAGCCTGTGCCTCTTTTGTTTGGGAGAGTCGCATCAGAGCCAGTCTTGCCCGCATTGCAAAAAGTTTACGCGACTCGCGGTGCAGAACCGAAGCAATCGCCTCAAGGCTCACCTGATGGAGCTCGCTCTGGCTCCCGCCGCGTCCGCCTCCACGGCCGCCGCTGCCGCTCAACCACCGCCGGCCTCTTCCTCCGTGCTTCCGATGAGGAAGAAGAAGAAGAAGGACAAGAACGGTGAGAAGAAGCGCAAGCGTGGGTCGGAGAAGAGACGGTCGCTTCCCCCCACTCCGCGCACACCCGCCTCTCCCGGGCCTTCTCCGCCGTTCTCGACTGCCCGATGTCCTTCTCCGGGATCCTCCATCTGGGGAGGACGGTCGTCTTCCGGGTCACCTGAGAAAGGACGCAGGGCTGGGGCTCCAGCTCGCCCACCTCAGGTGCTCTCCTCTCCTCCTCGGGGCAGAAACTCCTCGCCGAGGCAGGCCTCCGTCTCCCCACGGCCCAGGACACCGACGGACGAGGCGGTCGTCACCGTTTCGACGACCGTTTCGCCAACACCGACGCCGGCCACCGTTTCGGCTCCCACCGTTTCGTGGGCCACCATCCCGCCGGCCACCGGAGCTCCACCGCCAGCGGACTCGGACGCGTCTCAGATGGCCCTCGTCCGAGAGATGCTCCAGGTCATGGCGTCGTTTGCGACCAGGCTCCAGACCTCCACGCCTGCGGCCTCTGCGGCTCCGGTTCCGACCACCGCAAGCCCCGGGCATCCCGGCTCTGCCGCGGCCCCACCGACCTCCCGTGGGTCGAGTGCCCGCTCCGCCGGCCCACCCAACCCGTCATGGTGTGGTCCGGACGTTGATGCGGTGGACGCCCATCCCGCCGGCCCGCCCAGGCCGTACTGGCGCGGTCCGGACGTGGACGAAAGACTGCCTCCCTCGTCCTCCGATGAGTCCAGCTCGTCGTCGGAGGAGGACGAGGGAGACGTCGACGCCGAGCGCACGCCGGAACAGGCCATCGGCTCGGTGGACCCACCGCGTGGTGAGGACCAGCGCTCACTGACCGCCATGCTCACGAGGCTCGGCACCGCCCTCAACCTGAAGGTCGACCAGCCGCCGTTGGAGGGTGAGGATCAGATGACCGCGAAGCTCGACAGGCGTGCCGTGCGACCGGTCCACATAACCATGCTCCCCTCCATGATGACCACGGCGAGGGCGACGTGGAAGAAACCTTTGGCGGCACACTCCGTTTCGTCCAGGCTCGACAGCATGTACCGGGTCCTGGACGAGAACGTCGAGTTCTTGCAGGCGCACCCCCTGCCGAATTCCCTGGTGGTCAAGGCCTTCCAGCATAGGACGGCCACCAGCGGATTCCCGGTCCCGTCGACGCCGGAGGGAAAGAAACTGGACGCGGTGGGGCGTAAGTTTTACGCCACCGGCTCCCTATTCTTTCGGGCCGCAAACTATTCGGCCGCCATGGGCCTGTACCAATCTCACCTCTGGGAGCAGGTGAAGGTTGAGACGGCTAAACTGCCCGCAGATGCCCAGAAGAGGATTGACGCGCTGGCCGCCGAGGGGGACTTCGTCGCCGAGCAGCTGATGCGCACTGCCCGGCATATCAACGATTATGCGGCAAAAGACATGGCCTCCGCAATCTACCTCCGTCGCCATGCTTGGCTCAGGGACACCTCCCTCGATGACGCTATGAAAAAGCTCATCGAGGAGTTTCCCTTCGACGGGCAGGGCCTCTTCGGTCAGGACACCGATAAGGTCCTGAATGAGATGCGCCAGACCAGTTCCACGGCGAAGTTCCTGGGGCTCACCACGCCGGCAACTTCCACCAGGCCGAGGTTCCAGCCCTTCACACGGCGGTTCCAGGGCAACCCACAGCAGCAGGGACCGGCGGAGCAGCCTAGATCCAGCTCCTATAAACAGCGGCGACAACACAAACCCCGCTACCGGCCCTACGGACAGGACAAGCGTTCGACCGCGAGGCCCAAGCCCCGCGTTTGAAGCTGCGACGGCCGAGTCTCTCTCGCTCCACATCCCGTACCTCCCCCTCCGGAACTTCCTCCAGGCATGGTCGGGCATCACGGACGACCAGTGGGTCTTAAAGATCTTGTCCTCTGGCTACGCCATCGAGTTCGTGCGGGTGCCTCGAGTAGGAAGACATCGTCTCACCACCTCGTCCCCCCATTTGGAGGAAGAAATAGCAACCCTTCTCTCCAAGGGAGCCATCGAGCGGGTAGCACCGTCCGACTGGGACAACGGCTTCTACTCGAGGTACTTCGTGGTCCAGAAGAAGGACGGAGGCCTTCGCCCTATCCTGGACCTACGCCGCCTGAACAAATGCATCCACACCAGGAAGTTCCGGATGGTGACCCTACAGACCGTCCTCCCCCTCATCAACAAAGGGGACTGGTTCACAGTCATAGACCTCAAGGATGCCTACTTCCACGTTTCCATCCTCGCGGAACACAGACGGTTTCTCCGCTTCCGTATCGACCATTCCGTGTACCAGTACCGATGCCTACCGTTCGGTCTGGCCACGGCACCGCGGGTCTTCACCAAATGCATGGCTCCGGTGGCTGCATTCCTCCGCCAACGGGGCATCAGGGTCTTCCCATACATCGACGATTGGTTGATCGTCTCCCCCACCAAATCGTCGGCCGTTCGGGACACACAATACACGGTTCACCTCATGGAGAGTCTCGGCCTCAGGATCAACTTCACCAAGTCGAAGTTGACTCCCGCCCAGCGCGTCGAGTACATTGGAGCGGTACTCGACTCGCTCACTACGAGAGCCTACGCCCCCCAGAAACGCTTACGGGACATTGCGCAGGGGGTGAACGAACTGCGCACGAAACCGTGCATCGGGGCGAAGAAGGCTCAGAGACTTCTAGGCCTGATGGCCTCAACGACGGCAGTGATCCCCCATGCCAAATTGAAATTCAGGTCCCTGCAATCGTGGCTCCTTCACGAGTTCGACGCACTTCGGGAGAGCCAATCCAAACGGTTGACCCCATCTCCAGAACTGAGGGACCAACTGCTGTGGTGGTCTACACCACTCAACGTGGCCACGGGGAAGAGTTTCTACCCCCCGCAACCTTCGCTGCAGATACTGACCGACGCGAGCAACCTCGGCTGGGGCGCTGCTTGCGGGACTCTCACGGTCAACGACACCTGGACACCGCACGAAACGGTGCACCACATAAATTACTTGGAGCTGCTGGCCATTTGGAAGGCCCTGCGCTCCTTCGAGACTCTGCTCACCGGCAAGGCGGTTCAAGTGGCCTCGGACAATACCACGGCGGTGGCGTACCTCAACAAGCAGGGAGGAACACGGTCCACCACCCTCTTGTACCTTGCAGTGCAGTTGTGGGAATGGTGCCTGGAGAGGCACATTTTCCCAATTGGAGTGCACATTCAGGGCACACTGAATGTCTTGGCAGACCACCTGAGCCGTCTCACCTCGACGACCCACGAATGGGAGCTGGACGACGGAGTGTTCCAGTCTCTGTGCCAGGTCTGGGGGACGCCGAGCATCGACCTCTTTGCATCGGAGTCCAACAAGAAACTCAGCAGGTACTGCTCCAGAGCAGGCATCGGACTGAACTCCGAGGGCGATGCCTTCATGAAACGGTGGGATCAGGACTATCTCTATGCCTTTCCTCCGTTTCCTCTGGTCCAGAAGGTACTCACCAGGATGCACCAACACAGAGCCTATGCAATTCTGGTGGCACCGGCGTGGCCGCGCCAACCCTGGTTTCCGCTACTGTTGCGCATGTCGTCACAGTATCGCACATTGCCGGAATCACCGACACTCCTCCAAATGGAGCAGGGCCAGCTGCACCATTCGGACCTGCCCAGCCTCCACCTCACTGCGTGGAGGATAACCCCAGACTGGCCAGGATCCTTGAACTAGCGCGGCGCCCTTCCACAAGGAAATCCTACGCTTCCAAATACAGGCGTTTTTGTGCTTTCCTGGCCGCCCGGCAAACGCCCCCCACCCAGGTGGGACTGCAGGACATTTTAACCTACCTCCTCCAGCTGGCGGAGTCTGGCCTCAGCATCACCTCCATCCGAGTGCATCTCGCAGCAGTGGTAGCGCACTCTCCTGCTGGCTCGCCCGCTTCCGGGGCCTTCCGCGACCAAACGGTAAAGCGCTTCCTCAAGGGACTAAAGAACGCTTTTCCGCCGGCCCGGACACCGACGGCTCAATGGTCACTGTCCACCGTTCTCAACGCGCTCACCAGGACCCCCTTCGAGCCCTTGGCTACCGCCGATGTTCGTCTCCTCACATGGAAGACAGCATTCCTGGTGGCCATCACGTCTGCACGACGAGCTGGTGAGCTGGTTGCCCTGCGAGCAGACGCACCTTTTCTCCAGTTCTTCAACGACCGCGTCGTCCTCCAAGCGGACATCACCTTTCTACCCAAGGTGGTATCCAAGTTTCACATGGCACAAACTATCTCCTTGCCAACCTTCTTCCAGAACCCCACTAACGCCCAAGAAAGGACTTGGCACACGCTGGATGTGAAACGAGCTTTATTGTTTTACACCAGCAGGACTAGAGAGTTCAGGAAGTCACAACGCCTCTTTGTGGCTTATGGGGGAAAGTCCAAGGGTGAACCCATCTCTGCTCAAAGGTTCTCCAAATGGATCACCTCTACCATCTACCTGGCCTACGAGTCAGCTTCACTGCCACCTCCACCGCATGTCAGGGCGCATTCCACCAGGGCGGTTGCCACATCCACTGCCTTTCTGGAGGGCACACCGCTTGAGGACATATGTAAGGCTGCCACCTGGTCCAGACCTTCCACATTTGTCCAACACTACAGGGTGGACACCAGAGCCACTGCGGACGCCAGGCTTGGCCGTGTCGTCCTCACCAGAGGGCTCCGGACTCAACGCCCCTGACGGGTCCACCTACGGGTTCTTCAGCTCATCGTGGGATCATCTCATCCGACTGCCCACCGACCAAGTAAGTGTGAGCTTGCTAGTCTCCCATGAGTGTGGATTCACAAACTATACGAAGGAGAAAGTTCGGTTTCACTTACCAGTGATAACTTTCGTTCTTCGAGTATATAGTTTGTGAATACACACTACCCACCCTACCTCCCCTCTTGAGCTGCACGGATGAGATCAGTTGGTTTATCCCGTGCTTGGCTTAAGTATGGAACTGAGGTAAAATGGCGCGCGGGCGCCTCAGGGTGGGCGGTACGGTGGGCGGTCTTACCGCCAAAACTTTTGACCAATAGCTTTTCAAGCCTCCGATCGGCTGTTCTGCGCAGGCGCATAACCCATGAGTGTGTATTCACAAACTATATACTCGAAGAACGAAAGTTATCACTGGTAAGTGAAACCGAACTTTCCTCAGCCACATCCTCTAGAACGGGTTGGCAACCTATAGCCTGCAGGCTGAATCCGGCATGTGGCATCAAATCATCTGGCCTGATGCCTTCACTCCTCCCCCTCCCCGCCACGTAAACGTGACCACGGCTGTCGGAAACACGTCAACGACAGTCGCTGATGTGTTTTACGGCAACGTTTACAATAAGGGGACCACCAGTCCGGCCCCCTCAACTGTCTGAGGGAGCATGACCCTGCCCCGACTTGAAAAGATTGCCGACCCCTGCTCTAGAAATTACCTCTAGTTAATCCAAATCTCAGGAAATTAAATTTCCTGTTGTTCTTCAGACAACAAAATGTCCTTGAGGATTTTATTATATACTTGACCCATCGTTGTTGCCTTTTACTACCATCTGTTTTATGTTGTCTGAAACCTTCTAATAGTGAAGAACCCAGAACTGGAGGCCTGGCGAACGTGATTTTTATCTAGACACTGAGTGAAGGGCAGTACATCCACCAAACTGGGAACTTACCAACTGGACCTTAGGTCCCAAAGAGAGGCTCAACTCTTCGGCATCCCAGACATCATGCTGTGCTTTTTGCAGCCCTTCTGACCGTGTAGTGGAATACAGTACAACATCCTTCACAAAGATGCTCACAGCTCGGCAGATGAAAGAGGCAAAGAGGTGGAGGTGGATGTAATTCCGAGTGCAGTGAAGGCGCCTGGAACACAGGTTACCCCCATGCAGGTTTTTAGTTGATTTGTTATTTGCACTTTTGTTTCAACCTTCCTCTAGGATGAAAAATACATGATTGTCCAATGTGGATTTTTATCTCCACAAAAAGACTGTGAGGTAGGTAGGTTAGGCAGAGAGAGAGAGAGAGAGAAAGGGTGACTATCCTGCAATCAACCTGAGGAGATTCATGGTTAATTCAAGAGTCTGACCGCATGTAATCTGCCACCCCATCCACTAAACCCGTGATGGCATACCTTGTCACTCCAGATGTTCTTGGACTTCAATTCCCAGAAGCCCCCATGAATCCACACAAATGGGTTTACTGCGATTCATCCGGCCCGCACCGCCCTTGTCGCTCCTGGAAGCGGAAGTAAAACGCGCCCGTACGGGCGCGTTTTACTTCCGCTTCCAGGAGCGACAAGGGCGGTGCGGACCGGATGAATCGCAGTAAACCCATTTGTGCAGATTCATGGGGGTGTGGGCTTCTAGGAATTGGAAGTCCACAAACATCTGGAGTGCCAAGGTTCGCCATCACGGCACTAAATGTGTTGACAAAGAACTAAGGCAGGTAATAGCCAGGCATCTCTACTGACTATACCTTATCACATATCCCAAATCAAGGGACAAACCAGTCATGAGGCAAAGCAAGTTAGTTTGTTTCCCCAGGCAGCAGATCTTGTCTGCCTTGAAAAGTCAGCGAACTATTGTATGCCGTTTGTGCTATGATTATTCTAGTACTTTGTTGCTAAGATTGGGAGGAAAAGTGATGGATTTTCTGCCTCAAGTGCTAAAGAAACCTGACTGATTTTGGGTATTGTTTGCCTTGACATGGAGTGAGGGAGAGCTATTTAAGAACCCTGGTGGTGCGGCTATATTTCAGCCAAACTCCTGATGTTGTGAGTTTGATCCTGACCAGGATCAAACTTGACTCAGCCGTCCATCCTTACATAGTCAGTAAAATATTGGGGGGGGGGGGGGGAGAGGAAATGCTAATTACCTTGTGAACCGCCCAGAGAGTGCACTAAGCATCATGGGGTGGTATATATGTGTAATTGCTATTGCTATAATTGTCATCATCGGATGCAACTGGTATCTGAGAATACATTCCCCCCCCCCTGAAGCAGGAAAATGTCATTGGTGTGAATATCTTTAAGGTGGAAATACATATACTGTACAGCAGAGGTTCCCAATCTTTTCAAGCCAGGGACCAGGTAACGCTCTCTCAGTCAGCATCGAGGGTTGGACAGCCATTTTGCACTGCCTGCATGATGGGGGATGGCTATTTTGTCCCAGCAGCTTCAGAGGAGTGGCCATTTTGTTTCTCAAATGCCCTTGGAGGGGTGGGGCCACATGAAATGGTGCGGGTGGTGGTGGCTGGATCCGGCCACGGGCCTTAGGTTGGGAAACCCTGCTGTACAGTACATGTATTTCCAAGGCATGAATTACCAGAGCTGGACACTAGAGGACACTATAACATAATGTTGAGAAAGAAGGGATCATATTTTCAGGGGAGCCATTTCGTGAATGCACATGAAAGATCCACAAAAGCATTCCCACCATTACCATTATCCACTTATATGACTCAAGCATATGTGCTATAATACAAGGTTCACTGTGTTATGTGGTTTTAAGCATCTGCAAATGTGCGACCTGTATACACAAACAACCATCACTATAAAAGTGGGAGACTTATGGCTTTCCAGATGCTGCTGAACAGTGAAGGCTTTTGTGAGTTGCAATCTATCAATACCTCAAAATTAATGTTTATAGACTGACTGCAATTCCCACAATACTGAAACTGGCTGTCTATGAAAATCTGGGTATTACAGTCCCAAAAAAAAAGGAAACCTCCCACTATCATTTCTCCTCTGCAATAAATCTTAACAAATGTTTCCCCCCATGCTTTGTTAGTTGTGAAGATTTAGTTTAAGTACAGGCCCTGGTAGAAAATTTTGGTGTTATTTGTCAGGCCGGTAACATAATTGCAAATGGTCCTTTAAACAGGTGCTGTATCTTGAGTGCCCTTTTTAAAAACCACAACCGGCTCTCTGAATTGGAAATTATAAGGACAGAGTAGGGCTTCCAGGCACATTTTGGGTCCAACTGCCATTTTAAAAAAAACACATGCAGCCTGTTACTATACAGTAATAATAATTTTGTGTCAGAGATTGCTATGGGTTGAAAGGATTTTTGTTGGAGAAACTCCGCTCAGGAGATGCCCGAATGAGGCTCCTTTCATGTCCCCAAGTGCAGACCTCGGTTATCGAAACCCGACCTTCCAGTCGCCAAGCTCAGCGCTTGACCACTAAGCCACCGGGGAAGCTGCAGCCTGTTGCTAAAAGATAGAATCAGGCTAGGGCAGTGGTGGCGAACCTTGGCATCCCAGGTGTTCCTGAACTTCAATTCTCACAAGCCCCATTCAGCAGGAGTGCTGACTTGGGTTTCTGGTAATTGAAGTCCAAGAACACCTGGAGTGCCAAGGTTAGCCACCACTGGTCTACAGGTTGTGGTTGCGGGAAAAGCAAGACAATCTCCTTACTTGAAGTAGCAAAGGATGCACATGGCAACCACAAGAGAGGTAAGGGAGATGGAGTAGCCCACTGTGTAGATGATGTGCAGTCGGTCGAACACCTCCTAGATTGGGGAGAAGAAGAAGAATGGCTAACAAAGTGACCTATTCAGGAGAAGCATTCTAACTCGCATCATTTCATGGAGCCCATCTAGACCACTAGCCTGTATGTCTATATCAGGGATTCTCAACATGCGGCTCATGGGCTGGATGCGGCCCACAGCACCATTTTATGTGCCCCCCCCCCTGCCTCCACCACACCAGGAAATGTCATGTGGTAGAGGAAGGGCAAAGTGGTCGTCCGGCCCCCGAAGCTGTCTGAGGGAGCGGCTTTAAAAGGTTGACAACTTCTGGTCTGTATTACATGTTTACAGCTTGTACACCACCTCAAGTAGTGTCTACACTAAAAACACCAAATGGATGGATGGATGGATGGATCATGGATGAATGGATGGATTTCTTTTGTGACCGCCCCCTAAATTGAGAGGACTCAACATTTCATCAAAACTCTCCAATGGACCATAAATTGCTGAATTACTCCGAGCTTCGACATTTTTGGGGGACGACAACTATTAAAAATCCCAGCAAAAATAACTTTCACAAGCCCATAACTTTCATAGACTGCAAGTCACTGATAAAATCTAACACAGAGACCTTAAATTTTCAAAAAGGAAATTTCCCAAAGATGAGGAAACTAGTAAAAAAGAAACTGAAAGGGAAAATTGAGAGAGTCCAAACACTCCAAGAGGCATGGAGGTTGTTTACAAAAACAATAACAGAGGCCCAATTGGAATGCATACCCAAAAGGAAAAAGGGCACTGCCAGGTCCAAGAGGACTCCGATGTGGCTTACAGGAGCTGTTCGGGAAGTGATCAAAAGCAAGAAAAGCTCATTTAGAAGATGGAAGGCTTGTCCAAATGAGGACAGCAGGCAGAAACATAAATTCTGGCAGAACAAATGCAAGGCAACAATCAGGAAAGCAAAGCAAGACTTTGAGGAGCGTATAGCTAAAAATACTCAGAGAAATAACAAAGACTTCTTTAAGTACATTAGAAGTAAGAACCCAACTAGGAAGGCCATTGGACCATTAGATGACAATGGAAGGCAAGGGGTTATTAAAGAGGAAACAGAGATTGCAGAGAGACTCAATGAATTCTTTGCTTCAGTATTCACTGAAGAAGACAGAGACCACATGCCCAAAACAGAGCCTATCTTCGTAGGGAGGGAAACCGAAGAATTAAGCAAGATAGAAATAACCAGAGAGGAGGTCCTTGCATGTCTTGTTAAGCTAAACACTAACAAATCACCAGGACCAGATGGCATCCATCCACGAGTTCTCAGGGAACTTAAAGATGAAATTGCTGATCTCCTAGCCAAAATATATAATATTTCCCTCAAATCAGGCTTTGTGCCTGATGACTGGAAGGTAGCGAATGTAACACCAATTTTCAAAAAAGGATCCAGGGGTGATCCAGGAAATTACCGACCTGTCAGTTTGACATGTGTCCCAGGTAAAGTGATGGAAACCATCCTAAAAGATAGAATTAATAGGCACATAGAAGAGAAGGCGCTGCTAAAGGAGAGCCAACATGGCTTTTACAAGGGCAAATCATGCCTCACTAATCTGTTGGAATTTTTTGAGAGTGTCAACAAGCATGTGGATAAGGGGGATCCAGTTGACATTGTTTATCTGGACTTTCAGAAGGCTTTTGACAAGGTCCCACACCAAAGGCTCTTGAATAAACTTACCAGTCATGGAATAAAGGGACAGGTCTTGTCCTGGATCAGCAACTGGCTAAGGGACAGGAAACAGAGGGTAGCACTAAATGGACACTTCTCCAAGTGGAGGGAAGTAAAGAGTGGGGTCCCCCAAGGTTCAGTACTGGGACCCCTGCTTTTCAACCTCTTCATAAATGGTCTAGAGGTAGGAGTAAAAAGCAAGGTAGCCAAATTTGCTGATGACACTAAATTATACAGGGTAGTGAAAACTGTGAGAGATTGTGAGGAGCTCCAGAGGGATCTCTTGACACTGGGGGAGTGGGCAAAACAGTGGCAAATGAGCTTCAACATTAGTAAGTGCAGAGTGATGCATGTTGGGGCAAAAAAACCCAATTACATTTATAAACTGATGGGGTCTGAACTCTCTGCGACAAACCAGGAAAGGGACCTTGGTGTCCTGGTGGACAGCTCAATGAAGACGTCAACCCAGTGTGCCTCAGCAGTGAAAAAAGCAAACTCAATGTTAGGGATCATTAGGAAGGGTATAGAAAATAAGTCAGCAAGTGTCATTTTGCCTCTTTATAAATCTATGGTGAGGCCCCACCTGGAATACTGTGTACAGTTCTGGTCGCCATACCTCCAGAAGGATATTATGGAGTTAGAGAAAGTGCAAAGGAGGTCAACCAGAATGATTAGGGGACTGGAACACCTTCCTTACCATCTGAGGCTGCAACGGTTGGGCCTTTTCACTCTTGAACGACGGCGTCTAAGAGGTGACCTGATTGAAGTTTATAAAATCATGCACGGTGTGGACAAAGTAGATAAGGAAAAACTGTTTTCCCTATCGCACAACACTAGAACTAGGGGACACTCGATGAAACTTTTGGGTACTAGTTCTCAAACAAATAAGAGAAAGTACTTTTTCACCCAGAGGATTACTGGTCTATGGAACTCCCTGCCAGAAGAAGTGGAGACAGCTGTCAGTCTTGACAGCTTTAAGAAAGGATTAGACAAGTTCATGGAGGACAATGGTATCCATGGCTATAATTATGGATACTTAAGGACAACCTCAGGGTTGGAGAGATAGGCAAGATATCTCTCAATGCCATTTCCAGTGAATCCTAAGCAGGTGAAGGCATCTCCTTGGGAATACCCTGAAGGAAATGGTGAGCCACTGTGTGAGACAGAATGCTGGACTGGATGGGCTGTGGCCTGTTCCAGCAAGGCTGTTCTTATGTTCTTATGTAAGCCCTCTCAATTCCATATCTTATCTGCCCCTACATTTCCTTCCTCCTCCACACATACAGTGTTAAGATGTTTCACCTTTTCTTGGTTTTGCTGCTCTGGGGCAAAGAATATGGCACATTCTGTGTAATTTGCCCAAGTCTTGTTTGTTTTGGGCACCAGCCGCCAAGTCCCATAAACATCACAGTATCTGTAGGCATGACCTGAAACAAAAGACCAATTAATTTCAGTATGACAAACCTGACCAATGGGGTGGGGGAGGTGGTGGCAGGGAGAGAATGCCAGTAGGGCTCAACATCTGCATCTGTTGAAATTTCAGCAGACCTAGAATATATTTACTATGTGGAAATATATGAAATACTAAATGAAATAATTCTTTTTTTCCCCCTGAGCTGGTTCAAAGTACCTTTTTCTAGCCAGTAATCCTTTTAGTCCTATTATGATTTTGTTCTGCAATCCAAACCGAGAAACCTGTTTTGCTTATTATCAGCAGTATAAAAATATCTGGATAAATGTTTTCAAAGAATTCACTCTAGAAGTAGTATTTGTAACAAAACATAAAGGAACAACAAATCAATTTGGGAGATAAAACTCATGGGAATGTGTATTCCCACAGTAACAAAGAAAAGACCCCACTTAAGATGTCACCTTCAACACCACCCCTGCACCTCTTGAACTGATCCCTGCTTTTCTACATCAGCACAAGTAATTATGCACATTTCAACCAATACAAATACAGTACACTCACAAGAAAAGTAGATGCCCCGTGGGGGAGGGAAAGATTACAGATCAGGAAGGGAAGAGTCTGAGCTGATTAACATAGTCATGTAAGGTAAAGGTCTCCCTTTCTCGAAAGCCAGTCATGTTCGACCCTAGGAGGTGGTGCTCATTTCCATTTACAGCCAAAGATATAGCGCTGTCTGTGTCTGCAGACTTTCCATGGTCATGTGGCAGGCATGACTAAACACTGGAGCAGAGAGAACACTATTACTCATACCTATAAAGTATCCCGGATTGGCCGGGATTTCCCGTATTTCCATGCCGCTTCCTCCACTTTCCTGCCGACATCCCGTAATTTGACCAGCGGGGCAAGTAGTTACTGTGCATGCGCGTATGCACAGAACCCTTCTGCGCATGCACAGAACCCTTCTGCCTGCACAGAAGGGTTCTGCGCAGAACCCTTCTGTGCAGGTCCCATATTTTCCGGAGCCGCGCTTGATGGGTATGCTATTACTTTTCCCACCAAAGTGGTACCTATTTGTCTGCTTGCAATTTATAGTTTTCAAACTGTAGTCAAGGAGAAATATTAGGACTCTGACTGTCTCATTCCTGAAGCAGTTCCCATATTATTTACCAGTGTAGCCACCCTCTTCAGAGATCTATTTTGCCTCTTAATGATTATAAAAATACCTTCAGAAATGTTTTCAAAAAAACTCACATCGACCGCAAGAGAAGAGGATTGCCCTCCCCTTCCATGCCATCTGGAGTCAGAGTCCCAATTAATTATCCTTTTACCGCTTAAGATGGTGCCACCTGAATCCTTTTTAAAAGGCTTGCACATTAAGACCAAATTACATATTGAGGAACTGAAGCCCATAGAGTTTGGCTAAGGGGTTTAGAACCTTTTCCTGTTAGAAGGCTGCATGTACTTAATAATTTAATTTTTTTAAAAAAATAAAGTTACTAAAATAAAAGTATAAAAGACTAACAAAAATGTATTAATAAAATGAAAGGATTTTCTCTGTAAAATGTGGATTAAAGGCAATCAGCCACACTTAAAAACCTAAAAGGCTACATGTAACTGAAGGACTGCAGGTTCCCCACCCCTGGGCTAAGACAATATATGTACCATTATGGTTGAAGTCATAGACATAGTCCGGACAGGGTGATGCCACATTTTCATCTGGGAAACCCTCTGGCCAGCAAATAATTCCATCCCACTCAGGCACACAATGTCCATCTAAGAAAGGAAATGCCACATTTCAGTTCTTTGCACAGTAGGATTGAAAAGGGGGGAAATTAAAAGGATGATACAGACAATGGACTAGCCTTCATCTTGTGTTGACATTTGGTTGGCCATGTGTCCTACCTTAAGCAGCTTTCCAATTCAAATCCAGTTTAAAAAATAAAGAGTCCTAAGGAGGAAGAGTGATATCCTTGAAGTTGTCTAACAGTAATTATGGGTTGCAGGCAGTATTGGCATGAAGGTGTATGTGGTCACAGCTGTCTCAAGTAAAATATGATGCTAGAATTTTGTTTACATTACTATCCAGAAAGGAGTGGATGTCTAAAATCTATATCAGGGGTTCTCAACCTTTTTAATCCATGGGCCGGACCACGCCCCCCCCAGACAGCTGAGTGGGCCAGACAGGTGGTCCCCCTCACTGTAAACACTACCATAAAAGCACTTGCATTTACGACAGCCACAGGCACATTTACGGTGTGTTTATGACAGTCGCGGGCACATTTACGGCACATTTACGACAGTTGCGGGTGCATTTACGGCAGTGTTTTGCACATGTGCGGATGCATTTTACTTCTGCTTCTGGGAGTGGTGCATTCGGCATGGGTCAGATTATTAGGCACCATAGGCCAGATCTGGGAACCCCTGCCTTAGACATTCAGTGTCAACGTGCCTCATTATTTGACATAAATATTAATCTTTGAGATATATATATATATTTATAATCTCCACCATGACAAAAAGGAGTGAAGCAGAAAAACAAGTACTGTACCTTGGAGTCTCTCCTCCTGGGCATCTATCTGTTTGTGACATTTCATTTTAGCTTCATTCAGCAAATAAATCTGTTCTTCTTTGGTGAGAACATCATCTGTGTCCACCTAACAAGCAGAAGAAAGGGAATGATGAAATGGCAGGTTGACATTCTGTCTACTATTCGGTTGCACCTCTCTCAAAATTGTCCCCCTCAATTGCAAATTCTAACCTGGCTGTCACCACCAGGAGGGTGGGATATAAATATTTGAATAAATGAATAAATAATTAAAAAAAATCAGAGGGTGAATATGGTCAACCTTCTCCATAGACTTGCCCTGAACCAGTGACTACTGGACTGCTTCTCTCCTAGAACTACTGTATATACTCGAGTATAAGTCTAGTTTTTCAGCCCCCAAAATGAGTTCCAAAAAGGGGGCTTGACTTATACTCGGGTCCCAAAGCCACAGTGGTGCAAATTCAAACAAACAGTTATTAAAAAGCACAAACACTACTGTAAAAACTATAAAACATACCCACAAAAATGTCTAAATTAATTAATTTTACCTTATTTTCATGTACAGTATTTTAATTATTGAAACTCAGTAGCAGCTGCAGCATTTTCCACCCCCGACTTATACTCAGGTCAATCTATTTTCCTAGTTTTAGAGGTTCAAATTAGATACCTTGACTTATATTCGGGATGACTTATATTTGAGTATATACGGTATATCTTGCAGTTGCCACAATATGTGAATTTATTAGTGTTCCTCTTCCCTCCTTTTTCTCTTCAAATCTTACCTATCAAGGTGCAAACCATTTTTTGTGCCATTAACTGCCAGACAAGTAAGCAAGATAGTATATGAGTATTCATTAAATAATATATATGTATTGATGCTAATGTAGGGCTACGGTGGCTTAGTGGTTAAGACGCTGAGATTGATGACCAAAAGGTCAGCAGGTCAGCAGTTCGAGACCCAAGTGCTGCATGCAGTTTGAAAGGAAGAAATTGCAAGTCGATGAATAGGTACCCATTTAGCGGGAAAGGTAACAGCACTCTGGTGTCTAGTCATGCTTGCCACATGAACACGGAAATGTCTGCAGACACAGACAGCACTGCATCTTGGGCTATAAATGGAGATGAGCCAGTGGTGGGCATCAGCAGGTTCGCACCAGTTCGCCAGAACCGGTAGCAGAAATTCTGGCGGGCCCCGCCCATCCAAGTTTTGAAATAAAGTAGTCCTAATTCGGGTACAATGCAGGGCTTTCCCCCTGGCCACGCCCACCATATCATGCCCACAGCGTGGTAGTAAATTTTTTTTGGAGCCCACCACTGAGATGAGCACTGAACCTTAGAGTCAGATACTACTGGCTGTCAAGCAAGGGAGACCTTCCTCTTTACCTTTATTGATGCTAATGTGTATTTGTTCATTAATACACTATAAACAATGTTAGTGTACATTTGCAGAATGGAAAATACACAAAAATGCAGCCTTGCCAGATCCTTTTTCCTCCAAATGTGTTGGACTACAACTCCCATTATCCCAGCCAGCATGGCCAATGGCGATTGAGAATAGTGGAATTTATAATCCAATTTGGAAGACATTAAGATGGGAACACTGGGATGGCAATACAGTATGCTCATTATTTATCTATACAGGTACTGTATATATAAAACAGAGGTGAGGTCTTGTATGTCCTCAATGGGCTCACACACCTCTGAACGGATGTTGCCAGGAATTGCCACACGTCTACCTTGGCCTTCGGAGAGGTACATGGGGTGGGGGGTGGGTCACAAGCCCCATGGGGGGTGTATGCCCCTAAATTGATCTGCAAATGGAAGTATACTCTACAGGAGGGTGTGTGTGTGTCCCAGTGTGTGTCCCCCAAAGGCCAAGGTAGGCGTGTCATAGCCCCAGGTAGGTCACCCGATTGTGACATCATCGTGATGTAATTGAGCTGACTAATGTCACAGTCCCAGGTAGGGACGCAAAGGGGACACAAAGAGAGATGGAGGAAGGGAGGCAGGAGTGACACACACACACACACACATGAGGTTTCCATAGGAGAGGCTGTCCTAGGTAAAAAAGAAAACCCGGGCAAGGCCGGGTAATCGGCTACTTTAATTATATATCTGAGATGCACAGATAATAACCAGGCTACAGGAAAGGGGGGAGCACAAAAACGGTGATGCGAGTACATAGGGGGGTGCCAGTACACCATTGTCCAGGGTTTGAAATGGCTTCTTTTTCCCCAGCCTCTGACTCATTTCCTGGGCAAAATTGACAGGAAATTCAGGAGCTGTGCCTCATGAAACAAGGCAGAAGGAGAGACAATGGAATCACATCCAAATGGCGACAGCAGCAATTAAACTGCCTGTCTGCAGAGGGCCTTTCAAGAAAGCTGATAACAGCTTATCAATAATGAAATTTCCATCATGTTGCAGCCACCTGGGGAAGACAGCAGCTTTGGGCTGGCTGCTTGAAGTTCTGGCTGCTAAATAAAAGATATAATTGGACCAACTCAGTCAAATGGTGAAAGTCAAAAAGCAACATTTTTAATGCACCACATAACAAAAGCTAGAATTTTAATCAGACAGAAATCTTTGTCCCAGGATTAAGAGTGGACCCTTTGAAGCAATTTGGGAATTCATAAAATTGTGATGTCACAAGCTATACTGGGGTGCCCAAACTATAACCTGTAGGCCAGAACCGCCCCCCGGTGCCAGTTCATCCGGCCTGCGCAACCCTCATCACTCACGGAAGCAGAAGTAAAACACACCCATTTGTGGGCTGGATGAATTGCCATTGGGGATCAGATCTGGCCCATCGGCCGTAGTTTGGACACTCCTGGTTTAAGCAGAGAAAATGGCAGCCTAAAAATCTATCTCATCCTGTTTTAAAACAGATCTGTTGCAAAACAGATTACAAGGCGCATTTTTCTTCCGCTTCCGGTGGGAGAAACCACATGACCGGCCCACTGAACCATGTGACTGGCCCAGAGCCCGAAAAGTTTGGGCACCCCTGAGCTATACAAACTTGTTGGAAAATTCCTTTTTTTAAAAAAAAAGTCTGCAGTCCCAGAAATGCATACATTTTGGTTGTGCAAGTAATATTTAAGCTGCCTTTCTAATTAAAGGGTGAACAAACTGTGGCCCTCAATCTAATTTGAAGAGCTCTTGCAAGCAATCAGATTTAAACATTTGGTGAGAGCAATTTGCTAGCCCAGGGGAATGCTTTGGAAAGACAAAATGAGACAAGAAGGTGACAACTGCTTTTGGGCTTCCCCATTAATGATATACTTAAAAGGGGTCTTGTCTAATTGCAAAAGTCACATGGGCAGATTTAGCGTTCCTTTCCTTTCCTTTGGAGGTTCTGTAAAGTCTGAGCTGAAAGGGTACATGTGTGTTGTAGATATGTGGCAGGATTCAAATTCTTAAGGGCTGTAAGTGGCTGTTGTTAAATTTTTAGAAAAATTGTTTCCCATAAAATCACAGATAAACAAACCTACCCTGCGAATTGTGGCTGGAGTACAGCTCCCATCATCCTGACTCAGACTAACCAATGGGTTAGGGACGTTGGGACATCTAGAGACCCACCTGTTCCTCACCTAGATATTAAATTATGGCAAAGCTGCAATTGTACATCCTGGCAAAATAAGCGGAGGAGGAACCAATTCACTATTCTGATTCCCAAAGGTCATGGAGGCAGAAGAGGCCATGCCAGATGGATTGGTTGTGAAGGCACACCTTGTTAATATCTTCAAGGCTGCGGTAGTCCATTGCATTCCCAATGTTAAATCCTGCATGTCTCATTTCATACATGCCACAAGTGATGGCTCTGTGTGTGGGTCCAGTGGTGGGACTCAATATTTTTTACTACCTTTGTGGGCGTGGTATGGTGAGCGTGGCCAGGGGGAAAGCCCTGAGGACTACTTTATTTCAAAACTTGGATGGGCCGGGCCAACCAGAATTTCTGCTACCGGTTCTGGCGAACTGGGGTGAACCTGCTGAATCCCACCACTGTGTGGGTCACTTCAAGCTGTAATCCACCTTAAACAAATGCATGCCAGTGGCATTTTTCCTGGTAAATGATTTCCGGGGGTGGGGGATGTATATTCCGATATGAGTAGCAGCTGATGACATCCTGAAAAGCCTAGCTGAAAAAAAAGAGCTTGGGGAAAACTTTTTTAAACCATAGATCAGGGATGGCGAACCTATGGCATGTGTGCCAGAGGTGGCACTTGGAGCCCTATCTGTGGGCACCCATGCAGTCACCAGCACAGAGTTTGAACTGCCCCTCTGCCCAGCAGCCCAATGGGAATGCTTCCTCCAGTCCCCTAGCACAGAGTTCACCCGCCCTTCTGCCCAGAAGCTCAATGGGAACGCTTCCTTCCTCCCCCCCAGGACAGAGTTCACTCCGCCCCTCTGCCCAGAGAAGCCCAATGAGAGCGTTTCCTTCCTCCCCTGTTGCTATGCTGGCACTTTGCGATAAAAAAGTGGTTTTTGGGTTGTAGTTTGGGCACTCAGTCTCTAAAAGGTTCACCATCACTGCCATAGATGATGACCTGTGCTATGCTATCTGCAATATCCGGCTAGTTGTATTCCAAAAAACCCAACCGTTCCAGGATCTAAGGAAAATTAGCGTCAACATAGTTTTCTTTTCAGCTTCTGAAATATTTGGTGTACAGACCATCAGGATTACTTCATTAGCTTGTGGCACCCATCACCCCGTTAACACATGGCCCTTATTCCCTTTCTCAGACTACAGCGCCTGCACCTACATTTTATGCTACAAAAAACAAATCATCTCTTGTCTCCATCAGCTTTTGACATCATTGTGTAAAAATTCACAGCCACTGACAATCTGGGATCCAAAGACATGCAAAAAGCAAGCAGAAACAGGGAGTGGCTGTCCCTGGAAAATGCTTGCACACTGTATTCAAAACCTTCAAGAGTATCCCAGAGTGTCCTTTCTCACACATACATACAGTACTTGCAACCCATTCAGAACCTGCTTTGGAAGACCCGTATGGTGCCGTTCTGATCTTAGCTTCAAATATGGGGTGTATTTCTAACCTTCTCTTTCAAATGGCAGTAAACTTATCAGTGACACAGCGCATGCTTTCCTTTTCGAAAATGTCTGGGCTTAACTCCCATTGTGGCATATAATAACTTTAAAAGCAAAGAATAAAAAGTCACAAAAACCCAAATTTGAAAACAGCCCCAAAATATGTCAGATGCATAGAGTTGGACTAGATCAGGGGTTCCCCACCTAAGGCCCGTGGGCCAGATCCAGCCCATGGTGCCATTTCATGTGGCCCTCCACCCCTCCAAGGGCATTTGAGAAACAAAATGGCCACCCCTTTGAAGCTGTTGGGACAAAATGGCTACTCCCATCATACAGGAAGGGCAAAATGGCTGTCGGGTCTTCAAAGCTGACTGAGAGAGCATGACCCAGTCCCCCGGCTTGAAAAGATTGGGAACTAGATCCAGTGGTGGGATTCAAATTTTTTTTACTACCACACTGTGGGCGTGGTATGGTGGGCGTGGCCAGGGGGAAAGCCCTGTGTTGCTCCCAAATTAGGATTACTTTATTTTAAAACTTGGATGGGCCAGAATTTTTGCTACCGGTTGTGGCGAACTGGTGCGAGCCTGATGAATCCCACCACTGACTAGAACTTTACTCAGCATCTAGGAGGGGAGTTGCCTTTTGGTACAAAGTCTCAGCCAGATAGTGCAGTGTCATGGTTGGAGGTTCACTTTCCCACTGTCCCTCCTTGACAGGACTGGACTTGATGATAATTATGGATACCTAAGGACAACCTCCGGGTTGGAGAGATAGGCAGGATATCTCTCAATGCCATTTCCAAGGAATCCTAAGTAGGTGAAGACATCTTTTTGGGAATACCCTGAAGCAAATGGTGAGCCACTGTGTGAGACAGAATGCTGGACTGGATGGGCTGTGGCCTGTCCCAGCAAGGCTGTTCTTATGATCCAAAGGGCTCTATCCAGTTCTGCACTTCTATAATTATTTGTAAATACATTTTGTTAAACAATGGGCAAAACAGCACCCTCTCCATCACTGAACATAAAGAAGCAAACTGGACTTCCATGGGACTTCCTGGCTTCCAGTGTTAGGATAATGTCCTTTGCTACACCCAAAGTCACCAGACTAGTTTAGAGCAGTGATGGTGAACCTTGGCACTCCAGTTGTTCTTGAACTTCAATTCCCAGAAGCCCTGATCAGCAGGACTACTGACTTGGGCTTCTCGGAATTGAAGTCCAAGAATACCTGGAGTGGTAAGGTTCGCCATCACTGGTTTAGTGCAGGGGTTCCCAACTTTTTCAAGCCGGGGGCCGTGTCACACTCTCTCAGTTAGCTTTGAGGACCTGACAGCCATTTTGCCCTGCCTGCACGATGGGGGTGGCCATTTTGTCCCAACAGCTTCAAAGGGATGGCCATTTTGCTTCTCAAATACCCTTGGAGGGGTGGGGGCCACATGAAATGGCACTGTGGGCTGGATCTGGCCCACATGCCTTAGGTTGTTTGGTGTATGGGACCAAAGACAACCGGACAACCGAAAGGTTGGTTTAACACAGGTTTATTGCATTGCATGAGGTTCCAGTGAAGCATGAGGAATGGCGGTGATACATCTCAATATATACAGTAGCTCTCTACATTTGAATCTTGTAGCACGGTAGCTGATTGGTTGCTACCGGCGTGGCCTCGCCCAGGCACGCCTCTTTCTTCAGCTGCTGAATGCAGGTCTTGCTTCAGCTGCTGAATGCAGGTCTTTCTTCAGCTGCTGAATGCAGGTCTTGCTTCAGCTGCTGAATGCAGGTCTTTCTTCAGCTGCTGAATGCGGGGAAGGTTTTCCCGCGGCTGTCCGTGATTGAGCAATGTGAACCATGTGAGAGTGAATGCTCGCAGCTGCCCTCTATAGGCTGTCTGCTCGCGTTCCTTCATAGCTGATATCGTTTGTATCTGGAGTGGTTACAATCTTGCCTTACAGTATAATGAACATGCATACATACATAACATCCCTCCCCCCTAGGATGGGACGAAGTCCCGCAACCATTGTGGCTTGCCGCACGTTCGCTTGGGGCGTGCTTGCGCCTGCCCTAATTCTGGAGAGCCTGTGATCCCTGACTCCGCGGGCGCTTGTCCTGCAACGGGAAACGGGGATTCGTTAGTGGCTCTGTGGGGCGTCCGTGCCTGCCTTGCGCTTGGGGAAGGGAATGGGATGAACAGTTGGGAGGTAAATCCCTGCCTATTGCCCTCGGACCCCGGGGACCCTCCTAGTGTGAACCGCGGCACCGATGAGGTCGCCCTTGGGGAATGGCTACCTTCTGATCCCTGCTCGGGGGACCTTAAGACTGTGGTGGTGGGCGGACTCGCTGATGCCTCTGGTCTTGGAGGTGTCGGTCTCCGGAACATGGGCGCTATATTGCATTCTAACTCACAGGGGCTACTGGGACTGGAGGTACCAGGGGCTGAACTGAAACCCCTCTTTTCGCTAGGACGGGTGGGGGACCACTCCGCTAACTCCCCCTGGTACTGTAAATCAACGTCTAAACCTCTATGGGCCTCTGAGCCTCGGGGGGACTTCCGCGGCTTCCGCGGGGTATGAGTGTGGTTGGGGCTCCTCCTTTCTGACGGGGACTCCCGCAACCCGGGGCTCCTCCTCTCTGGCAGGGACTCCCGCAAAAGATTTCCGTGGATCGATTCCCTTTCCTCCCCCCTTGGTGGGGACCCATGCTCCCCTTTTCCTCCCCCTTGGGCTAAACGGGTGGGGGAGTACCCTAACGCTGAATCAATGCTGGCCTCATCCTCGTCTTGCTCTCCGGGGACCCTACGCCTGAGTTGGTCCACGTGTCGCCTCCACAGGAAACCTGTACTGGTCTCTACGCGGTATGAGACGGGGCCGGTTTGGTCTACTACGGTGCCCGGCACCCAGGCTGGCCCCGCGCTGGCGTAATTCCTGCAGTATACTGGGGCGCCTATGCCGAAACTCTTGGTGGGTTCCACCCCTATGTTCCGCCCCTTGTCCTCTACTCTCGTGGGGTCTAGCTTGGATATCCCCGTGGCCAGCTTCCTGCGCATCAACAGCTCTGCGGGGGAGTACCCTGACGCTAAGGGGGTGACCCTGTATCTCAGCAGGAATTGGCACAATTTCAGGTCGAGGTCTCCGGGACCCATGCGCAGTAGCGCGTCTTTCGTGGTGCGCACGAGGCGCTCTACTTGGCCATTGGTGGCCGGGTGAAAGGGGGCGGAGGTGACGTGCCGAATGGCGTTGCGTTCCATGAATGCCCTGAACTCGGCGGACGTGAAACAGCTAGCGTTATCGCTGACGAGGGTGTCGGGTAAACCGAACGTGGAAAAGACCCTCCTTAACTGTTTAATGGTTGTGGTCGAGGAGGTGCTCGAGACTGGAATGACCTCCAACCACTTAGAGAACGCGTCCACCACGAGGAGGAAAAGCGTTCCCCTGAATGGGCCAGCAAAGTCTACGTGAACTCGGGACCAGGGTCCCCTCGCAGCGTCCCATTCCCTAGGTGGCGAGCGAGCCTCTTCTGGCCTTGAGCTTTGGCACGCCTCGCAAGTGCCGACCATGTGTTCGATGTCGGCGTCTAACTGGGGCCACCAAAAGTAACTGCGGGCTAGTGCCTTAGAGCGTACGATCCCCGGGTGGCTGACGTGCAGCAGTTTAAGCACCCTCGGCCGGAGAGACGTGGGGATCACTACCCGCTGTCCCCACAAGAGGCAACCCCTCTCCAGGGACAACTCTAATCTCTTTTTGAAGAATGTGTCGAATTCCGCTGCTGGGGAAGACACGGGCCACCCTTTCTGCACCCAGGAGCAAACTGTGGCCAGCGCTTTGTCCTTGCCTGTCGCTTTGGCGATTTCGGCCGGTACTACTGGAGGGGAGTCTAGGACCTCTATCATTAAGACCTGGTGGTCCCTCTCTACTCCGCCCACGTGGCAGCAATCCCGGGGAATGGGGGACCTCGACAGAGCGTCGGCATGGCTTATCTCCCTCCCGGGCCGGTATACCAACGCGTGCTGATACGCGTTGAGAAAAATGGCCCATCTGAGCATTCTCGGGGACAGGATCTGGGGTGTGGGCTTGTCTGCGGTGAAGATGCCCAGCAAAGGCTTGTGGTCAGTCACTATGGTGAAGGGGCGGCCGTACACGAAATCATGAAATTTCTTGGTCCCCGCAATTATTGCTAGCGCCTCTCTGTCTGTCTGAGCATAATTCCTCTCCGCTTGGGACAGGGATCTAGAGTAGAAAGCTATCGGGGCCTCCCTACCGTTCTCCAGCACGTGGCAAAGCACCGCCCCCACCCCCACCGGGGATGCATCGCATATCAGGACCACCGGGCGTTTGGGATTGAAGTGGGTCAGTACAGCATCTGATGCCAGGAGTCGCTTCAGGTCATTGAAAGCCTTTTCCTGGACGTCGCCCCACTTCCATGCCTCGTCCTTTTTTAACAATTTGTGTAGCGGTTCTGCCACGGCTGCCTTCCGCGGGAGGAAGGAGTGGTAGAAGTTGAGCAGTCCGAGGAACGACTGCAACTCGGGCTTGGAGGTGGGGCGAGGGGCCTTTTTGATGGCGGCTACCTTGGATTGGGCTGGCCTAATTCCCTCGGGAGTAACACGGAACCCTAGGAACTCAACCTCTGTAGCGAAGAAGACGCATTTGTCTTTCCGCAACCTCAACCCCGCCTTTTCGAATATTGTCAGGACCTTTCCCAACCTTGTTGCTAATTCGGCCCGGCTCCCCCCTGTAATTAATACGTCATCAAAATAGGGTAACACCCCCTCCAACCCCTTCAGGAGGCGTTCCACCAATGACTGGAAAATCCCGGGCGCCGAATTCACGCCGAATTGGAGGCGCGAAACCTGGAACGCCCCTTTGTGGGTGACTATGGTTTGTGCAGCAGCTGCGGCGGGGGTCACCGGGAGTTGCTGGTAGGCTTGGGCCAGGTCGAGTTTGGCGAAACACCTCCCCCCGTGTAACCTGGCCAATAAGTGGCTGACTACCGGCACCGGATACGCATTAGGGCGGATCGCCTTATTGATGGTGCACTTGTAATCAGCGCATATTCGGACTTCCCCGTTGGCCTTGAGCGCTGTTACAATTGGAGTTTCCCACTCCGCAGAATCAACAGGAACAAGAATCCCCTGGCCCACTAATTTGTCCAATTCCGCCTCAATTTTGTCCTTTAGTGCGAAAGGCACTCTGCGCGGTTTAAGTCTGATTGGACGCACTCCAGGGTCCAGGTCGAAAGTCACTGGGGGGCCCTTGAATTTTCCTAGCCCCTTTTTAAAAACCTCGGGGTGCGCGTCGCACACGCTCTGTATTGGATCAGTCCCGGCGGCGTGTGCTCCCACGGCGTGCACCCCCCCAATGAACAACCCCAGGGGCTGGAACCATTGAGTCCCGAGGAGGCTGCATTTACCCCCCTTGAGGACGACTAAGGGAAGCGTTGCGGTGTACTTTTTGAACTGGACCTGGAACTTCCCAACCCCCAACACTGGGATGCGGTTCCCCTGCACGTCCTTCAGCGTGGCCCTCAACGCCTTGAGCTTGGGCCGCACGCGGGGGGCGATTTTCATGAACTCCCCCTGGGAAATAATGGAGTATGAGGAACCCGAATCCACCTCCATCCTAACAGGGGCCCCTTGTATTACTACCTCAACGAAGTAACGGGGGTGCTCCGTGGAAACGCTGCAAACCGGCGTGTCGTCCTCGCTGTCGTCGGAGACTCATCCTACTCCGTCCCGCGTCCTCGTGGTCCGTGTGCCGTCCTTCGGCCTCGTGGTGCGGTCCTGCCTCGTGGTGCGGTCCTGCCTCGCCGAGCGGTCTGGAGAACTCCGGGTGGCCTCGCGTCGTTTCCGGCAGACCTTGGCGATGTGCCCGCGCCGGCCGCAGTTGTGGCACTCGGCCTTGCGGAATGGGCATTTGGTGCGGGCGTGGGCGGCGCCGCAGCCATCGCAGCGCCGGCCCTCTCTCTGGACCCTCCGGACGTCCTCGTCGTCGCTGCTCTCTGCAGAAGACGAGTTCGAAGTCCGCCGGGCCGCGCGCACCGAACTCTCTGCCTTGGCGGTCTTCGGGCGCCAGTCCTGAAGTTCGTGCACCCCGGCCGACGTGGCCTCTGCGGCCTGTGCCGCGTCGAGGACTTGTTGCCACGTGGGAGGCGGCTCCCTTTTCATCAGCGCGCGCTGAGTCTCTGTGTCCCTCAGACCGCAGAGCAGGCAGTCCCGGAGGGTGACGTCGGGGAGTTCCCACTTGCAAGGGCCAGCGGCCAACCGCAGGGCCGCGGCGAACTCATCGACCGATTCTCCGGGTGCCTGGACTCGCCTCCAGAACGCGCTCCGAGCGGGGAACATCGCTATTGCCGGCCGGAGATGGGCGCGCAACGCCGCCAGGAGCTCTGAAGCTTTGAAGTCGCCCACCTTCCTCGGGGCGATCAGGTCCACCAAGGTCCTCTTGGTCTCGTGTCCGAGCATGCGGACGAAAATGGCCCTCTTTTTGGCCTCATCGGAGACTTCGAGCTCCACCAGCGCTGCGTTGAAGTCTATCTCAAACAGCTCCAAGTCTCCCTGCTTCTTGATCTCGTAGCCGGCGCATGTCTTGGTCCCGTGGGCAGCCATATCCCACCTTCGTCGCCAATTTGGTGTATGGGACCAAAGACAACCGGACAACCGAAAGGTTGGTTTAACACAGGTTTATTGCATTGCATGAGGTTCCAGTGAAGCATGAGGAATGGCGGTGATACATCTCAATATATACAGTAGCTCTCTACATTTGAATCTTGTAGCACGGTAGCTGATTGGTTGCTACCGGCGTGGCCTCGCCCAGGCACGCCTCTTTCTTCAGCTGCTGAATGCAGGTCTTGCTTCAGCTGCTGAATGCAGGTCTTTCTTCAGCTGCTGAATGCAGGTCTTGCTTCAGCTGCTGAATGCAGGTCTTTCTTCAGCTGCTGAATGCGGGGAAGGTTTTCCCGCGGCTGTCCGTGATTGAGCAATGTGAACCATGTGAGAGTGAACGCTCGCAGCTGCCCTCTATAGGCTGTCTGCTCGCGTTCCTTCATAGCTGATATCGTTTGTATCTGGAGTGGTTACAATCTTGCCTTACAGTATAATGAACATGCATACATACATAACAGGTTGGGAACCCCTGGTTTAGAGGAACAGTACAAATCGGGGGTGTAAATACAACCCTGCCTTCTAATAGGGAGAAATGGCCAGGCCCATTAACTACCGTTGCTACATATCCACTCCACTCTGCGTCTTCCTTATGAAGTGAGAGTAGCCTCACTCTGTCTAAGGCCATGGTGGTGAACCTCAGCACCACAGTTGTTCTTGGGCTTCAATTCCCAGAAGCCCTGATCAGCAGGTGTACTGACTTGGACTACTGGTATATATAAGCAGCCAGGAGTTTGAGGGTGGGCAAACTGCTAACTCAGGTTGGGCGACACCCACCTCGGTCACCCCCTGGCTATGGCCCTGCTGGAAGGTCGGCATGTCAGCAGTTTGAGACCTGAAAGCAAATATTTTTTCAGGATGAGCATCAATGTCATATATGACATTGTTGATCATCCTGAAAAAATTTTTGCTCACATACTATACATCTAGAATACTGACTATGGCCCTGCCTTCCAGTAGTTAAGTTCAGCATCTTAACCACTAAGCCACCACCGTCCCGATATGGGAACTACTCAGTTTTTAATCATAACCCCAAGATCTGCCAGCCAGAGCCCTGTATTTAATAGCAAGGGAAGATCCTAATAAATGAAACATTGATTGAACCTCTAAAAGGGGTGCCATTTTAAAGAATAGAGATTGTCTCAAAATGAATTTCCTTTCATTTTGTTAGGAGCCACTTGGGTGACAACATGATTTTGCTTGGGTCTGATACAATACCTCAAACACAAGGCTCTGAAAAATTTCTGTGCTGAAAGGTTAATGTTGTAAGAGAAGCATTTGTCATAATATCACCCTTAGAATTAAGAAACAGGGTATCTTTGAGCATACTTTATGCTCATCACAGAAAGTTGTTTTCACAAGATTAAACTAGCACATACCCCTTTTATGTAAAAGCTACTTCTGCCTAATCAAGCTTCTTTCATCCAACTTCAGTTAGGGGAAAACACTTTTCATTGTTGCTACAGAAGTCAAATCCTTGGCAGCAGGAAATTCATGCTGACTGAATTCAAAAAAATGTGGAGCACAATCTTACCTAAACCATGATGGTCAGAAATTTGACCAAGATTGTACAGTTACCGTATTTGCTGACGTATATGGCCCACTCCCCCCTTAAAATATACTGAAAAAATGGAGTGTATCTTGTACTGTATATAGTGGCCTATAGCATAGCTGCCAAGTTTTGGATTTGTAAATAAGGGAAATTTCCCGGACAAAATGGGAAACTTGACAGCTATGCTTACCCTGTGCAGCCCTCCAGTGGCGACATTAAGGCATTGCAGTCTGACGCCGCCAGGAAAGAGGGTAAAATACGGGAGGTTCCCAGCCAATACGGTACACTTGACAGCTATGGCCTATAGTGAGCTATTTTGGTAATAACGGGGTGTGTCTTATACTCTGGCAAATACGGTATGTATTTTCTATGAGTAGGAAATGAAGGAAAATCCTGAATAGTTCCATATGGAATACTACATTGTCTTGAAATCCCCACCCCACTATAATTCCATGCACGAGGAAATATAAAAATGATGTCTGGAATCGACCCTCTGTATTATTGCCCTTAATTCTATCTCACCTTTCCCACAGTGAACTCAAGAGGACATCCCTGTAGATGGCACTTCTCCTCTCTATTTTTCCACTAACAACCATCCTGAGGTGGAGGCCAGAATAGAAGAGAGCAACAGGTCCTAGCTCACCCAGTGAATTTAACATCTTGACTGTCTGTTGTGTATTGAGGCTCATTTGCAAAGAAGCGCAGTAGCACTCTTGCAAAGGGAAAATGGTGGTTTCCCGCCATTCTAGCAAAAAGCCCAAAGTGGCGCAAAACCTTTACAAAAGGGTGCACCTACTAGTCTAAACCAAGCCCTATGACTGCTTCCCTGCCTGCTGGCTTGCCCAGCCGGGGTTGGAGGGTATGCAGAAACACCTGGGGATGGCTGGCGTGGCTTTAAAATGCCGATGCCAGGGTGCCCCCCCCCCCCCACGTTGCCCTGCCTGCTGGTTGGCAAGAAGCGGGAGATCCTGACCCTCACAGCAGGGTGGACTTAAACCATCATCCCCGCACAGATGGACGCTCTAGGCTTTTTCCATCACTGCCCAGAGGAAGGGGAGGACTGGCGCAGCTGTGACCGCTTCCGTGGTTGAAGAATTTTCCTGCTCACCCTGCTGTGGGTCTTAACTGCCACAGACAGGATTGTAGTACGTTGTATTTAATATTGTATTTTGACCTGTAATTTGTATTTTGTACTTGTAACTGCATTATTATTATTTTTGTACTGTATTTTTGTAGTGCATTTGTATTCTTATTCTGTATTGCATTTACTGATATTTTTGATTGATATGTGTTTTATTGTATGAATTTGTATTAGGTATTTTACACTATGTAAACCGCTTTGAGTTCCCTTAGGGGAAGGAAAGCGGTATAGAAATATAAATAAATAAAAAATAATCCTGTTCTCCATTGGTTAATTACATACATGTCTGGTTATGATTGGTTAGTTATGTCCGTCCTGCGGGTCGCTACCTTGTATCCAGGAGCTACCACCGGAGAGACACTATATAAGCCCCAAGGGAACTCCAGGGCGGGGCTGGACCAGATCTATACTTCCCACACACCAGTTGGGTAGTCGGGTAGCGCTATGCCCTGGGTCCCTCTACTGCTGAGCTTCATGGTAGCACGTATATTGCCCTAGGTGGGGCAAGAGTCCCGAGGGACTGAATACGCTGGGATTGTATAGCCATCTCGGGATCCGGGAATGCCTTGTAAGCTCATCTCTATTTGACTGTTAATAACTGTTGCTGTTTGTTACATCGTTGTCCTGGACTAGTGCTTATAACAGCCGGATCCAACACTGTCGCAACCCTAACTTTTCAAAATCGCTGTATTCCAACACTCATATGGATACTTGGAATGGAGAAAAGGATTCTTCAGGGCTTCCAGAGAACGGGATTTCTTGCTGATTAAATTCCTGTTCAGCTATCAAAAGCAAGTACATTTCTCAGAATCCTTCTAGATTTGTCCTTCCACAGCCTGATACCCAACAGATGTGCTTGGAGCATAACTCTCATCACCCCATTCAGTACTAATGCACCTGGAACCCAGCAAATCTACAGGGTACCACATTGGGGAAGGTTGCTCATACATATGATGGACTCGGTCCATTAGGAACATCTGAGTTCCATATACATTAATGGGACTTGCACAAGAGCATGGTTGCATCTCTTGCATAATCTACCTAGAAAGAAAACTTCACCTTTCAGTTAGGCTTTTTCAGTCATTGTTCCTAGTCATTGTATCTAACTTTTGCAAATAGAATTGCAAGAAGGACAATACCACTAATACAAATTGGATCAAGGGAGACCAAGCCGGAACAGACTTACCAAAGCACAGGCCAAATTCAGGAGAGAGAAGCACAAGGCCACCGCCATGATGCTCACGACATGGACCAAATCCTCCATGCTGCACAGAATTATGCTGCCATCCAAAACACAGAAAGGCTTGTGCTTTTTAAAAAAATAAAAATAAAAGACGAAGTCCAATCCTTCCCAGACAAATAGCACAAATTATTTCAAGCTCACAAAGGCAAACTGAAGTTGTGTCAGCTGGAGAAACCAGCATCCGAGCTCATCTCTTCATCTGCGAATAAAGCTTTCTGGCTCTTTTCCTCCAAGAGCACGAGCAGAAAACAACCACGAGAAATCACTCCAAAGACCCACCAACGTCAGACACAGGCATTCATTCAGCCAGTTGATAGTTCCTGAGATTACTTAATGACTCTGAGCATCCTCATGCTCTGGTTCATCCATCTCTTTGTACAGCTTTCTTCAGGGAGCCCTTACGGCTTCTCCTGCTACTCCTCGTTCCCCTGCAAATCTGAAGGACAGGCACTTGTTAGCTTACTCCTAGGTGCGAATTTTCCCCATTCCTTTCCATTGCCCTTTTCCTTTGCAAGATCCTCTTGAAAGTTTTTATTTAGTCACCTCTTCCTTTCCAATTTTCAAAAGGCAAAACTCTGACATTCTAACCCAGTGATGGTGAACCTTGGCACTCCAGCTGTTCTTGAACTTTGAACAGCAGGAGTGCTGACTTGGGTTCCTGGGAATTGAAGTACAAGAACAGCTGGAGCGCCTAGGTTCGCCATCACTGTTCTAGCCCCATTGCAAAAAACAACACCGACTTTGCAATTTCTTGGCCAATCTTGATACTGCCTTTTCCCAACCTGATGCCCAGTAGATGTGTTGGACTACCAGGGCCATAACTCCCAGCTTTCACCTCCATCAGCTGCAGTGTCTGTTGTTCCAGGAAGCTGTTTTATACTGATTTAGCTGTACTGGTCCACTGAGTTTAGGAATTGACACTCTTGACCCGTATGGGTGCCAACTTCATTCCTTTGCGATCTAGCATAGGATCTACTCCACTCCCCCAACCCTGCTCTGATTCCTAGAAGCAAAATCTGACAGTAAATCAAACAAACAAACAAACAAACAAACAAAAACCCATTAAAATGTGTACGAGGTTCTGGTTTTAAAGGGACATTAGGAGTTTACTGCTATAATTCAGTGATGCATTTGGGAGACAGGACAGGTGGGTGTAAAATTCCATTCAGACTCATACCTGTCAAGTTTCGGGAAATTTCTTGTCAAACCCCCGTATTTTACACTCTTTTCCACCATCATTCCATATTAGTTAGACTGCAATTAGACTGGAGTTAGACTGGAGGCCAACACAGGATAAGCATAGCTGTCCAGTTTCCTGTTTTGGCTGGGAAATTTCCCTTATTTGACAGAAATTTCCCAAAACTTGACAGGTATGTTTCAGTCTCTGGACTAATTTTCAGTGGCTCTCTGGGGTTTTAAGTAGGGACTGTTCACAGTCCTACCCAGTGATGCACTGCAAAAAAATTTACTACCCCCACCCTGGGCGTGGCTAACTCTGTGGGCATGGCTAACTCTGTGGGCCATGCCCACTTGGCCAGCCACACCATGGCCTGGGGTAGCGAGGTGGGCATGGCTGGTCAAGTGGGTGTGGCCTGGGGGGGAATTTCCGCTACTGGTTCCCGGGATCCAGTGGGAACCTGGAGCAGTACACCACTGGTCCTACCTAGTAATCTTATGCATTCATCCATAGCCCTTGTGGGTTCAAGGGGTGCAATTCAACACCAGGCAAGCTTCGACAGGGAGAAATTTCCAGAGCGGGGGGTGGGTGGTGTCACCACCAAGAAGGCATTTTATGCTATCAGTGCTCTGAAATAAGTTTTCATATTTCAGAGGCTGGTAGCTTTCTTGGCCTAAAGACATTCTGAAAGGCATCCTGCTCCCACAAAATGGCAGGTTGATGTTTCCTGAGCTTCAGTTGCTAATATCCTCTCTGCGCATCCAGTACATTAAAAACGATTCTGGTTTGGACTACTTGTATGTTCAGCAGCTTCTAGCCAGGGAGGTTTGCAGTGCTCTTGGTGAACTGATTTAAATATCTCAAGTGGAAACAACACAGTGAATTCCTTTATTTTTAATAGATGGAAACCTGTGTGTTCCATGCTCGATATGAGCAATCCAGAGCAGGAGTTCCCAACCTAAGGCCCACGGGCTGGATCCAGCCCACAGCACCATTTCATGCCCCCCCCCCCAATCCAAGGGCATTTGAGAAACAAAATGGCCACCTCTTTGAAGCTTTTGGGACAAAATGGCCACCCCCATCATGCAGGTAGGACAGAATGGCTGTCAGGTCCTCAAAGCTGACTGAGAGAGCGTGACCTTGAAAAGGTTGGGAACCCCTGATCCAAAGGATAAGTTTTGGATTCTGCAAACTTTTGAAAGAGGGTAAAACTGGAGTTAAACTGGAACGGATGAGAAATCCCAGTGGGTAGAAATCCTCATTTCTGGGTATGACAATTTTCCTTATAAACAGGGAACCACTGTGTTTATTTTCATTATTTTGTTCTATGCGTTTACAATGAATGTCTATGCCAGGGGTGCCCAAACTATGGCCTGTGGGCTGGATTTGGCCCATGGGCTGTAGTTTGGGCACCACTGGTTTAAGCAGAGAAAATTGCAGCCTAAAAATATATCTCATCCTGTTGCAAAACAGATTGCAAGGTGCGTTTTACTTCCGCTTCCGGTGGGAGGAACGGCCTGCTGGACCACGTGACCAGCCCACGGCCCAAAAAGTTTGGGCACCCCTGGTCTATCCCCTTAGTTTCCATTGGGTGCAATGTATCTAAGGGCCTAGTAAACAAAGTGCCATACTTTCTTGAAATAATTACTGTATTACAGAATTTAGTGGCAGTTAAAGGTTTCCCTTGCTTGAAAGCCAGTCGTATCCGACTCTAGGGTCAGTCCTCAGCTCTGTTTCAAAGCCGAAGAGCCAGCGCTGTCTGCTTCTGCAGACATTTCCGTGGTCATGTGGCAGGCATGACTAGACACCGGAGCACACGGAACGCTGTTACCTTCCCACCGATGTGGTCCCTACTTATCTACTTGCAATTTCTTGCTTTTGAACTGCTAGGTTGGCAGGAGCTGGGACAAAGATGGGAGTTCATTCCGTCCTGCAGTACTCGGGAATCGAACTGCTGACCTTCTGCCTCCCAGTCAGCGTCTTAGCCACTTGAGACACTGTAAATATGCATAGGAATGTATAAGCTCCCTTTCAATCTTCTCTTTAAGAGCAATGGGAACCCAGCCAGAGTTGGGAGGAACTGGTTTTGCATCTGGTTACTAAATTGCTGCCAAAGTGATACACAGGCTTGGACAACAATTCTATACATGCCTATCTGAGAAAAAGTCACACTGCTGCAGTGCCAAGGGATGCTCTTCAGTGTAAACAAACGTAGGATTAAAAGATATGCCTGCCAAGGACTCTTCCACTGTTTGCTTTGCAAACCTGGCTTTGTCCCCATCCATTAAAAACCCCTTTACTTAGCCACTCCCTGAACAAACATGGAAGCCTCCTGTTGTTGCATTTTAGGCCTAAACTAAATGGTTGCGATTTAGAACCTTCACACCTGTTGGAGTCCCTCTCCTTGATAAATCATGTTTGAATGACATGGTTCTTAAAGAGGGGCAGGCTCAAGGGAAGTGCAAAAGATGGGCTTGAGAAACCAGTATTTGTTTTTTGTTTGTTTGTGAATAACCCAAATTTATGGAACACTACCACCTTATGTTCATCAGGCCCTTTCCTTGCAAGCATTCCACAAGTTAGCAGAAGCTGAACTTTATAAGGAAACATTTAAGAACTTGTTGCCCCAGATTTATATTTTCCTCTGCAGAAATTATTTTTTATCTTTCTGCCATCATTGTATCTGTTTCATGTCTGTTTGTCTGATAGATAGATAGATAGATAGATAGATAGATACATACATACATACATACATACATACATACATACATACATACATACATACATACATACAGTAGATAGATAGATCAAAATTTCCCCAGATCAGGTTCCCTCTGGATTATTGGGCTACCACAGCCAGAGACCATGCTAGTTGTTGACTGTGAATGTTCTAGTCCAGCACATCTAGTTTAGTTTAGTTTAGTTTAGTTTAGTTTAGTTTAGTTTAGTTTAGTTTAGTTTAGTTTAGTTGTTGGGATCTGTTGAAATACAGAGATCTTAAATCAGGTGTGGTGATTTAGCTTCCTTTTATGTTACTAATTCTGGTTTTTACCACTACCACTACTACTACTACTACTACTACCACCACTGCTGCCGCCGCTGCCACCACCACCACCACCACCACAACAACAACAACAACAACTTTGTGTCAGAAATTATTCTGGGTTGAATTATTCTGGGGATGCCCGAATTAGGCTCCTATCATTATCCCCAAGATCATTTCCCACCGAAAAGATCCTATTTATCTACTTGCAATTTCTTGCTTTCAAACTGCTAGTTTGGCAGGAGCTGGGACAGAGACGGAAGCTCAAACTGTCATGCAGTGCCCAGGTCTCGAACTGCCAATTTGCCAGCATTCCAGCTAACAAGGCGGGCTTCTTAACCACTGAGGAGCGGCAGTCTATTATAAATCTTTCGTTCTAAAAAGAGAACAGAGCCCAACTGTGTGCAACTCTTCGCAAGAAACAATCTCAACATTTATTTTTAACTGAAAAAATACAAACTGTGAGGTTTCCCAACCCAGATCGGAAACAGAATATGCAAAGAGGAAAGATTTAATCCATTTGTTAATCCTGAAAAATCGGGATGTAGGGGCAGTTGAGTCAATAATCCCATGGGAAACAATGGGATTTTTTGTTTATTTATTTGTTTGTTTGATTATTGCTACTTCCTCTGTGCTGTTGTTGTTACATGCTGTCAAGTTGCTTCTGACCCATCATGATCCTGTGAATGAATGATTTCTAAGATGTCCTATCCCTAACAGGCAGCCCTGCTGAGCTCTTAGAAACTCAAGGCTGTGGGTTCCTTAAGAAGTAAATACATCTCATGCTTAGTCTTCCTCTTTTCCTGCTGCCTTCCACTTTTCCAAGCATTATATTTTTCCAGGGAGTCTTGCCTTCTCGTGGTGTGCCCACAGTACAACTAAAATTTCATCATTTTTGCTTCAACAGTTTTGTTGATCTTGGCTTTGGCCTCCAACGATACATCATTACACTGGATTATCTTTTCCAATTCCTCCATAGCCACCTTTAAAATTTGCAGTTATCTTCTGATTTCTTGGCTGAAGCCTCCATTTGAATTGAGAGGGTCTTCCTGTGTGTGGCAAATGCTTTTTCCCCTTCAGAATTTCAATAGATGAGATCAGAGTTAAATCTCTTTTCTTGACATGTGATAATCCTAGTCCAGATAGAGGGAGGGATGTTCTTATTTTAATTGTTAAATAAATTATTTGTCATCATTTCAAGTTACATACTGGCATCTAGTTATGTTCTCAATAATTTGCACTGGACACACACAGAGAACAGGCCCATAGTCTTAATTTAAATGAAAGCCAGCCGTATCTGACTCTAGGGTGCAGTGTTCATCTCCAATTACAGCCAAAGAGCTGTCTGAGTCTGCAGATGTTTCTGTTGTCATGTGTGTAATGTCCAAGTGTTACCTCACTTCAAAGGGACACAGCGCGTGAAGTGGATCCGCCAGAGGGGCGCCCTCTTCAAAGGAGGGGCACATTTCAAAGCGGCGCAGGAGACCAAATGGTGGTAGTAAACTGTGATTGTCCGCTGGTATGTTCCCTTGTTGTTGAAATGGAAAACCTCTGAATATAAGATACCATCTTTCCCCACATAAGTGAGTCTTGTCTCCCGATCGGAATAAAGAATCATCTATGCTTAACCCACACTCTGCTTCCTAGTCTAATACTTGCGAGAATCTAACATTGGCGACGAAGGTGGGATATGGCTGCTACTGCATCTTCTATCGGACCGTTTGACATTGCAAAGCCGGAGGCATGGCCCATGTACGAGATCCAGTTCGAGAACTTTGTAATCGCTGGGAGATTGAGGATGAAGGGCGACAGAAGGCGTTGTTCCTGGCCCATTGTGGTTTGCCCACGATTGAGCTGGCCGGGCATCTGCTGCTGCCACAGGCACTGAGGGAAGCCCCATTGGCCGACATCCTGGCGGTGCTCCGAGAACACTTCAAGCCCGTCGTTTCCATCTTTCCAGCCAGGGTTGCCTTTTACCGGCGAGATCAGAAGGAGGGGGAGTCGGTCGCTGAGTACGTTGCGGCTCTTCAACATGCTGCCGTGCCGTGCCAATGGCATGACCTGGAGGAGGCCTTAAGAGACCGGCTTCTCGTGGGCCTCAGGGACGAAGCTACTCAGCGGCGGCTGATGAAGAGAAATAGGTTGACTTTTGCCCAGGTCCTGGAAGAAGCTCTGGCGTCCGAGGCTGCACACGCTGGGGTGAAAATCCTCCATGCCAAAACTGCTGCTCCTGCCCGTGGAGAGTCGGCCGTCCAGCTGCATCAGTGCACTACTCCAGTGGATACAGACAATGCGGAAGAGGAGGGTACTGTCGGGATGGTTCGCCAGCAAACCCCCCAAGCTTCAAGGAGCAACATCGCGCCATGCCAAGGCTGTGGGGGAAGGCACCTCTGCTCACGGTGCCCGTTCAAGACTGCCGAATGCCACAAGTGTGGGCGGAAGGGGCACATTGCACGGGTGTGCCGCCAGCGATCCGAAGGTCACCCCGGGGACAGAGGTCAGCGCAGGATGGAACACCCAATTTCCAAGGTCCGCGTTGGAAGGAAGACATCATCTGGTGTACAGTCAGTGTCCGGGAGGTTCTTCGTCGATGTTCGCCTCCAAGGGTGCCCCGTCTGCATGGAGATCGACTCAGGGTCATCATACTCAATCATCTCACAGAGGGAATTCTTTCAACTTCCTCCAGCAGACTGGCCGAAACTGCGGGCTCTGCAGGTCAACCTGACCGATGTGCAAGGTCGACACATTGCGGTGTTGGGAATCGGCAATTTTGATGTGCGGTTCAAGGCCATCTCAGCAAAGCTTCCCCTAGTCATGGTGAAGACCGGTAGGAATAACCTTTTGGGTGTGCAGTGGTTTGGGCCCCTGGGTATTGGGTTTTCGGGAATTAATGCAGTTAAGGCTGACCCCATTCAGGCTGTGTGTGAACGCTATCCAGATGTTTTCCGTCCCAGGCTGGGTACGTTCAAGGGGGCCCCTGTTAATTTTGAGCTGGACCCAACTGTCCAACCCATTCGCATGAAGCCACGGAGGGTGCCGTTTGCACTGAAAGACCGCATTGAAGCAGAGCTGGACAAGCTGGTGGCACAGGGCATTCTGGAGCCCATGGACTCTGCTCCATGGGAGACACCTATAGTCACTGCTATCAAGGCGAACGGGGACATCCGCATCTGCGCGGACTACAAATGCACGATTAATAAGGCTATCCGAGCTAATTCTTATCCTGTTCCAGTGGTTAGCCACTTGCTGGCCACCCTCCATGGGGGAAAGTGTTTTGCTAAACTGGACTTAGCCCAAGCATATCAGCAAGTGCCTGTTAGCCCGGAATCTGCGTTGTGTCAGACTATTACTACTCATAAGGGTGCATTCCGTGTGAACCGTCTTCAGTTCGGGGTTAGTGCAGCGCCGGGTCTTTTTCAGGCTCTTGTGGAAAGGTTATTGAAGGGTCTCCCTGGGGTGCTGACTTTTTTTGACGACGTATTGATATCTGGGACAGACAAGGGGACCTGGCCACTAAACTGGGGAAGGTGCTGGAGCGTTTCCATAATGCGGGATTGCGGGTAAAAAGGGAGAAGTGTTGTTTTTTTGCTCATGAGGTTGAATTCTTGGGGTTCAAAATCACCCCTACCGGCATCAAGCCCTCTGACTCCAAAGTTCAGGCAGTCTGGGAAGCCCCACGTCCCACTTCAAAGACTGAGCTCCAGGCATTTTTGGGTCTCTTAAACTTCTATCACTCCTTTCTACCCCGAAAGGCGACTGTAGCTGAGCCCCTGCATCAGTTGCTGAGGAAACAGGCGGTGTGGCAGTGGGGGCCTCCCCAGGAAAAGGCATTCCGGGAAGTCAAGGACTTTGGATGCTGTCCTTACACATTACGATCCGGAGAAGCCCCTTTTGCTTGTATGTGATGCCTCGCCGGTGGAGGTTGGGGCTGTTCTGTGCCATGACATGGGGGGAGGGAAAGAAACGCCTATCGCATATTACTCCAGGTCGTTAATGGTGGCTGAAAAAAACTATGCTCAGATTGATAGAGAGGCGCTGGCCATAATCGCTGGAACTAAGAAATTTCATGACTTCATTTACGGAAGGGCTGTCACGATTATCACAGACCACAAACCGCTCCTAGGTATATTTGTGCCAGACAAGCCCACCCCCCAAATCCTGTCTCCGTGGATGTTACGCTGGGCAATGTTCCTTCAGGCGTACCAGTACACGCTCCAACATCGCCCAGGTATCAGCATTAGCCACGCAGATGCTCTGTCCAGATCCCCTGTTGAATATGTGGGTCGAATTGAGACGGAAGGACAGGTCCTTATGTTGGATGTGTTAGACTCTCCCCCGATCTCCGCTGCTGACATAGCAGCCCAAACAAAAAAAGACCCTCTCCTGTCAAAGGTTGTCATGTGGGTTCAGAAGGGGTGGCCATCGCCACCAACCCCTGAGGAATTCAGGGTGTTCTACTCCAAGAGAAACGAACTGTCACTGGAGCAGGGTTGTTTGGTTTGGGGGGACAGAGTAGTCATCCCATCTGCACTTCGGAACAATGTGCTCCGCACGCTCCATGTTAGCCACCCAGGTATTGTCAGGTCAAAAGCACTAGCGCGAAGCTACTTCTGGTGGCCCCGATTAGACCTGGACATTGAGGCTTGGGTGGGGAAATGCAGGGACTGTCAGGCTTCAAGGCCCGAAGAACCACGTCTTCCCCGCAGGGAATGGGATACGGCCAGAGGCCCCTGGTCTCGGATTCATATAGATTTTGCTGGTCCTTTCAGGGGAACAACACTTCTGATTATTGTAGATTCCTTTTCCAAGTGGGTAGATGTCATCCCAGTGTCAGGAACTTCCTCTGCCACCACAATCTGCAAATTAAGGCGGGTCTTTAGTACTCTAGGCCTGCCCGACATCGTGGTGACCGACAACGCGTCGAGTTTCATGTCGGCAGAATTCCAGGATTTCCTAAATCGTAATGGGATTAGACACCTCACGGCCGCTCCTTTTCACCCTGCTACAAACGGTCAAGCCGAGAGGCAGGTACAGACGGTCAAAGACGCGCTCTCACGCATGGGACCTGGGGATTTGGAGCTGCAGTTGTGTCAATTTTTGCTGTCCTACAGGGTCACCCCATTGGCCTCAGGGCTGTCGCCAGCCGAACTGTTAATGAAAAGGAAGCTGCCGACTGTTTTTGACCGTTTAGATCCTCAGCGCCAAGAGGATCGGGGCCTCATTATAGATATTCCGAATTTAAAAGGTTTTGAGGTGGGGCAACCAGTCCACTGCAGGAATTATGCCAACGGGCCTCCATGGTTGGGTGGGGAAGTGTTGGAACAGACTGGCCCGGTGTATTACAGAGTGCAAATGGAGAATGGCGCGATTTGGAGGAGACACACAGATCAAATGCGGCTCCGGGTCCTGGGGCAGAACTCTAACTCTGGCCCAGGGAGGGAGCCACAAGGGGAAACAAGGGGAGATATGGAGAGTGATATTGAGTGGGAATTAATCAGTGACCCCCTGCCCACGTCTTCCCCAGAGCCCGAGGCGGGAGGGGAGGCTACCCCGAGCTCAGAGGCAGGAACGGAAGGGGGGCCACTCTGAGCTCTCCCCCCACTTCCGAACCAGTTGGTGTGTCCGTTGAGCCTACCCCGGTGCCAGAGACGCACGGGCGGCCCAGACGAGTTTGTGGGCCACCCATTCGTTGGGGAAAGGTTGTTTCTCACTGAAGGGGGAGGGATGTAATGTCCAAGTGTTACCTCACTTCAAAGGGACACAGCGCGTGAAGTGCATCCGCCAGAGGGGCGCCCTCTTCAAAGGAGGGGCACATTTCAAAGCGGCGCAGGAGACCAAATGGTGGTAGTAAACTGTGATTGTCCGCTGGTATGTTCCCTTGTTGTTGAAATGGAAAACCTCTGTATATAAGATACCATCTTTCCCCACATAAGTGAGTCTTGTCTCCCGATCGGAATAAAGAATCATCTATGCTTAACCCACACTCTGCTTCCTAGTCTACTACTTGCGAGAATCTAACAATGTGGCAGGCATGACTAGACATTGGAGTGCATGGAACACTGTTACCTTCCCACCAAAGTGGTAACTATTTATCTACTTGCAATTTTTTTGCTTTCACACTGCTAGGTTGACAGGAGACGGGAGCTCATTCCATCATAGAGCACTCAGGTCTCGAATAGCTGACCTATTGACCTTCCAGTCAATACGGCAGCTGTAGAAGAAGATCTATACTGTTTCTAGATCTAGATACTGTATAGAGAGAATTTGGAATGAATACGCATTAATAAACTTCACAGATGGCTAGCCAAAGACATTACAGTATTAGTGGCACAAATATAAATAGCACCCCCCTCAATAGAAATGGCAGAGAATAATATTCAATGCCAATGACATTAGTTCAATATATTAAATGGAGGTTTGCCCAAATACTTCTTCCCCCTACCAACAAAAGGTGTATATGGAAGAATGGAGGGTATTTGTTTCAAAACTAACCTCAATCTAGTTAAGACTGTTCTGGCAGGAGTTCTTTATGATATTACTGTAGCTGTTCAAATAGGATTTTAGTTCATACCTGTCAACCGCAGTTCTGGAAAATATGGGACCTGCGCAAACGGTTCTGCGCAGGTCACCTTCTACGCAACCTGCGCAGAACAGTTCTGCGCAGATCGCCTTCTACGCATGCATAGAAGGCTTTTACGCTTGCGTAGAACCCTTCTACGCAAGCGTAAAAGCCTTCTACGTATGCGTAGAAGGCGATCTGAGCAGAAGGGCTGCGCAGTACCTCTTTTTCCCCGCTGCCAATTCCGGGGTTTTGGCAGCTGCGGGCGGGAAATGGCGCAAATCAGCGCCGAAAATCGGGAAATCCCGGTCAATCCGGGAAGGTTGACAGGTATGTTTCAGTTGGATCTGCAAAGACTGTCCTATCTATCGCTGAAGCTGGTGTTTGTCTGTTATAAATTGTTCTGCTGGGAATAGAGAATCAGAGATCAAAATGAACCAATTGCATCTCAGTTACAAAACCAAACAACCCACTCGCCTAATATTGTTGAGATGTAACTTTTGCCATCCTTCCAAAAGCTCATTAATAAGCATTGATGATATTTCAAAATTTTCCCAAGCAACTGTGCAAAGATATGCTGTATATAGGCTGCATCCATTCCAAATTGTGTAAATCCTGTAAGGTGATTTAAATTAGCAATAAAGTTTGCTAAAAATTAAAGGGTGAGGATGACATAACTTGTGAATCAGCATTCAGGTTTATATATATATTCTTCAAGTGCTGTATCGATTCCGGATATTGGCTATCATCATGACAGTAGTCCTAGTGCGTATCTATTCCGGATATTGGCTATCATCATGACGGTAGTCCTCCTGTATTTAACTCCTCGGAACAGTTCTTCCAAGGCCATTCCACCCCAGTATCTCAGGTTCTCCTTCGTATAGTTTGTGAATCCCCACTATTGGGTTATGCGCCTGCGCATAACATCGATGTTCTGCGCAGGCGCATAACCCAATAGTGGGGATTCACAAACTATATACTCGAAGAACGAAAGTTATCACTGGTAAGTGAAACCGAACTTTCTTCAGCCATGAAGTCTGTCTACGTCCAGGGCCTCTCTTCCCAGGGATCTTCCTTTGCATAACGAGTTGGAGTATCCTATACGGTACGTCATGTCGTTATATATATTATCTATGGAAAAGAGCCACATGCTTTTTCTCATTCTAAATATTGAATTGATTATATTAGTTGCAATAAAAGCATTTTAAAAAGGAAAAGAAAAGAAAAACTCTTTTGAGGGGGCACCCGGATTTGAACCAGGGACCTCTTGATCTGCAGTCAAATGCTCTACCACTGAGCTATACCCCCTCTGCTGGTCATACCACTTTGTGGAGCTTCTCTTATCCATTCAAGGGAACAACTCAGGTTTTCTACGTTGGAATGTAAAGTGTTGATGCAGGGGTTGCATAGTGGCCAAAATGTTCAGCAGGAAAAAATAACTAGCCGATCTGGTAAACAGAAGGCGTGCTCGCAGCAACGGATAATACAGCTTTAACTACTGGGATGAAGGAGAAAGAAAGCAAGAAATACAAGTTAAGACAGTGCAATAATTTATCATGCCCCCAGCAAGATAGTAACAGAACCTTTTTGACAAATGACTCTAAAAACATTCCTACTATCGTTTTTTGGGAGCGTAGTAACCAAGGAGAAGGAAGTGGAAGGAAAAAGAGTTCTAAAGCGCAGGCATGAGCCAAGTTTATGTACAAATTTTTTTTTTTAAACAGATTGATTCTGTCTACATAGGCACCCAGAAAAATATATTGATTCAAGTTTCAGGCTGCTGCTGCTGATTACTATTTTTAATACTGTAAAAAAGATTCTGAACTCCACACTTTTTGCATGTAACGTACTGTACTTTTGCTGTAAATGCAAATTCTTTCTAGCTCTTACTGACACAGAGGGCAAAATTACAAGGAAGATAGAGGCAAAACAAGAGCAATGGTAATACAGTGATTGGTTATCCAATTAATGTTTTTACTGGATGATTTTCGGTAAAACGTTTCCCTTGCTCGAAAGCCAGTCGTATCCGACTCTAGGGTTCAGTGCTCAACTCTGTTTTTTATTTTATTATTTGTTTATTTTATTCTGATCTTTTACACACACACACACACACACACACACAGAGTATATTGTAAGCCGCCCTGAGTGGTGCTCGCATCAAAAGGGTGTGGTATAAATGTGAATAAATAAATAATATCTAGTTACTTTTTCTCTTCCTGTAGCCTTCATGGTTCCCTAGGCAATTTAAGAATTCAGCGTGTGGCACTTTTATGGTGCCACAAGACTCGTTATTACTTTGTTCCTCCAAGTAACTTTTATCTCCGTTTGGAAGGAATTATTGCCCCCTCTGGTAACTTGAAAGAATGCACCCCCTGCACTATCTATCTATCTATCTATCTATCTATCTATCTATCTATCTATCTATCTATCTATCTATCTATCTATCTATCTATCTATCTATCTATCTATCTATCTATCTATCTATCTATCACGTTGACTGGGAGGCAAAAGATCAGCAGTTCGATTCCAGAGTACTGCAGCACGGAATGAGCTCCCATCTTTGTCCCAGCTCCTGCCAACCTAGCAGTTCGAAAGCAAGACATTGCAAGTAGATAAATAGGGACCACTTTGGTGGGAAGGTAACAGCGTTCCGTCAGCTCCGGTGTGTAGTCATGCCTGCCACATGACCACGGGAACTCTGCAGCAGCAGACAGCGCTGGCTCTTCGGCTTTGAAACAGAGATGAGCACTGCACCCTAGAGTCGGATACGATTGGCTTTCGAGCAAGGGAAACCTTTACCTTTTATCTCTCTCTCTCAATCTCCAAAAGGTGTATATCAGTGTTTCCCAACTTTAGTTTTTTGGACTTTAATTCCCCAGAGCACTGATCAGCTTAGGTTTCTGGGAATTGAAGTCCCCTGGGCCCTGAGGGGCCTGTGCCCCACGTTGGGATACACTGGTATATATGGAAGAATGCAGGGGATTTCAAAACAAACCTCAAACCAGTTAAGACTGAACTGGCAGGAATTCTTTCTTTATTATTATTATTATTATTATTATTATTATTATTATTATTATTATTATTATTATTATTATTATTATTATTATTATTATTATTATTATTATAGATGTTCAAATGGGATTTCAATTGGATTTGCAAAGACCTTCCTATCTCTCGCTGAAAGTGTTTGCATGTTATAAATTGTTCTGCTGGAAAAAGAGCATCAGAGCTCAAAACCAAAGAATTGCGTCCCAGTTACAAAACCAAATAGCCTACTACTATTATTGAGATGTAATTTTCCCCCCAACCTCGCAGTTCGAAAGAAAGAAATTGCAAGTAGATAAATAGGGACCACTTCGGTGGGAAGGTAAACAGCGTTCCAAGCACTCCGGTGTCTAGTCATGCCTGCGCTGCGTGTCCACGGAAACGTCTGCACATGCACATAGCACTGGCTCGAATTGGCTATAAACGGAGATGAGCACCGAACCCTACAGTCGGATACGATTGTCTTTCGAGCAAGGGCGACCTTTACCTTTACTATTTTTGCCATCCTTCCAAAAGCTCGTTAGTTAAAGGTAAAGTTTTCCCTTGCTCGAAAGCCAGTCGTATCCGACTCTAGGGTGCAGTGCTCATCTCTGTTTCAAAGCCGAAGAGCCAGCGTTGTCTGCTTCTGCAGACGTTTCCGTGGTCATGTGGCAGGCATGACTAGACACCGTAATAAGCGTTAATAATATTTCAAATTTTCCCCAAGCAATCGTGCAAAGGTATATACAGTACAGGTATATAGGTTGCAGCTATTCCAAATGACGTAATATCCTGTAAAGTGATTTAAATTAGCAATAAATCTTGTTGTCCATATGGGCGAGGATGACGTAACGTGTAAATCAGCATTCCAGTTTATATATATTATTTACGGGAAACGTCCGCATACTTTTTCCCACTCTAAATATTTAGTTGATTATACAGTATTAATTGCAGAATAAGCATTAAAAAAAGAAAAAGGAAAGGAAAAACTTTATCGAGGGGGCACCCGGATTTGAACCAGGGACCTCTTGATCTGCAGTCAAATGCTCTACCACTGAGCTATACCCCCTCTGCTGGTCGTAGCGGTTCGTGGAGCGTCTCTTATCCTTTCAAGGAAACAAGCTCTAGCTTTCCACGTTGTAATGTAAAGTGTTGACGCAAGGGTTTGATAGTCGCCAAAATGTTAAGTAGGAAGAAATAATTAGGTACCAAAACTAGCCGATCTGGTAAACAGAAGGCGTGCTCGCAGCAACGGATAATACAACTTTAACAACTCACTGGGATGAAGGAGAAAGAAAGCAGGGAAAACAAGTTAAGACAATTCAATTTATGTCCCCAAGCAAGATCGGAAGATATTAACAGAACCCTTTTGACAAATAATGACTCTAAAAACATCCCTAGTATTGTTTTTGTCTGCAAAGGCATATCGAAAAGATACTGATCCATGTTTCAGGCTGCTGATTTTTAGCCTTTTTAATAGTTGTAACTGTAAAATGGATTACATAGACTAGCATCTGTCGTTGGGTGCAACTCGTGTCCAGTAATGCATTTTTTGTTCGAAAGCAAGAAATTGCAAGTAGATAAATAGGGACCACTTTGGTGGGAAGGTAACAGCGTTCCGTGCGCTCCGGTGTCTAGTCATGCCTGCCACATGACCACGGAAACGACTGCAGAAGCAGACAGCGCTGGCTCTTCGGCTTTGAAACAGATGAGCACTGCACCCTAGAGTCGGATACGACTGGCTTTCGAGCACGGGAAACTTTTACCTTTACCTTTAAATGCAAATTATTTCTTCCTCTTACTGGCACCGAGGGCAAGATTTACAAAAAGGATAGAGGCAAAAGAAGAGCAGTGGCAATAATATCCAGTTATCTTTTCTCTTCCTATAGTCTTCATTGTTCCCTAGGCAACTTAAGAATTCTGCATATGACAAGTTTTGTTGTTGTTGTTCAGTCGCACAGTCGATTCCGACCCTTTGCGACCCCATGGACCATTTTCCTCCAGGCACCTCTGTCCTCCACCATCCTCCTCAGCCCGCCCAGCTCTGTGCCCATTGTATCTTCTACAATACCATCTAGCCATCTCATCTTTGGACGCCCCCTTCTTCTCTTGCCCTCCACCTTTCCCAGCATCAAAGCCTTCTCAAGTGAGTCCTCTCTTCTCATTTGATGTCCAAAGTACTTTAGCTTCATCTTCACTATTTGTCCCTCCAATGAACAGTCTGGGTTGATTTCCTCCAGTGTTGACCTATTTGTTCTCCTCGCTGTTCATGGGACTCTCAAAACTCTCCTCCAACACCACATCTCAAAGGCATCTATTCTTCTGCGCTCAGCCTTCCTAATGGTCCACCTCTCACACCCATACATTACCACTGGGAATACCATTGCTTTGACTATGCAAATTTTTGTTTTCAAGGTGATGTCTCTGCTTTTCACTATATTCTCCAGGTTTCTCATAGCTTGTCTCCCCATAATCAGTCGTCCTTTTATTTCATGGCTACAGTCACCATCTGAAGTGATCTTAGACCCCAGGAAAGTAAAATCTGTCACTGCTTCTACTTCTTCCCCATCTATTTTCCAGGGACTGATCGGACCTGTTGCCATTATCTTGGTTTTCTTGATATTAAGTCTCAAGCCAGCTTTTGCACTTTCCTCCTTCAACCCAATCAAGAGGTTCTTTAGGTCATTTATACAATATTTGAACCCAAAGGCCATTTCTGGCATTGAGGCAGCCTATCCTCAGCGATTTTCCTTTGGTTGTTATGGCGGGGGAAACGGTAAACTTTTTTTATTGATTCATTCTTGCTGCAGATTTATCAAAATCTTTTATTTCCTTTGGCAAGTAGGCAAAAGCCTGCATCTTCAGGCAGGCTCCCTCTCCATCTTCCTATAAGAGAGTTTCTTTTTAAAAGCATATCAGAGAGTAAATAAAACAGAACAGCAAAAAGAGACAAAAATCTTGTGGCACCTTAAGGACGAACTCCTGTATTTAATTGTTAAATGTGAGCTTTTGTGGACGAAATCCACTTCATAATTTAAAAAAGAGGATTGTTTGTACTTTGATGTTTTTCAATATGCTTTTATGCATTTTTATGTATTATGTTTACCATCTTATTTGTTTAATTATTTTTTAATACAGTAAAACTATATTACACTACCTAGTGTTCTTTTTATATTGTAAATTTATAAACTACTACTGGGAACAGGAGAAGGCATACATGGAATTTCTGTCTGCCATCACAAATAACTTGACAGACAAGATATTAGCAGTTTATTGCTCTATCTATAGCTGAAGTCACTTTGTGGGCTTCATTTCTAAAACTTTGCTAGCATAACTAACTTTGCGTGGAAGCTGATGTTAAGGTTTAGTTGTACAAATTCCCCCCACCACTCTTTTACTAATACTGAATTATTTGGTTTATTTTATATCCTACTTTACTCTCCAAATTCAGACTCAAGGTAGTTCACAATGAGATTAATCGAATGGAACAGGTAAAAGAACAAAATGTTATAACTCTAACATACAATTAAACTAATTTTAATATTCGAACAGTTTTTGCAGCTGTTTAACTGGTCTAACACCAGTCTGTTTCCCAATGGGAACAAAATGGGCAATTTACACCAAACGACACCAATTTCTAGCAGCAAAGAAATACAACCATACTGTATATTAATGCAAATACACATGGATCACAAACCCACCCATCCCCCATTTGTGGAAACCATGCAAAGAGTTTGAGAATTTCCCTCTGGACAGCCACAGGGAACTGGAAGATGCTGTATTTGCATGTTTGCTTAAAGATTTAGGGATTCTCTTCTCAGCTGGACCACTCTATCCAGAGGAAAAGATGCTAAAGAGATCAGGTAGGTAAACATGTCATTTGCAACCCCATTAAGGAAGGTGTTAAAACCATTACTGGGAGGAGATGAGCAAAAGGATGATGAGGTGTGAGAGGAAATTTGTTTAGATAAACATTCACAGGTTGACACATAAACACATCCTATGTGTATCTAATTGAGTTAGCCCAGTCCACCCCAGCAGAGGCCATAATTAACCTGTTAGCCTTTATGGCACCACAAGACTTCAACACAAGACATCAACAATTCGAGATATGCAGACAATACTACCCCAGTGATGGCAAACCTTTTCGAAACCAAGTGCCCAAACTGCAACCCCAAACCCACTTATTTATTACAAAGTGCCAACAATAGCAACAGGGAAGGAAATGCTCCCACTGGGCTGCTGGACAGAGTGAACTTTGTTTTGCGGTGACCACATGGGTGTTCACAGAGAGGGGATTCCAAGTGCCACCTCTGGCATGCGTGCCATGGGTTCACCACCACTGTACTACCCTAATGGCAGAAAGTAAGGAAGACCTAAAGAAAATCCTGCTTAGGTTAAAAGAAGAGAGTGCAAAAGCTGCCTTGAGACTCAATATCAAGAAAAACAAGATAATGGCAACAGGCCCTATCAGATCCTGGAAAATAGATGGGGAAGAATTAGAAGCAGTGACAGATTTTACTTTCTTAGGATCAAAGATCACCACAGATGGAGATTACATCCATGAAATAAAAAGGTGACTGATTCTTGGGGGACAAGCTATGAGAAACCTGGGGAACATAGTGAAAAGTAGAGACATCACCTTGCAAACAATAATTCACATAGTCAAAGCAATGGTATTCCCGGTGGTAATGTATAGTTGTGAGAGTTGGACCATTAGGAAAGCTGAGTGCAGAAGAATAGATGCCTTTGAAATGTGGTGCTGGAGGAGACTTTTGAGAGTACCCTGGACAGCAAGGAGAACAAATAAGTTGATCTTAAAGGATAGCATGCCCTATATAGAGCAATACAATAGCTAGAATGGCGATAGTATCTAAGAAGATGATTTTGAGCATTTGGTATGGTCAAAGAAGAAGGAAGGGGCAAGGGGCAGACAAGGCATAGCTTGCAAAAGTTACTTTGTGGCCTACAACTTCCTGCCTACCCCAACTTTCCAGACGTTATGTTTCCCTGATAAACATCCATTTGGCTGATGGTCTGACCAGACATCCCGCTACAGTAATGGAGTAGACCAGTGTTGGTGAACCTTGGCACTTCAGGTGTTCTTCGACTTCAATTACCAGAAGCCCAAGTCAGCATTCCTGCTGATCTGGGCTTCTGGGAATTGAAGTTCAAGAACAGCTGGAGTGCCAAGGTTTGCCATCACTGGAGTAGACCGTACAACCAGCGACTCAATGCTGAGTGTTGGGTGGTGGTAAGAAAAGGGAAACAAGCCACCACCTGATCAATTGGCGTACTGGATAGAAAATTATTAAAGTGTGTATGTGTACTAAATAAACAGAGATTATGTAAGAATAATATATTAATGTAAACACCTAATCAATGTGGAAATAATGAGAGTCTTGTTTTATGTTCTATATAATGTCTTCTACTGATGTCTATTATAATTTTGTAGTTTAGTTGCACTTTTCATTTCTTTCTGATTCTCTTCACTTCATTCTTTTTTTGTGTTTTGTAAGTTTCAATAAAGTCAATAAAATTTTAAAAAAGTAAAAATAAATAAATAAATAACCTGACTCCCTAAAGGGGCCAATGGCTACGGATGAATGATCTCCTTTAGATGGGATGATGGCCCCTTCACTGGAGAAAATGCCACTGAAAACCATCATATCAGGCCCAACGGCAAAATGAGTGGAAGAGGAAACACTTTACTATTCTGATTCCCTACGATCATGGAGGCGGAAGAGGTCATGTCAGATGAACTGGCAGTGAATGTGCACCTTGTTAATATCTTCAAGGCTGTGGCAGTCCTTTGCAGCCCCAGTGTCAAATCCAGTAGTGGCATTCAGAAGGTTCGCCCCAGTTCGTCAGAACCGGTAGCAGAAATTCTGGTTGGCCCCGCCCATCCAAGTTTTGGAATAAAGTGGTCCTAATTCGGGTGCAACACAGGGCTTTCTCCCGGGTCATGCCCACCACACTACACCCACAGAGTAGGCAGCAATTTTTTTTGAATCCCACCACTGGTCAAATCCTGCATGTCTCATTTCATACGTGCCACAGGAGATGGCTCCAAGATCATAGTGTGTGGGTCACTTAATGTGTGGGTCACATAGTGTGTGGGTCACCACAAACTGAGACCCATCTTAAACAAATTCACAGCAGTGTCATTTTCCTGAAAACGAATTCCAAGAAAAATGTATACTCGGATACAAGTAGCAGCCAACGATGATCCCATTTGGCTTTATCTCCCGCCAGTCTTCCTATTTCACAAGCACCATCCAAAATCTAGCATGACTAAAATGACAAGCATTGAAGGGTGAATTGTTTCTACAAGTAACATACTCTCTGTCACCACCGCACACCTGGCCCCTGTTATGTATGTATGCATGTTCATTATACTGTAAGGCAAGATTGTAACCACTCCAGATACAAACGATATCAGCTGTAAAGGAACGCGAGCAGACAGCCTATAGAGGGCAGCTGCGAGCGTTCACTCTCACATGGTTCACATTGCTCAATCACGGACAGCCGCGGGAAAACCTTCCCCGCATTCAGCAGCTGAAGAAAGACCTGCATTCAGCAGCTGAAGAAAGACCTGCATTCAGCAGCTGAAGAAAGAGGCGTGCCTGGGCGAGGCCACGCCGGTAGCTACCAATCAGCTACCGTGCTACAAGATTCAAATGTAGAGAGCTACTGTATATATTGAGATGTATCACCGCCATTACCTCATGCTTCACTGGAACCTCATGCAATGCAATAAACCTGTGTTAAACCAACCCTTCGGTTGTCCGGTCGTCTTTGGTCCCATACACTAAACTGGCGACGAAGGTGGGATTGATGGCTGCCCACGGGACCAAGACATGCGCCGGCTACGAGATCAGGAAGCCGGGAGACTTGGAGCTGTTTGAGATAGACTTCAACGCTGCGCTGGTGGAGCTCGAAGTCTCAGACGAGGCCAAAAAGAGGGCCATCTTCGTCCGCATGCTCGGACAAGAAACCAAGAGGACCTTGGTGGACCTGATCGCGCCGAGGAAGGTGGGCGACCTCAAGGCCACAGAGCTCCTGGCGGCGCTGCGCGCCCATCTCCGGCCGGCAATAGCGATGTTCCCCGCTCGGAGCGCGTTCTGGAGGCGAGTCCAGGCACCCGGAGAATCGGTCGATGAGTTCGCCGCGGCCCATGCAAGTGGGAACTCCCCGACGTCACCCTCCGGGACTGCCTGCTCTGCGGTCTGAGGGACACAGAGACTCAGCGCGCGCTGATGAAAAGGGAGCCGCCTCCCACGTGGCAACAAGTCCTCGACGCGGCACAGGCCGCAGAGGCCACGTCGGCCGGGGTGCACGAACTTCAGGACTGGCGCCCGAAGACCCCCAAGGCAGAGAGTTCGGTGCGCGCGGCCCGGCGGACTTCGAACTCGTCTTCTGCAGAGAGCAGCGACGACGAGGACGTCCGGAGGGTCCAGAGAGAGGGCCGGCGCTGCGATGGCTGCGGCGCCGCCCACGCCCGCACCAAATGCCCATTCCGCAAGGCCGAGTGCCACAACTGCGGCCGGCGCGGGCACATCGCCAAGGTCTGCCGGAAACGACGCGAGGCCACCCGGAGTTCTCCAGACCGCTCGGCGAGGCAGGACCGCACCACGAGGCAGGACCGCACCACGAGGCCGAAGGACGGCACACGGACCACGAGGACGCGGGACGGAGTAGGACGAGTCTCCGACGACAGCGAGGACGACGCGCCGGTTTGCAGCGTTTCCACGGAGCACCCCCGTTACTTCGTTGAGGTAGTAATACAAGGGGCCCCTGTTAGGATGGAGGTGGACTCGGGTTCCTCATACTCCATTATTTCCCAGGGGGAGTTCATGAAAATCGCCCCCCGCGTGCGGCCCAAGCTCAAGGCGTTGAGGGCCACGCTGAAGGACGTGCAGGGGAACCGCATCCCAGTGTTGGGGGTTGGGAAGTTCCAGGTCCAGTTCAAAAAGTACACCGCAACGCTTCCCTTAGTCGTCCTCAAGGGGGGTAAATGCAGCCTCCTCGGGACTCAATGGTTCCAGCCCCTGGGGTTGTTCATTGGGGGGGTGCACGCCGTGGGAGCACACGCCGCCGGGACTGATCCAATACAGAGCGTGTGCGACGCGCACCCCGAGGTTTTTAAAAAGGGGCTAGGAAAATTCAAGGGCCCCCCAGTGACTTTCGACCTGGACCCTGGAGTGCGTCCAATCAGACTTAAACCGCGCAGAGTGCCTTTCGCACTAAAGGACAAAATTGAGGCGGAATTGGACAAATTAGTGGGCCAGGGGATTCTTGTTCCTGTTGATTCTGCGGAGTGGGAAACTCCAATTGTAACAGCGCTCAAGGCCAACGGGGAAGTCCGAATATGCGCTGATTACAAGTGCACCATCAATAAGGCGATCCGCCCTAATGCGTATCCGGTGCCGGTAGTCAGCCACTTGTTGGCCAGGTTACACGGGGGGAGGTGTTTCGCCAAACTCGACCTGGCCCAAGCCTACCAGCAACTCCCGGTGACCCCCGCCGCAGCTGCTGCACAAACCATAGTCACCCACAAAGGGGTGTTCCAGGTTTCGCGCCTCCAATTCGGCGTGAATTCGGCGCCCGGGATTTTCCAGTCATTGGTGGAACGCCTCCTGAAGGGGTTGGAGGGGGTGTTACCCTATTTTGATGACGTATTAATTACAGGGGGGAGCCGGGCCGAATTAGCAACAAGGTTGGGAAAGGTCCTGACAATATTCGAAAAGGCGGGGTTGAGGTTGCGGAAAGACAAATGCGTCTTCTTCGCTACAGAGGTTGAGTTCCTAGGGTTCCGTATTACTCCCGAGGGAATTAGGCCAGCCCAATCCAAGGTAGCCGCCATCAAAAAGGCCCCTCGCCCCACCTCCAAGCCCGAGTTGCAGTCGTTCCTCGGACTGCTCAACTTCTACCACTCCTTCCTCCCGCGGAAGGCAGCCGTGGCAGAACCGCTACACAAATTGTTAAAAAAGGACGAGGCATGGAAGTGGGGCGACGTCCAGGAAAAGGCTTTCAATGACCTGAAGCGACTCCTGGCATCAGATGCTGTACTGACCCACTTCAATCCCAAACGCCCGGTGGTCCTGATATGCGATGCATCCCCGGTGGGGGTGGGGGCGGTGCTTTGCCACGTGCTGGAGAACGGTAGGGAGGCCCCGATAGCTTTCTACTCTAGATCCCTGTCCCAAGCGGAGAGGAATTATGCTCAGACAGACAGAGAGGCGCTAGCAATAATTGCGGGGACCAAGAAATTTCATGATTTCGTGTACGGCCGCCCCTTCACCATAGTGACTGACCACAAGCCTTTGCTGGGCATCTTCACCGCAGACAAGCCCACACCCCAGATCCTGTCCCCGAGAATGCTCAGATGGGCCATTTTTCTCAACGCGTATCAGCACGCGTTGGTATACCGGCCCGGGAGGGAGATAAGCCATGCCGACGCTCTGTCGAGGTCCCCCATTCCCCGGGATTGCTGCCACGTGGGCGGAGTAGAGAGGGACCACCAGGTCTTAATGATAGAGGTCCTAGACTCCCCTCCAGTAGTACCGGCCGAAATCGCCAAAGCGACAGGCAAGGACAAAGCGCTGGCCACAGTTTGCTCCTGGGTGCAGAAAGGGTGGCCCGTGTCTTCCCCAGCAGCGGAATTCGACACATTCTTCAAAAAGAGATTAGAGTTGTCCCTGGAGAGGGGTTGCCTCTTGTGGGGACAGCGGGTAGTGATCCCCACGTCTCTCCGGCCGAGGGTGCTTAAACTGCTGCACGTCAGCCACCCGGGGATCGTACGCTCTAAGGCACTAGCCCGCAGTTACTTTTGGTGGCCCCAGTTAGACGCCGACATCGAACACATGGTCGGCACTTGCGAGGCGTGCCAAAGCTCAAGGCCAGAAGAGGCTCGCTCGCCACCTAGGGAATGGGACGCTGCGAGGGGACCCTGGTCCCGAGTTCACGTAGACTTTGCTGGCCCATTCAGGGGAACGCTTTTCCTCCTCGTGGTGGACGCGTTCTCTAAGTGGTTGGAGGTCATTCCAGTCTCGAGCACCTCCTCGACCACAACCATTAAACAGTTAAGGAGGGTCTTTTCCACGTTCGGTTTACCCGACACCCTCGTCAGCGATAACGCTAGCTGTTTCACGTCCGCCGAGTTCAGGGCATTCATGGAACGCAACGCCATTCGGCACGTCACCTCCGCCCCCTTTCACCCGGCCACCAATGGCCAAGTAGAGCGCCTCGTGCGCACCACGAAAGACGCGCTACTGCGCATGGGTCCCGGAGACCTCGACCTGAAATTGTGCCAATTCCTGCTGAGATACAGGGTCACCCCCTTAGCGTCAGGGTACTCCCCCGCAGAGCTGTTGATGCGCAGGAAGCTGGCCACGGGGATATCCAAGCTAGACCCCACGAGAGTAGAGGACAAGGGGCGGAACATAGGGGTGGAACCCACCAAGAGTTTCGGCATAGGCGCCCCAGTATACTGCAGGAATTACGCCAGCGCGGGGCCAGCCTGGGTGCCGGGCACCGTAGTAGACCAAACCGGCCCCGTCTCATACCGCGTAGAGACCAGTACAGGTTTCCTGTGGAGGCGACACGTGGACCAACTCAGGCGTAGGGTCCCCGGAGAGCAAGACGAGGATGAGGCCAGCATTGATTCAGCGTTAGGGTACTCCCCCACCCGTTTAGCCCAAGGGGGAGGAAAAGGGGAGCATGGGTCCCCACCAAGGGGGGAGGAAAGGGAATCGATCCACGGAAATCTTTTGCGGGAGTCCCTGCCAGAGAGGAGGAGCCCCGGGTTGCGGGAGTCCCCGTCAGAAAGGAGGAGCCCCAACCACACTCATACCCCGCGGAAGCCGCGGAAGTCCCCCCGAGGCTCAGAGGCCCATAGAGGTTTAGACGTTGATTTACAGTACCAGGGGGAGTTAGCGGAGTGGTCCCCCACCCGTCCTAGCGAAAAGAGGGGTTTCAGTTCAGCCCCTGGTACCTCCAGTCCCAGTAGCCCCTGTGAGTTAGAATGCAATATAGCGCCCATGTTCCGGAGACCGACACCGCCAAGACCGGAGGCATCAGCGAGTCCGCCCACCACCACAGTCTTAAGGTCCCCCGAGCAGGGATCAGAAGGTAGCCATTCCCCAAGGGCGACCTCATCGGTGCCGCGGTTCACACTAGGAGGGTCCCCGGGGTCCGAGGGCAATAGGCAGGGATTTACCTCCCAACTGTTCATCCCATTCCCTTCCCCAAGCGCAAGGCAGGCACGGACGCCCCACAGAGCCACTAACGAATCCCCGTTTCCCGTTGCAGGACAAGCTCCCGCGGAGTCAGGGATCACAGGCTCTCCAGAATTAGGGCAGGCGCAAGCACGCCCCAAGCGAACGTGCGGCAAGCCACAATGGTTGCGGGACTTCGTCCCATCCTAGGGGGGAGGGATGTTATGTATGTATGCATGTTCATTATACTGTAAGGCAAGATTGTAACCACTCCAGATACAAACGATATCAGCTGTAAAGGAACGCGAGCAGACAGCCTATAGAGGGCAGCTGCGAGCGTTCACTCTCACATGGTTCACATTGCTCAATCACGGACAGCCGCGGGAAAACCTTCCCCGCATTCAGCAGCTGAAGAAAGACCTGCATTCAGCAGCTGAAGAAAGACCTGCATTCAGCAGCTGAAGAAAGAGGCGTGCCTGGGCGAGGCCACGCCGGTAGCTACCAATCAGCTACCGTGCTACAAGATTCAAATGTAGAGAGCTACTGTATATATTGAGATGTATCACCGCCATTACCTCATGCTTCACTGGAACCTCATGCAATGCAATAAACCTGTGTTAAACCAACCCTTCGGTTGTCCGGTCGTCTTTGGTCCCATACACTAAAGCCCCGCTGGGGGCGAAGAGGCTTCCCGGCCACGCCACCGGCCGGAGCCCTGGGCCCCGCCCCCTCGCCCTAGGACTTAAAAGGCGAGGGGGACACCCAGCGGAATGCCACCGCCGCACACCTGGCCCTGCTGGGGGCGAAGAGACTTCCCGGCCACGCCACCGGCCGGAGCCCTGGGCCCCGCCCCCCTCGCCCTAGGACTTAAAAGGCAAGGGGGACACCCAGCGGAATGCCACCGCCATACACCTGCCCCCGCTAAGGGCGAAGAGGCTTCCCGGCCACACCACTGGCCGGAGCCCTGGGCCCCGCCCCACCTTGCCCTAGGACTTAAAAGGCGAGGGGGATGCCCAGCGGAACGCCACCGCCGCACACCTGGCCCCGCTGGGGGCGAAGAGGCTTCCCGGCCCCGCCCCCTCCTCGAGGGACTCTGAAGGCATGGGAATTTGTGGGTGGTTCTAGCTGATTTGTATTTATTGCATTTTTGTATTGTAGTTGGTGTAATACCATGTACTGTTGTATAATTTTGCATTGTTTTGCTTGTGAAGTTGTATTTTGCTTTGTATTGGTGCTATATTGTATTTCTGTACGTTATGCATTGTGAACCACTTTGGGTTGTCTGCTGGATGAGGAAAGCGGTATATAAGAATAAATGTCAATTCAATTCAATTCAAGCTGTAATAATCGTGGAACTATTCTAGAAGGTGCCTCCACCATGACGCTGGATTTCATTGCTCCTCAGTTTGTTTGGTTATGTGAGAACACAGATACATATGTAAGCTCACATGTAACACCTTAGAACAGTGCTTTTCAAACATCTGATAGTCTTGGAACAGTCTGACACATCAATTTGCCCATCGGACACTCTTGTATGACGTGGAGGCATTTTGTTGGATATTGGCATAGCTATAACCAGCAGTGATGGTACTTGGGGAATCCAGCATCATCTCCCATCCATTCCATCCTGTGATTTCCAAGCCAAAGGAGAATGTGGTGTCTCTAAGAAAGAAAACACTTAAGATTTTAGAAAATAAGATGAATAGGGCAGGGAGGTATCACCATTTACTTTCCTAACACTCGCTTGTCGATTCATCTCTAGATTTTGGTGCCTTCTAAGTTTTGGTGATGGGACTGTAGTGGCTTAGTGGTTAAGATGTTGAACTTGATGACTGGAAAGTCAGCAGGTCAGCAGTTCGAGACCTGAGTACTGCATGACCGAGTGAGCTTCCATCTCTGTCCTAGCTCCTGCTAACCTAGCTGCTTGAAAGCAAGAAATTGCAAGTAGATAAACAGGTACCACTTTGGTGGGAAGGTAAACAGGGTTCCATGCACTCCGGTGTCTAGTCATGCCTGCCACATGTCCATGGAAACGTCTCCAAACACAGACAGCACTGGCTCTTTGGCTATAAATGGAGATGAACACTAAACCCTAGAGTTGACTGGCTTTCGAGCAAGGGCGACATTTGCCTTTACTAAGTTTTGGTGGCCAGGAACACAGTCCCAATTCCTGAAATGAATGGGTAAATTAATCAATGCAGAATATTCCCTACTGAGTGTATTCCAGATTCAGAACATGGAAAAGTTACCTTTTTTTGGACGACAGATCCCAGAAATTTAGGTGAGACAACTGCTTTAGCAAATGCTGGCCATTTTTCTCTGCTGGTTGACACGCAGCTATTTAGTCCAGTTAACCTGCCCAGATTCCTCTAAGCCAGTTTGCTTTCTTCAGGTGTGATTTAGGATAGTGTCTCGTTACCAGATCCAATGGCCAGCCCCATTGGTTTCTGAAGGAAGAGTGGGGATTTTACCTCAAGTGACAAAATGTCTTGGTCTGCTTCAGCCAGACTCACTGCCTCTTTTCCCATTCAGGGGCCTTTCGTGACTGGCACTGCCTGTGACACGTTTGGTTGGAAAAGGACAGTCGGTAATTCTCCTGACCAGGACCAGACTAGGCTAATAATATATGCAAGCATATAAGAGAGTAAACCAGACAAAAAGACAAAAAAATGAAAGCTAACATTAAAATAGTTAGTCTTTAAAGGGCCACAATGGTTTTGTTTACGCTCTGATATGCTTGAAACACAGACTAATATGGCTACAATTTCAAAATTTTCATATATGCAAGGATAGCTACAGTTGGACCTGCAATTCAGTAAACTTGGAATGGTCATGGGATTCAGGGACAGGAGGAGATCACAGTTTATTTTTGGAGGGGACTACAGCTTCCATAACTCTCCAACCCACACGCTTTGAGCTAAGGCAGGAGGCCTGGCATTGCTGGCTTCCCACCTTTGCCACCTGAGGCAGTTGATTCCCTCTGCCTGATAGTAGAGCTGGTATGGTTTGATGCAGACTCAGTTCATGTTGATTCAATTCAACTAGAACAGTTTGGCGATTTATATCTTAACTTTATGTATGGTACTGCAGAATGATAGGATGGGAGGGTATCTTCCATCAGATGTGAGGGGTCAATTGAAGAAGGGTTTCCTTCCCAATCCCAGGCAATCATGAAATTATTAATAATTATTCAGGTCGACAGTTTGAGACCCGGGTACTGCATGATGGATTGAACGCCTGTCTCTGTACCAGCCCTTGGGGACATGAAAGGGGCCTCATTTGGGCGTTCCCTGAGCGGAGTTTCTCCCACAAAAATCATTTCAACCCTGAATAATTTCTGACACAAAATTATTATTATTATGAAATTATTTATTTCAATGTACACAGAGAAAGACACGTGCAGATAAGCTCATCCTCTGAAATTATCAGTGTTTTCCCCATATTCGAAACATACCATTCTAAAAGAGTATTTGCACAAATCAAAATGCAAGATGTACAAGATTTTTTAAGGTCATCTGATACAAAAAAGGGGGTTGGTAAAAATTGGAAAAGAAAAAGGAATAGTCCAGGGATTCTCAACCTGTGGTCCATGGGCTGGATGCGGCCCACAGCAACATTTCATGTGGCTCCCTCACCGCCTCCACCACACCAGGAAGTGCCATGTGTTGGAGGAAGGGCAAAATTACCGTTCAGCCCTCGAAGCTGTCTGAGGGAGCGTGATCTGGCCCCCAGCTGGAAAAGGTTGTAAACTCCTGGAATAGTCTATCCTTCTCTAGAAATATCAAACAACTTTTATTTTCCTCCTGCCAAATATAATCCATGTAGAACCTACAATTACTTTCTACATAGTCACGTCATCACATTTCCAGAATGAAAACATTACTCTAGATTTAGGGGTCTTTTTCCTGTTAAGTCTTATGAAATATTATTCTAAGGGCAGTGATGCCAAACATTCCCTAATGTTGTAAGCATTGTCTGTTCATGCACATTTTTGTCTTTTTCTTTGCTCCCACCTTCTGTTTTCCTCTTGGGACCTAAATTTCTGTGGGGATTCACAATGCCTGTTGCATTTTCCACCGATAGTCTCAAATTCCAAGTTGCGAGAATTTTCACTCTCATGTTTGTAGGCTTTTAAGTATAATTGAAACGGGACTGCAGTGGCTTAGTCAGTGGTTAAGATGGCTAAACTTGACAACTGGAAGGTCAGCAGGTCAGCAGTTCGAGACCCGGGTACTGCATGATGGAGTGAGCTTCCATTTCTGTCCCAGCTCCTGCCAACCTAGCAGCTTTGAATCTGTCAGATACGAATGGCTTTCGAGCCAGGGTGACCTTAAGTACAGTATCATTGAATGTGATGCTGAGACTCAACTTATGTTTGCCTTCACAAGTCAAATGCACAGATATGTTGCAGCGCCTTGTGCTACACTTCAGTGTATTGTGGCCACAAACTACTATATTCCTTTCCACCCCACCGTCACCCCACTCCAAATCTTCTAGAAATCTTTATCCCTGCCTGAAATGCATGAGAGAGAGAGAGAGAGAGAGAGAGAGAGAGAGAGAGAGAGCACGCACCAGGATGATAAATCTGCTGTGGCTGAGATCAGATTTTTACCACCATTAGGATTACTGCTGAACACATATTGAACAATTGTCAAGGCAGCTTGACACCTATTAAACACCACTGGTAAGCCTCAATTTGTAAAAGAAATAATAGTATAGGGGAGTTTAATGTATATCCTGGCACTGTTTGTTTTGATTCAGAGGTTAAGGAAAATAATAACTCTTTTTTTTAAACTACAAGTTTCAGGATCTCCTAGCTGGCTAAGACAGAAACAGGTATTCTGGAAGGAGTAAAGAAAAGAAAAGGAACATTTATCCCCCCTCCTCCCTCCAGTTAGTATCTTGTATGAATTTAACTGGAATATGCTTTGACTGTTGATCTCAGCTAAGTAGTGGTATGCAAACATGAGATAAAAAGAGGAAAAAACCCACATACAGTACATGTTTAAATAAATAAATGAACATGGGAAATGCCATCACCAGATTTCAATTTCAATTTATACCCCGCCTTTCTCGGCCCTGGCTGACTCACATTGAGATCACATTGAGATGTAGCATCGTGAAAGAGGGAATGATGCACACTTTCTCTCAATGCCATTTCCAGGGAATCCTAAGCAGGTGAAGGCATCTCCTTGGGAATACCCTGAAGCAAATGTTGAGCCACTGTGTGAGACAGAATGCTGGACTGGATGGGCTCCTGTGGCCTGTTCCAGCAAGGCTGTTCTTATGTTCTTATGTTCTGGGGGGCAGAACCTGAAAAAGTTACTTGCGCCTGCTCTGTTCTCTCCGTGATATACACTACCTGTAGTTATATAATGTTGACCTTCTTGCATTATATTTTATGCTGGGGCACAACTGCAAGATGAAATAAGAATATGGCTTTGTCTCCTCCAAGCCAGACTTCTGGGGCTCAGTTTTAGTTCCCTGGGGGAGGTCAGAGATCCTAATTATTATGTTAAGGCTCTAAGCCTTAATTGCCTTCTCCACCCCATTAGGTTGGCAAACAGCTTTAACATCAGGTGTTAAGACAGGCTTCCCTACATAAACTCTTCCAAGCTCACTGACCCTAGAGTTGTTTGTGCTGAGTCTCTGCATTGCTTGCTGACTCCTTTAAGCCACACGGACCATGATGAATCGGAACCAGCTTTCCCTTCTTTCCTTCCTTTTCTTCTCTTTGCCCACCGTATGCAGCCACCCACACATTGGGCCATGGATTTTATCTTTGACCCATCACAATGCCAATGAGGCAGCCTCACTCAGAGGCCCTCCATCGTCAGCCAGCCTGGAACACAAAGTAAGTGAACAAAAATTGATGGTATATATACAAAAATTGGTTGTATTCTGGTTGTTTTTGCTTAGAGCGGGAAGGATTGGCAGAGTTCTGACTTGCAGGACCAACTTTGGTTTAATATTTTTAGTAGAACTCAAGATCTACCAGAAGGAGTTTGGCAGCTTTACTTTTTTTTTTAGGACTTTAACTCCTGGTATTGTCCCGAGAGTGGGAAGAAACGGGGGTTTGTAATTCCAAAAACTCCATTTTCCTCAGGGTGTGCAAAATGGATACACTTGGAATTGCAGCCTTCTCAGCCCAAATATTAGTTCGGAAATTGAATAGGGCTTACAGTTCTTCCTACTCTCTTATCCCGTCATCTCAATTTTACTTCAGTTCAGCAATACAACGCAGGGCATAGCACTCTTGCTAATCTTCTTAAATAATTTGGAGGCAGAAGTCAACTTCTCATCAATCAGAAATTTACTTATGATTTGTTTCTCATAATCCAGAGATCACTTAGTAGATCTTCATCTATTGTCCGCCCAATCCTGGTTTAGAAAACAGATTGGACAACAAACAAAAGTTTAGCTCAGCCACATTCAACCTGGCATCTTCCAGACATATTGAACGTATATACCTCTTATCATCCTTAACCAATATTGCTGCAGTAGTGAGATTTTGAAGGGCAGTCGGGTTAGATGCTCTCTTTTAAGGAGGAAAGTTCTCCATCTGTAGTGCTCCTGAAAATAATTCTCCTTTTCATGCTGTTTGGTATTGGAAGGAGTGTCCAGTCCAAGTTGACTTAAACACCATAGGGGTCTTGATGTTGCCCACCCATTGTTAGTAGCAGCTGGATAGCTGACTCATCAGGACACAGGTCATTTGGTCTATCTTCCCTACTCAAATGATACATAATATTTACACAATGAAAATAATAATAATTATTATAAAATACAGTAATTTCTAATTTTGCAATTGAACATATAAGTCAGCATATGTAAGGTAAAGGTAAAGCTTGCTCGAAAGTCAGTCATATCTGACTCTAGGGTTCAGTGTTCATCTCTGTTAATAGCCAAGGAGCCACCACTGTCTGCATTTGCAGACATTTCTGTGGACATGTTGCAGGCATGACTAGACACTGGAGTGCACAGAACGCTGCTTACCTTCTCACCAAAGCAGTACCTATTTATCTACTTGCAATTTCCTGCTTTCGAACTGCTAGGTTGGCAGGAACTGGGACAGAGACGGGCGCTCACTCCATCATGCAGTCCTGGGGCCTCGAACTGCTGACCTTCTGACTTTCCGGTCATCAAGTTCAGCATCTTAACCACTAAGCCACTGCAGATGTAGCTTTATGCAAAGCACTGTCCTCGTCTGTGCTTTTTTGTGGTATGGAGCCTCCTTTTTGGTGACATGTAAGTGGTCACCCTAATAATATCAGGTTGAGAGTAAAAATGGTTTGGAAGGCTAGTGTTTTCAAGATCAAAAGGTAGCTCTGATCTCTTTCTACTTACTCTCCTTTTTCCTCTGCAGAAGACTGCATGTAACTTGGAGACAAGATGCCCACACGGCCTCTTCTGTGATCATCACTTTGGGCTCTGCCTAACCCTCAGGAAAGAAGGTGAATACTGCCGCCAGGATACCCATTGTGCCAAGGGCCTGAGCTGCATGTTTGGCAAATGCCAGGAGACTGTACCAAATGGACAAGAAGGTAAGCAATGGAGAGACTGACTGTCCTGCAGGGCTCTCTGAGCTCTTGGAACCAAAGCTGGCTCCCAAAGTTATTACTGAATTTCTCTTACAAGAGATGGGGAGAAGTGCTTGTTGCATCTTCTGACTCCCAGACCAAAATAATAAACCTGGTTGGCTTTGACTATATGTACTTTTCTTGTAGTGGATTTTCTTTGGGGAATGGGAATGCCATTTTTCTTGCTATGGGTGAGGCAGTGAAGTATATTGGAAGGCACCAGTTTAGAACACTAAAAGTTTAAAAAAATCATACCTTGACATATTTGTAGAGCAGCATTCACCAAGCAGGTGGATTAGGCTACAACACCCATTGGCCTTGCTAGCTAGAATGACAGAGGTGATAGATAGATGCATGTGAAGAGCATCAGGTTGGAGGAAATTAGATTAAACATGAGGCTAGAACCAGATTTCATCTGAAACCAAAGGCTGTTCTTCTGGGGATGGTTTGAATCATAATTCAACAATGTAGAGAGCATCAGCTTAATAGTGGTTGTCCCATGTGACTTTGCTTTTCCATTTAGGACTACAGCACTGTATAAAGTCTTTAAGTCTGTACAGCACCTGGCACTTTCAGTAGCTTTAAACATCTAAAGCAGAAGAGGCGGCATTCAGTCCTTGATTTGCATGCCCCTCTTAGGGACCCACATATGATAAAATATTGATAATGATGATGAGAGATTTCAGGTATATGATTTATCACGTACAGTATTACAATAAATCTCATTCCTTCTCAAATTTAATTCAAGAAAGGAAATTCCTTCCCAGGCAAAATGTTGTGGACAAAATGCTAGTTAACATGTGAATGGCCCAGAGAGTGCACTAAACAGTATGGGGCAGTATATAGGCGTGATTGCTTTGCTTTGTATATCTTTGTATTGAATCTAATGTTAACATTAATTTGCAGAGGGAAAACCTTATTAAAAAATAACAAATGTACAGTTTGCAAAAGGTACTGCATTTCAAAGTTAGCCCCAAGATATGCATTCAAGATTATTTTGGCACTAACTGTTCATCCTCTCTTCCACTTCCCTTGTAGGTGCCCGCTGCCATGAGGATAAAGATTGCCCTTCCAGTGCCTGTTGTGCCCGCCTCCATGGAGAAATGATTTGCCAGAAGAGATTGTTTTTAAATGAAAGGTGCTATGTCCCCCGAGGAGGGCTAGGGTTCAGCCTGAACCAGGTGTGCCCTTGTTTAAAAGGACTAGTATGCAGAAAGTGAGTATTGGTGTGTATTGGAAGTACAAAGAAGGGAGAGGGTGATTCACAACACATCTTCTTCTTCCACATCTAGGCTAGACGTGAAACTGCCAGAACAAAGCCACCTTTGGGTGACTTCTTTCTGCAGTTCCCTTTGCCTGATCTAGTGTGAGAAAGATTATCCGGCAACACAAAGTTGCCATTACCAGGGTACGTACGCCCGACTGTGGTTCAAAAATACCACACTCTTTGAGGAGGCTCTTTCTGTGTACCCCACAGTCCATCATACAAATGCCTAACCTTGAGCAAGGGTCATCACAGCAAATTCTTTTTTGTAAGAGGTGCTTTATTGAACATTACCACAAGACAGAAGGAGATGGGTGTCTTTAGTTACAGATTTCAATCAATGTTGAAAGGAAGCAAATGTTTAGGCCTAAATAGCAGACTCAACAGGCTTTCAGTCTGAGCTGCCGCCACCGCGGCCATCATTGGACACTGTGTTTTGTATTGTTTAATTATCCCAGTTATTAGTGAAGTGTTTTTGTATTGTGATAATTTGATATTTTGTAATTGTAATTGCGATAATTATTTTTTAAAAATGTTTCTGATTTTTTTTTTGATACTATGTAATTGTGATATTTTGTTTCTTTGTCAGCAGCCCAGAGTCGCTTTGTGAGTGGGGCGGCATACAAGTTGAACAATTAAGTTAAAATTAAATTAAAATTAAATTAAATCAAGATGGTGGTCCCAGCTAAAGTAGACAGGTTGAGTCAGTTGCTGGCTCTGACATGTCAATATTTATCCTATCAATTCAAGTGGTCTACTATAATTTGGAGTACAGTGGTACCTCGCTTAAAAAGCATAATGTGTTCCACGGGATTGCTCTTTAAGTGAGTTTGCTCTTTAAGCAAAACACCATTGTAAGTGACCAATTGTGACTTCTGGGGGGGGGGGGAATTGTGAACCCCGATTTAGTTGTTAAGTGAGTTTTTGGTTGGTTTTAGTTGTTAAGCGAGGTGACCATTCAGAGAAAATCCTGGTCTTTAAGCGAGTTAGTCTCTAAGTGAGGCACTCTTTATGCGAGGTTTTACTGTATTAGTCAAATTGAGACCAATATTCAAAATTATTGTATTTTTACTGTACAGTAATTTACTATATTTTGACAGCCAGGGAAGGAGAGAAGTCCACTTGCCAAAGTAACTTAAGTTGGCCTTGAGTGTTATATGTTGAGACTTCGTTGGGGCAGGGAAGGATTTTATTCATCACTCCATTCTCAAACAGCAAAATATTTGGGGACATTTCCAGGAGCATGCTTCCTAAATTATTAGAAAGTCGTTCTTCATAAACTGTATAGTTCAGCTAAGAATTTGCTCCCCAAAGATGAAGTGATTATGTCATAAGCCCATGATGGCGAACCTTGGCATTCCAGATGTTCTTGGACTTCAATTCCCAGAAGCCCAAGTCTCTGTGAATCCACACCAATGGGTTTACTACACATATGCACAGTAAACCAATTTGTGTCGATTCACAGAAACCTGGGCTTCTGGGAATTGAAGTCCAAGAATACCTGGAGTACCAAGGTTCACCATGATTGCTATAAGCCATTATGAGAATAGAATAGCAGACTCAATAGGCTTTCAGTCTGATCCAGCACATGTTATGTTCCCCACCAGCCAAAGAGCAATTCACACTCAGTCAGAGCTTTCACTGAGCAAACTAAGCTGCAGTAAACCAGCTGATTATGCCATCCTGTTTTGCCTCTCCTATCTCTTGAAGAATCCCGTGCAATAACCAGAACCTCTTCCCATCAGTAATCAGTCCAATAAATATTGTCTCTTTCCCTTCCAGGGTACTGTTTGAGTCCTCGACAGACAAAAGTGACTGGAGGTGCCAAAAATATTAAGCAAGAAGGAAAATGTAGAGTACTTAAAATTGCTGTATTTATTGTATGTAAATAACACTGTATATAGACCTGTCCTGTCCTCCTTATTCTGTTGAATGTTTGCAAATAAACATGTTAGAACTGTGTAACCAAACAATGCAAAGATGGTGTAATTATTAAAAGGATGGATCAATAATGTTTGCAAAGTTTATATTAGCAACAGAGACTTAGTGGTAGTGTGTCTGCTTACTGTGTTCAGTGTGGGTGACTCGGAGAAAAGCGTACAGAAGATTGCAACCTTAATCCAAAAGCAAATTCCAGAGCTCTTTACACTTAAGCGTCAGCACTGATAATGCCTTCATTTTGCTTCCTGGCCTCCTGGCTTCAATTACTTTGCACTATGAATAACAAGGTACAGTACTACATAAGAAAGCACTGTAATAGAATCAGATTTTAGAACTGCAGAGCTAAAAGGGACACTCTGGATCCAGTTTTTGCCTAGGAGACACAGTGAGGAATACTGTATACTCAAACCAATGAGCTACTCAGCAGTTAATAGTTGCAACCCTAAATGTCTAAGTAAAGGTCGCCCTTGCTCAAAAGGCAGTCGTACCTGACTCTAGGGTTCGGTGGTCATCTCCATTTACAACTTAAGAGCCACTGCTGTCAGCGTCTGCAGATGTTTCTGTGCAAACATGGCAGGCATGACTCGACACCGGAGTGCATGGAACGCTGTCACCTTCACACCAAAGTGGTACCTATTTGCAATCCCCCACCATGTACTTCAGTGTCTAGACATGCCTGCCACATGTCCATGGAAACGTCTGCAAACACAGACAGCGCTGTCTCTTTGGCTGTAAACAGAGATGAACACTGAACCCTAGAGTCGGATATGACTGGCTTTTGAGCAAGGGTGACTTTTACCTTTACCTAATTTCTTGCTTTTGAACTGCTAAGTTGGCAGGAGCTGGGACAGAGATGGGACATAACTCCATTGTGCAGTACTTGGGTCTCGAACTTCTGACCTGCTGACCTTCCAGTCATCAAGTTCAGCATCTTAACCACTAAGCCAACTCAATGTCCCCCTAAATGTCTAGAAAGCCCTTATTTTACACATTTATGTTGTTGTTGTTGTTCAGTCGCACAGTCGGTTCCGACCCTTTGCGACCCTATGGACCATTGCTCTCCAGGCGCCTCTGTCCTCCACCATCCCCCTCAGCCCTCCCAGCTCTGTGCCCACTGTGTCCACAATGCCATCTAGCCATCTCATCCTTGGCCTCCCCCTTCTTCTTTTGCCTTCCACCTTTCCCAACATCAGTGCCTTCTCAAGTGAATCCTCCCTTCTCATTTGATGTCCAAAGTATTTTAGCTTCATCTTTACTATTTGACCTTCCAGTGAGCAATCCGGGTTAATTTCTTCTAGGATTGACCTATTTGTTCTCCTCGCTGTCCATGGCACTCTCAAAACCCTCCTCCAACACCACATTTCAAAGGCATCTATTCTTCTGCGTTCAGCCTTCCTAATTGTCCAGCTCTCACATCCGTACATTACTACTGGGAAAACCATTGCTTTGACTATTCTAATTTTTGTTTTCAGTGTGATGTCTCTGCTTTTCACTATGTTCCCCAGGTTTCTCATTGCTTGTCTCCCCAGAATCAGTCTCCTTTTTATTTCATGGCTGCAATCCCCATCTGCAGTGATCTTGGATCCTAAGAAAGTAAAATCTGTCACTGCTTCTACTTCTTCCCCATCTATCTTCCAGGAGCTGATTGGGCCTGTTGCCATTATCTTGGTTTTCTTGATATTGAGTCTCAAGCCAGCTTTTGCACTCTCCTCCTTCAGCCCAATCAAGAGATTCTTTAGGTCTTCCTCACTTTCTGCCATTAGGGTGGTATCGTCTGCATATCTCAGATTGTTGATGTTTCTCCCAGCGATTTTAATCCCATATTGTGATTCCTCCATCCCTGCACTGCGCATTATGTGCTCTGTGTATAGGTTGAATAAGCATGGTGACAAAATGCAGCCTTGTCTTACTCCTTTTCCTATTCCAAACCACTCTGTTATTCCATGTTCTGTCCTAACTGTTGCTTCTTGGTTCATGTACAGATTTCTCAGGAGGCATATGAGGTGCTCTGGTATTCCCATCTCTTTAATTACTTGCCACATCTTGTTGTGGTCCACACAGTCAAATGCCTTAGTGTAGTCAATAAAACAAAAGTATACTTGTTTCTGGTATTCCTTTGTTTTCTCCATGATCCAGCGTATGTTGGCGATGTGGTCTCTAGTCCCCCTGCCTCTTCTGAAACCTGCCTGCACCTCTGGTAATTCTCTCTCCACATGCTGCTGAAGTCTATCCTGTATTATCTTGAGCATCACTTTACTGGCGTGTGGGATGAGTGCGATTGTTCGATAATTTGAACATTCTTTGGCATTGCCCTTTTTTGGGATTGGGACGTATACTGATCTTTTCCAATCCTGTGGCCATTGTTTTGTTTTCCAAATCTGCTGGCATATTGAATGCAGTAATTTGACGCCATCGTCTTTTAGCGCTTTGAAAAATTCAACTGGGATACCATCATCTCCACTAGCTTTGTTGTTTGCAGTGCTCTTTAGGGCCTTTATGACTTCACTCTCCAGGATGTCTGGCTCAAGTTCTACTTCTTCATCATTGTGATTGTCAGGAGTGTTGAGGTCCTTTTTGTAGAGTTCCTCTGTGTACTCTTTCCATCTTTTCTTAATCTCTTCTGCATCAGCTAGCTCCTTTCCTTCTTTGTCCCTTATCATGGTCATTTTTGCTTTAAATGTTCCCTTAATTTCCCCGATTTTTTTGAAAAGATCTCTGGTTCTGCCTCTTTTGTTGTTTTCCTCCATTTCTCTGCACTGTTCTTTTAGGTAGTTTTCTTTATCTCTCCTTGCTTTACTTTGAAATTCTGTGTTCAAATGATTGTAGTTTTTCCTTTCTCCTTTGACTTTTGCGTTCCTTCTTTCCTCTGCTATTTTAAGAGCCTCATCAGACAACCACTTTGCTTTCTTACTCTTCTTTTCTTTTGGTATGGTTTTCTTTGCTGCTTCCTGCATGATGTCCCTCATCTCTGTCCATAATTCTTCTGGCACTCTATCTATTGAGTCTAAGCCATTGAATCTGTTCATCACCTCCACTGCGTATTCTTTAGGGATGTTGTCTAGGTGATATCTTTCTGGTCTCCGTGTTTTCCTTATTTTCTTTAGTCTAAGCCTGAATTTTGCGATCAATAGGTTGTGATCTGAGCCACAGTCTGCTCCAGGTCTTGTTTTTGCTGACTGTATGGAGGTTCTCCATCTTTGGCTGCAGAGTATGTAGTCAATCTGGTTTCGGTGTTGGCCATCTGGTGATGTCCATGTGTAAAGTCGCCTCTTGTGTTGCTGGAAGAGAGTGTTTGCTATGACCAGTGCGTTCTCTTGGCAGAACTCTATCAATCTTTGCCCTGCTTCATTCTGTACTCCCAGACCAAATTTGCCTGTTATTCCTTCCACTTTTTGATTTCCTACTTTGGCATTCCAGTCTCCTAATATAATTAGGACATCATTTCTTGGTGTCTGTTCTATGAGGTGTTGTAAGTCCTCATAGAACTGGTCCATTGTGGCTTCATCTGCGCCAGTGGTTGGTGCGTATATTTGGATCACAGTGACATTGAAAGGTTTGCCTTGAAATCTAACTGACATCATTCTGTCATTTTTGAGATTGTATCCCATTACTGCTTTTCTCACTCTTTTATTGACAATTATGGCTACTCCATTTCTTCTAAGGTTTTCTTGCCCGCAGTAGTAGATATGATGGTTTCCAGAGCTGAATTCACCCATCCCTGTCCATTTGAGCTCACTGATGCCCAAGATGTCAATGCTTATTCTTTCCATCTCATTTTTTACCACTTCCAGTTTATCTTGGTTCATTGATCTCACATTCCATGTCCCTATGCAGTATTGTTCCTTGCAACATTGCATTTCCCCTCCCCCCTTCCTGTCCCTCCCCTTCCTCCACTCTGTTGTGCTAAGCATCCTGTATCACCTAGCCTGCCCTTTTGTTTTGCCTTTTGTTTTGGTCCATAGGGTTCTCTTGGCAAGATTTTTGGCGTGGTTGCCGGTGTCTACGCCATTTTTCTCTCCTCATACATTGTATCACAGTTTTTAAAAGTTTAAAACATTTAAGACAACATAATATCATGCATATTATCACACTTTAACAGTCTCTATGTCAGTTTCTATGTTTAGTCAGTATAAAGTCTCTATGTCAGTTGCTATATTAGGTCTTCTACATTTATATATCTACTACTTATCCTTTGCCTGGATCTCTGGCTCTCCTCCTCCTCATCACCCCCCATCCCCCTTGGGGATCCCCCGGCTGGGGTGGTTGACCGGCGGCGGCGGCGGCGCAGGCCCCTTTGCCGCTCGCCCTGGCTCTCCTCCTCCTCTTCTTCACCCCCGGCTGGGGTGGTTGGCCGGCGGCGGCGGCGGCAGGCCCCTTTGCCGCTCGCCCCGGCTCTCCTCCTCCTCTTCTTCACCCCCGGCTGGGGTGGTTTGCCGCCGGCGGCGGCGGCGGCAGGCCCCTTTGCCGCTCGCCCTGGCTCTCCTCCTCCTCTTCTTCACCCCCGGCTGGGGTGGTTGGCCGGCGGCGGCGGCGGCAGGCCCCTTTGCCGCTCGCCCCGGCTCTCCTCCTCCTCTTCTTCACCCCCGGCTGGGGTGGTTGGCCGGCGGCGGCGGCGGCAGGCCCCTTTGCCGCTCGCCCTGGCTCTCCTCCTCCTCTTCTTCACCCCCGGCTGGGGTGGTTGGCCGGCGGCGGCGGCGGCAGGCCCCTTTGCCGCTCGCCCCGGCTCTCCTCCTCCTCTTCTTCACCCCCGGCTGGGGTGGTTGGCCGGCGGCGGCGGCAGGCCCCTTTGCCGCTCGCCCTGGCTCTCCTCCTCCTCTTCTTCACCCCCGGCTGGGGTGGTTGGCCGGCGGCGGCGGCGGCGGCGGCAGGCCCCTTTAAACATAATTCATTTATGTTTAAATTCATAATTTATGAATTTAAACATAATTCATTTATGAATTATGTTTAAATAGGCAATAGGTACTTTAAATTCATCTTCATACTATGCAAACCTTTACCTAACGGTTGTTTTGTTGTCTAGGGTTTCGGTGGGACGCTGTGATTAATTACAGTATCTGAGAATTTAGGGTTAGGTACGGGATATATGATCAATCCTGAATTTTTGAAAACAAAAGACAATAAACAGTTGTTACCATCCACTTATTAGTTGCAGAATAAGACATTGTCAGGCTTTTAATCAGAGCAGAAAGAGAATGCTCTGAACAGAAAGACACTTTCTAGGAAAATGTCCTTGGGAAACAAGGATGATGCTTACAAATAGAAAAACATTGTAAACAAGCACTATTTTCAGATGGGGGTATAGCTCAGTGGTAGAGCATTTGACTGCAGATCAAGAGGTCCCTGGTTCAAATCTAGGTGCCCCCTTGTTTCTTTTAACTCAGAAAATTTAATTTCTCAGTCAAATAAGAAGTCCAATCTGTATCTCTGCAGATTCAGAAACTACTTTTGCAATAAACAAGGCATATATATCTTCAAACTGCTTTACAAGCATTGGATATACAGGTATATGCAGGAACGGTGTGCCCTTTCTTATCACCATTGTTCTTAATATAAGAATAGGAACCTGTTAAATCTCAGATACTGTACAGATAATGTAGTGGAAGACATACACAACTATATTTAATAGGGAGCAGGAGGAGTGCAAAGCATAAGTAGAAATGTAAATATTGCCATTTCAGTTACATAAAGTCTAATCTCAGTGGTTTCATAAAGGATTTCCTGTAAAGCTTATTTTGCTGAGTTTGAAACATTGCTCAGTGACAGAGCCCTTGCTTTAAGATCAAGCTATGCGTAATAGAAAAACCAATTGAAAACCATCAGATCACAGTTTTCAAAGAAACCAGATCAAAATCCTGATTTTAGAAATAAAATTTCACAGGACAGCAATCATGTAGAGAAATCATTATGGCAAGATGTTGATTAGGACTTCAAAATAAGAAAACAGGACAGATGAAGAAGGATAAAGTAATCAAATCACTACAGCTGGTGGGTGGGTGGGACATAGTGGTGATGAAGAAGATGGTGATGATGATGAATCATCCTTTAAAAAGACCATTATGCATTGTATTGTGGTTCTAAATGTAAATCAATTAATTCAGAAATAAACTGAAGGTTATATGGTGTGATGTATACCACAACTGCATTGCTCTCTCTCCCTTTATAATTTTATTTTCCTTCAAGGCTGTGTTGTGTGTGCGTGTGCGTGTGTGATTTAGAGTTACTGCTACTACTAAGAACAAGTTTGTGCAATAGTTAGACTATATGATGGGGTCTCGGGAGATCCATGAAACTCACCGGGAGATCTTGGGGCAGGCATTCTCTCTCAATCTAATCTACCTCACAAGGTTGTTGTGAGACTAATGGGAAGGAAGCAAATCTTGTCTAAATCCTTTAATTTACTGCAGGAAAAGATACTTGCTAATTAATACAACTAATACAATACAGTACATATATTTGCCACCACACGTGGTGACAGAGAACATACAAGAGTGCTGTTTTCCTTTCTAGTGGTTAGTAGCAGATCTAAGTAGGTAGGTAATGCGCATTGGAACATGATGGATTTTGTTGCTAGTCTCTCTGCACCAAACGTCCATTAGAGAAAGACTGTGTGGGGAGATTCAATATTAGCTTTTTCCACACAACAGCTTCATTTAAGATTATTCTTTTCAGGAAGAAAGCGAATAGTTTTAACTAACCTAGTAAGAGAACACATGATCACCCTCAGTCCTGAAGGAAGATCTCCTAAAAACTGTACCAATCAGTCTCAGAACAATAAGGTAAAGGTCGCCCTGGCTCGAAAGCCAGTCGTATCCGACTCTAGGGTTCAGTGCTCATCTCTGTTTATAGCTGAAGAGCCAGCACTGTCTACATTTGCAGATGTTTCTGTGTCCATGTGGCAGGCATGCCTAGACACTGAAGTGCATGGAATGCTGTAACCAATTGCTATTTTCAGACATTGGTGTATATTTCTCACCTTCCTACTTTGTTCTGGATTTAACTGTAAAGAGAAGGATGAGGTTTTCTGAATCTTCAGTTACCTCAGAAAGTTATATTGTGTTTTATAACTGCCTAGACAAGTTAAAGGGAAAGGAAAGAAAGGGAGGGGATGGGGAAGCCCAAAGGGTAAAATACTTTGGCTCTCTAACAAATTTGTTCCTGGATAAGCTTTTGTGGTTCAAACTCCAGGTCTCCTGTTGTGCAGGAAGATTTGATGTCTGAAGAAGAGTTTGATCCACAGAGGTTCACATTGAAACAAATGTCTTGAAAGTAGCACAGTATTTCCTCCCTCCCCTCCTCTCCTTTTCTCCTCTTTTTTTTTGTCTTTCACAATGTCAAGATGCTGAAACAAACCATCACAGCTACTTCCTTGATCTCTTTTTATTTACTGCTTGTTGATTTGTTTGGTCTCAATCCTTCACACTGCCATAGAATTCAAGGCACTCTGAACACGCATAGAGACTGTGCAGATGTTATTTTACAACGGTAGGCCTGCATTTTGATGACTGAGCTTAAATTCCTGTGGCACATAATGTATTTTTGAATAGAACCCATTTCACATGCAGTTTACGTCCCGTCTGTTACAACTGGATTTTAGGGCCAGAACTCAAACCAGCAAAAAGGGGCAAATGTTTGTTACATTTTGTTTGTCTTAATTATGTTTTTCCTAAAGGTCTGTATTTCCCACAGGATGGCAGGGAGGAGAATAAAATTGGTTACCAAGCAAAGGAAATACTTACCACTTCCTGTCTTGTAAGAATAAGACTGCCAAAAAACTTTATTCTGCAGTTTCATTCTATGAAGAAAAGGAAGTAAACAAACTACCGTCTGGGACTCTGACATTTTCTGTGCTGTCACCTTGCAGATGTCTAGGCTTTTTGTTTAAATCAGATTTTAAATTGTTGGACTAATCTAGGCTCCAAATTAGTACACTTCTACATGTGAATAAATTCAATTTACTATTTATTTCTACTTCTCTAAAACTCATGTTTGAATCCTCAACAGCTCTCCTCAGCTCTTGCAAAATCAAGCTTGTGACTTCCTTTAGAGAGTCAATTCATTTCATATTTGGTCTTCCTCGTTTCCTGTTGTCTTCAACCTTTCCCAGAATTATTTTCTTTCCTGGAGAATACTGCCTTCTCATTATTTGCCCAAAGTAAGACAGCCTTAGTTCCATCATTTTGGTCTCCAGAGATCAGTCAGGCTTGATTTGCTGTAGGATCCAGTGGTTTGTCTTTCTGGCAGTCCAGAATATCCACAAAGCTGTCCTCCAGCACTATACAGTATTTCGAACATATCAACACCCCCCCCCCTTCAATCAGCTTTCCTTAACATCCAGCTTTCACACTCATACATGGTGATTGAAAATACAAGCATGTGGGTTGTCTTGGTCTCCAGTGACACAATCTTACACTTAATGTTCTTTTATAATTCCTTCATTGCTGTCTTTCTAAGTCTCAGCCTTCTTCTGATTTCTTAGCTGGAGTTTCCTTTGGGATTGATGACTGAACCATGGTACAGTATACACAATCACTACCTTTTCATTGCCTACTTCAAAGTTGTGCATTTCATCTGTAGCCACACTTTTTTTTCAAAACGTTCAACATAATGTCCTAGAAAGTATCCTAGTTTGGCATTTTCTTCTTTCAATTTCACTAAATGTCATTTCAAGTCATTGCTACTTTCTGCCAGTAAAATGGTGTCATTGGGATACAGTATCTGAGATTAATGATGACCCTTCCATCAATTTTCATTCCTCCTTCATCTGAAACCTACACCAGTTGAAAAAATATATCCTCTTGTTGCTAAGATTAGGAGAAAAGTAGCAGCGGACGCCAAGAGGACTAAGCAAGAGAATGACTCTAGACATCCTCTGAATGGATATGAGTCTCAAGTCCACAAACTGAGATACAGGAAAAAGTTTTATTGCAAGAACAAACTTTATTGAGAGTATGTAAGAGCAAAACCAAATTAATACATGGAGGAAGAAGCTCATTGAACAAGGAATAACATTAAAGGAGGATCTGGCTATGGAACTTGACCTGCCCTGTGTCATTTGGAGGATCCTGAATAGGCTGAGGGTTGGAGCCCCTAATGCAGTGGTGCCCAAACTTTTCAAGCTGTGGGCCGGTTACGTGGTTCAGTGGGCCAGTCATGTGGTTCATTGGGCCAGCCACATGATTCCTCCCACCGGAAGCGGAAATAAAACGCACCTTGCAATCTGGTTTGCAACAGGATGAGATAGATTTTTAAAAAAATATTTTTTATTAATTTTATGAAATAACAAAAATACAATAAACAATACAAGGAGAAAAAAAGAAGGAAATATTTAAACAAACATAAAACAAATTAAAACATTAAATTGCATATATTCTATTATGACAGCATTGTAAACAATACCAATTCTTGAACCTCATTTGTATCATACCTTCTTACCACATAAACTCCACATCTTACATCTTTTCATAGACATCTGTACTATATATCACTTGTCATCTTTTTATATTCTCAATATTTCATTACTTTTAATTATGTATTTAACATTTCAAAACTTATAAGGTTCAATCTACTATATTACAAATTGTATCATCCAGCCAGTGATATCTACAAAACCATGAGGATCAGATTTATACTTTAGTCTTCCCAAAAGCTCATATGTTGGGGTACAGGTTTGTCTCCTTTATCCCCTATTAATACATGTTCCACAAATGGCCTCCATATTTCCCAAAACTTATTCTCCTTCAAGCATACCTGTCAACCCGCGGCTCCGGAAAAAAGGGACCTGCGCACATCGCTTGTGCGCAGGTTGCGTTCCACGCATGCATGGAAAGGTTTTACCGCTTCCACGCATGCGCGGAAGCGCTACGCCGCTTGCGCAGCCCTTACGCAAGCGGCGTAGCACTTCCGCGCATGCATGGAAGGGGTAAAACCCTTCCACGCATACGCGGAAAACGTTTCCCCCGCTGCCAAATTACGGGGTTTTCCCGGCCAAATCGGGAAGGTTGACAGGTATGCCTTCAAGATACCTTTCTTCACATTCAATTCACATGTAAATTTATCATTTCAAGCAATTCCCCACATTTCCATCTATTTTCAAATCTGGTGGATGAGATATAGATTTTAAGGTGCAATTTTCTCGGCTTAAAGCAGGGGTGCCCAAACTACAGCCCACGGGCCACATCTGGCCCCCGACGCCAATTCATCCGGCCCACGTTGCTCCCGGAAACCGAAGTAGAATGAAGACTCCGCTTCTGGGAGCGACGGGGCACATGAATTGGCGTCGAGAGAGACACACGAAACTAGACCTGAAATCCTGCCTGGCTTTCCCCAGGGGAGGCGGAGCTTAAGGCAAAGGACCGCCCCCTTGGCAGCGCGCGTCATCACTGCCGAGGTGATAAAAGGGGGCGGAGGAGCCGCGATCCCCTCTCAGTAGGTTGGCGGGGCTCGTGATGGGGCAGATTTTTGCGAAACTCTTGAGCATTTTCGGAAGCCGCGGTACGAGATGATGCCTCTCTGCCCCCTCTTCCTTTCCCTCTTACTATTCCTTGGGCTTGTCTTTTCTTTCAAAACTTTCCCTAGTCGTTCCCCCTCTTTCTTTCCTCCCCTTCCTTTTGTGCCTCGCCTCGTTTTCCCTTTTTTTTTTTGTCTCGTATGTTTTCCTCTCCCTTTCATCTTCCCTTGGCTCTCTCGTCTTGTTTTCACTCCTTTCCATCATCCCACCCACCCCATGCATCGTTTTCTCTCCTCCTCCCCACTCCCCACTCCTTATTCTTTTTAACTCCTTTAATTAATTTCCTCTTTCATTCTCTAATCCCGTGATGGCGAACCTTGGCACTCCAGATGTTCTTGGACTTCAATTCCCAGAAGCCCCCGTGAATCCACACGAAGGGGTTGACTGCGATTCATCCGGCCCGCGCCGCCCTCGTCGCTCCCGGAAGCGGAAGTAAAACGCGCCCGGACGGGCGCGTTTTACTTCCGCTTCCGGGAGCGACGAGGGCGGCGCGGGCCGGATGAATCACAGTCAACCCCTTCGTGTGGATTCGCGGGGGCTTGGGCTTCTGAGAATTGAAGTCCAAGAAAATCTGGAGTGCCAAGGTTCGCCATCCTTTCCCTTAGTTCGGTTCTTCCCCGGCTTGTTTCCATTTTTCTGCTCCTCAATTTGTGCCTTTCACTTGGCCATGTTTGCGTTTCTTTCTGTGCTGCAGCGTCTCTGACTTGTCATTTTTTCCACCCTTTAAAATATATATATATATATATATATTTCTCTGAAAATCCCACTTTTCAGTTTTAGTCGTAATTGCTTACACGTCCCCTTCTCGCCTACGATTGCTTTGCAAACCTGTTGTTTTTCATCTTTTCTATTCTTGCATTCTTTTGCTCTGTTTCTTTCTCCCCCCCACATTCCCTTCATTCTTTCTGGCTTTGGTGCATTCATGAATTTTACTGTATTCCTTTGTTTAGTGTCCCCCCCTCCTCTTCTTCATTTACTCTCTAACTTCTTTTGCTTTTTAAAAATCTTCAAACCTTCTCCACCATCTTTTTCCTTTCAAGGAATTTGATACCAAATTGGGTGGGTGAAATGGGGAGGGGGCTCTCTCTTGCTTTTCCAACAGGCCCGAACCACCCATTGGTCGATGTGGATGCTACAGGATGTGTGGTGCGCATTGTGCAAGACAAATGGCACTGTGTATTGAGCTTGAAGTGTGTGTAGGGGTTGCAATATTATGATGGGGTGGTGGTGGTGGGGGGGAAGAGAGAACAAATTGTCTACAAATGAAATGGGTTAGGCAGACTCATGTTTATATCTTTGGGGGATTTCTTTTATGGCTGTTGTGCATCCTGTTCTTGATAATTTGTACCTCTATTGTAGATTGTCTAATATGGTACTTTTCTAAAGGGTTTTGCACCTTTAATCCTCCTTTGCTTATCAGGGGCTTAGGAAGCAACCGCTGTACAGGGCATCTCTAGACAGTACTTCTAGTATGTTCAGAACAGCACATCCAGTGTGTGGTACACATCCACAATACATTTGCTGGGTTAAGTAAATAAACCATCATTGCTGGTTGTTTTAAGGTTACCGGAGGTGAAATATCTGAGAGCTGTCCCACCAGAGCTATGAAGCAGCAGCTGATGAGAACAAAGTTTGTCAAAGAAGAGGAAATAGAAAGATCACAGTGGAGAGAGAGAAGGCACACTTAAACTAGATTTCAATTTGTTGGAGAAGGGGAATGCTGTGAATTCTTCACTTATGTGCCTATTCATTTTGGATCCAGGCTAGGCACTGGACAGTTTCATTTGGAAGTGCTGAGTCTTAAATGAAATGGACATCACTCTCCTTGGGAATGTGGGAAGGGGTGTCACACATTCAGCAGGGGAGGGCTTGAGATACCCAGAGGCTGTTATCTTTGTTTCATGTGATTTATTTGCTCAGGCAGATGTTTGGGGGTAAGAACGGTTTCCCCCCCTCATTCTTTGTTCAGACTGCCCTTCATGTGTGGTGGGGCCATCTGTCCTTCCTAAACTAAAAAGCTTCTACCCAGAGTCTTTAAATTTCTCAAAATTCTGGGCTGGAGTAATAAAAAGTTCTTGTCTTACTACCTATTGCAACTCCTGTGCATTTGCCCTTAGCATCAACACACTTTCCTTCACATTCATAAACACTTGCTGGCCTGTTTTAGTAGACCCTTTTTTGAATGTAGAAATCTTTTGTCAAAAAAGTGCAGAAGCGTGTATTTGAATACACTTATTATAGGCAACTCTCATTTGCAATGCAGTTTTCATATTCAGGCTTCCATGCATGTACAAATGTGCTTATTTGAACGCAGAATTGCCTTGATCCAGCGAATGCAATCTGCATAAAAAGGCAGCATATAATTTGTTGTCTTGGGTGTGCATATGTTCCTACTGGTTGCAAAGCAGGGAGAAGATCCAGCAAATGGGCAATTTGGGTATAAACTCATATTTTGCTTCCCTCACCCCCTGATATCCCTGTGTGCCATAGGTATTATGCAATAGGCACCATTTATGTTAAATTTGGTGATGTGCACACTGCACACAGTCCTTTGCTGTTGCCATGGTTCTTTGACTCATGGCCAGTGTATCCTGTGTGCACGTGCATTTTGAGGCACTTGCTTGTTGGCTTGTGCAAATTGTGTACGTATATGCTTTTTATGTGTATATTATATTATGTCCTCCCTGAATGTGTTTTGTTCAACAAGCATACACATGTTAAAGTGAGCCAATAGATGTTGCTGTTTTTCTGTTGTACTGTATTAACCTATTAGTCTAAATCGGTGTTCCCCAAACTTTGGTTTTTGAACTTCATTTCCCAGAAGCTCAAGTCAATTAAATCCCCAAAGCACTAATCAGCCAATGTACCGATTTAGGCTTCTGGGAATTGAAGTCCACCAGTGTTCCGCAAAACATAGTTTCGGAAACGCTGGTAAATCATGGTTTAGCCAAAGGTACATGAGTAAGAATCAGGAACAGCTATTCTTGGGCTATGTAGATATGCAGATAATACTACCCTAATGGCAGAAAGTGAAGAAGACCTAAAGAAGCTCTTGCTTAGGTTGAAAAAAGAGAGTACAAAAGCTGGGTTGAGACTCAACATCAAGAAAAACAAGATAATGGCAACAGGTCCTATCACTCCCTAGAAAATAGATGAGGAAGAAGTAGAAGCAGTGACAGACTTTAAATTCTTAGGATCCAAGATCACTGCAGATGGTGATTGCAGCCAGGAAATTAAAAGGCGACTGATTCTTGGGAGGCAAGCTATGAGAAATTTGGGGAACATAGTTAAAGTAGAGACATCACCTTGCAAACAAAAGTCCGCATAGTCTAAGCAGTGGTATTTCCGGTAGTAATGTACGGTTGTGAGAGCTGGGCCATTAGGAAAGCTGAGTGCAGAAGAATACCGGTAGATGTCTTTGAAATGTGGTATTGGAGGAGAGTTTTGAGAGCACCTTGGACAGCGAGGAGAACAAATAGGTCGATCTTAGAAGAAATCAACCCTGACTGCTCCTTAGAAGGTCAAATAGTAAAGATGAAGTTAAAGTACTTTGTTCATCAAATGAGAAGAGAGGATTCACTTGAGAAAGCCTTGATGCTGGGAAAGGTTGAGGGCAAAAGAAGAAGGGGGTGGTGGCAGAGAATGAGATGGCTTGATGGCATTGTTGACACAATGGGCACAAAGCTGGGTGGGCTGAGGAGGATGGTGGAGTATAGGGGTGCCTGGCGTGCGGTGGTCCATGGGGTTGCGAAGGGTTGGAATTGACTGTGCGACAGAACAACAACAAAAGCAGGAGTTCTCAACCTTTTTAAGCCGGGGGCTGGGTCATGCTTCCTCAGACAGTTTCGGGGGCCGGACAGCCATTTTGCCCTTCCTCTACCACATGGGACTTCCTGGTGTGGTGGAGGCAGTGGGGGGGGCACATGAAATGATGCTGCGCACCGCATCCAACCCATGGACCACAGATTGAAAATCCCTGCTCTAAAGAGGAGTTTGTAAAGCTTCACTTCCGCTTCACTTCCATTTCTGGTCAATTACAGTTTACTATGTCACCCAGAACTGAATTGTGGTTAATGTTAACTAGGTTTACTGTATAAGAAGTCAGCTTCAGGAATTATAGTTAGAGGTTGTCCTTGTTTTAAACTAATCATAGTTAATTTTAACCACAGTTAGCTGGGTCTGGGCACCAGACAAACTGTGATCAAGCAAAAGTCGAAGCAAATTCTTCTGAACTCTTTCTGCTTCTTGATCATACAAAAGGACAGGTGTGAGGAAAAACAAAAAATGCTGCAGCTTGTTCTTGCTTGCTTCCATTGCACTGACTCACAGATTAGTGGCATGTGCAAATGTGGGCTCTGTTCACGTGTGCACCTTTTGTGTCTGGAGTTTGAGACAATGCAGCAGTTGCAGCTTATTATGTGAGTCTGGCCTTGGGTTTTGTCTTTGGAGAAAACACATTCTTCCATTGTGTAGTTTCTTTGCATTTTGAGTAGAATTTCCTTCCTTCTCTACCGAGTAGTTTGATGTTTATCTGATGAAGCTGCCAGATTTTTCCTTCATAGAAAAGGAGCCAGCCTTTTAAAATAGGGCTCTTTGCCAACAGAAAGAGACTAGTTCTTATTACCTGCTCTGACCATATATGGGATTTTTATTCAGGCCATAGGGGAAAGAAGAGAGATTGTAATGTATAGCCTTCAGTTTAAAGAAACATTCCTTGAAACTTTGCAGGCACTAACAACATTTACTGACATTCCCTAGAGTGAAAGCATTGACCTGTAACCTCTGCCATAGCCAGGTACAATTTGTTTATTTTGTGTCCTGATTTCTTTGATGTACTCTGTGACTAACTTGGTCAAAAGACCACGAACAGTTTTTCCTCCTGATAAAACAAGACAGAAATGTTCAGACCTTGAGCCAAACTGTCTAATGCTTTAGGTATCAATTGCATTCCAAATGATGCCTTCTTGTCTTTCATGAATTAGGTACAACACAGATCTCCAACCTCTTTCTATGCAGCCCTCCAACCTACTTGTTTGCTTTCAATCTAAATTGGCAAGTTAATAATTTTGTTATATTTTGATTTAAGACAGGGGTGGGCCAGATCCAGTCCCTGAATTGGCATCGGGGGCTGGATCTAGCCCATGGGACGTAGTTTAGGCACCCACAGGTTTAAACAGAAAATGGCAGCTTAAAATCTATCTCATCTGGTTTCAAAACAGATCACAAGGTGTGTTTTTTGCTTTCGGTGGGAGGAACCACGTGACTGTCCCACTAAAACATGTGACCGGCCCATGGCCCGAAAGGTTTGGTCACCCCTGATTTAAGATGTGGTCTTCTTTAGACATTGGGAATTCTAATAAATCTCACGTTTCCCAGAAATTTGAGGAACTCTGAGTTAGAGGATAAGAAAATATTTCCCCCTTAAACTTTGTTTTGTAGTCATCTTATGCATTCCTTATGATCTAGTCCAAAGGGTGCCATTGGGTGATTGCTTGGTTGGTGTATCTCAGAGCTGGGGAAGTTACTCTCAAAAGTAATACAAGTAACTGGCTGAAATCCTACTACTTAGCATAGTAAGTCACACCAGAATAGGTTTATTGAATTGGTGGGGATTTGGTGAATCAAGTCCTCTATAAATTCCATTGACTTAAGTGTCCTTTCAACTCAGAATAATTTCTGACATTAAATTATTATTATTATTGATTCAAGAGGGGCTATCAGTGGTGGGATTCAGCAATTTGCACCTGTTCACCAGAACCAGTATCAGAAATTCTGGCTGGCCCCACCCATCCAAGTTTTGAAATAAAGTAGTCCTAATTTGGGTGCAACGCAGGGCTTTCCCCCTGACCATACCCACAATACCACGCCCACAGAATAGGTAGTAAAAAAAATTGAATCCCACCACTGGGGGCTACTCTAGTTTAATTTTAATTTAATTTAATTTTCGAATTTATATGCTGCCCACTCAGATAAACCTGACTCAGGGCGGTTCACATAGTTGCTACTTCTTCTTCGTCAAGTACCATATCTGATTCCGAATATTGGCTATCATCATGGCAATCAGCAATAACGATTGTCCTGGGAACAATATTATGCAGTGGTCTTCCATTTGCCTCCTGCATCGCAGCATAACACCCATACCAGTGATCCAGTTTCGCGAGTCACTTTCTGGTCCTGAGCCCTTGTGGCATACAAAGCCCTCATCAGCCCCAGGCCAATATTGATGAAGCTGCTGCCCTCCATCAAGATGGATTCAAGTGGGGTTTAATCCACTTGGGGACCATCACGCTTCCCTGTGGACTTCCCCACCCAAGGCTGTAGTCCTCAGGGTTGTCAGGTTAGTTTACTGTTGCCTGACAATTGGTGTTGAGTCACTGGCAGTATGGTCTAGCTATTACCATAGCAGAATAACCTAACCAGGCTTTGAATTACAACATACTTTATCATATTAAGTTGCAACTAGACTGAGTCCATTTGAATCAATAGACTAGGTCCATTTGAATCAATAGAAGTTGGCTCACCAAACTCCCACTGATTAAGTGGACCTACTCTAGTGTGACTTATTGTGCTCAAACAGCAGGATTCTATGCTATTGTTTTAGCCCCACTTCATCTTATTAGTTGTTGTAAAATCAACATTCCTTTAAAAGTAACTATAGTGGTACCTCGGTTTATGAATGTAATGTGTTTTCTGGGATGTTTTTTATTGCGAAAAATTCATAAACCAAAAGGTAACGTGTACTTAAGCACCATCTGGTGGTTTTTTTATAAATACTGTACAGTGGAATCTCGCATAACGAAATTAATTTGTTCCACGAGTTATTTTGTTATGCAAAAAAATTTGTTATGCGAGTTTTCCATAGGAACGCATTGAAATACAATGCGGTTTAGCAAAAATTCGCAGTGTAAATTTTCGTTATGCAAGTTTCCCCATAGGAATGCATAAAACTACAATGAAATACTTTGCCATGTGAGGGCGCCATTTGCATGTGATTTCCTTTCGTTATGCGAGTTTTTTGCTATCCGGACCCTTCGTTATGCGAGGTTCCACTGCATCCTGGGAAAACTTGCTTCACATTACAAAAACATTCGTAAATCGAAGCAATACTTTCAATGGATTTTAATTCGTAAACTCAAAATTACAGTAACCAAGGCGTTTGTAAACTGAGGTACCACTCTACGGTAAAACCCCTACTTAAGTAAAAAGTCTGTTCCATAGGCTTCTATGTAAATTGTTTTTTTACTTAGCTCAAAGCAAACCCATAGGAAAAATGATATTTATGTAAATCGAAGTAAAATCGGTGTTTTACTGTACAGGCAATTGGATTGGTCCATATAAATCAAGGAAGAGTAGGTCTTTCATAATCTTAATAAATCTTAATTGACTATTCAAGAACAATTCACCCTCAAAATGTTTCTATTATAGATATACAGTATTACAATAAAATTCCATCCCCAGGCAAATCCCTGGAAGCCTGAGGGGGAAGGGAAACGATGTTACAGTTTCTGCTGTTCAAAAACTCAGTTTTTCCAATAATAAGGTAAAACTATATTACCTTACCACTACAACTTAATATATTACTCATTTTCTAACTGTTAAGATGTTTATAAGAGGGAGTGGAGGAAAGGTCAGGGTTTTTTTTTAACCACAGGTTAGTGGACTGCAGTACAGTATTTGGAAGCAGTTTTTAGAGTTAAAAAGTGCAACTATTTATCTGTCTTTGGGAAACAGAAAAGCAAATATACAGTACAGTAAAACCTCGACTTACATATGCCTTGAGTTACATAAAATTCGACTTAATGATTTTTGCACTAAAACCATGTCCCGATTTACATAACACAATTTCCTATGGGTTTGCTTCAAGTTATGTAAAATTCATTTTTCCTATGGGTTTGCTTCAATTTACATAAATACCATTTCCCTATGGGTTTGCTTCGAGTTAAATAAAAATTATTTTTCCTATGGGTTTGCTTCGAGTTAAGTAAAAATTCATTTTTCCTATGGGTTTGCTTTGAGTTAAGTAAAAAACCAATTTACATAAAAGCCTACGGAACAGACTTTTTACGTAAGTAGGGGTTTTACTGTATTTCTGAACTTTCGTTTTTTGGAGAGTGGCTATGGAGATTTTCTGTATTTCCAAATTTGCCACTGCAACGCTGAATTAACAGGGAACTGATTCAGATTAGAGTATAAGTCTTGTTAGCTCCAACAGGCACTCTAGTGGTTGACAGTATGGATTTGTAAGAGGCATTAGCGTTCCTACCCTTGAGTTAAAGTGCCAGACTAGGATCAGTAGAAACATAAGTCCATCCTTGCTTATGAAGGCCACTGTCTTGACATCTTGTCCTTGTCCTACTTTCTCACCTAATCTGTGTAAAAAGATTGTTGTGAACATATGTACAGTGGAACCTCATACAACTATCGCCCCGTATAGCAACAAAATCGCATAACAATTAGGTTTGGGGGGGAAATGCCATCCCGCATAACAGTTTCCCTATGGAAAAAAATCCGTACAACAATTTTTCAATGGGGAAAACCACTTAGCGAAAACAATCATACAATGCACCCCATAGGGAAAATCGCTATATGATGCATGCTTCGTATAGCAATTGTTTCGTACAACAACAAGCCCCGTGGAACGGATTAAAATCAATGTATGAGGTACCACTGTATTTGGAAGAAGGCAAAAATTAAAATGTAAATGAAAACGTCGAATTATATTATTGTTATTTCATTTGGCTGGGATATGTTAGACTGAAAGAAATCCTAATGGCTTTGAATAAGTTTTTCCTGTTAACATAGACTATGTAATATGGTATAGAAATTTATCAGAGCACTACATTAAAAACACATTTATTTATTTCCTTCCTTCCTGCTGGATTTCATGTCAAAGCACTTCTCACAGCATTGAACAATAAGTAAACCTAACATTACAAACATCATACAACAAAACAACATTATAGTGGCATTAAACCATACAAATCAATAATAAAAAATAAACCCGTGGTGACAATAACATTAAGTGAACTTAGATAGCAATCACCAGTTTTAAACCCCATAGAAACCAAACAATGCTAAGTGATAAATTCAATGAATGCTTCTCTAAAAATGTGTTTTATCAAAATCCTTTTATCATCCAAAGAGGAAAGGAAGTTTTATTAGTTGTTTGGAAAGGATTCTAGACCTGCAGTACCGCAAAAGCTTGTGTCTTTTCAACCAGATGTTCACCTGGTGTTCATGTGGAAGAATTATGCTTCTTTTTGCTTCATTTATCTAACTACAGTCCATTGGTACACCTAGGGCTGGACATCTAGACAGATACCAGTGGACAGGTCTGATATCTATATGTGGGATCAACTGTAGCTGATGCCATTAATTGCAAAATCCTTTCTTCTCACTGGGTCCCCAGATGGTCTTGGTCATCGATCAGCAGCTGTACTGACTTGGGCTTCTAGGAATTGAAGTCCAAGAACACCTGAGGACCTAAGGTTGAGAAACTAGTTTTTTTAAATGATCCAGAGAGCATCTGACCAGGTACATATTTATAGGTATTCATTTTATTGTTTTTACTTTATTTTTAAGTAACAATAACAAAATAGTTCTTATTGTCAAGTACAGGTAAATGTGTTTAGCACAAGGGCACTGAATGCAGGTTTTGTGAGGTCACAGTAGCAGTATTATCTGAGCTTAAATTGTGACTGTTATTACTTTGATTGTTATTTTTAAATTATTGCAGTTTATTATTTAAAGGCTAAAATCCTGTTGCTTAGCAAAATAAATTGCACAAGAGTAAGCCTTTTAAATCAAAGAGGATTTGGTGAGTCAATTCCTCTGTAATTTCCATTGATTCAAATGAGCTGACACTAACTGTGGCTTGTTTTAGTGTAGTAAGTTACAGTTAGAGTAGGCCCACATGAATGAATCAGTGGAGCTTGTAGAAAAGTTGATTCTCAAAGTCACATTGGGCTTATGCTAATGCAATTTATTATGCTAAACAACAGGATTTGGTTTGGGGCCACTGTTTTATGTAGACTGTTTAGCTATCCTGAGTACTTCTGAGGAAGGGCAAGATATAAATTAAATCAGAAAAATCAATATCCAAAACTATTCATGCTCAGAGTTTTTCTTTTTCTTTTCTTTTTGCTTTTCCCTTGTTTAGGAATGTAGAAATTGTTATAAACAAAATATCATTTTTTGGGGTGGTAATGAAGAGAAATGTTACTTGTTTTCTCTGCATAACAGAGGATTGTCTAAATCTAAAATGATCTAACTGCATTATTGACTACAATAATAAGCACAGTCTCTCAACAGGTTAAATAATAATAATAATAATAATAAATTTCAATTTATACCCCGCCCACTCGGCGCAGTCTGACTCAGGGCGGCATTACAACATTTGAAATAAAAATACAATATAACTCCACAAGTACAATAAGTAAAGCAATAAATACAGAATGTCAATAATACAATCTAACCTCACAAAGTAAATAAATCTTAACCATATCATTTCTAAATATGATAACCAATTTTGAATAGCTGTTATGTCCTTGTTTCCCTCCAGAACATAAAGTGATAATTATTGGCTTGGACAATGCTGGAAAAACCACCATCCTCTACCAGTTGTGAGTATTCTTCTTTCCTTTGCATTGAATTTTTCTTTATATTTGGTCTGCTGGTCAGGCAACCTGTCCAAAAGCAAAGTTTTCAGAAGGCTTAGGGTTTAAACCAAGGGTTCCCAACCTATGGCCCATGGGCCAGGACTGGCCCTGTGCCACGACACCATTTCATGTGGCCTGCTGCCACCACACCCAGAAGTGGAAGTGGACTTGTTTACGTCATGTGCCCATGTATGAGTAAACACGCCTGTGGCTGTTATAAATGCGGAAGTGGTCTCATTTACAACAGCCGTAAATGCACCGGCTTCTACTTCCGGGGGGCGTGGTCAGGCCTGCTCAGCTGTCCGGGGTGTGTAGTTAGGCCCACAGCGTAAAAAGGTTGGGAACCCCTGGTTTTAACAAAGGTTGATTTTAACTGCGGGACTGCGGTGGTTTTAGTGGTTAAGATACTGAACTTGATGACTGAAAGGTTAGCAGGTCAGCAGTTCGAGACCTGAGTACTGCATCACAGTGTGAGTTTATGTCTCTGTCCCAGCTCCTGCCAACCTAGCATTTCAAAAACAAGAAATTGCAAGTAGATAAATAGGTACCACTTTGGTGTGAAGGTAAACAGTGTTCCGTGGACTCCAGTGTCTATTCATGCCTGCCACGTGTCCACAGAAAAGACTGCAGATGCAGACAGTGCTGGAACTTTGGCTATAAACTAGATCGAACCCTTGAGTCAGATATGACTGGCTTTCGGGCAAGGACGAACCCGACCTGATTTTAACACTAGAATGCATTTCAAGTACAACCTAGCTACAACTCCTTAGTAACATACTGTGTTTGCCCGAATATAAGACACTGTCTTATATTTTTAAAAACTCCAAAATTATCACAAGGTCTTATTTTCAGGGGATGTCTTATTTTTCCATGAAGAAGAATACCAATCTCGATCGCGCTTCCCCACTCACAACCAAGAGACGCTTCCCTTGGTTGTGAGTGGGGAAGCGCGATCAAGACTGGCCTCAGCTGTGAGGCGTCGTCGGAGCCAGCCGCCTTACAGCTGAGACCAGCGTGATCGAGACTGGTCTCGGCTGTAAGGCGGCCGGCGTGGCCCATAAGAAAGCCTGCCACATTGGAGTCTCAATTGCCTCCCCGCTCACAACCAAGAGAAGTTTCCCCTGGTGAGAGCGGGATCGAGACTCCGACACGGCAGGCTTTCTTATGGGCCACACCGACCGCCTCACAGCTGAGGCCAGTTTCGATTGCGCTTCCCCACTTGCAACCAAGGGACGCTTCCCTTGGTTGTGAGTGGGGAAGCGCGATCGAGACTGGCCTCAGCTGTGAGGCGTCGTCGGAGCCGGCTGCCTTACAGCCGAGACCAGCGCGATCGAGACTGGTCTCGGCTGTAAGGCGGCCGGCGTGGCCCATAAGAAAGCCTGCCACATTGGAGTCTCGATTGCCTCCCCGCTCACAACCAAGGGAAGTTTCCCCTGGTGAGAGCGAGATCGAGAGCGGGATCATCCCTTGGTTGCGAGTGGGGAAGCGCGATCGAGACTGGCCTCAGCTGTGAGGCGGCCGGCGTGGCCCATAAGAAGACCTGCCGCGTTGGAGTCTCGATCCTGCTCTCACCAGGGGAAACTTCCCTTGGTTGTGAGCGGGGAGGCAATCGAGACTCCGATGTGGCAGGCTTTCTTATGGGCCACGTCGGCCGCCTTACAGCCAGGAGGTAAGGAGGTCTTATTTTTGGATGGGGCCTTATATTTCAAAGGCAGGGGGGGGGAAAAGGGGGGGTGTCCTATTATGGGAGGAGGTCCTATATTCGGGGAAACAGGGTAGTAGTAAAACAAATTCATTGAGATCTTGGGCTATTTGAGGGCGTTTCTTTGAGTGTTTAAAAAAATGTTTTGCTGACTCCAGATGTTATCTATGCAGTGCACTTTCTTATTGACCAAAGAACCAAAGAAAGCAACTGGTGCTAATAGTTTAGCAGTATAAACATGCCATTGTGGATTATGTGAGCTGTAGTCCAACAAAACATCTGGAGGGCAAGGGCACCATGTTGGTGTGATAGCAGATATGGTAGAGAATATATACAGTGTCTGATTCTTCTTTACCTGTTGCTGATCAACTCCTACAAAATAAAGGCATGCATATTGCTTCCTTAAACTTCCCCAGTGTTTCTAAAATTCTGTGTGTCATGGGTTTGGGATAGAGAAGGTGGAGAGTGTGTTGTCTAAACCCAACTGATTCTATGGGCAAGGAATGGGGAAGTACTGAGGCCTTCATAGCAGCTTATGGTCTGCTCTTCCACCAGCCTAATGAATGAGGTTGTGCACACGTCACCTACAATCGGCAGCAATGTGGAAGAAATTGTACTTCGTAAGACACACTTTCTGATGTGGGACATTGGGGGACAGGAAACCCTGAGGTCTACTTGGAACACCTACTATTCCAATACAGAGGTGAGTTTGTGTCGGGACTAAGAATTTGTTTAAAATTTTTAAAAAGTACTCTATTTCTGTTTATTAAGGTGTGGCAAAAGATCATTTCCCAGTCTGACCAGGTTATCCTGCTATGGTAATAAAGTAGACCATACTGCTAGCGACTCAACGCTGAACGTCAAACGGCGGTTAACTAACCTAACCACTCTGAGGACTAACGGCCTTGGTGAAGTCCGCAGGGAACGGTGATGGTCCCCAAGTGGATTAAATCCCACTTGAATCCATCTTGACGAAGGGTATCAGCTTCATCAATACTGGCCTGGGGCTGATGAGGACTTTGTGTGCCAAAAGGGCTCAGGACCAGAAAGTGATTTGTGGAACTGGATCAGTGGTACGGGTGCTGTGCTGCGATGCGGAAGACAGATGAAAGGCCACTGCACTATATTATCAGGACTGTCTTCATGACTGATCGCCATGATGATAGCCTAGATTTGGATTCGGATATAGTAGACTTCAAAGAGCCCTATCACCACACTCATTTATTTAGCCACAATAAAGTATTATGAATTGTATGGGAAGTAAAGTATCTTTCACTGATGAGCAGACTTGGTTTTTCCATTGAATTTCTTCTTTCACAAACTAAACTGCTATTGCACAGAGTAAAGGATGATGAAACAAGTTGGCACAAGCATATGGATCTGCTCACTTTTGGTATTACCACTTAGCATTTCATAATGTCATGCCAAAAAGCTAGCTATTGTCAGAATCGCCCATTTCAAAGTATCATGGAACTTCTATACTGGCAGGATTTAGTGTGATTTTGGTTGGATGGATGATATAAAGGAAATTCTGTTGCTGAGCTTTGCTTTCACATATTTGTGATAAGAGGCTAGATAAAAACTGATCAATCCAATTTGGATCCGCTTCTGGGTCATTTTAATAATAATAATAATAATAATAATAATAATAATAATAATAATAATAATAATAATAATAATAATAATAATAATAATAATAATAATAATAATAATAATAATAATAATAATAATAATAATAATAGGTTTATTTAAATCCCACTTTCCTGGCATGAGTGCCACTCAAAGCGGCCTACAACACAGGAAAAGGAAGGCTTTCTTCAACAAAAAGAAAGCCTTATCACAATATATAAAACATTACATAGAAATATCAAACACAGCAATACAAAATAAATACAATGCAATTGTTCCAAATCAAGATACACAATACAATATGCAATAGCCGTCAAAAAGCACAAAGCAATACAATCAAAATACAATACATTATGCTATAATATGACTTAGTACACTGAGCAACAACATTTCAGCCAACTTAGTCTAGCTAAACCGCACTGCATAGTCTGAACCAGGAAAAAACTAGATGAGTTTTCAAAGGAACACGAGTTCAATAAACACCGGAGATCCTAACCTAAATTCAGAAGCTGTATTGGAGCATGTTGGGAAAATCACAGGATCCTGGCTGCTACAGCCTCAAGAAAGCCTTCCTTTTCCTGCATGATCCTATGAAAGAGAGGTATTCCAGATCTTGAGGTGCTACAACAGAGGCACTGGGGGAAATGTTTCAAGATATTCATACATTTGTCCAAGTCCCTCTGGAAGGGATAGTTAATGTTCCTTTATTCCTATAGTTAATCTAATGAAATTATATAAAAGATGCCAATTTCTATCTCCTCCTTTCTCCATCTTCGGGGGTGGTGTGGTGTCGTGGTGGTGGTGGTGGTCTTATACCACTTTAAAAATCAGGGCTAATATGATAGATAACAGTTGTAACACCTGGTCTGCTGGTTATACTGTGCACCTACAGATTTGTACCAGTTCAGCAAATTTGGGAGTGTTACCACTGCAAAATGCAGATGAAGAGCTATGCGAAAGAATGCTAACCACCTAAAACATACATTATACATGCAGAACGCTATATTTGACAAGGAGAAAAAGCAGGCTAGGATTACTCTCCTTGACATCTTATTTTGTTTATTTGTTTGCATGTTATATTTTTATGTTTCCAAAGGAATAATCAAGCTGGGTCATGATGTTAAAAAGATCAAACTAAAAGACAATAAATTGTACATTAAAAACAATTACTGTACAGTAATAATTAACATACATTAGAATGTTTTATCAAACCCTGCTGTCCTAATCTTACTGAACTCTATTCTGCTTCCTTGTGCCTCAGTTAATTCAGAACGAGACTTGGAAAATGTTTTCTAGATTTAATCCTTGTCTTCGTCACATTCCCCATGGGTTTGGCAGAAACAGAACTAAGTTGAGACTCGTTCTTGGCCTGCCAGAAACACATTCTTGACATATCTAGATATGAAATGTGTTTTCCTCCCTCTTCTCTCCCCACCTCCCAAAACCTCTCTGTGTTTCTCAATGTTTGCTTAGGCAGCAAATTGACAAAACAAAACAAAAGACAATCCTATCAAAATAATCCTCCCCCCTGAATCTAGAATCAATTTTTAGAAATTCCAAATGGAAGATATACTGCTTAGGAGATCGTCTAGAACAGGGGTTCTCAACCTTTTAAGCCAGGGGCCAGGTCACGCTCCCTCAGACAGCTTCAGGGGCCAGATGGCCATTATGCCCTTCCTCCATCACATAGCACTTTTTAGTGTGGTTGAGGTTTGGGGGGGCCTTATGAAATGGTGCCGCAGGCTGTATTCAGCCCATGGGCCGCAGGTTGTATTCAGCCCGTGGGCCGCAGGTTGAGAATCCATGGTTTAGAACAGGGGTTCTCAATGTTTTCCCGCCGTGGGCCAAACCACACCCCCTCAGACAGCTGAGCGGGACAGATACGTGGTTCCCCCTCCATAAACGCTGCCATAAAATGTGTCTGCAGCTGTCGTAAACACGTTTACAATAACCACAGGTGTATTTACGGCACATTTTTGGCTGTTTTTGCTGCTTCCGCCTCTTCTGGTGGCGGCGAGGGTGGCATGTTTTCAGCTGTTGTGCGAGGGTGGTGGGCAACATGAAATGGCACCACAGGCCGTAGTTTACAAACCCCAGTCTAGAAAATATTTATTGTCTCATTCACCTCATGGATGCAAGATTTGTATTGAAATTGCTTATTCCACAGCCTCTATAAAGGGATTTGATTGTGTGTGTATGTGTACACACACACATTCTGTAGTTCCTTTTGTCTGACAGTTTGAGAATGATCAGCCAGCACAAGGCCTTACATAACAATGAAACACCGTAGGTAGCAGATGTTGAGGCCAGTGGTAACCCTTTTCAGTAATTCTTTACGAACGTCCACTCCCCCTAGCCTGCCCAAAGTTTTAAAATGATCTTGCTACACTCAAGTGTGATAGAGAAAGAAGTCAATCCTGTTGCCACTGTTGAAATAAAATTAATTTGCCAGCCTCCCCCCCCTCCCGAACAGTTGCTTGGCTTTGTGGAATGTCATGGGCCAACTCTGGCTACTACAAGCAAAGGGCTAGACCAAGAAGCCTCAAGTTTTACTAGGCAATAAATATTTTTTCAGATTATAACTGGGGCTGTAAGGGAAAACTTGTATAACATGTTCAAGTCTTTAGAGTACTTCATATGTTTTGTCTCTCCCACAATGTCAAACAATTCTCATAACAACCCAAAAGACAGGCAAGTATTAATATCTCCATATCACAGATGGGGAAACTGAGAAATTATGTCTTCCCTAAGACCTTCTATTGGCTGAACAGTAATAATGAAAGACCCTCAGGGCAACAATGTGGAAGTACAAGCTCTCTCTCTCACGCAACCACAGACGCACGTACACACACTCACAGCACTGAAAACAGACTGTTCCTTCAGACTACATTGGCAATAGGGGGTGGCGTGGGGGGGGGGGGATTACTGAATGTTATTTTGTAGAAAATTTCTTCCTGAAAATAAAAAAGCCAGGTTAGAGAGGAGGCTGCACCCCTGTCAGTTGATATTGGAGCTTCAGTGGTGCTATGTATGCATTTAGTAGAGGTAGTTCAGCACAGATACATGGGTTGTTAGTCCCAATGCAGACCCAGAAAAAATGTGTACAAATCCCTTCAAATCAAGCGATTAAACTTTTATTGGAAAAGTTGCATTTAAGATAAGTAAAGATTTTGATCACCCTTGCTCAAAAGACTATCATGTTCAACTCTAGGGATCAGTGCTCATCTCTGTTTACAGCCAAAGAGCCAGCCCCACCTGGATCTGCAGACATTTCCATGATCATGTGGCAGGCATGAGTAGACGCTGGAGCACACAGAACACTGTAACCTTTCCTGCCAAAGCAGTACTTATTTATCTACTTGCATTTTCTTGCTAGGTTGGCTGGAGCTAGGACAGGCGATGGGTGCTCACTCCATTGCACAGCACTGGAGTCTCAAACTGCTGACCTGCTGACTTTCCAGTTGTCAAGCTCAGGGATTCTCAACCTGCATCCCATGGGCCGGATGCGGCCCGCAGTGCTATTTCATGTGTGCCCCCCCACTGCCTCCACCACACCCGGAAGTGCCATGTGGTAGAGGAAGGGCAAAATGGCCGTCAGGCCCCCAGAGCTGTCTGAGGGAGCGTGACCCAGCCCCCAACTTTAAAAGGTTGAGAATTCCTGCACTAAGCCAATAGTCTAAATCCTAATGCTAATAGATGTGTGTGTTCCAGGTAGATGAATGTGGGGTGGAGTTGGGTGGGACAGAGGCACATAGATGAAGGAGGGTCAGGAGATCAGCTCCATACAGAATCAAGTACAGAAGTTAAAGCAAGAGACTGAATAATAGAAATATCAGTCTAAAGGTTGGAGGAAGCAGAGATGAGAGATACAAAAGGATATACTGTGGTAGCATTTTTTATACGTCCTACTAAGCCACCTTCTAATAATTTTGGGACAGAAGACTAAGAGGTGATGATTGGAGGATGCCAGGTTGCTTCGGTTCCAGTAGAATTAGTAGTCAAAAAATGGAGAACACCATTGGTGTATAAAGGGCAATGTGTTTTAATTCCATCTTCTTAGGTTCAGATTTTGTTGCTAAGACAACTGAAATGTTGGATTCTTTCTGCTTCCCTATAGTTTGTCATTCTTGTGGTCGATAGCACAGACCGTGAACGGCTGACAGTGACGAAAGAGGAGCTGTACAAGATGCTCGCACATGAGGTGAGCCACGGCATACGGAGAGATGCATTGTGGGAGACCTTGTGTACTGTTGTGAAGCTTTTTTTAAACACTGTATTATTGTAACTCTTGGACGTGATGTGTTTGTAGAACCAACACTGCTTCTGTGTACAAATAGAGAGAGCATCTTGAGAGGAAAAATAAAGGATTTTGAAATGCAAATAATAAGAGAGGAAAGAAAGCAGGAAGTTTTATTCACTAAAACCACCCATAAATATTTTTGGGCCTATTTCAGCATCAGTAAACATTTGCACTTATAGAGATCTATAGTAATCTTTATTTCACCAAGTGACACTTTTCACTATGTGGGAAGAAACCAATTTCCTTTGAAATCTTGAGGTCCCATCTTTTCTTACATGTTGAGTTTCGCTGGATGTTTTCAGTTTTTTTGTTTTAACGATGCCTCAGGTATGACCTAACATGCCTGTGCAAGAGATGGGAGGAGCCACTACACTGGGAATTGAGGGATTACTGAATGTTATTATGTAGAAAATATCTTCCTAAAAATAAATAAATAAAACAGCTTAGAAAGCAGGCTGCAGTAAACCTTTCTCCCTATTAGGCATTCTGCTATTCAATACTGCCTGACCCTGCCTGCCTGAAGGATACTTTGGACATTGCAAAAGAGACCAAAAAGTTGCAAAGGTGCTGTGTACATTTTCCTGTTAGTCCTTCCATTGATCCACCCAGATGCATAATATTAATAACACAACAGATGAAAACAGCAGCAACTTCTGTGGTCTGAGAAGTCGCTTTCCATCACCAACTCACCAAAACTTGTGCTGTGCTGTACTTTTAAAAAGAGAATTGCATGTTTATTGTGTATTAATGTTTAGTTGTTAATTGTTTCCATTTATATATAGATTTTTTTTATTTAAAAAAATCATCTGGTGCCTGATGTAACCCATCTTCCATTGGTTGAGCTGCTGTGATATCAGGGAAAGTTTGCCCAATACCCTCTGCTTAGAAAGAGAATATTGATAAGAATGAGGACTCTTACAAAAGAGAAACATTGACGGGTAGGGGAGATAAGTTTAAAATAGGTCCTAGTGTTAGTAAGACAAGAGAGCCAGGCAACAACAGTTTGTATCTTCAACTTACATGCATTGAATACAAATACTGAGAGAAATTAGCAAAACATGCTCTGGAGCAGGGGTTCCCAACCTAATATCCATGGGCTGGATCCGGCCCAAGGTGCCATTTCATGTGGCCACACCCCCTCCAAGGGCATTTGAGAAATAAAATGGCCACCCATTTGAAGCTGTTGGGACAAAATGGCCACCCCCATCATTCAGGCAGGTCAAAATGGCTGTCCAACCCTCGAAACTGACAGAGAGCTTGACCCAGCCCCCGGCTTGAAAAGGTTGGGAACCCCTGGTGTAGAGCCTAAAGCAGTGGTGGCAAACCTATGTCACACGCACCAGAGGGGGTAGGTATAGCCCTCTATGTGGGCATGCTTGCTGTTACCCCAGCGAGATGAGGCAACCACACACACACATACCCCCCCCCACACACACACCTCCTATACTTACTATTGTGTGGGTGCATGTGTGTGTGAGTGCCCAAGGAGCCAGCGGCAGCATGCGGGCAGGCACCGCGTGGTGTGCATGCACCCATGTGACGTCGCCAGCACGCCTGTCTGGGTTCCATCGACTTCTCCTTGGGCAATCGGTCTCCAAAAGGTTTGCCATCACTGGCCTAGAGTCAAGATGAAGAATATGTGATTTTCCAGATGATTTTATGACTTTAATCCACCAGATTTTATGTGGCAGCATAAAAATTGTGGCGCTATCCTAAAAGAAAAAGTCAGGCCAGTTCCATCCATGTTAAGCTTCTCACAGACTGTCAAAACTTCATTTTTTAAAACAAGGTTATTTTCAGGCTTTGTCTGTTTGTAAAGAATATTTTGTTTATATTCTGTTTTTATATTGTGAATTTATTGTCCGTTAATTTGGAAGCAGAGGAGGGCCAGGAGGAGAAGGAACTCAAGGCAATGAACAACAGCCTAAAACTACATACTGTATGTTTAAAATGAAATATATTAAGAGTTTGATATTAAAATCCAGTTAAACCTAAATGATGTTTAGAACCCTCTAATGAAAAATAAAGAGGTAAACATGTTTATTATCATACCATTTTAAATCTCCTACTTACAACTCCAGGACATTAACAGATTAAAAGAGAGTTAAAAAGACAGTTTAGGGGTGAACCTAGCTTCATGTGAGAAGGAATGTTAACCTAGCCCTCTAAGAACTATTTTACTGAATACCATACTTTTCAGACCATAAGACACACCTACTTTTTAAAGCAGGAAAACAAGAAAATGTTTTGAACCAAATAGTACTGTATTTGCACCACCAACCAATGGTGGCGCTGCAGAGGAAATGGGCGGGCAAGCCAATTGCACTGAGGCAGGAAGCGATGCTCTAGCCTAGCCTCTTGCTCTCCTCCAACCAGGAAGCATGGCTTCCCTCCCATTTTGACCACATGAAGCAGGGACAAAGGCAAGAAAGGTAAATGAAACCCTTTCTCTTTATGCACAGGCTTGGTTTCCCACCAAAATGTATTGGGAACATACAAACAGAAAAGCTTTAGAATACTGTATTGTACAAGAAATTGATTTCCAATGCATTTAAATAGGAAATTGCAATTTTTGCCCTCTTGTGGCCACCTTTGGCACTGGCCTGCTGAACATATGTTTTTCTTTCCCCGGACCGGAACAGCTGTGGTGGCGGCAGTGGAGGTCTTCGGCCAGCTGCGGCTGTTGTAAAATATCCTTTTACAACAGCCTTGCTGGACAGCATTCTGACTATTTCCTCCCTTTTTTTTGGGGGGGGGGGGAGTGCGTCTTATGGTAATTCCCATAATTCTTCTTCCATGTCTAAACCAGACACAAAACTACCAAAATGAAGCCACCTTTTCATGAGTTCATTCTGCAGTTCCTTTCACCTGACCTAGTGTGAGAAAGATTAGTGGGCAACATAAGGTTGCCGCTACCAGGATACACCTGATTGTGGTTCGAAAATACCTCAGTCTTCAAGGAGGCTCTTTCTGTGTACCCCAATTCCCATAATCAGATATGACCTTTGAATGAAAAGTTTGGTGGGTCACTTCTGTTATTTAGAGTGAGCAGTATTTTAAGTCCAGAAAACAATGGCTTCTCCCTTTTGCCTCCCAGGATCTGTGCAACGCAGCTGTGCTGATATTTGCCAACAAGCAAGATGTCAAGAACTCCATGTCTACCTCTGAGATCTCAAAGTTCCTCACCTTGAGCTCTATCAAGGACCATCCATGGCATATTCAAGGTTGCTGTGCACTCACAGGAGAAGGGTGAGTAGTACATGGGTACTACCTACTGTATATAAGCCCCAGTGAAGCTAAGAAAAAAATTTTATATTTGATTTGGCTTACTGCATGAAACTGAGGAGAGTGGGGAGAAGAGGATAATTCAAAATGGAGCATCAGGTTTCTTGGAATAGAAGATATTGCCAAAGAACCATAGCTCAAGGACAGAGGACATATTTTGCATGCAGAAGGCTCCAGGTTTAATCTCTGGCACTCTAGTTACACCATCAGGGTGTACGTGATGGGAAAATCCTTTTACTGGAGAGCTACTTGCACTTAAGAGTAATATTGACTGCTCTGATACTGTGTAAAGCACATTCTTAGGTCCACATCGTAGACGTTCTGGTGGATTTTCACCTGCAACACTTGAAGCAAAGCAAATCTTGGTATTTTCTAGGAATTAAACAATTTTGCTAAAGTGCCGCTTTAAAAATCATTTATGCAGCAGATTGCTGTGTATGCCAATCATCTTAAGAGAGATTGTGTGTGTGTGAGAGAGAGGAAGGGAAAGGGAAAGTTTTGTGGCATTTTAACCTTAGACTTCAAGTCCCCTTAACCCTAGCCTGCACAACCGATTATAAAGGATTATGATAGTGGCAGTTCAGCAGTGTGATACAATCACTCCCCATCCATGGTTATATCATATAAACCAGGGATGACCAAACATTTCAGACAGCGGGCCAGTCACATGGTTCAGTGGGCCGGTCACGTGATTCCTTTCAACAGAAGTGGAAGTAAATGTGCTTGCAATCTGTTTTGCAACAGATATATTTTGCAACAGGATGAGATAGATTTTAGGATGCCATTTTCTGCTTAAACCAGAGGTGCCCAAACTACGGCCCATGGGCTGGATCGTGCCCCCAACACCAATGCATCTGGCTCACACTGCCCTAGTCGCTCCTGGAAGCGGATGTAAAATCCGTCTACGTGTGTGCTTTACTTCCGCTTCTGGGAGCAATGAGGGCGGTGCGGGCCGGATGAATTGGTGTCAGGGGCTGGATCCAGCTCACGGGACATAGTTTGGGTACCCCTGATATAAACAATATGCTTCTTCCTTTAGAAACTCAGTTTGGTGTTGGAGATAGACTAAAATTCAGGAAATATGAGTTCGACTTCACCTTGAAAATCAGTCGGGAAGGGTGGTGGAGGTGGTGTAGAACTGGTAAAATCTTCCTTAAATATCTCACTTACCTTGAAAGCCCTATTAGGGTTGCTGCACCTTTCTGACTTGACAGCACACTTAATATGCAAATTAATCAGATAAGAAGCTCAAAGTCATGCAGGTAAAATATATATTTAGACCAACTTTTACCTGTATTTATTTTGATTGAGGCAATTTTAACCTTTTAAAAAAAAAACACCTCCATTTGAGTGGATAAATAGATAAGAAATAGAATGAGAGGGAAAGGACTGCGGTGTCTCAAGTGGTTAAGATGCTGAACTTGACGACTGGAAGGTCGGAGTTCGATTTCCGCGCACTGTGTGAGCTCCCATCTTTGTCCCAGCTCTTGCCAACCTAGCAATTCGAAAGCAAGCAATTGCAAGTAGATAAATAGGGACCACTTTGGTGGGAAGGTAAACAGTGTTCTGTGCCTGCCACATGACCACAGAAACGTCTGCAGATGCAGACAGCACTGGCTCTTTGGCTATAAACAGAGATGAAACCTGAACCCTAGAGTCGGATACAACTGGCTTTCAAGCAAGGGAGACTTTTACCTTTACCTAGAATGAGAGGAAAGCAGGTGAAAGAAAAGCCCCCTGGATTCTCTCTCTTAGAAAACAGAAGGGGAGTGGTAATGGTTCTGGGTTTCTAGTATGTTACTAATACTTCATTTTTGTTCTCTGCAGCCTTCCGGCTGGCTTAGAATGGATGATTTCTCGAGCAACAGCCAAGTGACTTCACTCAAAGCCTCTCTAGGAAAGGGGATTTTAAAAAAAACTACTCATGAGTATTTATTTTGATTTTGCAAGACCCTCAGGACTTAAAGAGACACTAGTTGGCTTTTTCCCTTCTTCTCAAAGTCAGCAGAACTTCATTTTATACTGTTTTTTAAAGAATATAAAACATTGTAGAAAGTGGTTATGAACTCTACTTGTCACGAAAAGGGATTCTTCTCAAACCCATGTCGTGCTCTGTGGGAAAAGAAGCAGATTTCATACCATTACAAAGGAAAGCAAATGTGAAAGTTTTACTCTTACACCCTTCTTGACAGAGCAACATGTCTTAAAAACGAGAGACTCACAAATGTGCAGAAGGTTATGAAAAAGGGAAGAAGCAGGATGAAAAAGTACTGCCCCCACACTCGCACAACAGAATATGTTTTGCCTTATTAATATGAGATTAATGACTTGTGGTGCACATGCCTTAACTTTTCACTGCAGCTTGTTTTCAGTCTTGGGGGAAAATGTTTTAGAAGACCCTTCTGGAACAAAAATGCTACCTGATTCTTCTTCTTCAACAGTGGCTTGCATATCATTGTGAACTGAATATAGTCCTTTTCTTCCTATTCCTTTTGGGCCGGGATTCTCAACCTGCGGCCCATGGCCCAGATGCGGCCCACTGCACCATTTCATGTGGCCCACTTCAACCACACCAAGAAGTGCCATGTTGTGGAGGAAGGGCAAAATGGCTGTCTGGCCCCTGAAGCTGTCTGAGGGAGCGTGACCTGGCCCCTGGCTTAAAAAGGTTGAGAACTCCTGCTTTTGGGTAGTCCTGCCTTCCCTAAAATCATCAGAAAGAATCATGTCAGCAGCTGTCTTTTGGAGGGTTTTTTCTTAACATGTCAAGACAAGCCTTAGGCAAGTAATCTATAAGAAGAAGCAACAGTCAAGAAAAAGTGCTCTCTCCACAATGCAAGAATCATTGTATGGGAAATTATTTTCTTTCCTCTTACCAAGTTTTGTTTTATTTTTGCTAGATGAGGCAACTTGTTTTGAAGTTTGTGCTTACTTTGGGGGAATTTAGAGAAAGGGGGAACTAAATTGGAAACATGGCTCATGTGTTGTAAACCCTGGATGGACAATGTACTGGTGGTCTGCTGATTGCTGCCAGAGACATGCACCAGTGAGGACTTGGGTTTGGGCAACGGCAAAGCAAAGAAAGTGGCTTCATTTTGGCAGCCCAGGGTTTGATCGGGACATAAAAGAAGAAGAGTGATGAAACAGAATGGCATTAATTATATGTATGTTGTAAATTTATGCTATGTACTTGCGCACATTATGTTATGACTTCAGTTTTGTGATCAACAGATGCAGCAGAATGATAATAGGACGGATGCCTAGTATTTCAGATAGGTTCTTAAACTTTCAGGTGGTAGCATGTTAATAAAACAAAATTAAAACAAGAGCACTAACGCAGAGGAAAATGCCCACACGGTCCTTTATCCATTCTGTTGCCTTTTGGTTTGCATTGGTTTCTTCTGAATGTACAGGGTGGCCCGTAAGTCCCTACCCAGCCTGTAAGTCCCTACCCATCCTCTCTGTGGGCACATGCCCCGCTCCTCTGCCCGGCAGCCTAATGGGAGCGCTTTCTCCCTCCCATAGCAGAGCCCTACTCTTTGTGGCTGGGTAGGGACTTACGGGCCACCCTGTAGATCAAAGTTGGCAAAGTGCAACCAGCATACTAAATGCAGCTCCCTGACAAAAAAAAGAAAAAGAAAATTATGAAGAACAGAGTTGGAGGATGCAATTTAACCCTGCAGAGACCTCTGGGGGAAATATAATTTGCCCGGTATAAGCATCTTCCGACTGTTTTAGGTCTTAAAAATACCCTTTTTTAATGGAAGGAAACAGTAAGTTATTTCCTGTTTCCTAAAATGGCTTAGAGCCATGGTGGTTAACCTACGGCATGCATGCCAGAGGTGGCACGCACAGCCCTCTGGTGGGCACGCTCACTGTCGCTCCAGCGAGGTGAGGCGACCAGAGAGACCACTCACATCCCCTCCTATACTTACAGTTGTGTACGTGTATGAGCACCCAAGGAGGAGGTGGCGTGCCTTGAGCCGGCGGTGCCTGCCCACATGCTGCTTCTACCTCCTTGGGTACTCGGTCTCTAAAAGGTTCACCATCACTGGCCTAGAGGATCATCAAAATTATATGAGATAAATTGCATATCTTCTGAGAGCCTTTGGGGGAAAGTGCAGTGGTAGGATTCAGCAGGTTCGCCCCAGTTCGCCAGAACCAGTAAAAATTCCAGCTGGCCCTGCCCATCCAAGTTTTGAAATAAAGTAGTCGTAATTCTGGTGCAACACAGGGCTTTCCTCCTGGCCACTCCCACTATACCACACCCACAGAGTAGGTAGTAAATTTTTTTGAATCCCACCACTGGGAAGGTGACATTATTTACATGGGGGAATTCTCTCCCAAGTTTTTTCAGAGATGTACAACCGTCCCAAGGCTTAGAGGAGAGCAGAAAAATGATCCCTGGAGGTTGGAAGTTAAATAACAGGTCAAACTGGGATAACATTCTGAAATGTGATTCATCCATTACTAGGATTGGTGATTTCCAAGAAACCAAGGGACAGTTTTCATGTTGCCTGGCAATTTAGCAACTCTTCTCCCCCCCCCCCCCCGCAGCCTACCAAAAGCCAGTGGAAGTTGGTCATGCAAGTAGCCAGCCATGCTTTCATCTTTCAAGCAGCCATTTGATGTTTGTCTAAACTTATTTTAACTTATTCAACATTATGTACTGGTTTTTATTTTGGTTAAAGCTGTTATTCTGCCCCACTTAACTAAAAAAGGAAGATTTCAGACTGTGTTAATTGGTGACTGTTTATTGTTTTACATTATACAATACCATAGTTAGGGACTTTCTAGGATCAGAATGACAGTTTTGTGATTTTTCTGGTACCTAAATAGCTCCCAGCGGTTGAGGTGGCCTATCAGGAGTTAACAATCACTGGCCTATGAACATGGAAGGCAACTGACGGGAGCATTAATTATTCAATTCAGAGAGTTAAAAGTACACAAAAACCAGTTCTAAACAAAAATAAAATGAAACAATGTTTAATCATTAATGAAGGTTTTAAAAGTTTAAATAAACATAAAATGGATGCTGCAAAGATGAGTGAATAGAAAGCCATGGCTCCAATTTTCAACAGCTTTGCATTTTTTTTAAAATGATATGGGATGGCAGTGGGGTGGAGGGGGGGTGTCTCAGTACCCTAAGTAACCCATCCAGATCTACCATCTGAAGTGCTTCTATCCTTTTTTAATGCCTCGCCAAGGTATGAGGATAAGATAACATGGACTGTCTCAGTTTCCTCTTTATGGAGACCAATGTTCATTGTTATAGGCCAGTGATGGTGAACCTTGCATACGTGCAATAAAACCCATTTGTGTGGATTCACAAACACTTGTGCTTCTGGGAATAGAAGTCCAAGAACACCTGGAGTGCCAAGGTTCGCCATCATGGTTATAGGCCCTACCAGGGATTCTCAGCCTATGGCCCGGGGCCGGATGCGGCCTGTGACACCATTTCCTGTGGGCCCCCGCTGCCTCCGCCACTCCCATAAGTGCCTTGTGTGGCAGACAGGGTAAAATGGCCATCTGGCCCCCGAAGCTGTCTGAGGGAGCATGACCCCGCCCTTGGCACGCTATATAGTACTTAATGATGTTAAAAAGGCACTGCGGTTCATAATTTAGAAAGCTCTACCATTTGAACAGAAATGGGTTTTGTTTCATGACTACATGTCATTCTACTGGGGTGGATTTAAAAAAAAAAAGGTTTCAAAAATTATTTGTTGGGATTTTTAAAAATTCAACTGTTACTTTATTAAACAGGCTGTTTTTAAACTTTTCTTGTACAGTTGTGCATTCACATTTTCTTTCAAACCTTCCTAGTGGGAATACATACACATACATGCACACGCTTATTATGAACTTTGTTTCAGGCAGGTGAATCAAGAATCCATCTTTTTTATTTAAATAAAAAGTATCCTTGCAGCAGGGGATGAATGGTGGGAGATGGTCAAAGTGTTGAGGAGAGAAGAGTAGCAGTTCTCTCTACCCACCACATCCTCCTGTCCTGCAGTGACACACACACACACCCCAGCTCATTGCAATAGAGAAGCACAGGGGGGAATCCATATCTCTATCCGCTGCTCACAGAACACAGCAGCAAGAGAGATGATGAGCTAAACACAAATTGCCCACTGGCTGGAATTTCCCTGTTCTGTCCCTGATTGGAACTACAGTACTTCCACTTCTTTTTCTTGCCACTTTGGTAGATGACTTCTCAGCACTGGTATGAGCTGACATTGTGGTTTGTCAAGTATCCTGGTGCATTGGTTGCCAAGCTCCATCCAAAGCATCTCATATTAGAATTGCGCTAGTAACCCACAACACGGCCAGGTTCTGTGCCACAGTGTGTAAGATCAGAAGACTCCTGGCAGGTCCTTCAGCTAATAAACTATCGGTGCTACATCATAGGCTTAGAAGTAGTTGTAACACTATTCTAAGTACAAATTTTACTCCTTCAATTCTGAGCTGTTGCTCAAAAGCCAGTTGTAGCCGACTCTAGGGTTTGGTGTTCATCCCTGTTTACAAGCAAAGAGACAGTGCTGTCTGCGTCTGCAAATGTTTCAGTAGTCATATGGTAGGCATGATTAGACACCGGAGTGCACAGAACAATGCTACCTTCCCACCAAAGCGGTACCTAATTATCTACTTACAATTTCTTGCTTTCGAACTGCTAGGTTGGCAGGAGCTGGGACCGAGATTGGAACTCATTCTGTTGTGTAGCATTCAGGTCTTGAGCTGCTGACCTTCCAGTCAAGTTCAGCATCTAAACCACCACACTTAATATATATATGCTCCTTTTAAAATATACCCTTATTCTAACTTCTATCTTGCTGAACTATGCTGGTCTTGGATCATTATAAAGATTTGATTTGAATTGTGCTAGTAAGGGGCATGATCAGACAGGCATTTTGTCCCATTCTTTGGTGTGTCGTGGGGACAGAACGGTTCACTCTTTTTACTGGTGACCAGTTTGCCCCTAGATGTCACTTTTTAAAAGATGGCATCTTTCTGACCCCTGTTAAGGGGCTTTTACATTTTTGACATGAAATCACTTGGATTGAATCAAAGCTTCTGCTCCCAATTTCCGATATCGGGAAATGCCTTAATAAACAAACTGAAAATTTCCTTGGTGGAGGGGCAGGGGAACTGAAATTAATTTTGGTGAATTCATTCTGTAGTTCCTTTCATCTGAGCTGGTGTGAGAAAGATTAGCCAGCACAAGGTTGTCGTTGCCCAGTGTGTGCCTTACTGTATTTCAGAAGTCTCACAACCTCCAAGAAGGCATTTTTTGTGTATCCCACTGTTGCACTGAATCACTTATATTAATTTTTTAAAAATTGCCTTGGTGTGCAGTGTCAATCAGCATGAAACCCAAGGCAAATAATTTTAATCTTTTTTTTTAATATAAGTGATGTAATACATCAACAATCAGTGAGGGAGTTTCCAATTTGCCCATTTTTGGAGTGGCTTGTTTATTAGGACAGTTTGTTTTACATATTTCAGAATTTTATTTATTTTGTTTGTTTATTGCATTTCTATCCCGCCCAGTTGGGTGGTATCCTGCTCTTTGGGGTGTGTACAAACAGATAACAAATAACAACAGAACACATAGCAAATCAAAGCAAACAACTGGCAAATACATCTCAAACTAAAATAAAATAAAGTAACTGTGGGCATAGGAACTCAACCTGACTGACTAATTTATCGCTAAAGGGACAACACTCTGAAAAGCCTCCTTGAAGAAGAAAGTTTTAATTGCTTTTTAAAGATAGCCTGTTATGGGGCCTGCTGTAGCTGTACTGGTAGAGTGTTCCACAGTGTTGGTGCCGCCACCAAGAAGGCTCTATTTCTAGTTAAAGATTTTCAAGCCATTCTTGGAGTCGGCACCTGGAGCTGCGCAGACTGTGATGAATGGGTAATGCGGGGAGTTGTTCTGAGGGAGAGATGCTCCGACAGACAGCAAGGTCCCAAACTGTGTAGGAAACAGAGGACATACCGTAGCTTTCTAGAAAGCCATTCAATTCTAGTTTCTCTTTTCTTCTCAGGTTATACTGTATGAGTCTCATATTTCAACACATTCATGTGGGGTCCCCCACCTGCCAGGTAAACATACCAAAGCATCTTAAGGTATGACTAATCACAAAGAATATCAGTACATGAATGAGATGCTCCTGTGCCCATGGTGACATCTTCTAAAGAAGTCATCATGTTATCCTTTTAGGCAGAGGCAATTATGAGGATTATGGCATTATAAGGACTAAACAATTGTGACTCAAGTCTGCAACTCAGCTTTGGTTGAAAAATAAATGTCCATAAAAGGCCATGGGAATATTTTTAATTGGTACCTTTGTTCCATTTTGATAGTAGTTATGGCTACGATACTTGGTATCACATTTTCTCTGCTAGAAATAACAGTTGTCTGGGGAAAAATGTACACTTGACCCTTGAACAGCATGGGTTCTCTACAGACTGTATTTATGCAGATTCCCCTCACCCCCCGCGAGCAATTACTGTACAAGATTGGCGTGCATTAAGCAGATACACCATATCAGCTGTGGGAAAGAAGAAGAATGGATGTAATACAGGTTGACCCAGAACAGTGCAAATTTTCAACCACATGGGTGGCTGGAGGCCCTAATCGTCATGTTGTTCAAGGGCCCATCTGTAATGTTTATTTATATGATCCATTTATACCCATCTATCTAAATACATTAAGGGCCGTGGTGGCTCAGCGGTTAAGTTTGATGAGTGGAAGGTCAGCAGGTCAGCAGTTCGAGACTCGAGTCCTGCATGATGGAGTGAGCTCCTGTCATCTGCCCCAGCTCCTACCAACTTAGCAGTTTGAAAGCAAGAAATTGCAAGTAGATGGCAGGAAAGGTACAAGCATTCTGTGCACTCTGATGTCTAGCCATTCCTGCCACATGACCATGGAAATGTCTGCAGATGCAGACAGTGCTGGATCTTTGGCTGTAAACGGAGATGAGCAGCGCTCTCTAGAGTTGTGTACTACTAGTTTTTAAACAAGGGAGACCTTTACCTTTGTTATCTAGGTACAGTAGTTTCTACTCTAGGTAACTTACAAAATACTACATTTTTTTTTACAATACAAATACATACAGATAAAAACCAACGTTTAGGGTTTGGTGGCTGTATTGTCAATCTCCAAATATGTTTAAGCCTAGAAAGGGGCTTCTGGAAACCCAACAATTGTTAAGGACTGTTACATGCTCGGAGGGAGGATATTTTCATAAGCTTCATTAAAAAAATATGTGTCTTGAGTTTTTTGAAGGCCAACATTGAAGAAGCATGGCACAGCTCAACTCGTAGATCATTCTGAATTGTGGGTACCACCGCTAAGAAAGGCTTTTGTCACTACCTTGCTGGCCAACTTTGGTGCCTGCAGCTGCAAAGTCTGCAAAGAATGTGTGGTGTGGGCAGCATTAGATATACAATATGATATTGTGGGGCTACGTGTAATTAATAATTGTGTGTCATCAAGTCAGTTTTGACTTAGTTACCCTTTCCAAAGGGACTGTGGTGGCTTCGTGGTTAAGACACTGAACTTGGTGGGTCAGCAGGTCTGCAGTTCGAGTGGTTAAGATGCTGAACTTGACACCTGGAAGGTCAGCAGGTCAGCAGTTTGAGACCTGAGTGCTGCACAATGGAGTGAGCTCCTGTCACTGTCCTAGCTCCTGCCAACCTAGCAGTTTAAAAGCAAGAAATTGAAAGTAGATAAATAAGTACTGCTTCAGTGGGAAGGTAACAGCATTCTGTTGCTGCAGTCATGCCTTCTACATGACCCGGGAAACACCTGCAGATGCAGACAGTGCTACTCTTTGACTGAAAATTGAGATGAGCACTGAGTTGGATATGACTGGCTTTCGAGCAAGGGCTACCTTTACCTAACCCTTTTCAGGGTTATCATTCCCTTCATCTAGGAATGCCCTGGGAGTCTGGGACTATGCAGCTTGCTCAAAGCCACAAGGGCGGATCTTCTCCCGGGAGGTACTGTGGGGAATCTGACTCCCAGGCTCAGTCTCCACAGCCAGATATCTAACTTACTGGGCTTTCCTGCTATGTGTAACTAGGGATGAGTAATATCATTTTCTCTGATTTAGTTCTCTGCCTGTGAGTGTCATGGCTTACACAGGTTTAGAACTGCAAGGCTACATGAAAGAGAGTAGCAACAAGGTGTTTTTGTCTGCCCCCACCGTCAAATGGAAAGACAGAGCCGCCTCATGTGGCAATGCTAAGGAGAGGGAATTGCTGGCCAGGGGATCTTGAAAGACAAAGCTATTGTCATATATGTTCTGCCTTGATTACCAGAGCTTGGAAATTTGATTTTCTTGGAATATAGCAACCAGAATCTTCCAGCCAGCTTGGAAATGCACTTTTCTCCCCAAATAGGTCGCTTGTTGGTGCACTAAATAAACATGGAAGTGAGCCCCTCTCCTGTGATTGTGCCACTTACAGTAACAATTGTTAAGCATAAAAGCTTACACTCCCCACTCACCCAACCCAAAAAAGAGAAAAACCAGCTTGACCAGAGATTCTCAACCTGCGGCCCATGGGCCAGATGTGGCCCACAGCACCATTTCATATGCCCCCCCCCACTGCCTCCACCACACCAGGAAGCGTGGTGGAGCAAGGACAAAATGGCCATCCGGTCCCTAAAGCTATCTGAGGGAGGATAACCTGGCCCCGGCTTTAAAAAGTTGAGAACTCCTGAGCTAGATTAACAAGGAGACTCTCACAATCCAGATAGGCTCCCATCCATATCAACAAATCAGTTTTCATCTTCATTAAGTGAGCAGATGTTTTGTAAAGCTAATGAGTCTTAGGTGCCCATTTAGGACCAAGCCACCCAAAACTACGTTGCATGCAAGAGGTAGAGCTCACAACACAAATTGATTTCTTTTTGTAGCTTCTGTGAGGATTGTAGCTGATCTGAAATGAATACGGGTGGTTCTTCTTCTTCTGTGTCCAGAACAAACTTTGGACTGCCAAAATAAAGCCACCTTCTTGGCTTTGTCATTGGCCATAATTAGATCTTTGTTGGTACATGTTTCTGATAGTAATCGTCAGACCAGCAAATGAAAAGGAACGTGTATCTCTCCACATTCACGCAGAGTGTTGTTGTCTACCAGCAGCCCCCACTTGAGCAAGTTGATCTTATATTTAGTCACTCCAATGCTCAGCTTATTCAGGGTCCTCCAAGTGACATAGGGGAGGTTGAGTTCCTCAGCCAGATCCTCCTTTAATGTCATTCTTTGTCCAGTGAATTTCTTCCTCAATCTTCAATTTGGTTTTCCTCCTTGCGTACCATCAAGAATGTTTGTTCTTGCCATAAAGCTCTTCCTAGATCTGAGCTGGCAGACTTGAGGCTCATATCCATTCAGAGGCTGTCGAGGGTCATTCTCTTGCTGTTGTGTTCTGTAAAGCTGTGCCTTTAACAATGTACCTTTGCCATGTGTTATCAATGTAACCTTTCTGTGTGCAATATTATAACCATCAGCTGTATCAATGTAAACCTAATAAGGGGACGCGAGCTAGTGACCACCAGAGGGCAGTAGCGAGCGTCCAGCTCCCATAGATCATACTCACCTGGTTCAGCAGCGCGGGAAGATTCCCCGCCACCTCTTCACCTGGTCAAGAAGGCGTCACGCAGGCAGCAACCAATAGTCTGTCGACGAGCCACATTCAAATGTATAGCCAGCTGTATATATTGAGCTACCCATCCGCCATTACCACATGTTCCTCCGGATCATCATGCAATAAACCTGTGTTAAGCCAACCCTTCGGCTGTTTCATTGTCTTTGGTCCCTTACACTAAACTTGCTTAGTTCTCTCAACGTCATGGTGCGAGGAGAGAAGTGTTAGATGTCACCATCCCTGGTCCCTGCTAATTCAGTAATCATGGCCATGACCGTCCAACCCCATGAGCCCTCAGTACGTGGGGAATGTTATTATTTAAGAAACTCAGGGACAGTCCATGTTGGTCCACCTCTTACATGATTGTTTGACTTTGATTTTAGCACAAATAGATTTCTGCCGAGTTTGGAGGGACCCAAAGACTTGTGTGCTAAATTCCCTGAGAATGTAGGCAAGTGGCACAGTATCGTGGATTATCAACATCCCTCAGAACAGTCTTTTGTTGGATGTCTAACCGCAAGAGGGCAGGCGGTTCATCTCATCTTTTCTCCTCCTCACTCCCTCTCTCTCCCCCCTGCTTCCTTCTTTTGCTTCCACATCCAAACCCTGTGCAGCTGAGCTTTGATAGTTGCTTGCTGCAACAATCCCCAAAAGCTGATTTCCACCCCCTTCCCCTGCCTGTCAAATTTCAGTGCTGACTGAGTATCTTGCAGGATATTTTTTCATCCACTGCCACCAGACTGGAAGAGGCATTTGCTGGAAAAGGGAGTCCAGGAGGTTTGAAGCTGAAACTACAAGGGAGGCAAAAAACAGCAGAAAGTTAGTGCCAAGAAAAAAGGTGGTGCTCTAAGAAGATGGAGATGCACTTGGAATTGCTGAAGATATCCTGGGGCGCTCTTGTCTTCTTCTGGCTCATGGAGCAGGAGGCTGTGGGATCAGAGAAGGAAAGGGGAGACGGAGGTACATTTAGCATCTTCATTGGCACTATCACTGTGGCAGCACTCTTGTGCTATAAATGTGTGAACCGGAGTGGGCAAACACATGGATAGTTTTGTGGAAAGCATGCATGGATGTGTGTTAGCAGGTACAGTCCAAACATTGCAGAAGAGGGTGAGAGAATAAATGTGTGGAGGTGTATGGAGTGTGGAGTGTGAGAGAATATGTGTGGAGATTCATGAATTGTGTCTTGCGAAAGAATAAATGTGTGGAGATGGTTGGATTGTGGAGTGTGAGAGAATAAGTGTGTGACGATGCATGGATTGCAGAGTGTGAGGGAATATGTGTGTGGAGATCTCTGGATTGTAAAGTGTCAGACAATAAATGTGTGGAGATGTATGGATTGTAAAGTGTGAGGTAATAAGTGTGTGGAGATGCATGGATTGAGGAGTGTGAGGGAATAAGTGTGTGGAGATTCATGGATTGTGCAGTGTGAGGGAATATGTGTGTGGAGATGCATGGATTGTGGTGCGTTTGAGGTGCAAAAAGATGTAATCAGCCCACAGGAAGGGGACTAACAGGTGCAAACAAACATGCCAAAAATGATGGCTGAAAAGACACTGTGTGGACATGGAGAACACAGTTCTGCATGTGCCCAAGTGTTCATAAATGTACGAGGCAGAATCAAGAAAACAGCTTGTGAAAAGTATCGGTATTTGTATTAAAATCCTTCACTGATGTGCCAGTGCATCTCAGTGTGTTCCGATGCTGGTGGGTTTAACAGAGTGTGGGCAAATGTCTGCTTATAGGTGGCTGCCTCTACTTGTGTCTCTTTGTTGTATGTGTATAGTTAAGCACACACTTACACAGTTGTAACCATGCATGACTGTTCTGCACACATGGCATAAGGTTGAACAAGACACGATTATCTGCTTGTGATGCTGCACAAATTGATATCTATATGCTTGTGGCTGTTTTTGTGATGGTGTGACCAGTGTATGATTTCCAGGGGGCAATGAATTTCATAAAGTTTTTAAAAGGTTTGTGGTGATTTACATTTTGTGTGTGTGTTCAGTTGTTCACATGATCAGTGTGATATGCTCACAACCATTGTAGAAGTTCACTTATTCTAAGTTTTTATATTCTTCTGAACATGTATATAGCAGAAGCAGGCATCCAAAAGTATGTACAGCACTGTATCTTGGGTTGTAAATCCATTCGCTTACTATATTTTATTCATACCTGAAATCTTCTCCCCAAGGCTTAAAGAAGAATCTAGTTTTATGTATTTGAGGACAGAAGCTGGCTGTACACCAATTTGTTGACAGCTTGTGATATCAGACGCCTACTACTCTGGTAGTAGTTTTTCTGCCCTTAAAATAGAGTGGTTTTGATTTAAAGAATGTGATATATCCAAGCTTGAAGAATTTACACTTTTAGGCAACAGTTACAACTCCCAGAAGCTTCCTTAGATTCTGGGAGTTTTCATAAAAAAATATTAACTTTTATAGATGCACACTGAACATCACATCAGCGGAACTTTCCAGTAGAGCTTAACAAAGCATATTGGCAAGAGGTGTGAATTCACTGCCACAAAATGTACTGATGAAGGGTTTAGGAAGCTTTACAATGGAATTATGAAAAAACAAATCTGTTGGGGATTATTCTAGAGTCACAGAGTAGGGTGCCAAATCCTTGCTTTAGACAGGAAATCCAGAATGAGAGCATCCATCCGTTAATGTAGGGGTGCTCAAACTATGGCCCGTGGGCCGGATCTAGCCCATGGTGCCAAAACATCTGGCCTGCGCCACCCGTGCCACTCCCGGAAGTGGAAGTAAAATACGTCAATGCATGCGCATGCATGGGTGCGTTTTACTTCTGCTTCCAGTGGGAGGAACCGCATGACCGGCCCGCTCAACCATGTGACTGGCCCACGGCTCAGAAAAGTTTTGGCACCCCTGCCTTAATGGGTGGTTGTCTAACTTACGCCTAAAAACCTTCAGCAAGTGAGAACAAGAGAGATTTTTAGTTTGGTACTGATTTTATCACCAAAAATGTTCTCTTAAAGTTTAACTACTATCTGCCCTCCTGTAACTTAAGCAGAAGTTATATGTGTTACATTTCAAAACAGAATCTGTATTGCTCACTACTTTTCAGCAGGACGGTCGTTGTTTGAATTGTTGTGGATTATTATTTCCGATCTATTAGGAAAACAAACAAACAATCTCGCGTTCCCTCCAGTGTCCAATTCAGATACTGCATCTTGGAAATACGAACATATAAAGGAAATAAAGAAAAGCCTATTTTTCTTACCACTTAGGACTGATAACAGAATGGCATAAAGCCCAAAGGTTCCTGCTTTAAATGATTGTTAGAAGCAACTTTTTAAAATAACTAGATGTAAAGTAACAGTTGTAACTATTGGTTGCAATGTTACATTCACTAATTGCTTCCAAGACCTGAATTTAAATATATTAGTTCTCATTCTAGCTCTTGATAGGAATCCTTTTGACCCTAGGGAGTTTAGTAATGCACTAGTTACTGTTGTGCTTTGGGAGGTTGTATCTTGAATGCACACCCACATGCACACACACAAAGGTCATTGTGGCAAAATCAAAATATATATCATATAAGACTGGACTGATCAATTCACAAAATCCGTTGCTGACACAATACTAAGGAACCTCAGTTAACATAATTAATGCGTACTCCGGGACGTTTCTTACAGTGAAAATTACTGTAACTGAATTTCCCATAGGAATGCATTGAATGTAATTTCCCATAGAATGCACTGAAAACTAAAATACATTAACCAAAATGCGGTTTCCCATAGGAATGCATTGAAAACCAATCAATCCATTCTGGGGGAAAAATCTGTAAACCAAGCCACTATTTTCTATGGATTTCCTTTTGTTATGCGATTTTTAAGTTAACCGAGCCATTTGTTAACTGAGGTTCCACTGTATTTTAAACAATGCTGTGCAGGAAATTACAACCAATGGTCACGCAAACTGGGCAGGCTCTGAGATGTAATCTAAAAAGACAACTTTTCCAGCTGTTTCTTGTTTCAAGAGAAACAGAAGAAGAAAGATCTAATACAGGGGTTCCCAACCTTTTCAAGCCAGGGGCCGGGTCACACTCTCTCAGTCAGCTTCGAGGGCCGGGTGGCCATTTTGCCCTGCCTGCATGATGGGGGTTGACATTTTCTCCCAAAAGTTTCAAAATGCCCTTGGATGGGTGGGGTCCACATGAAGTGGCACCATGGGCCAATTCTAGCCTACGGGCCTTAGGTTGGGAACCCCTGATCTAATAGATGAACACAGTTGCCTGCATCTCTGGACCTTTTTGGGTTGGGTGGGGGTCCATAGCTTTGAATTTTCTTGGGAATGTGGCTATGGAGACTGTCATGATGATCTCCTGCAGTTAGAAACATACAATACCATCACCACTCATGCTCTTGTGAGCTATTACACAATATTATAGCTGAGAAGAAATGTTTAGCAGATGGTCACTGTTATTCTGACAAGTTACAACGTGAGGAAGGAAAAACACAATTGGGAACAAAACCTCGCCTAGGATATTCTATCACCTCAAAAGCTAAATGATATATGGTGATATTCTCTTTGGTATACTAGAGACCATTTTGGCACATTCATGAAATCTTAGCCTCAGTTGGTCCATTTCTTTGTTTGCCACATTTATATACTGTCAGTCTAGCGTGTTCCATGACTCTAGGCGGTGTACAAAAACAAAGAACAACCAATAAATTAAATACAACTAGTTAGAAAGACCAAGAAAAACATTATTACCTTACTAACACAATAAATCCACAGATATTAAATCAAACATTCTCTAAATCACTTTTCTGGCGATGGTGTTAATAAACCAAAGGTGTAGGCTGGTGGCACATATGCTCACAATCAAAATGTACATAAGATCAGACTGACCGATTCACAATAGCAATTGAAATAACTGGTATGGTAATTTGTTAGACTAGCTTTATCTTGGAGCTACATGTAACCACAAGCTTTGTTTTTTCTGGCTTTATCAATCTGATGGGCTTGTACTATCAGTCTGCTTCTTTATTTAATGTAGGGATGGGGCCATAGGGTTCTCCTCTAATCTTCTCCCTCCTTTTGGTTATGTTGGCTATGTTTGGCCATGTTGGTTATATCATATCTTAGTGTAATTCTAGACCAGGAGTTCTCAACCTAAAGCCTGTGGGCCGGATCTGGCCCATGGCACCATTTCATGTGGCCCCCTACCCTCCAATGGCATTTGCGAAACAAATTGATTGCCCCTTTGAGGCTGTTGGGACAAAATGGCCACCCCCATATTGCAGGCAGGGCAAAATGGCCGTCTCAGAGAGTGTGACCTGGCCCCTGGCTTGAAAAGGTTGGGAACCCCTGTTCAAGCCCTAAAACATCTGGAGGCTTTAGTTGATAATGCACTTTTGAGAATGTGTTGTAGTGTGAGAAATGAGTCCTTCTTGGGGAACTGGAACACCTGCAATGTCACAATGAACTTTCTAGAATATAAGCTCGGTGATGGTAGCATTCTTCATGTTATTTTGAGCACCAGCCATTACAAAATGATTGAGGAAAGGTTAAAATCAAAATCAAGTAATAGTAATTTTAATACATAAAATTAGGTATAATCAGTTGCTGAACAGTGAATCAGGAAGTCTTAAAGTAGATTTTTCCCCTTCCTTTCGGTGACTTATGCATCACCAAAAAGATAAAACACCACCCATAAAGGAAAATTGGATAAAGATTTGTATTAAAATTGTATATGCTAACATAAAGGTATAGATATATAAAGGTATATAAAGGTATAAATGTAGGAAGAAGAAATGTTATTTAAAAATAAATATACCTGTAGAGCATGTCTCATCATGAGTAAGACTACATGACCTAGTACTCTTTTAATGATACTTTATTTTTAAACTGACTTTGGCTGGGAAACTCCTGAAACAGAGGATTATGCAATACAATTTAGGATACATAACTATCCAGATTTCACCTCTTTCATAAATTCATTTTGAGCCTCTTTCTTCTAGTACACTTTCCCAACCTATTTTAACTATGAAGGATAACAAAGAGACTTGCAGGAGTTTTGTAAGAAGGCTTTGCGTGTTTTTTGTAAGAGGTACAAACTGGTAATGTAACTGAAATGCTTTGAACAACTAGAGATATTGCACAAGTGCTAAAAGTATTATTCATAGTATTCTGTTCCATAAAATTCATTTGTAATGTAGCAATCTGCAGTTCTGTCAAGCTATTTAGATCTAGATCTTAATTGAGTGTTGCAAACAAAAACTTCACAAATACTGGATGCTACAGCTTGTACACCATGGCTTCTTTTCACCAGTGCCATAGCAATAGTTGCTAGAAGAATTCAGAGCTCTCTTTGAAATCAAATAAGAATGAAGTCCAATATGCATTTATCAACTGAAGTAGGACATCCACAACGCAGAGGAATCAGCTCTACATTTACAGTCTCAAAACCCCAGAATTAAAATATAAATGTAAATACAAAAAGTGTGGATTCACTTTTCCAGTGCCCTTCCTAAACGAAGGTGGCAAAGGCCTCACCCTTCTCCAATAACTCCAGCCCTCCCACTCTTTGCCACCCCATCCCTGAACAAAGAGACAGAGTTTTAAAAAAGGAGCCATATTTCATTGATGGTTAACTTTAACAGTGAACACCCCCTTTTCCTGCAGTGAAGCTCAGGTAGTGCGGATTCCTGGGATGACCAGGCGGATTCCTCCTTACCCCTTCTCCTGTTCCTTCAGGGCAAGTCCCAAAGCCCAAAGAGTGTGCTGTCCTTGGACAGTCCAGTCTAGGCCGGCAAATCAGGTCCAAATTGACCAACGCTACCCCCAAACTTCATGACTTTAGGTGATCACCACTGTCAGTGGGCCACCAGTGCACTCCACATCCCAGGACTGAACCTCAGGATCCTGGTATCCTGAATGTTTGGCACCCTGTGACCCACCCCCGAGATATCCTGGGGGGGGGCAACCCTTAACTCCTTGGCCCTTCTCCTTCCACGCCACCTAGCAAGCACCCCATTGGCACATGCCTGTGATGCCATGTTGAGGGGGCAGGGCAGCAAAGCCCCCCTTCTGCCAGTGGTGCCTGGGTGGTTGGGGTTCTTTTTAATCCAAATCCTGAAATATAGTCCTTTCCTAAGGTTTCCCCACTCACTGGGTTGAACCAAATGACCTATAGGACTTACACAACAGCAATACATAGGTCTAATGCCAACTATTAGGCCCAACTGGATTAGATCTATTGAATCAATGGGATTTATGTAACTGTTGAGTCACCATTCAACAACAGATTCAGTGAGTTTATGGTCTAGTTGGGACAAATAACTAGATTTGGGCCAGATTGTGATGTTATGATATAAAGATCTGTCCGGGCAAGAGCCAACCTTACTATTAGCTTCACTGACTTGTCTGTCTGAGGTGACAGTGTACTAAGAGCAACAAACAAGCCAATTCACTGCTGCTGTGGCATTTGCCACCATCCATATCTCAGGGTCACGGTCTCCCCACTGCAAACACACATTAAATTGCCTTCCCCCACTGTTGGTTCAAATTTCTACTCAGCCATGGAAACTCACTGTGGGTGTGGAGCTGGTAAAGCTACTCTTTAAATATATCACTTACCTTGGGAAAGCCCAATTACATTCACTACAAATTGGTTCCGATTTGACAGCACATAATAATGATAAATGTTGAGTTGACCTTGAGAAAAAGACACATTCCAGTCATTTGTGGGCCCTGATACTGATTTGGTCATTTTAACCCAGTAACTTTCTCTTACTCTACCTGCCTTGCAAGGTTGTAAAGAGGATTAAGTGAGGAAGAAGAGAGTCATTTATGATGTTTCGAGTTCATTGGCGCAAGAGTGGGATACAAGCAGAACTGATAAAATAAAATGGGACCTGCTACTCCAAGTCACATTGATCTGTGAAATACAACAACAGTTGCAGCATTTTTTTTGTGATTCCCAAAGTGCAGAGCGTGGAACATTATTTTAAAAATGAACTTGTTGCATTATTCATTGATTTGTCACAGCAGGTTTGTTGCTATGGTTATCTTTCTGCCTGTAAAAAGAAACCGTAGACTACTTTGACTGCTATTGTTGTTGTATTGTTGTCCTCACAGTACATCAGAAAAATACGGGGAATACTCCTCAGTTCCCACTAAAGGTCAATTATTTTACTTTCTCTGTGTGACATCAAGTTAATTCTGTCTTATGATGACCCTTTCCAGGGTGCTGGTGTAGTGGAGGCAGTGGGTGGCCACATGAAATGGTGTCGCATGCCGCATCTGGCCCACAGGCTGCATGTTGAGAATCCCTGACTTAGAGGATCCAGACTTAAGCCATAAAGTTCACTAGGGTGAGCAACTCTCTCTAATCTGGTCTACCTCATCAGGGTGTTTTGAGGATAAACAAAGATGAAGAAGATTCGTGTCATTAGAACTGACAGAGATATAAAAGTAATGAATACATTTCAGATTTATCCAAATAAAGCTTGACACACTTGGACATTTGGAGATACTCTTCTGAGATACCTGTATTGATAGAGGAATCTATACATATCTGCCCTTTTAGAATGTTTGAATAATCAGGGTCCTGTGAGCTATGTTTGTATCAGATTTCAGCTTCCTAGGTAGTGTGGGAGTAGCATAATTATTTCATGAGATAATTACTGAACTTTGAAGTGGAAAGCATTTTTCAACAAAGTGAGTCAACTTCTTCACGAGTTTCATCTTGGAGGAGAAAGATGTAGGCTGCTTCCTAAGCTAGCTTTTAGGTCCAGTGGAAGATGCTGGTCCATTGCTAGTGTTGAAGAAGATTCAACTATTTGTTTTTGTTGAATTCTTGGTGTATAACAGTGGTGGTGAACCTATGGCATGCGTGCCAGAGGTAGCAATCAGAGCCCTCTCTGTGGGCACCAGTGCAAACACCCCAGCACAGAGTTCACCCTACCCCTATACCCAGTAGCCCTAGCACGAAAAAAAACCAAGGGAGATGACATACTGTTTGGAAAGACCATATGAAGCCAAAACTCCTTCCAGGGTAGCAATCCAAGTTGCAACGGTGGTTTCTGACTGCATTAACTTGAGTGAAAAATATAATTTTTAACCAATATTGTGAAGCATTTATCAATAACCTTGCTTGAACTGTAAATACTCCAGTTTCTAACCTCGCTGCTACATTGGAAATGCTTGTTGGAATCTGTATGATTGATCTCAGAAATTTTGCTTGAACTACCTCTAAGGTGGTTACAGCTGGTCGTGGTTACAGCTGGTCGTGGGGTTAATGGGGAAGAGGAAGAAACTTCAGGATGCCTCCCCCACACAGCCCCAGAGACAGGAAAAGAAAAAGCAGCATGGCAGCAATACAAATTTACTCCAGCATCTGGAGGTAGGTGGTCAATTAAAGATAGGTGAGCTCTTCATTAAGGACGATCTTAAGACTTTGATTTCAGAATTCCCTATATCTAATAAGTTTGAGGCTCTTTCAAATGTCTCCCTCAATGAAGCACAAAAAAACCAAGATGAAGCTTGTACTGTTAGCCTGTCTGTCATGTTTGTTGATGGTAAGGGAGCAGAAACTGATAAAAATGCAGAGGATTCCATAACAAACTATATGGCAAACCAATGTCTTTTGACTCACCAGACAGTAGCTGCAATTTTTGACAACCTGCTGGTAATTGAGAACAAACTGGACCAGCTGAAAGCTGACCTAGGGAATTACTTAACCGGCAACTACAAAGGACCTCCAGATTCAGAGGAAGTTAATAGCTGTAACAAGCATCTGGATTTACCTAGTTTTAAATATCCAGCAGCAAAGAAATGGATAAGCCAACCAATAGTTGACAAGGCAAAATCAAGGCTGACACTGCCCATCCAAGTTTTGAAATAAAGTAGTCCTAATTCGGGTGCAACACAGGGTTTTCCCCCTGTCCACGCCCACCATACCACTCCCACAGAGTAGGTAGTAAAAAAAAATTAACCCCACCACTGTTCTTCATCAATTCTTTCTTAGGTAATCTTGAACCACAGGTGAGCAGAGTGCTGTCCTGAAAATATTGGACTGCATTTCTCATCATGGGCTATGCTGGTTGAGGCCTTATAGGGCCTGTGATCTAACAAAGCTTGCTTTTTTGCTCATCTCTTTTTTAGATTACTTATGGCTCCTGAACCATATTTCAGAAAAATAGGTTAATTGTTTTGGGATATACTTCAAGTCTCATGTCCTGATACACTAATATTCTCCTTTAGCATCCTTTATCATGAGGATGCTGGGTTACATGAGCTGCAAGCAACATGATTGTCAGTTGCTAGTTCCTTTCAGATATAATGTGGGTTCCATAAACTATAATTCCAAAATAACATAAATGGAGAGGGCAGACTTTTTCATGACAAAGTATTGTTTGCCTGTTACTAGCATGTCACCTTTATTATAGGTCATTTTCAGACTGTTTGACTGACACTTTTCAATTTTTATGCCATTCTGTTACTAATCCTAAAGGTTTTTTTTAAAGTAACAGAAAATAATGAAAAGTAACATGCAGAACATCAATTAATGAAATAATTATATTTTCAGCATTTTAATAAGTAATCTTCTTTTGTGTCTTGATCAAACCCTGGACTGCCATAATGAAGTCACTTTCTTGGCTTTGTCATTGGCCACATGTAAGTCCTCACTGGCGCATGTTTCTGGAAGTAATCGGCAGACCAGTAAGTGAGCTGTATTCTGTATCTCTCCACATTCACACAATGTGTTGTTGTCTGCCAACAACTTGAGCATGTTGGTCTTAAATTTAGGCACTCTGACCCTCAGCCTGTGAAAACTGGCTGCTTTTCAAACATTACATTGAGTAACATGAAGAAGAAAAAAACTTTAGGAAGTAACTTTCCAAATGTTGCTAGTTATGTATATGGTAACAAATTACAACTTTGTAATGTCGAGTTGGAACATAGCAGATCATTTGGGTGGCCATTTCTGTTTCCTGTTTTGAAGTTGGGTTGTATAATTGTCACAGTTTTCTAACCATTTGATTTTTTTTAGATGATGCATTCCCAATTTTGATGCCTTCATTCTGTGAGTGAAGCTGAATATCTTAAGTTTTATACAGACAAGATTGTCCAGCGCAAACAGAACTTTGTATGCCCCCAAAGCACTTTAAAACAGCTCAGACTCAGCCAGAGGTTTTGCTGTCAATCCAATCTCAGTTGGAAAACTTTGTAAACAGGAAAAAAACATCAGGGCCCAACCAGCAGAAAGAGTCTTGCGGCCCTTTCGGTGCTCATTGCATGTCTCATATAGCATCTCAGCTTGATATTTTCACACCAGGAAATAGCAAGGAAAGCAGCCAAACCAGAAAGGCTGATGGTGCCAAATTGCCGTCTCTATTTGGATAGTTCATGTAGAGAAGAAGGGCAACTGAGGACCTAACATAACATTATGAGAGATGAATGCCTGCCTCCAACCCACATCCTTCTGGTATCGAGGAGGGGGAGAGATATAGTTTATAATATTATCTCATGCCTCTTTTCGCCAAACCCTGGGAGTGGCAGTCAGTGAACTGAAACAGATGTAGAAAACATTGGATCTAATCCTTTTGCATGATTGTGATCACGACCACTAGGAACTTGGTGGCCCCTACAGACTCTGGCCAGGAGTTCCCATGTTTAAATTCCCCAGTCCACTGGGGCAGATGACTCTGAGGGGTGGGTGGGGTTCTTGTGATAGTTGAGAAGGAGTGGGAAAAGGAAGAGACAGAACCAAAGGAAGAGGGAGAGAAGGTGTTAAAAGAGGTAAAGGAAAAGGAGAGGAAGCTACAAATGAGTAAAATAAAATAAAAAGAATGGGAAGAAACAGAGAATAGAAGTGGGAAGGAAGAGGGAAGGGAGAGTTGGAGGAAAACCTGGGGGGTCTGACTCTCAGATGGACATATCTATTTAAGGAGGACCCCATGACAGGGGAGAGGGTATGACTGAGAGCACCCCTGGCTGATGCAAAGAGGCAAGCCTAGAGAAGGTGGCAAGGAGGAAACAGAGAAAGGAAAGGAAGGACAATGTGAGGTGCTGAGGCACCCCTAGAAGGTGACAAACCAGGAGCTTGCACATTACTAAGGAGAGTGGGGAAACTACCTATCTAGCAACCTCCTGGCTGGCTCACAAAAGGCACTTCTTGAGAGTCTGGCCAGGTTATCCTGCTATGGTAATAGAGTAGACCATACTGCCAGCGACTCAATACCAAGGGTCAGGTGGCACTTAACTAACCTGACAACCTTGAGGACTAGTGGATGTGTCAAAGTCCACAGGGAAGGGTGATGGTCCCCAAGTGAGTTAAATCCCACTTGAATCCATCTTTATGGAGGGCAGCAGCTTCATCAATACTGGCCTGGGGCTGATGAGGACTTTGCGTGCCAAAAGGGCTGAGGACCAGAATGTGACTCATGAAACTGGATCAGTGGTACTGGTGTTACCCTGCGATGCAGAAGGCAGATGAAAGGCCACTGCATTATATTCACAGGACAGTCTTCATGGGTTATCACCATGATGATCACCAATATTCGGAATCAGATATGGCACAAGAAGAAGAAGCAGCAACCTGTCCTCATTGTTGATGTCACATAACGTGGTATTAAAGTGGACTCTAAGCGACTACACTAAATGGCTTACAGTGAACGGAACTAGTAACCACATAGTGTAGATAGTTATTGGGAACATTATTAATAGAGTTAAATCTATTATAAAGCATATGCTAGGTATTAAATTTTGGCATTGCAACATATTTGGAGCCCTTGTGGCGCATTGGTTAAACTGCTGAATTATAGCCAAAAATTGCTGACGATGTGAGTTCAAACCTGACAGGCACGAGTTTGACTCAGCCTTCCATCCTTCTGAGGTCAGTAATATGAGTACCCAGCATGTCGGGGGCAAAAATGCTAGTTATATTGTGAAGTATATATAGAGTGCTCTACGTGTTATGGAGCATATATAAGACTTATTGCTATTGCAACTGAGGTGTCATCTTTTGGACCATCCCATTTTTAAAAAATCATAGAAAAAAGCAGGCTGACATACAAGATATGGAGGCAGAGGAGAATCTTTATTATTACAGAGTATGATTTCAGAATACAGGCTGAATATCTGGTCTGATTTGACCCTGGTATAGAAGTCAATTGGTCACAATTTCCCCAACTACAGTGAAATGTACTTCCATTAAATTAGAAGCAATTATTTCTGATTTTGCACTGATAGCATTAAATTAGCCTGTGAAAATCTGTGTTTTCTTTTGCCTTCTGTTTGTGTATTGTTTGCCCTTTACTCCAGCAATACAGAAGGGCCTATGAACTATCTTCAAAGAATATGCAGCCTTGTTTTTCAAGGGTGCAAACCATCCATTGTCATTGTCAGCAGGGCTCCGTGGCCTTCTTTGGAGACCATGGCTGAAGTGTTCCTGGTGATTATTACCTTCATCTACAAGAAGACAAGAAAGCCAATGAGGCCCTTGACAATGATGGAGGGTTTATGTCAGTGATGGCGAACCCTGGTGCTCCAGGTGCTCTTGAATTTCAATTTCCAGAAGCCCAAGTCAGCACTCCTGCAGATCAGGGCTTCTGGGAATTGAAGTTCAAGAACATCTGGAGTGCCAAGGTTCACCATCACTAGTCTATGTCCTTGAAAGAGAAGGTTGCCAACCTTTAAGGATTGTTTTCATTTAAATAGGAGACTATCCTTAAAGTTCAGATCAATACCACCTCACCTGATACAGTACTTCTTTTCTGTCTTTCTTTTACTGTGAACTGTTTCCTACTGATTTCCCCCTTTGTTCTGGCAATTGATTCCCTGTGGCATTGACTTTATGCCTTCAACTTCAATTCTTGGCAACCACCCCGACCTTAATTTGAAACAGGGACTCACACGGTTTGAGCTGTTCAAAAAACCACTTACATTAAACTATCTCATGTATGCAAACAACAGAATCACTTATGAAAATCATCTGATGTATGCAAAGAGGATTAATCAAAATAAGTGTTCAGAATTGCTACCACTCAAACAGAGATTAATTTCAAGCAAGGGAAGTGAATGGGAGTACTTAAACCGATCAAGAAAGCAGTTTTTGTCAAAAAAAAAAAATCAAATCTCTAAACCTCTAAACATCAGCCCAGAGGGAATGGCAAATTTAACTCCATTGGGTTGTATCCTCATTTATTAATGTTGCTCCACTATTTCACTGTGATCTGTAGAAACTGCAATCAGTTCCTGAAGCCCTGGATGAAAATAAACTCTGCTCTTGAAGAAAGTCCCCAAAAAGTTATGTCACACACAAGAAGAAGTCCTGTTCTTTAGTGTATGCCATGTAATGATTAATGCAGCCTTGTTTGAAACTCAGCTGCCATCTTTCTTTATTCTTTGATAGATTATTAGCACAAGCAGTAAAAACAATTTGGTTCTATGATCAAATAGCTGGCATAAATTATGTCCTGAATGGGGAAAATATTTAGGTGCCTCCAGTCCTTCAGATTCAACGCCTACCCAATTCTGAGCACAGACTGCACACTGATCCACCTCATTTCTTCCCTCTCTGATATTGAAGAGAACAGAGTTGTAGACATTTCTGTGGAAACCAGAAAAAAAGGTGTAAGGTTTTATCTCTCACCTTTGGAGTGCAGAAAAGGCGCTTTTGGGGGGTTTTGAGTGTGCATGCCTTGAACCATAGCACTGTACTCTTTAGATCAGGACCTGGAAGAGCTTAGTATGAGTACATACGTGGGTAAAAGTCGCCCTTGCTCGAAAGCCAGTCGTATCCGACTCTAGGGTTCAGTGTTCATCTCTGTTTATAGCCAAAGAGTCAGCACTGTCTGCGTCTGCAGATGTTTCCATGGACATGTGGAAGTCATGACTAGACAGCCAAGTGCACAGAATGCTGTTTTACCATCCCACTGAAGTGGTACCTATTTATCTACTTGCAATTTCTTGCTTTTGAACTGCTATGTTGGCAGGAGCTCACTCGTCGTGCAGCACTCGAGTCTTGAATTGCTGACCTGCCAACCTTCCAGCCATCAAGTTCACAGTCATAACCACTAAGCCACCTCAGTCCCATGAGTACATACATGCACACAGCAATAAATCCTGTGGTGACTCAGTGGTTAAGAAGCTCGCCTTGTTAGCTGGAAGGCTGGTAAGTCCGCAGTTCAAGACCCAGGTACTGCATGATGGATTGAGTGCCCGTCTCTGTCCCAGCTCTTGGGGACATGAAAGGAGCCTCATTTTGTTGTTCCCTGAGTGGAGTTTCTTCTGCAAAAAATTATTTTTTATTTGTTTTATTTATTCAATTTATAGGCCGCCTGCCTTGCCTCAGTGACCCAAGGCGGCTTACATCAAATAAAACAACTTATACAATTAAAAACCCACTGATAGAACTGATAAACAAAATCTGTTAAAAAAACATAACCCCTTAATTAAAACCCCACAGGGCTAAATGAGCCAGCAAGGCTGAGATGTGCTGCCTGATGCATCCCATGCCTGCTGGCAGAGCCAGGTTTTCAGAGTCTTCCTGAAGGGATACAATTCTGCCTGGAGACGTAGCTCTGGTGTCAGTAGGTTCCAAAGAGTCGGGGCCGACACTGAGAAGACTCTCCTTCTAGTCCCAGTAAGATGTTCATCCTTTCAACCCAGAATAATTTCTGATACAAAATTATTATTAATCCTCCTGAGTAGTCCAGAGCTAGCTGTTTTCTATCTGTCAATCTAATGTGGATTGAGTGTGTGTGTGTTTGTGCACGCACACACACACACACGCACCCATACACGTGAATGTAAAGAACCAATTTGTAATCCAATTATGATAATTATGGATCATCCCACTCTCGTTCATAACATTCTTCTGCTATTTAAAACTGGTGACAAAGGAAGCCATTGAGCTCCTGATTTATACATGCTTACTTCCTTTCTATCCTGACCTATTTTTTTTCTGGGGTAAAAAAAAAAAAAAATCAAATGCTCAAGGCCCATTTCCTTCTTTGCCACCATTATATGATTTAATAGACAACAGCAGTAGAAAACATCTGGATTCCCAGGCCACTCCTGCAAGCCACAGGCTAAATTCAGCTTTTGTGGGGAAAGTAGGGCTAGGATGAATATATACTATGGCAATCTTTAGAATAGCCTGCAGTGGTCAAGTGACTTTGGTTTGTTGCTTATGGCCAGTGGTGAAATTTGGTTATACTGTATTTTGGGCCAAGCAACTTACTGATTTAAATCATAGTACAACAAAAATGCTTCTGGTACAAATGGGCTGGATGGTATAATGGTTAGAGCACACGACTGGGATTTGTGAAGTTGGGAAATACAGGTTCTAGTCCCTACTGAGCTGTGGAAAACTCTGTAGTTACTCTAGTTAACTCATTCTGATCTGCCTCAGAAGGTTGTTTTGAAGATGATTCAATTTAATTTAATTTAATTGCTGGATTTCTATACCGCCCAATCGATCTAGGCCGACTCAGGGTGGTTCACAATCGTAGATTAAAAACAGAATAAGAACCTACCCCCTAAAAAGGGTGCAGGGACCGAATGGACCATGAGGGAAGGAATAATCCTCTATACCAATCACCCAACGGAGGCCACCCTTCCACCTGAACCCCACACTTGGCCCGCCAGCCAGGTTTTGAGTTCTTTTCTGAAGGGCAGCAACTCCATCCAGAGGCGCAGTTCTGTTGGCAGGAAGTTCCAGGGGGCCGTTGCGGACACGGAGAAGGCCCTCCTCCTTGTGCCAGAGAGGCGAGTCCCTTTGGCTGATGGAACAATTAGAGAGCCTCTCTGGTCCGCTCTGATGTGCTAAAAATAATAACGACAGGGCGAACGAGGGGGTATAACTATAACTTTGCATATGATGTGTCCATTACAACTGAACTTTCACAAATACTTATCTACATGATCTTTTTTTCCCAAGTTTGCCCAAACTTTTTGGGCCATGGGCCAGTCACATGGTTGAGCGTGCGGGTCACGTGGTTCCTTCCATTGGAAGCAGAAGTAACACGCGCATGTGTAGGCACATAAATGTTTTACTTTTGCTTCCGGGAGCAGCAAGGGTGGCACCAGCTGGATGAATTGGCATTGGGGGCTGGATCCGGCCGACAGATCATAGTTTGGGCCCCCCTGTTTTATCCCATCCTTTCCCCCAAGAACTCAGGATGGCCCACCTGGTTCTGGTGTCTCATTTAATCCTCATAACAATCTTGTATGGGTAGTTTAGGATTAAGAGGGTGGATATCCAATACAGCATGTCACCTTCTCTCTGACCTATCCTTTTCTCCCTTAGAGTTTGTCTTTTCTAGAAGGTGGAGAAAGAAGAAAAGGAAAGGCGGTGTGTACTCCAGTTCAATTCGTAATGGTTCATTAGCTGTCCATTAATAGATGAAATATACACGGAAAGCTCCTCTTCCTCCTGTTTCATAGAGCATGTTCATTTCTAAAAAAAAAACTGAGATGCCAAGAGTCAGACATCTTTGTGCTTATACCAATCTGGCCAGCTGCTCATTACAGATGTGCTGAGGCCAGATGGGAGAATCTCTCTGTACTGGCTCAGAAACACTTTTTATCTAACTGATCTGCATATTCTAGCAATGAGCTCTGGCACTAAAACTACTTTCAGACATAGAAGTATCAATGGCAGAGTGCATTCCATGGCATCGAAGAGCCTCAAAACCTGGTTTGTCCGGCATGTGTGGGGGGTGGCGGGGTGGGTGGGTGGGGGGTGGGGACAGCCACCTTGGGTTGGCTCATCTAGGTATGCCCGGGCTGACAGTTTCTATCAGCATGTTATGTTATGTGGTACTTTTAAAAGTATTTTTAAATGTTTTGAGGTTTTATTGTTAATTGCTAAGCCGGCCAGAGTCTCCTTGGTGAGGGGGCGGCAGTATAAATTTGATTAAATAAATAATAAATAATCGAATACTATTTCAAAATTCTGCACCAAGAAAAACCCTAATCTTGGCAATTATTATTTTTGTCATGAATCATCTATATAGCACATTTGATAATTAAGATGAATCATCTACATAATACATGTATTTGACAACTATTATTACTTATATAACTCAATGAAGAGTGTAGAAATCTGATTCATGTAAAGATCTCTTCTCAATCAGTCTCATGAAGCAGCAGTTTATACCATCAGATCTTTTAAGATAGAAACTTAAGAGTCCACGAAGTCCAGCTTCATTAGGCTCAGAGTAAGGAAAGAACAGAGAGAGACAGAAAACACGACTGCAGTCTTTGGCTGAACAAAGGATACTAATCGCTTCTCTTTATTCAAGCAGAGTATATCAGAAACGAAACTTAACAGAAACAAAACTTAAGGCACAGAGCCAATAAGAATGTCAGAGCCCAAATAAGGAGAAAGAAGGGAGAAATCTTTTTCACTATTCTACGCATGCCCATAATCAAGCGTTGTCTCTCAGTAAGCAAGGAGGCTTTTGTTTACAATATGTTTAGGAAGACAGGCAAGACAGAAACCAGATACATTCCTACATGTCCTCCTTTTTCATTTAAATTTGAGAGAGGGACGGCTAATCATACCCCTGCATGTCATCATACTCCATAACTACTCCTCCATATACATCATCACTGTCCTCCTGGACATCGTACCCCTCTTGACTCCTGGTACCTTGTTCCGGAGGATGATACCTCATTGAGTACAATTGCCGTCGTGCAAAACTCGATGTCTCCCTTCTACGCAGTGGACATGCGTTACACATAGAAATAAGGTTAGGAATACAATTAATGCAAAAACACAAAGATATAAGGCAGATAATAATAATGAACCCATAAAAGAAAACTAGTCTAAGGACAGATAAATCAGGCAACCAAGAAGTCACCCAATCAAAGAGATTAACATCAGTGCATACATTGTTAGTAATGCTCTCCTGTAAATTCTGAAGTTCTTTCTCAATAGTATTATTCAGATCCTGGAATTTTACCCGACATCCCTGGTTCCCGACCAGTTTACAAAATCCTCCAGATTTTGCTAACAGGTAATCTATGGCCAGTCTGTCCTGCATTTGGTCTTGATGAAGCTCAGTGATTTCCATTTGAAGATCCCGTATGACCCTCCCTGTGGCATTGATTGATTTCTCCAGCCTACAGGTGAGTCCCAAAATGGACCTTCTATTCTCCTGGGAAATGACACCTGGGTATGATCCCAAGGTGAGTGCTCCAGTGATAGCACTCCCTATAGCTCTCCCCCAGGAGCTACCATCAGAAAGCTGAACATCGATTATCACTTCATCATTGCAACCAGAACCCATCGGGCCGGCAGTAGCTCTCCGGCGCCGTGCATCTGCCCGAAGCGGCATTTGCACTTGTACGGGTAAGGTAAAATAACCCAATGCTGCACATTGATATTGTCCTGGATGGAAATTCGTGGCAACTCCATTAAAAAAGAACCACATGTTGGGATCCTTGATTTGCCATCCATTGCAAATTGAACCACTATCTATAGCAGAATAATCAGGAGTAAACATAGGAAACACATCATATATATCTTCAATAGTAGTGTTAAACAAGGTATAATTAAGCTTATAAGAACTGTTATAACTACCCCATAACCAAAAATAATCATCACAACCCGTATAATTGCCTACATTCTGCAAAACCCTTTTTGCTTGAGTCCAGTGCTTCCATTTACTATTCCAGACTCCAGAACTATGACAGCAGAAACAAAGTCCTTTAGTGTATTTCTTGAATGTCATGCTTCGCCAGCGGGTGTTGTTAAATTGTTCTGGAGGATTAGAGAAGAGCGTAGACCTATCAACATGTTGCAAATGTCCAATAACCAACTCAGGCGTGTTGAACAATGCCGGAAGAAAGGCCATTTGAGACACTGCCAGTGGATGCTCATAGTATAACGTTGCATCCTTACCATTAACCTCAAACATATAGTTAGCATGACGAAGCCAAAAGTTGGGGTTGCCCCCATGAGGTATTGTTCTTACAGCTGGAAGCACAGTAAGAAAGAAAAGAACAAATGTCAGCACATTTAGTTTACTGGTGAACCACCATCCTGGAGCTGAGTAACCTTCTTCTCTCTCCATGGGCGGATCGCTCGAGCAGGAATCCACACAGGTCCTGAGGTCGTAGAAACCGCTGCGTATCCTCGTCCCCAGGTGATTAGAGGTACAGGACCCTTCCACTCAGGATCCGGCTGCTGCCAATAAACGACCAATGGCTTAGGAAGACACTCCTCGGTCCTGAAATGCAATTCGACTGGAGAGTGTGACCTGTTATGGGGAGCAAGAAGAAAATTAAGAGTATACAGTACTTTAGCAACAGCTGTAGGTATTTCAGCCACAGGAACCCCTCTATCTCCCACTTGGTTGTGTAACAAATTTTTGAATGTCAGGTGGGCTCTTTCAACAATCGCCTGTCCAGTCGAGTTATAGGGTATTCCATGGGTTAGCTTAATGTCCCACTGACGGCAAAAGTCCTGAAAGGCAGAAGAAACATATGATGACCCATTGTCTGTCTTAAGGCGTTTAGGTTTACCCATTACCGCAAACGAACGAATGCAATGTTGTACAACATGTCTGGATGTTTCGCCCCGTAAGGGTGTAGCCCATATAAATCCAGAGAAGGTATCAACAGTCACATGTAACTTAGAAAGCGGAGCCAAAGCAGGTACTTGCGTGACATCCATCCATAGCTGATTGGCTTCTGTTCCTCGAGGATTAACAGCATCAAATGGCAGGAATATAGGAGACTTCGTACAGGAAGCACAGGATGACACAATGTCTCTAGCCTGTGACATAGGAATGGAAAATCGTTTATGCAAAACCTTAGCAGATTGATGAAACATTGCATGACTGTCAATGGGGTTGTCAAAGAGAGAAAAAACCTCAGCAGAGTCCCGGAGAGCAGAATCTGCTCGTGCATTGCCCTCCGTCAAATAACCTGAGATCCTTGTGTGAGAGCGTATGTGGGCAATGAAGAATGGGACCGTACGGTTGGAAAGAAAACCTTGAAGCTGTTGGAATAAAGCAAAAAGATCCCTATCCATCGATGGAGACAAATAAGCTTGAGCTAAAGTAAAAACAAGGCGGTAAACATATTGAGTATCCACAATCAGGTTAAAAGGCACATCAGAAAACGTAGAGAAAGCAAGTATGACCGCTGCCAGTTCCGACCACTGGGCCGATGCTTGAGGTCCTGTAAAAACAACCTCCCATTCCCCAGTAGGACCCTGCCATGTAAGGACTCCACGGGAGGGGGAGCCATCCGAGAAAAGAGTAACGGCATGCAAGATAGGTTGCATGCAAAGCGGGGATGACAGGGAGTAAGAAGTGAGATTCAGCAAGGTAAACTGCTTATCCTTGGGGGGGTTAAATTTAACTTGTCCCACAAAGTCCGCCATGGCCACCTGAAATGCCTCAGAATGCTGTAGCAAGGCGGTTAGCTGATCCTGCGAAAAAGGAAAACAAACAAAGTCAACGTCATAGCCAGTCAAATGCTTTGCCCTAGTACGGCATTTAAGGAAAAGATCAGCAATTGCATCAGGCAGGCGATAACAGTTTTTCGAGGGAGTGTGCGCCAAGTGTAGCCATTCCACGATGGCCACCTTCTGAGTGTTGACAGGTGCAAACAAAACCGCAGTGGGCAGCCTCGGTGTGGGAAGAAGAGCGCATGCCAGTGCAATGGTGCCTGAGGGCACCCGATCCACAGCGATGGTATGCAGCTTTTCGTTGAGGCGTTGAAGAGCTGTACGCATCTCCGTTGTGCAGGGAATGATGTCCGCTGGAGAAGTGTGTCCAGAAAGAGCAGCAAAGAGTGGTGACAGTTCCTCCGTGCTCAGGGCCAAGAAAGAACGAGCCCAATTTATGTTCCCTAGCAATTGTTGCAATTGTACAAGAGTGAACTGCTCTGGAATAGCTATCGTTGGCAACAGCGGAATTGAAGCGGTAGCTGAGAGCCTATGTCCCAGATATTGGAATGGATACATCCGCTGCACTTTTTCAGGAGCTATGATCAAGCCCGCTTGTTGCAAAATGTCTGCTAGGTCCTGCAGGTGTTTCTCCGTGACTTGTGGACCATGCAATAAAATGTCATCGGTGTAATGATAGACTTTAACCTCTGGATGGCGTTGCCTGAAAGGTTCCAAAGCCATGTTCACAAAATGTTGGCATAGAGTCGGCGAGTTGGCCATACCCATAGGCAAGACACACCATTCAAACCGTTGAGTAGGATGTTCATTATTGTATACTGGCAATGTAAATGCAAATTTTTCTCTGTCTGGTGGCGCTAGCAAGATTGTATAAAAACTGTCCTTCAAATCTATGACCATGAGTTGATGATCTTTAGGAATCATGTTCGGATTAGGAAGTCCAGATTGTAGAGGTCCCATTGGCAAGATGTGCTCATTAACTTTTCTCAAATCATGCAACAATCGCCATTTTCCAGACTTCTTTTTCACAACAAAAATTGGAGAGTTCCAAGGACTAGTGGTTGTTTGAATATGTCCCAGATTTAATTGCTCCTGTACAAGGGCCTCCGCCGCCTGGAGCTTTTCTCTTGAGAGCAGCCATTGATCCGTCCACACTGGCGGGGTGTTTTTCCATTGTAGTGGAAGTGCATGCAATGGCGCTGCAGGGGAGGCCCGTATCAAAAATTTGTCTGCAAGGTACACCCTGTTTTAGCCAGGAGATCCCGGCCCCACAGAGTAATAGGAATATCCATAATAAGTGGGTGAAGAGAAACTTTTGTTCCCCCTGAGGTCTCAAAGACGATTGGATGAACACTTTGCTGTGCTGGCTCGTACCCGCCCACCCCATAAACTTCCCTACAGGGGCGGACGGCCCATCCAGTTGGCCAATCTTTTTTGCCACCACTGAAATATCGGCTCCTGTATCGACCAATCCAGACACTGAATGTCCACCCATAATCAGAGAGCGGGTCGGTCTATCCTCGGTGATTTGTATCACCGCCATAGCTGCTGTTACAGTCCCCTCCTGGGATGGAGTTACAGTGGTCCCTAGTGGGAGCAGATGAAGGCGTCCTACAGGTTGTCCCTTAGGCAGGGTGAGATGTTGCGTGGCTGATGCAGGGATGACAATTTCTTGGTGACCCATTGTAACTGACCCTGCTGCAATGTGTACAGAAGCGGGTAAGGCGTCTGGGCAAGGAAGAACAATGCCCACCATGCCCTGGGGAATAACATCATCAACCAGTGTGGGAAGAGCCTCCACACACCCTGGCATAGTAAAAGTACAGTCCTTGGATAACCTCAATAAAAGCCCTTCTTTTAGAGGATGGTTTTTTCTATATCGTGAAATCATTTCTTGGGCAAGTTCCATATCTTCTGCCATCTCTTCCAAAACTTCCTGTATTGCTTCCTCACTGACCTCTGGTAGCCCTATTATTTTGCCTGGGCCCGAGCCTGGCCCGCACTCCCATTTCCCTGCTGCTGTGGAGAAAAGTCAGAGTCTTTGTGCTGAGCAGCTGAGGAGTTGGCATTAGGATTTGAGCGGCACTGATTGGCCCAATGGTACCCCTTCTGGCAAATGGGACACTTCCTTGAAGGGCGTGCTGCCTGCTTTTGACATTGTGCTTTAAAATGCCCTTCTTTTCCACAACCAAAACAACGTTTGTTTTGAGCCTGAGTTGTGGGCAATTGAACTGCAGCTGCCAGAAGTTGAGCCTTGTAACTGTGAGTCCCCACATTTTGACAAACTTTCATCATGTCTGCTATCGATGTGCCTGGTCGAGCATAAACAGCTGTCAGAGCCCCTTTACAATCCTCATTGGCATTTTCAAAAGCCAGTTGTTTCATGAGCATTTCCCGTGCCGGGACATTTTCCACCTGGCGGCTGAGGGCAGTCATGAGTCTGTTAATGAACTCAGTGTAATCCTCTTTAGGGCCCTGCCTTATTGCTGCAAACCCAGCAACGGAGCTATCCCCTTTGGAAGGAATCTTATTCCAGGCACGCATGACTACCGGTATCTGTGCAATATCTCCCAACTGGGCATCAGTGAGTGCCAACTGCTGTGTGGGATTGGCAAAATTTCCCTCCCCACATAACATATCCATCGTGAGTGCAGGGCGTGTATGATGTACCTCCCAAGCCACATCCCTCCACTCCTGCAAGCAGAGCATGGCTTCTGCAGGAGGCAGGAGTGCTTTGATCATCTGTTTCCAATCAACTGGTAGCAATTTTTGAGAAGCAATGGCTTCCAACAGAGCTTTTGTAAAAGGTGCATTAAACCCATAGTCACGTATGCTGACTCTTAGTTCCTTCAGATATTTGTAATGGAGGGTTTCATATCTATCTGGGACTGCCGGTGCATTGCCCACAGCCGGAGCCCCCCTTATCACTGGGTATATTTCAGTAGATTGCACGTCCAGCACAGCTGCAGTTAAAGCAGCAGAGAACTGTGTTTTGGTAGGGCTAAAAGTGCTTGATTGCTGCAAGGCAGGATATAATGTCCCATCTCCATTTCCACCTCCATCAGGGGGCTTATGCTGTTATTGCTCATATGATGGAGGGGCAGTTGCCATAGCCCCTCCCTTGTCTGGGGGCAAAAGCTTTGGGAGGGGGCCAGCAAGCCCCTGAGACAACAGAATATTCTTTGGAGTGAGTCTTTGAAGGCAGTCTCTGACTTCCTCCCATGTAAATAGCACTGATACAGAAATTCCATTATGCTTCTGCATTTCTCTCCCAATCTGTTTCCACTGTTTTAAGTTCAAACATTCATCATATTTAACCCAATGACTGATTTTCCCTATAGCTTTGACTAGCTTTTGTATCTCCTTCTCATCAGCCTTTCGCCCATTGTTATTCAAAAGATCTGAGATATCTTTACAAAGTTCCTGCATTTGCGAAGTAAGCACGCACCCCATGATAAAAATATATATAATATTTTTCTTTTTCTTTTGTCACTCACCTAGTGTGGGACCCAAAGTTGACTTTGGATGAATGTCGAGCGCTCGATTTATGACCTTCCCGGTCGAAGTGAATGAGACCTTGTCCCAGTCGATGAGGTGATAATTAGGTGCTAATTGCTGAAGCAGATCTCGTCAAAGCATTCCTTTGACTTTCATTCAATGGCCTCGCAACGGGGCACCAGTTGTAGAAATCTGATTCATGTAAAGATCTCTTCTCAATTAGTCTCATGAAGCAGCAGTTTATACCATCAGATCTTTTAAGATAGAAACTTAAGAGTCCACGAAGTCCAGCTTCATTAGGCTCAGAGTAAGGAAAGAACAGAGAGAGACAGAAAACACGACTGCAGTCTTTGGCTGAACAAAGGATACTAATCGCTTCTCTTTATTCAAGCAGAGTATATCAGAAACGAAAATTAACAGAAACAAAACTTAAGGCACAGAGCCAATAAGAATGTCAGAGCCCAAATAAGGAGAAAGAAGGGAGAAATCTTTTTCACTATTCTACGCATGCCCACAATCAAGCGTTGTCTCTCAGTAAGCAAGGAGGCTTTTGTTTACAATATGTTTAGGAAGACAGGCAAGACAGAAACCAGATACATTCCTACAGAAGATGCAAAATACTTTATGGTTTTATTAGGGTTGATATGGAGCTTGGAAAGAGTACATTTTTTAATACAGCTCCCATGATTCTCCAGCCAGCCTGGAGACGTTTTCAAAAAGATTTGGAACACCTCACAGAATATTCTTAACCTATAAAATTGAGGGTTAACCATTGGAACTTTGCATAGGCTCCTTAGCCAGGCCCTACTAGCCTGCACTCACCATTCGTGCACACGCCCGAACTGGGTACCCAGGTAAACGCAAGATTAAGAAATGTGCCAGTGGGACAAGAGCCCCACAAACGCGAAAAAAGGGAAACAAGTTCATTTCCCAATGTTCTTTGCACCGCGCCGCACCACAGTCAATCAGGCTGAGAGGTGCGACCACAAAGAACATTGAAAAATGCACCACGGCCAATCAAAATCGAGCCGCAGGAAAAAAACGCACCACAACCACAAATCACAAACCCATAACTACAAGCCCCAGAGTCCTGGGCACCATGAGCGCGCAGGACGCTGAGGAAACCGGCACCCGAAAAATTAAAAAGGAAAACAACTCACTGCCTCACAGCCAAGCAAACACCAGCTGGCTTTCTTTCCCTCACCCACGGCACCTGAAGGTCCTGACTGGAGTTTCCCCTTTAATATCAGTGGGTGGGGGGTTGTGAGCCCTCTCTTCCCTGGCTCCCCTACGGTTGGGAGGTTTGTGGGGACAAAAGAGGTATGCCCCACCAACCCTTCTGGAGCCAGGAGACCAGGGGAGCCAGCGGAGAGGGGGGTCGCAATCCCCCACCCACTGATATTAAAGGAGAAACCCCATCTACTTTCACGACTCCACACAATCAAAGCACCATAACACAATAAAGCCCCCTCCCCACCACCTAGCCCACCCTTCCTATCCCCCACCAACCACGCTCCCTCCCCATCACCTAGCCCACCCTTCCTATCCCCTAACGACCACGCCCCCTCCCCACCACCTAGCCCACCCTTCCTACCCCCAATGACCACATACCCCTCCCCACCACCTAGCCCACCCTTCCTAACCCCCAAGAACCACACACCCCTCCCCACCACCTAGCCCACCCTTCCTAACCCCCAACGACCACGCCCCCTCCCCACCACCAAATAAATAAATATATTTTTAAAAATTACTAAAAACACAGTCAAAAACATCCAAAAATACACAAAAACAAACAAAAACACCAAAAAACAATACAAAGTAAACAAAAATACAATCAAAAACAAAACAAACAGAGAAAAATACAAATTCCACCACCACCACCACACCCCCCACACACACACACAAAAGAAAGAAAACAAGCAAACTTACCAAAAGATGTCCTACCTCCACGAGGACCGGAAAATAAATGAATAAAGAAAGCTTACCAGAAGAAGCTCCACCCAGAGGCCAGGACAGAAAAAATAGTCAAAATACAATAACCCCTACCAGCACCACCTGCTGGCCACAATAGTAAAAACAATTCAAAAACACAAAACAGCCCCAAACAAAAGACCACAAGAGTAAAAACAAATCAAAAACATAACACAAATTCAAAATTTGACACAAAAGGTCACACCAATAAAAACAAATCAAAAAATTTACACTAAAACACACTTTAACACAAATCACAAACATATGTCAACAAAATACAATAGAAACTTTTAAAAATCGTGTGCTGAGTTTTAACTCAAATTAAAACCCAAAACATCTAAACACATTTTAAAAACATTGAATGTAAAAAACATTTACTTTTACATTATTAAAATTATTACCTACGGTACAACTAATTAAAAAATTCAAAAAACTAAAACATTATTCGCTTACATAAAACAATTTGAAAAAATTATATCATACTTTGTTCTTTTATTAATCCTCAAAAAAAAACCCAAAAAAGTAGATCACAGTTAATAACAGCCAAGCCAAAAATTTTTTACATAAATAAACATTTTAAAAATTAAAATTACAGACAAAGCAATTTTAAAAAAACATTAACACAATTTAACCTTCTAACACAATTTAAAACAGCCCGGCAACGCCGGGCAACCTCTGCTAGTATATATATATAATGATAATCACTAGATGAGGGCTAGTTTTAAAATATTAACATTTCAAGTTAAATCAAGAAATCAAATACTATAGTCATGATAGTGTATATAATGTATATATTAAAAAGTTCATAAAATAGGATGCAAGTTCTTCTTCTTCCGTGTCTAGGCCAGACATGAAACTGCCATTAAAATTCAGGAAAAGCGGAAGAAGTCTTATTTTATAATTTCTGGGTTTTTTAAATTTGTTGTTTTTGCTATTTTTTTCCTTTCCTTTCCTTGTAGTAAGTCCAAAGGTGAAATGTGAGGAATAAAATACAACAACATTTAAAAGAAGTTATGGAATAATTTTATGATTGAATGTTGCATATTGCAATCCAAAAAAGTTCATATCTGAATGAAATGAGCTGGATACAGATTTGGTCATAACTGGACTAGGTTGCCCTTGCTGGAAAACTAGTCATATCCAACTCTAGGGTTCAGTGCTCATCTCTGTTTACAGCCGAAGTTTCTGTGGACATGTGGCAGGCATGACTAAACACTGGAGTGCACGGAAAGTTGTTACCTTTCCCACCAAAGTGGTACCTATTTATCTACTTGCAATTTCTTACTTTCTTACTTTCGAACTGCTAGGCTGGCAGGAGCTGGCAGGAGCTGAGACAGAGATAGGAGCTCACTCCATTTTGCAGTACTCAGGTCTTGAACTGCTAACCTGCTGACCTTCTAGTTCAGTGTCTTAACTCAGTTCAGTGTCTTAACCATTTAAAGCCACCGCAGTCCTTAGACCAGGGGTGCCCAAACTTTTCAGGCCATGGGCTGGTCACGTGGTTGAGCGTGCCAGTCACATGGTTCCTCCCACCAGAAGCAAAAGTAAAATGTGCATGTATGGGTGCGTTATGCACCCACGCATGCATGTTTTACTTCCACTTCTGGAGCAGTGAGGGCGATGTTGGCTGGATGAATTGGCATTGAGGGCCAAATCCGGCCTGTGGGCCATAGTTTGGGCACCCCTGCTTTAGACCTACTGATATCAATGGGATCTAATCATGATTTGTTTGAGTTCCACTGATCCTAATGGATTGATTGGAAATACTAATCTACTAAGCTTGAATTCGCTCCCACCACATTTTTGTCTACCACATTTCTCTTCATCTCAGTATGGTCTTTTCTGCTCTTTGGTAAATATGCTGAACTATTTTTGCCTCCAGCCCTCTGCTCCATGTATGTAACAGAATTCGAACTATAATATCAGCAAAGGAAGAGAACAGGATAAGCAGTACCTACAACCAGTGCTATAGTACTATGGACATCTTCCTGCTCCAGTCAGTCAGACATGCTCTCTTCCATAATACTCCATTCCATTCCACTGGCACATGTTTCCAGTCCTCTGCTCCCCACAACAGTCAATCTTCTTTTGCTGCCACCCATGCTCAGTGCCTATTAAAATCTTTTGTGGGCTTCACGTTTCCCCCCTCTCTTATAATTCATTGTACTTCTGCAAGTCTTGGATTTTCCTCAAGCTTGCTGATACTTCCCTCTTTGTGGGCACACGTGCTGTCGCCCCAGCACATGGTTCGCCTTGCCCCTCTGCTCAGCAGCCCAATGGTAGTGCTTTCTCCCTCCCCACAGCAAAAAGTTCACCCCGCCCCTCTGTTTGCACAATCAGTCTCTAAAAGGTTTGTCATCACTGCCCTATTGCATACTCAGGATGCTGTCTTGGCCACCTTAGGGTTTTCTTTTATATTGCATGCTTTCTGTTTTTACCCCTCCAGGTTGGACAGGGGGACATCTGTCAATGGTGGGAACCCAACCCCAATCTTTGGAGAGAATGACAAGGGAAACATCACTGGAAGACAAAAGGACACGCATCAGCCAAGATCTTGTTGGGGAAAGTTTGACCATTGACACTTTGATGGACAACGAAACACAGATTGTGGTGAGTTTCACATAAACAGTTCAGGTAACCTAAGATGTCTTGTTTGGGGGCCCACGCCCCACAGGGGGACTTCAATTCCCAGGAGCCTAAGTCAGTACATTAGCTGATCAATGCTTTGGGGAATTGACTTAGGCTTCTGGGAATTGAAGTACAAAAAGCAAAGGTTGAGTAACATTGGTCTAAAGAAAACATGAGAGAGTGATTGCAGAAGAAGCTGTGATAAGTGCATGCAGTCACAGTGAAGTTGGCATTAACACAAGTGGTACTGCTAGAGCATGACTTTGGGGCAGAGGTCCAAAGTCTAATGCAATTAAATATCTGAAGAGCCTTCAGATATATAAAAGCTGGTGTGTAACAACATTTTGAAGTTTGGGGGGGAGGGGGGAGGCATGTTACCATCTTTAAAGAGATATAACCACAAGAGAATTACAGCCAGAATCTAAAATTACTGAGTGCTAGCACTAGAATTTTCCATCATGCGTCATAACACACATGTTGGCTTTCTAATTATGGCTGAGTCCACACACTTTGCCAGTGTACAACAACAAATAAGTTTTTGACCAGTCCAGACCACTGTTCTTGTCAACTGTATCAGAGAAAGAAGGGTTTGGTTGGGTTTCAGATGCAACTGCACAATTAAGCATTTAACAAAACCTCTTGTAATGATTGAAAACAAGAAACCCAAGATGTGTTACTGCCTATAGCAAAGAGAAACACACACTTCCATTCCACCTACAGATATCAACTGGACTGGTAATTCATTTTAAGCAAGAGTGGATAGGACAGTATCTCTATGTGTATTTTGGGTAAGCAGGGTCTTCTTTTTCTTCTTTTGTTGTATACAAATCTGAATATAGGCGATCATCATGGTGATCAGCCATGAAGACTGTCCTGAGAATATAATGCAGTGGTGTTTCATCTGCTTTCCACATCGCAGCATGACCCCCATACCACTGATCCAGTTCTGCTAGTCACTTTCTGGTCCTGAGGCCATTTGGCATGCAAAGTCCTCATCAGCCCCAGGCCAGTATTGATGAAGCTGCTGCCCTCCATCAAGATGGATTCAAGTAGGATTGTCCTCAGGGTTGTCAGGTTAGTTAACCTCCGCCTGACACTCAGCGTTGGGTCCCTGGTTGTATGGTCTATTCCCGTGATGGCGAACTTTGGGACTCCAGATGTTCTTGGACTTCAATTCCCAGAAGCCCAAGTACACTGTGAATCCACACGAATGGGTTTACTGCGATTCATCTGGTCCACACCACCCTCATCGCTCCCGTAAGTGGAAGTAAAACGCGCCATCATGGGTCTATTCTATTACCATAGCAAAATAACCTGGCCAGACTAGGGTAAAAAGGGTAGGTTCTAGGTTATGAAATTAAAAGGTTGACTTTAGGCATAGACAGTTCTGTCATCCAATATGTTTGCTGATACTTTTAGCAGCCTCAGAGTCTGCCATCTGAGAGGACTGCCTCAGTATGCTTAATGGCAGGATCAGACCTGAGGCAAGTTAATGTTTGTGAAGGGTCGAGGCAAGACTATTGTTGAGACACAAGTTTGAAAGGTTACTTTTCAGAAAATAGTTATTTCCAGATACAGTTCCTAGTCCCCCCATATATTTACTTATGGTTCTAATGGATATTTTCAAAGAATGTGATTTTTTACTTTCCCATTTGTAACTAGAAGTGTTCCTTTTATATTTCCTGTTTTTTAAGTAATGTAATGAGCAGCTGTCCTGTGGCACAAAGCACACCCCTTCTGCTCTATTTGTGTCATCTCAACACCCACAACAGAGCATGAGATACAGCCTAGTAGAGCAGTATTTGGGCTAGGTGATAGCCCCCCCCACCCCCAATACACTTTAGTGAGGCCATATCCTAATAAATGCAGAAGTAAAAGTAACAATTCTATCACAGTAAGTCACTCCTTGTTAAATTATCATAATGTTACTTAGTTATACCCTGCTGGAGCATACCTGTCAAGTTTTGGATTAGAAAAATAAGGAAAATTTCCTGGACAAAACGGGAAACTTGACAGCTATGCTTATCCTGTGCAGCCCTCCAGTGGCAGCATTTGGGTATTGCAGTCTTTCTAAAAGAGGAGGACGCCGGGAAAGAGGGTAAAATACGGGAGGTTCCCGGCCAATACGGGACACTTGACAGCTATGTGCTGGTGATTGGTGCAGATCATCAGGCGCAACACTTCTATATTAGTCACATGGTCAACCCATGATATTCTTAGCAGCCATCTGTAGATCTGCTCCAGATGGATAAAGAACAAGAACTGTTTAAGACCATTAAACAAAGAAAGCTCCAATACCTTGGGTATATCATGAGGAACGACATGAAGTATAGAATACTCCAACTTGTTATGGAAGGGACGGACTTTGGGATGAGAGGCCCTGGACGTTAATGAACTTGGTGGCTGAAGTACCCGAGAGACTGGTGTGAAATGCCCTTGGAAGAACTGTTCCGAGGAGTTAAGAACAGGAAGACTATCGTCATGATGACGGCCAATATTTGGAATGGATATGGCACCTGAAGAAGAAGAAGAAGGTACAGATCAATAGCACATTGTCTGTGTGGTTTGGTATTGGAGCGTGACCTGTGTCTAGATGAAAGGGGAGCACACGTTAATGAATTAAAATCAATACAAAGAGAAAATGCACTGCACACTTTGATGGTGCAATGTCAGCAGATGTAGCTGTAAAGTTCACACATTCCAATTCTGGAAAGGTGGCACCGAATTCAGAATCCTGCAAGTGGCTTGCATGCATCATTGTAAAGTATTATTGGATGCAGGTGGAAGAGGTGAGATTGGAGGCGTTAAGTGAGAAATGTACATACAACACGCAGACACAGCTGCAGCTGCAGCTGCAGCTTGCCTCTGTTGGGTTGCAGTCTAGCCATCTCTTCAACCAGCCTTTCTAGCTGGGCCTTTAACAGCCAGTAGAATGGCCATTGTTCGTGTGGAGGTGAAGCTGCCCCAAAGCAGAATTTGCAGTAACATTCTTGTAGATATCCTGTACTGTACTTCAAAACAAGGGCAATGATCGCCTTGTGATGACCCTAGATTCATGATGGTGAACCTTGGCACACTTGGATTGCCAAGGTTCACCATGACTGCCCTAGATATTCATGGATCTCTGTTCTCATGATCCCTAAATATTGCCACATTAATTGGAGCTGGCGAGAAGTAGACTCCAGCAATGTCAAGAATGCCACAGCTGCCACAGTCCTGCTTTGAAACATCTCCAGGAAATATCTATAGCTTTTGTTTTCTCCTTGAAAGAGTGCCAGCAAAAAGATTGGCTAGCTTCCCTGAACAGCTGGCTGCGCTTTTCCAAGAATGAAGACAGATTTCCTAATGATTAAACAAAACAGACTCTCCTGACAGGCCAGAAGTGGAGCAATACAGGATTTCCTGGAAGTCATTAAACAACAGTTCCCATGAGCCACAGTTGAGGGCTCTGAGCAGGTGCAGTTTCACAACATCTACAGCAGGGATTCACAACCTGTGGTCCGTGGGCCGGATGTGGCCCATGACACCATTTCACGTGGCCCCCCATTGCCTCCACCACACCAGGAAGCGCCATGTGGTGGAGGAAGGGCAAAATGGCCATCCGGCCCCCAAAGCTGTCTGAGGGAGTGTGACCTGGCCCCCGGCTTAAAGAAGTTGAGAACTCTTGATCTACAGGATCTCTTTCCATAAAGCTGGTAGAGGTAAAGGTAAAGGTTTCCCTTGCTCTAAAGCCAGTCATATCCGACTCTAGGGTGTAGTGCTCATCTCTGTTTCAAAGCCGAAGAACCAGCGCTGTCTGCTTCTGCAGACGTTTCTGTGGTCATGTGGCATGCATGACTACACACCAGAGTGCACGGAACGCTGTAGAAAGTGAGATGAAATGTAGGAGCAGTGGCCACAACACACCAGGAAACCTTGACTGGTGCCCAGAGAGACAGGGATGTATTCAGCAGTATTTAGTGAGACAATAAGAGAGGAAGAATGCCAACATCACCAGCACATCCAGATGGAACATGGTTGCCCTCCAAGAATCAGTAATGAGTAGTTTTGACTGAGGAGGCAATGAGTGTCTCCAGATACGGAGGGAAAAAGAGAAGGAGGGATGTACTGCAATAAGTATACCATCTCACAGCTTATGACTGTTTCATTGGAATGGCTTTGATTATAACTTCTTTGAGGAGGGAAATCTGAGCTTTTCCTTACTGAATTTGTTTCTTGCTCTGCCCAGATCTTCTTCTGCTGCTGTATCCAAATCCAAATATTGGCAATCTTCATGGCAATCAGCCATGAAGATTGTCCTGGAACAATATAATGCAGTGGCCTTCATTGGCCTTCCGCATCACAACATGACACCCGTACCATTGATCCAGTTCCGTAAGTCACTTTCTGGTCCTGAGCCCTTTTGGCACGCAAAGTCCTCATCAGCCCCAGGCCAGGATTGATGAAGCTGCTGTCCTCCATCAAGATAGATTCAAGTGGGATTTAATCCACTTGAAGACCATCACCCTTCCCTGTGGAGTTAGCCACTCAAGGCTGTGAGTCCTCAGGGTTGTCATGTTAGTTAACTGCCACCTGACGCTTGGCGTTGAGTCACTGGCAATATGGTCTACTCTATTACCATAGCAGGATGACCTGGCCAGACAGGTACTCCTTTGATAGGCCAGCTATTCTTACCTGCTCCAATTTCGTGCTTTCTGCTACCTTTCATGGCATGTTGTGCCCTCTGGATCGATCCAGCATTTCTCCCATAGTGGCACCCTCTAATTAGGTTGGAGTGCAATTCCCATCATCCCCAGCCTGTAGAAATAAGAAGTCTCAAGATTAGGAAGTGCAGAAAACTTGATGTTGTGGAAAGAACAGCCTGGGCTGACTCAATCGTCTTAATCTCTTTGCTCCCATCCTTGTATGCATGTAACATGCTGAAACTGTATTAAACTGGCAGAGGTAAAATCTTTTTAAAACAAAGCGTCAGGGATGTTTTAAGCAGGAATGGGTCTAATGGGATTGTAAAGAATCTGCATTACTTCTCCCTCAGAGATAAGCGAGTCTCCTCACTCTATTGGCATAAAAAGGAGTACAAGCTTGTGTTTTTCTCATAACACTGCATCAGACTTAGTGGAACCTGAAATCTTGCACACTCCTGCCCTTGGCTTAACTTTTTCTAATGAAAAGATGTTGCTGTAACCCACTTTCTAGTTCTTGGTTTGTGATTAACTTAGGACAAACTCTGTTTCCACCCTGACATGCCCTGCATTTGCCAGAGGATTCTGGTTGAACCATGTCTTGGAAGCAGGGGTGGGAAGGCAATGAATTTTTTTTCTGCAAGATCTCTTAACTAGACTGTAAAACTTCATTCTCATGTCCATGACAGCTTCCTTGGATTTTTCTCCCTTTCCATCTGCTTGTTTTTTCTTCTCCTTTCTCAATTCCTGCTGTAACCAAGTCAAGGTGACAAACTGGGACACAATAATGATTCAGCAATGAGGTCATGATGGGAGAGCATGCCGAAGTGTGAAAGCAGCCAAGTCCACCCATGAGCGGCATTTGCTGTTTAAATTTGTTTTTTCCCCTCTTGCTTTATTAAGAACACATTTGGAAGCTCCTTGCCTCCCTAACGTAAGCACAGAAGGGAAAACGAGCCAATTCAGTTGATGACTATCCAACAACTATACTTTGGATACCACCCATACTGCTGCTTCTACATAATTACTATTTTTGTTGTTGTTCAATCGCACAGTCGAGTCCGACCCTTTGCGACCCCATGGACTACTGCACACCAGGCTCCTCTGTCCTCTGTCATTCTCCGCAGCCCACACAGATCTACACCCATTGCATCAACAATGCCAACTAGCCACCTCATCCTCTGCCACCCCCTTCTCCTTTTGCCTTCAATCTTTCCCAGCATCAAGGCCTTCTCAAGTGAGTCTTCTTTTCTTATTTGGTGGCCAAAGTACTTAAGCTTCATATTCAGTGCTTGTCCTTCTAATGAGCAGTCAGAATTGATTTTCTTCAGGATTGACTGATTTGATCTCCTTGCGATCCAGGGTACTCTCAAGAGTCTCCTCCAGCACCATAGTTCAAAGGTGTCTATTCTTCTGTGCTCAGCCTTCCTTATGGCCCAACTCTCACAGCCGTACATTACTACTGGGAATACCATTGCGGACTTTTGTTGGCAGGGAGATGTCTCTACTTTTTATTATGCTGCCCAGGTTTCTCATAGCTTGCCTCTCAAGAAGTAAGCGTCTTTTTATTTCATGTCTGCAGTCACCATCTGCAGTGATCTTGGATCCCAGGGGTGGCCAAACTACGGCCGGATTAGACCTGCGACGCCAAATCATCCAGCCTGCGCCGCCCTCACCACTCCCAGACATGGAAGAAAAATGCATATGTGCAAAACACTGCTGTAAATGTACTCTGGCTGTCATAAACACATTTACGGCAGCCACAGGTACATTTACAGCAGCATTTTGTACATGTACGGGCATGTTTTACTTCTGCTTCTGGTGGGAGGAACCAAGTGAACAGCCCACAGCTCAAAAAAAATTGGCCACCCCTGGTTTAGCCTGTAGATGAGAAATAAAGTTTATTGGGGTACAGAATTAAACAGTCAACACAATCATGCTAGCTATGGAGTTTGGGGAATTATAGTCGAAAATAGTAACTCTTTCCATCTCTAATATACATCCTCAGGAGACATTTGATATCAGACATCTTCACCCAATAACTGGCTTTTAATGCCAGCAAACAATTTTCAGTGTGTGAAGTAATACATTAGCAAATAAGTAAGAAAGAAGAATGCCTCTGGGCATGTGCAAAATAGGTTTCTTGCACCAATGGCTAAAGACAGTCATCTGTGTAGCAGTCAACTGCCTGAGACTTTCTGAGCAATTGGATGAAAGAAGCAATGCTCATGCTGGAGTTAGCCTTACCTTATTGGGAGTGCGGTGGAGGGGGGGGGGCTTGTGTATTATTCCTCAACAGGTTAGGTACTAATGCCAGGCAATTGACTGAAGGATTAGTAGGAATCATGTCTTTGGGGGTGGGGTGGGATAACCTTGAGTTTCCCAGGAGGACAGTTCATTTATGATTGTGTAACTTGTGACATATAGCCAAAGACTATACAGTAAAAACTCCATAAAGAGTGCCTCGCTTAGAGACTAACTCGCTTGAAGAGCAGAATTTTCTCTGAATGGTCGTCTCACTTAACAACTAAAACCAACCAAAAACTCGCTTGACAACTAAATCTGGGTTCCAAATCCCCCCGCCAGAAGTAACAATTGTTGTTGTTCAGTCGCACAGTCGATTCCGACCCTATGGACCATCGTTCTCCAGGCGCCACTGTCCTCCACCATCCCCCTCAGTCCTCCCAGTTCTGTGCCTATTGTGTCTACAATACCATCTATCCATCTCATCCTTGGCCTCCCCCTTCTTCTTTTGCTCTTCACCTTTCCCAACATCACGGCCTTCTCAAGTGAATCCTCCCTTCTCATTTGATGCCCAAAGTACTTTAGCCTCATCTTTACTATTTGACCTTCCAATGAGCAGTCAGTGTTGATTTCTTCTAAGATTGACCTATTTGTTCTCCTCGCTGTCCAGGGTACCCTCAAAACTCTCCTCCAACACCACATTTCAAAGGCATCTATTCTTCTGCGTTCAGCTTTCCTAATTGTCCAGCTCTCACATCCGTACATTACCACTGGGAATACCATTGCTTTGACTATTCTAATTTTAGTTTTCATGGTGATGTCTCTGCTTTTCACTATGTTCCCCAGGTTTCTCATAGCTTGTCTCCCAAGAATCAGTCGCCTTTTTATTTCATGGCTGCAATCCCCATCTGCAGTGATCTTAGATCCTAAGAATGTAAAATCTGTCACTGCTTCTACTTCTTCCCCATCTATTTTCCAGGAACTGATCGGGCCTGTTGCCATTATCTTGGTTTTCTTGATATTGAGTCTCAAGCCAGCTTTTGCACTCTCTTCCTTCAAACCAATCAAGATATTCTTTAGGTCTTCCTCACTTTCTGCCATTAGGGTGGTATCGTCTGCATATCTCAGATTATTGATGTTTCTCCCAGCAATTTTGATCCCATATTGTGATTCCTCCATCCCTGCATTGCACATTATGTGCTCTGTGTATAAGTTGAATAAGCAGGGTGACAAAATGCAGCCTTGTCTTACTCCTTTTCCTATTCCAAACCACTCTGTCATTCCGTGTTCTGTCCTAACTGTTGCTTCTTGGTTCATGTACAGATTTCTCAGGAGGCATATGAGGTGCTCTGGTATTCCCATCTCTTACAATGGTGTTTCCTTAAAGAGCAATCCCGTGGAACGTGTTATGCTCTTTAAGTGAGGTACCACTGTATTTATAAAGACTATATAATTGTAGCCAGGTTATCCTGCTATTGTAATAGAGTAGACCATACTGCCAGTGACTCAACGTGTCCGGCGGTGGTTAACTAACCTCACAATCTTGAGGACTAATAGCCTTGGGTGCCAAAGTCCACAGGGAAGGGTGATGGTCCCCAAGTGGATTAAATCTCAGTTGAATGCCTCTTGATGGAGGACAGCAGCTTCATCAATATTAGCCTGGGGCTGATGAGGACTTTGCAAGCCAAAAGGGCTCAGGACCAGAAAGTGACACATGGGTGTCATGCTGTGATGCGGAAGGCAGATGAAAGGCCACTGCATTATATTCTCAGGACAGACTTCATAGCTGATCGCCTTGAGGATTGCTAATGTTTGGATTCCGATACAGCAGAAGAAAAAGAAGAAGCCAAAAGCTATGAAGAATTGGTAGCCTTCTGACTAAGAGAGGTCCAGAACACTTTATGCAGAGAAGTTGATTGTATTGACATTTGGATTTTATATTGACACTGATGGAGATACAGCATCCTCTCCAGGGCAGTTTAGGGATACTGTACAGCTTTGAAAATGTAGGTTATTTTTTTAATCTACTGTAGTTCTCAAAATCCTGAATGGCCAGTGGTTGTTCCAATCTTTGCTTAGGGAGTAGAGCAGGGGTGCCCAAACCTTTTGGGCTGTGGGCTGGTCATGTGGTTCAGGGAGCCGGTCACTATGGTCTGGGGACCAGATCTGGCATCTGACGCCAATTCATCCAGTCCGCAAAGCCCTCATTGCTCCTGGAAGCGGAAGTAAACTGCGCCTGTATGGACGCATTTTACTTCTGCTTCCAGGAGCGACGAGGGCTTCGGGGGGCGGATGAATTGGCGTCGGGGGCCGGATCCAGCCCCCGGGTCTTAGTTTGGGCACCCCTGGAGTAGAGTGTAAAAGTCATGTCCCCCTATAGCTCTGTCCTCTAATACTTTGCTGACTCTCCCCGCCTGCCCCCAACAATTGCTCTCTGAGTTGGGAGCCTCCATCTTCCTCATGATAAGGTTAGCATTGTTTCTGAGCAAAATAACTTGAGGAAAGGTGAAGAATCTGAAAATTCTGTTGAACGAAGAAGATGAATTTAGTTTCTTGCTTTAAGTGAATCAAAGGGAAGGCATTACCAGCCATTTTCAGGTAGCAGAGAGAGAACTAGAATAAAAGGGAAACAGGGAAGCTAATCTGAAATCTTTGCTTTGGAGCCCATTAATCTTTTTAGCAGCACTGCAAAATGAAGATAAGAAGCAAGGCTTTACTATACTTTCTCCAGGCTACTGAAAAGTAATTGTTCAGCCTGATTCTACCTCCAACCCACCCATCAAGTAAATCCATCATTTTCCAGCTTTGTAGACAAATTCTGTTTCTTTTTCACAAGAGGGGGAAATCATTGTTTCAAGATCTTCAAGTCAACAATCGTATTTTGAAGCCCTATCAGAGCAAATTTTAAACACTCCCCCCCCCCCACACCATTAGAAACCTGGCCCAGTATACCACTATAAAGTAACAGCAAACCCTTTAATGATGACCAAATTCTTTAGTAACCCTGTTGTGCAAAATCCACATATTTTGATATGTGGTATTCAAACATAAAGTTTGGCTAGAGAAAAGTGACAATTTAAGTCAAGAAGAACTGAGCCTCAAAACTTATTTGCATTACAACACCAAAAATGATGATGATGGTGGTGGCGGATGCAGATGGAGATGAAATACCTGTATAGGAAAAAGGATTACAACTGAGGGGGCAATCACAACAAAGATAAAGAACAGGAATGCAAAATCTCCAAGTACTTTTCCCCTCCAATTCCCATCAGCCCCCTCCAAATTGTCCAATTGAAAAGGACTGTGGGAGTTGTAGTTTGTAATTTATGGAGGAACAGTAATATCTTCACCATTAGCTTAGAAGTTCACTGCAGAAAAAGAAATCCAGAGACACACCAATCTTGAATTCACTCAATGAGATATGTAAACAGAAAATAAGCTGAAGAAAAGCAGATCTTTTTAAGGACTTGTGCAATTAACACACAAAAGCCATGTTAGTTAGAGTATTGTGAGAGCTCCCCCAAGCACATATAACTTTGAACATGGATTAATTAAATACTTAGAAGAGATGTGCGCCACAGGCTGTTAGTCATGACAGTCAGAAGTACATCCTCATAAACTGGTGCTAGAGAGTGAATGAGATTGTTCTCTCGTTTAATTTGATAACCTTCTTGGAGCATGTTAATCAGCAGTTGCTTGAAAGACGAATGCTGGACCCAAAGGAACTCTGACCAAGATTGCAGTGCAGCATAGTTGTTAGTACAGAGGTGTGGCCAGCTAGAATTTGTTGGAATGTGTGATCTTCTATATGTTGGACAACTACAGCTTCCATCAGTCCTAGCCAGGATAGCCAGCAATAAGAGATAATAGGAGTTGCCCCTAATCAACAACATATATGTTCCCTATTGCTGGGTTAAAACACAGGACTTTGGCCAGAAGGATCAAATCTCTACTGAGCTATGAAGCTTTTTGTTGATTCTGAGCAATATCTCTTAGCCTAATTTGCAGTGGCTCAAGTGGCTAAGACGCTGACTGAGAGGCGGAAGATCAGCAGTTCGATTCCCGAGTACTGCAGGATGGAATGAGCTCCCGTCTATGTCCCAGCTCCTGCCAACCTAGCAGTTCGAAAACAAGAAAGTGCAAGTAGATAAATAGGGACCACTTTGGTGGGAAGGTAACAGTGTTCTGTGCGCTCTGGTGTCTAGTCATGCCTGCCACATGACCACAGAAACGTCTGCAGAAACAGATACCGCTGGCTCTTCGGCTTTGAAACAGAGATGAGCACTGCACCCTAGAGTTGGATATGACTGGCTTTCGAGCAAGGGAAACCTTTACCTTTAATTTACTTACTATGCAGGGTTGTTGTAAAGAGAAAGGAGGACAACTCGCTTTTTATATATGTCACTCTGAGCTCAATGAGGGTTGGAGGCAAATCATAACGGCAAATGAAAAGGATTTTTGAAAGCTGCAGTAGGAATGGGGGCACAGCCTAGTTCAGAACTGGGAAACTTCCAGATATTGTTGACTGCAAATTTTGTTGGACTGCAATTCTGTAGGAGCTGTAGTCCAACAAAATTTGGAGAGCCGCACGTTCTACATCCCTGGACTGGTTATTTATAACATAACCATCATGCCGATGGAGCATAAGGCAGAAAAGTCAGAAGAGTAAGTTAGGTTTTGAGTGGAAAGCTGTTGGTTTTTCAACAATGACTTAATTGGCCTTCATGCTTCTTTGGCTCCATCTGTTAAAATTGAGATGGCTGGATAGCAACAGCTTCTTGGTTCATTAAAAGAGTTCACCAGATCATTCTGGTGATGTTATTCCAACTGGTGGATGGTTAGGATGGAAGTCTGAAAGGTCTATTGCATAAATAAAAGGGATGCAGGAAGGCTTCTTTCTATCATTACAGACATCCTCCCACTTCCAGCAGAAAAATTAGAATTGTGTCCTGACCCCCTTTCAAGAAGCGGAGATTAGATTGCAAGAAGAGGGGAGGGGAATTCTCCTGCTAGTGAAATGCTTCTTTATAAATAGAATTTCTGTCCTATTCTCCTTTACAGAGCCTGGGGGGGATATGTGGTCTCACTGAAATATAACTAGATCATTCAAAAAGAAGTTTTCTCTCTCTTTTCCCTTCTGCTTCTCTGTCCTCAAGCAATTTAAAGGGGAAATGTGAAAAACAATAGGGTTACAGAGGGTAATGACTCCAATCTATAGCAAAAGTTCAGCCTTCCCTACCCAGATATATTTCAGATACTGCTGATCTGCGGTTGCCATCAGCCCACGCTAGCTATGTCAGCGGTGAGGGATGATGAACTTGAAAGCCTAACATTTGGAGGGCCAGGAATTGCCCAATCCTGGCACACACAACTACAGAACTAAGTAAATGGCGCCCTTGCTCGAAACCCTGTCATATCTAAATCTAAGGTTTGGCCCTCATCTCTGTTTATAGCCAAAGAGCCAGCGCTGTCTGCATCTGCAGACGTTTCTGTGGACATGTGGCAGGCATGCCTAGACACCAGAGTGCCTGGAATGCTGTTTACCTTCTCACTGAAGCAGTACCTATTGCTTTTGAACTGCTAGGTTGGCAGGAGCTAGGACAGAGACGGGAGCTCAATCCATTGTGCAGGACTCGGGTCTTGAACTGCTGACCTGCCGGTCACCAAGTTCAGCGTCTTAACCACTAAGCCACCTGTTGTGTATGTACAATGTTGCTTCATATGTATGTACAATGTCGCTTTAAGAAATGTATGAATGTAACCTGGCCACAATCACAATGTAACCCAGCTGTTAAAGGAACGCGAGCAAGCTGCCCATAGAGGGCAGCTGCGAGTGTTCAACTCACATGGTTCTCATTCCTCAAATCACCTGCAGGCGCGGGAACTCCCCGCAACAACAAACTACTACCGATCCACCACCGAAGATGGGCGTGACCCGGACGACGTCACGCCGGTAGCAGCCAATGAGCTACCGTGCAGCAAGATTCAAATGTAGTGTACCACTGTATATAATGTGAGGTATCTCCGCCATTACCACATGTTCGTTCTGATCATCAACCAATAAACCTGTGTTAGTCCTTATTGCGACTCCTTCTATGTCTCCCGGAAAAGACACTAAATTGGCGACGAGGATGGGATCGATGGCGAATCCCAAGGTCAAGGCGTACCAGTTCGATGTGAGCGAGCCCGAACAATGGGAGCTCTACGAGTGTCAGTTTCGGCACGCGATGGAAGCCGCGGGCGTCGATGACGACGCGAAAATGCGCTCCCACTTCCTGGCCCAAGTGGGGCCGGCCACGCTGCAGATCCTGATGACCCTGCTGGCCCCCCGGAAGGTAGACGAGGTGCCCATCAACCGTATCCTGGAGAGGTTGGGTGAGCATTTCCAGCCGCCTGTCTCGATCTTCCCAGCCCGGGTCGTGTTCCACAGGCGAGACCAGCGACCGGGCGAGTCCGTGTCCACCTACGCGGCGGCCCTCAGCCTTGTGGCGGTCCACTGCCAGTGGGATGACCTGGACCAGGCCCTCCGTGACCGCATGTTGTGTGGTTTGAGGGACGAGGAGCTGCAGAGGAGGCTGATGACCCGTGACCAACGCCTCACGTTCAACGAGGTACTGCGGGAGGCCCAAGCAGCCGAGGAGGCCAGGAGCGGGGTTAGACTGTTCAAGTCCCGAGGGGCCGCGTCCGAGAGGGCCAAGTCACCAGTACAGGTGGCCCGGCGGACACCAGCGAAGGCAGCCTGGCGGGCCCCCAAGCCGCCCGCCGGCACACCAACGTCGTCCGAGGAGTCGTCCACGACAGCGGACCCCTACTCCAGCGAGGACGACGACGTCCAGAGGATCAAGAAGCGTGGTGAGAAGCGGCAGACCCGAGAATGGCAGGACCGCCATTGCGACGGTTGTGGAGCGTCCCACGACCGCACAAGGTGCCCGTTTCGAAAGGCCGAGTGTCACAACTGCGGCCGAAAGGGGCACATCGCCCGAGTATGCAGGCGCGGGCGAGTCGAGGACAAGGGGAGTTCCCCAGATGCACCAACGGAAGGCGGCCGGCACCAGGAAGGTCGCAGCCAGCTACAGTGAGGAAGGCGTGAACCGCGTGGGCCTGGAGCACCGGCGGTTTTTCGTAGAGGTACTGTTGCAAGGGGTCCCAGTGAGGATGGAGATAGACTCGGGGTCATCTTATTCCATCCTGTCCCAAAAGGAATTTATGCGTATTCCCCCTGATAAGCGGCCCAAGCTCCGGGCCATGAGGTCACACCTACGGGACGTGCAGGGGAATGGGGTGGGGAACTTCAAGGTGAAGTTCAAGAACTACTCCGAGAAACTGCCCTTAGTGGTCCTCAAGGGGGGGAGGTGCTGCCTTTTGGGAACGCAGTGGTTTGCTACCCTGGGAATTGAACTGTCCGGCATTAACGCCATCAAGACTGACCCAATGCGGGACGTGTGCAACGCGCACCCGGACATTTTCAAGAAGGGGCTCGGGAAATACAAGGGGCCCCAGGTTTCCTTCGAGCTGGACCCAGAAATCCAGCCCATCCGCCTCAAACCGAGGAGAGTGCCCTTTGCCCTCAAGGACAAGATCGAGGCGGAACTGGACAAATTGGTGGGGCAGGGGATTTTGGTTCCAGTTGACTCGGCAGAGTGGGAAACGCCGATTGTTACAGCCCTTAAGGCAAACGGGGAGGTCAGGATTTGTGCGGACTATAAATGTACCATCAACAAGGCCATTCGGCCAAATGCATATCCGGTGCCCGTGGTCAGCCACTTGCTGGCCACGTTACATGGGGGGAAGTGTTTTGCAAAGTTAGACCTAGCCCAGGCATACCAGCAGCTCTCTGTAACCCCGGCTGCTGCCGCCGCGCAAACGATAGTGACGCACAAGGGGGCGTTTAAGGTAATGCACCTTCAGTTTGGCATGAATTCGGCCCCCGGAATTTTCCAGTCCCTCGTGGAACGCCTTTTAAAGGGGCTTCCTGGCGTCCTCCCATACTTCGACGACGTGTTGATAACGGCGGGGAGCGAGTTAGAATTAGCAAAGAGGCTAGATGGGGTCCTTTCAGTGTTCGAGAGGGCAGGTCTTCGACTGAGGAGGGACAAATGTGTATTCTTTGCGAGGGAGGTCGAGTTCCTAGGTTTTAAGGTAACCCCGGACGGGATCAAACCCTCTGAGTTGAAGGTTGCGGCCGTAAAAAACGCCCCTCGCTCCACCGCGAAACCGGAGCTACAGTCATTCCTAGGGCTCCTAAATTTCTATCATACCTTCCTGCCTCGGAAGGCATCGGTCGCGGAGCCACTGCACGCACTGCTTAAGAAGGACGCGGTTTGGCGGTGGGGGGACAGGCAGGAGAGAGCGTTCAAGGAGCTCAAGTCACTCCTGTCCTCGGATGCTGTCCTGACCCATTTCGACCCCAAAAAGCCAGTGGTCTTAGTTTGTGATGCGTCCCCAGTGGGGGTGGGGGCGGTCCTGTGCCATGTGTTGGAGAGCGGGAGGGAAGCCCCGGTGGCGTACTACTCAAGGTCCCTCTCGAAAGCCAAGCGGAATTACGCGCAAACAGATAGGGAGGCCCTGGCCATAATCGCGGGAACAAAGAAGTTCCACGATTTCCTATACGGCCACAAGTTTACGGTGGTGACTGATCACAAGCCACTTCTGGGGATCTTCACTACCGGTAAACCCACCCCACAGATCCTATCCCCCAGAATGTTGCGATGGGCCATCTTCCTAAACGCCTACCAGTATGAGCTGGTCTACCGCCCAGGGAAAGAGATCTCCCATGCGGACGCACTGTCCCGGTCTCCCCTCCCTAGTCTAGGGGACCCCACTTGCGAAGTAGAGCAGGACCACCAAGTCCTGCTGATCGAGTCCCTCGACTCACCCCCCATTGTCCCGGCCGACCTCGCCAAGGCCACGGCGGCTGACAAGACGCTGGCCCAAGTTAGTTCCTGGGTTAGGAAAGGCTGGCCCACTACTCCCCCCGATGAAAAGTTCAGGCCATTTTGTAGGCGCAGGGTAGAGCTTTCGCTGGAAAGGGGCTGCCTACTCTGGGGCCAGCGGGTAGTTATCCCAGAGAAGCTAAGGGCCAAGGTGTTGAAACTACTGCACACCAGTCACCCCGGGATCGTGCGCTCCAAGGCTCTGGCCAGGAGTTTCTTTTGGTGGCCCCAGATAGACGGGGACATAGAGCGTCTAGTAGGCACGTGCGAGAGCTGCCAGAGCTCTCGGCCCGAGGAGTCCCGGTTGCCCCAAAGGGAATGGGATACGGCCCGCGGGCCATGGTCCTGAATTCATGTTGACTTCGCTGGCCCCTTCCGCGGGTCTATGTTTCTGCTGGTAGTCGACTCCTACTCCAAGTGGTTGGAGGTAATCCCCATGAACAGCACCTCCTCTGCGGCAACCATCAAACAGTTGCGCAAGCTTTTTGCCTGTTTCGGCCTGCCAGACGTCCTTGTTAGCGACAACGCTAGTACCTTCACGTCTGCAGAGTTCAAGACGTTCATTGAGCGAAACGCCATCAGGCACATTACCGCTGCCCCTTTTCACCCCGCCACAAACGGTCAGGTAGAGCACCAAGTGTGCACTACGAAAGACGCACTGCGGCGCATGGGTCCCGGTGAGTTAAACCTCCACCTGTGTCAGTTTCTCATCTGCTATAGGACAACCCCCCTAGCTTCAGGATTTTCCCCAGCCGAACTCCTCATGAGGAGGCGTCCGGTAACGCTTTTTGACCGGATGGATCCGTCCAGGGTGGAGGATGAAGGGAGAAATATAAACATAGGGGGAGAAAGCTCCAAAGGTTTCTCGGTAGGGGACCCGGTTCACTGCAGGAACTACGCGGCTTCAGGGCCAGCGTGGGTTCCAGGGACAATCATTGAACAAACGGGGCCTGTATCCTACAGGGTCGAGACCAGCTCGGGTCTACTCTGGAGAAGGCACGCCGACCAACTCAGAAGGCGAGTCACCAGTGAGGGGAAATCAGCGTTAGGGTCCTCCCCCACCCGCATTACCCAAGGGGGAGACACGGCGGAACCCGCAGATACAAATGCGTATCCTGGGTTCCCAACCACAGAGGAGGATACTTTGAAAGAGAGGGATCAGCTTGATTATGATTATGATTATGATTATGATTATGATTATGAGTTACCGTACCAGGGGGGTGTAGCGGAGTGGTCCCCCACCCGTCCTAGCGAGAAGAGGGGTTTCAGTTCAGCCCCTGGTACCTCCAGTCCCCCCAGTCCTTTTGTGTTAAAATATCCCATAGCTCCAGCTCCCCGGAGACCCACACCCCCAAGGCAGGCAGCGGGGGAGAGTCCGCCCGCCACAGTCCCTAGAACTCCCAGGCCGGCAGCGGGGGGGGGGGCGAGGGGGCGAGGGCACGAGGGTCTCTTCATCGATCCCGAGATTCGTACTGGGGGGGACCCCTAGCTCCTCAGACGGCAGGCAGGAGTTCACTTCCCAACTGTTCATTCCATTCCCGTCCCCCAATACAAGGGGATCGAAGAGCCCACACCAAGCCACTAACGAGTCCCCCCTTTCCGTTGCAGGACAGGACTCCGCAGAGCCAGGCTCCCCTGTGTTAAGTCAAGCGGCCGCCCGCCCCAGGCGCGCGTGCGGCAAGCCACAATGGTTGAGGGACTTCGTCCCATCCTAGGGGGGAGGGATGTTGTGTATGTACAATGTTGCTTCATATGTATGTACAATGTCGCTTTAAGAAATGTATGAATGTAACCTGGCCACAATCACAATGTAACCCAGCTGTTAAAGGAACGCGAGCAAGCTGCCCATAGAGGGCAGCTGCGAGTGTTCAACTCACATGGTTCTCATTCCTCAAATCACCTGCAGGCGCGGGAACTCCCCGCAACAACAAACTACTACCGATCCACCACCGAAGATGGGCGTGACCCGGACGACGTCACGCCGGTAGCAGCCAATGAGCTACCGTGCAGCAAGATTCAAATGTAGTGTACCACTGTATATAATGTGAGGTATCTCCGCCATTACCACATGTTCGTTCTGATCATCAACCAATAAACCTGTGTTAGTCCTTATTGCAACTCCTTCTATGTCTCCCGGAGTCCCCAATACAGAACCACATTTGAGTTGATGAATTCTAGGTCAGCGGTTCTAATGTAATTTTCCAAAATGGCTAGTAGATTGACCTGGTTAAATATAGGCCAGTAATACTCCCATTGCGGGCTGGATAGCTCAGTGGTTTCTGATTCTGGAGCCAGAGGCCGGGTGTTCAATTCCCCACTGTGCCTCTTGGGAGAAGAGCTAGCCTATGTGAACTTAGACAAGCTCTACTTTCCCAGGATACCCCCAGAATAAGGGAATGCTAAAGCACTCCTGAGTACTCTTTATCTAGAAAACCCTGGAAAGGATTCTGTAAGTCACAATTGACATGATGGCACATTTATCATCATCATCGTCGTTGTCGTCATCATCAATACTTTCATTATATTCCAGTGAGTAACAATGAGACAGAGTGCTAGGTAAGTAGCACAAAACTAGCTAACAAAAAGCAAGATCTTTATAAATAGTAATTTTTAGTTGCTATTAAAATGTCTTTCTGCCCACAGCTATGGTTTTGATTGGCACTACGTGGAAAGACAGAGAAGAATACTGTACTTTGATTTCATTTAAGTCAGGAGCTCTCAGCCCTTTAAAGCCGGGGGCCAGGTCACATTCCCTCAGACAGCTTATTGAACTTCTGAGGAAACTTGAATAGGACAAATTTTATAATTTGCCATGTGTGCAAGATGATTCTTCCTGGCTTGCCAGAGATAGTCTTTCCAGCCTATAGAAAAGTGTGCCTGCACATGTGCATGCACACGCATATACATACAGAAGATACATTCTGAGCATTTGAATTAATATACATCTCTTCTGCAATGTGTACATCCTATCTCTACAATAACTAATTTTGTTTACCTTTATGCAGGAAGACAATCACAGCTACTACATATCCCGAATATATGGTCCTGGAGAGGCGAGAGCCAAAGAACTCTGGATCGATATAACAAAAGCCAACAAGAGTCAAGTTAAAATCCATGGAATCCTGTCCAACACACACAGGCAGGCTTCGGTAAGCCCACTTCTTCATCTGTCTTCTTGGATTGTTTGGGGATGGGTGCTTGCACTTGCATTCCCTAACATCTTTTTGGTCCTTTAGAAGTGGTCTTCTGCATGCTTCGTCCTAGGATAGATGACCTGTTGCTTTACAAGTGTCTGGGATATAATTTCCACCACTCTCTACTAGTGACATTGCCATATATTTTTAAGCTACGGGCCGGGTCATGCTCCCTCAGATAGCTTTGGGGGCTGAATGGCCATTCCTCCACCACATGGCACTTCCTGGTGTGGTGGAGGTGGTGAGGGGCCACATGAAATTGTGCCATGGGCCGCATCCGGCCCATAGGCTGCAGGTTGAGAATCCCTGGTCTATCCCTATTTCACTGATAAGAAGAACCGTTTGAAATAGTGACTGTGGCTTAAAGAAGAATGAAGCCGTAATGTATAAGCAAAAGTCTTTATAAAAATATATATTTCCAAAAGCGTAACAACAAAAATAATTCCTCTGTGGGTAAGTTAGTTAATGAGAGTTACAGTAATGACGTATTCTTGGATAAACAAAATTAATTCCTCTGTGGGTAAATGTAAATAGTTCACTGATTCTTTCACAGGTAGATATGAATGATTCACTGATATAGCAATATTTTCTATAAGAAAAAGAAAGGAAAAAGAAAGGGATAAGTATTAAAGATATGGGTTTTTTGGGTAAAGCTAGAAAAGTTATGTGGAAACAGCCACCCACAGCTGGTGTGTTAAAGCTAATATCATGCAGTTGAAGCAAAAAAAGGGGAAAGGAGGTCTTTACTCAGTCTTTGATCAAAAGCAAAGTTCAGTTTTTACTGCTCACAAACAGCTTACATATATTAAAGCAGATAAATTATTTGTTCTCATGAAGAATCTTTGCGGAAGAAGCAACCTTTGGAAGCTCACATGTGCTTGCTGGATTCCAAATAGAGAGATAGGAGGCAGAAGACAGAGGAGTGAGGTGCTTTACACACTATACAGTGCCTGAACAAGGACTGGCAGTCCACATTAGTTATCTGGTTATCAGGTGCTGCGGCAGCTCAGTGGTTAAGAAGCTCACCTTGTTAGCTGGAAGACTGGCAAGTTGGCAGTTTGAGACCCAGGTACCGCATGATGGGTTGAGCACCTGTTTCCATCCCAGCTCTTGGGGACATGAAAGGAGCCTCATTTGGGCATTCCCTGAGTGGAGTTTCTTCCACAAAAATCCTTTCAACTCAGAATAATTTCTGACACGAAATTATTATTAGCAGCTCCTTGGGTGGCTTTGTGGTTAAGGCGTTGAGCTGGAGACTGGAAGGTCGGGTTTTGATACCTGAGAGCTGCACTTGGGGACATGAAAGGAGCCTCATTCGAGCATCCCATAAAAATCCTTTCAACCCAGAGTAATCTCTGACACAAAATTATGATTATTATCTGGTTATCCCTTCTTTATCTGGTTATCCCTTCTTTGCCTGGAACTATTACTTGTGATGTTACAGGATGCCCAATAATTAGCAGATGAGCAGTAACAAAGAGGATCTTGTGAGAACATCTTGCCCAAGAAACTCTTAAAGCCCACAAAGAACTTGTGAACAGTCCCAAGTTGCCTCCTTGGTTTCTTTTTTGGACACATATTTTCAGCAATGGCTTCATCTTCAATCAGCCAGTACTCAAAGATGAACACTTCTAGTGATATTAGCTTTCAAATTCTAGTTCCTTTGGTTAAGCTTTGGGACAGAGCTCAGTCATTAAGCTGAATACATATATCTGAATTTATTTGTATGGCCTTGCAGCCAATTTAGAGTTAGACCTTCCCTGCTTCATATATCCTCATGATGGGGATGTTGCCTCCTTTAAGATAAACCATAATTATCTCCTATTGTTTTTCCTTCAGGAAGGTGCCTTGCAATGGAAGGTGCTTCTGTGGCAATAACATTCATTTATGTGCAAAGCATACTGATACATAATGATCCCATGGGTCAATTAGAGAAAAAGAAATGGAGGTATGAATGGCCGAAGAATGTTTGAACCATGCTCTGATGTATGAATACCGAATACCGAATACCCATGTATTCTAGACCCGGAGTTCTCAACGTTTTTACGCCAGGGGCCGGGCCATGCTCCCTCAGACAGCTTCAGGGGCCAGACGGCCATTTTGCCTTTCCTCCACCTGGCACTTCCTGGTGTTGTGGAGGTAGTGGTGGGCCACATGAAATGGTGCTGTGGGCCACATCTGGCCCATGGGCTGCAGGTTGAGAATCCCTGTTCTAGACCAGTGATGCCCAAACAGAGACCTTTTAGAGACTGAGTGCCCAAACTGAAGGGTGGTGTGAACTCTTTGCTGTGGGGGGAGGAAGCTCTCCCATTGGGCTGCTGGGCAGAGGTGCGGGGCGAACTCTTTGCATAGGTTCGCCACCACTGTTCTAGACTGTATACTATATGCAACAGCTTTCTTGCATGGAAGCAGGTACAGAAATGTTTTCAGGTACTGTATATAACATTTATTTATATAAAGTACAAGACTTTCTCTTGGATCTGTGGATTCATTATTTGAGAAGGCCCAATAGTTACTGTTATTGTCATAAACATTTATTGGTACATATCAGTGAGCATTGTGCAGCAATAACTCTTTTCTGTTATCTTGCATCTTTCTCCCAGGTCTGGGATTTAATTTGAAAGCACAGTCACTTCTAATAATGTTGAAACACAATTAATCAGCTTATCATATTAAAACAGCTTCATTAAAAGCAATTGTAAAAGCCGTTCAGTTTTTCAAACAAGTATAGCAGCCTCCTTCTTTTTCAAGGGGGACCATCTCTCCCAATATCAGAGATGTATAATCTGGATTGGAGTGAAAAGGTGTATAAACAACCACACTCTTTAATTCCAAATGATAACCACCCATAAAGAACTTGGCCGTGTGCACAAAATAAACTTTTTGGCCACCTTCCATAATACTGTATATTCAATCGCCAGGGAAGGTGCTTTCTACGTGATGGCTGAGAACACAAACTCCAGCATTGCACCCATAAAATCTTATTTGAACTGCTGGATGGAAATCAAAGAAAGCAGCCGCCAAGCTGTTCAATAATAATGTATGGGCATTCCTTTTGTGAAAGTGTAGCCTACAAATCAATTCTCAAAACACCTTCCTAACTGCTGTGAAAACATAAAACAGCTATTATACTGCCATCCCTATTTTCTGTGTGAGGATCTCATACACAACTTCCAACAGATTAGCCACAGATGTTCTAAAATAAACAGATTTCTGGAAGTTTAAACAAAAACTACAGAAAGATTAGCACATCTTTATTTTAACTGAAGCAAGAGTAACATTGTGTAACTGTTGTTCTATATAGCCTATAAAACACAGGCGGGTGATTATTAAATTGGGGGGGGGATTTATCTCCACATTTGCAGGGGAAGCACCCCATGTCTATCCATGAGCCCCTCTTCTTCTAAATTCGTACCATAACAATGGAAATGATGATGATGTTTGGATCCAATTCATCATGGGTGGGATTCAAATTTTTTTTACTACTGACTGTGAACGTGGTATGGTGGGCATGGCCAGGGGGAAAGGCCTGTGTTGCACCCAAATTAGGACTACTTTTTCTCAAAACTTGGATGGGCCAGAATTTCTGCTACCGGTTCTGACGAACTGGGGTGAACCTGCTGATGCCCACCACTGATCCAATTAGAACCCATCATTACTTTAACTCAATTCACTTTAAACTGGGATTTAAATGACTGCAATACACTTTTATATGAACCTCTGGATTAAATATACAGTACACAACATATGCAGGGGTTTAAACACCACATAGTGAAAGATTTCATCAGTATGGAAGGATATCTGGCTTATGAAATAATACTGATAAAAGAAAAACATGTATATTAACTGAGATTTAATTGCTGGTGATACCTTTATATTTAAACCTTCAGATTAAACACACAATGTGGGACAGGGTTTGAAACACAATATATCAAAAGATAACATTGTTCAATGATAATACTGTACATGGCATATAAAGTGAAAAAAACTTGAATTATTTTTGTTACTTTTTAGAAACAATTACTATCTCAAATACACATAAGGGTTCAGTTCTTGTATTAGGGCAGGATTTGAGAACTTTTGGTCCTTTGGATGTTCTGGCCAAAAATCTCCTCAGCCATACAATATGACCAATGAGGACAGATTCTGAGAATTGTGGTCCAAAGCATTTTGAGGACAAAATGTTCCCTGCTCCTTTTTAAAATCTTTCTTTGTTTATTTCAGAAGCACTATGGTACAATTAATAAATATACCGTATAGTTTTCATCCAATAATGAGCAATCATCAAGAGTAATGAGTGGCTGTGGTGGCTCAGTAGTTAAGAAGCTCGCCTTGTTAGCTGGAAGGCCGGCAGGTCAGCAGTTCAAAACCTGGGTACTGCATGATGGATTGAGCCCCCTTCTCTGTTCCAGCTCTTGGGGACATGAAAGGAGCCTCATGGGCATTCCCTGGGTGGAGTGTCTTCTGCAAAAATTCTTTCAACCCAGAATAATTTCTGACACAAAATTATTATTATCAAGAGTATTTGGGGCAGCTAACATCAAATCTTGGGATGGGAGTATGTTGATGGTTTTTGTGTGGTTGTGTTTTGTTTGGGTTTTGTTGGGTTGATAGGTGTTTTTCCCCCCAATCTCATTGTTCTGTGCAGGACAATGACAATAAAGATTTATCTATTTATCTATCTATCTTCTGTAGTACATATTGTGGGGTCTAGAGTACACTGACATAATCATGAAGTTGCCTGTTCTTCTCTATCTTCAAAAAGGACTGTGTCTGTTTGAAAACCCCATTTTCCTAGGTTTACTTTGGCTCTATCTCCTCAGTAGCCTGTTAATGGTTTCAAACAATGGAAGCCAGTCTTGTCCATCTTCAGCTATGTGCCTTCTCCCAAATGTCAAGTAGAAGAAGCTACACAGGAACCTATCAGAGATGTATAGTGCCGTATTTCCCATATTTGATGAATGTTGGAGGGAAAAGCCTTTAAGATCTCTTACAACTTTACAATTCTTTGAAAAATATGTATGCAGAAATGTACACTGAATTTCCATTAATACATCACAGAAGTGGAGGATTTGACGTTGTGCTTCAATATCAGAAACAGAATTTAATACCGATCAAATCTCACATTTAATTTATATACAAAAGAGAGGTTTCTAACCCTTATGGCAGAGGTACCCAAAGCTTTTGTGCCGGGCCCTGGCCACGCCCCCGGGACAGGGCATGTTTGCGCATGTACATCCAGAACCACTTCTGGGAGTGGCAAGGACATGTTTGCACATGCACGGGGATGTCCGAAACCACTTCTGGGAGTGGTGTGGATGCATTTGTGCATGCATGGGGACATCCAAAACCACTTCTGGGAATGGTACAGACACATTTGTGCATGCACGGGGATGTCTGGAACCACTTCTGGGATTGGTGTGGACGCTCCGTGCCACTCCCATAAATCACAGCCTGATGCCTCGCTGTCAGGGAACTAGCCTTGGCCAGGATTAGGTATGGCCATGCTGTACTCCCATCTCTGCTATTTTTCCACACCTCAGAGGATAGCTGGTTCCCTCCTTTGCTCCATCCTTGCAGACATTAACTCTTTGGAGGCTATTTCTTCATGGTTTTAATGTATACAATGAAGTCAGATCACAGGTTTTCCACCAGAGGTATCATTTCATGTTAAACTGCCTGGAAACTTGACAACACAAATGTGCAAATACATCTGCTCCTTTTAATGCTGCTATTTACTTCTATCCTCTGACAGAGAGTTATGCTGTCCTTTGACTTTCCCTTCTATGGGCATCACCTGCGACAGGTCACCATAGCAACAGGAGGTAAGCCTCACTTGGTACCACATCTGGTATAAGGGATACTGCTTTGCAAAGGTTTACCTAGAATATGAATGGGTAGCAGCAGCAGATGTCTCAGGAGTAATTATGTGGCTTTAAAGGTTTCTTTCATGGTCACTGGGATGTGTCCCTTACTATTTATCCAAGGACTTCAATGCTAATTATAGCCACTTTCAATGGCAACAGGAAATGTAAGCCAGTCATATCCAACTCTAGGGTTCAGTGCTCATCTCCGTTTATAGCCCAAGAGCCAGTGCTGTCTGCGTCTGTAGACATTTCCGTGGACAGGCATGGCAGGCATGACTAGACACTGAAGAACGCTGTTAACTTCCCACTGAAGTGGTACCTATTTATCTACAGTAATCTTAACCTATAAATCCAAGGGTTAACCGTTGGAACTTGCTATAGGTTGCTATGCCTCGCCCTACTTGCCTGCATTCACCCTTCGTGCACACGGCCAATCTGGGTCCGCAGGTCAACAAAGGATTGAGAAAACAGGCAGTGGGTCAACAGCCCCACAAACGCGTAAAAAGGGAAACAACTTCCTTTCCCAATGTTCTTTGCGCCGCGCCCACCACAGCCAATCAGGCTGAGAGGCGCGACCACAAAGAACATTGAGAAATGCGCCGCGGCCAATCAAAATTGAGCCGCAGGGAAAAAAACGCACCACAACCACAAATCACAAACCCATAACTACAAGCCCCAGAGTCCTGCACGACATTAGCGCGCAGAACGCTGAGGAAACCGGCGCCCGAAAAATTAAAAAGAAAAACAACTCACCGCCTCACAGCCAAGCACACACCAGCCGGCTTTCTTTCCCTCACCAACAGCGCCTGAAGGTCCCGACTGGAGTTTCCCCTTTAACATCAGTGGGTGGGGGGTTGCGATCCCCCTCTCCGCTGGCTACCCTAGGGTTGGGAGGTTTGAGGGGACAAAAGGGGTATGCCCCCCCAACCATTCTGGACCCAGGAGACCAGGGAGAGTGGATCGAGTCCCCCCTCCTAAAAAAACCTCCGTCTTTAAAGAGAAGAAACCAAGCAGTTTCTTCTCTTTAAAAACGGAGTTGTTTTAAGGAGGGGGGGGGATCGTCAATAACATATGTCAATAAAATACAATAGAAACTTTTAAAAATCCTGTGCTGAGTTTTAACTCAAATTTAAACCCAAAACATCTAAACACATTTTAAAAACATTGAATGTAAAAAACATTTACTTTTACATTATTAAAATTATGACCTACGGTACAACTAATTAAAAAAATTTAAAAAACTAAAACATTATTCGCTTACATAAAACAATTTGAAAAAATTATATCATACTTTGTTCTTTTATTAATCCTCAAAAAAAACCAAAAAAGCAGATCACAGTTAATAACAGCCAAGCCAAAAAAATTTACATAAATAAACATTTAAAAAATTAAAATTACAGACTAAGCAATTTTTAAAAAACATTAACACAATTTAACCTTCCAACACAATTTAAAACAGCCCGGCAACGCCGGGCAACCTCTGCTAGTACCTTATACAAAGTCCACTTCGTACAACATCAAATTCATACAACATCACCTAATTCCTTGAAAAATGATTCCTTATACAAAGTCGCTGTGACTTCGTATGAGGCATTGGGGTTTTCCCCACGTTGCATTATGCCTGGGCAGTATAAAAGGCAGGATGCATGCGTGCATTGCTCTTGTGGGTTTTGCACAAGGCTAAGAGTGTTTAGGAGTGGTTTTGAGCGCAATTTTGGATTTCTTTGAATTTTTTCATCAGAATATTTAGAAGCATTCCTGGTTTTTTTTTTTTTTTTGCAGCATTTTTCAGGTTCTTGGACATGTTTGACATGTTTTTGTAATGTACTTAGCCTTTAGACAATGATTTCTTAAAGTTCTGTCAGTTTCCTCTCTGTTTCCTTGACTTTGCCCTGAAGTCTGTGCTATTACAGCACAATGTATCTCTATGGAAATGATGTTGTACGAAGCATCGCGGCAAGGATTTGGACGCCTGGAGGGAATTAATAGAATTGAGGAATTGGGTAGGAGAGAGGGCTTCAGCCAGTGGTGGGCTCCAAAAAACTTTACTACCACACTGTGGGCTTGGTGTGGTAGGCATGGCCAGGGGGAAGCCCTGCATTGCAACCAAATTAGGACTACTGTACTTTATTTCAAAACTTAGATAGGCAGGGCCAGCCAGAATTTCTCCTACCGGTTCTGGTGAACTGGTGCGAACCTACTGATGACCACCACTGGCAAGTACAAGACAATATTACAGAGTTGGATAATCCCTGTGCACTTAGGTGCTCTCTTGCCTTCCATGATGATTCAAGAATCTCTTAAGTAAGGGGATGACAAGATAAAGCTGACAATTGGGGTAAGAAGGCAGAGAGTACTCCTTGAGTCAGGAACTAACACAGGGATTCTCAACCTGTGGCCTGCAGCCCATGGTGCCATTTCATGTGGCCCACCACCACCTCTACCACACCAGGAAGTGCCATGTGGTCACTCCTTTTAGCAAACTCAGAAGGATAGAAGGCAGAGTCAACATTGATCTCCATTAGGATTGATCTCACAACATTGAGGCTACAGTACAGTAGTTTAGCCACTGCACCACCAAGACTCTTATGAACATGAAGGCATTCAGACCGAGACTTCTAAGCACTTCAAACCATGGATGGACTAACCTGCCCAAGACCATTTAGTGATTGGGAATTTACATCTGGGACTCTCCAGTTCTTGCTCAAAGCAGATCCATAATGCAAATCCTTCAGAAAATTTAGATCACTTATCCTTTTAATCTTCAAGCAGCCTGGCTTGTATTGGTTGAAGGTGAAGTGTAAACAGTATATCTGACTGCTACCTGGTTGGGATGTGATACTAGAGTGTCTGAAGAGCCTAGGGCAGTGCTGGCCAAGCTTGGTACTCCAGCTGTTCTTGGATTTCAATTCCCAGAAGCCCTGATCAGCAGGAGTGCTGACGGGCTCATAGCAATTGAAGTCCAAGAACACCTGGAGTGCCAAGGTTCACCATCACTGGCCTAGGGCATAGGTCCTCAAACTTGGCTCTCCAGATGTTCTTGGACTTCAATTCCCAGAAGCCCTGATCAGCAGGAATGCTGACTTGGGGTTCTGGTAATTGAAGTCCAAGAGCACCTGGAGAGCCATGTTTGAGGACCTATGGCCTAGAGCAGAGATGGTAAACCTTGGCTCTCCAGGTATTCTTGGACTTCGATTACCAGAAGCCCAAGTCAGCACTCCTGCTGATCAGGGGTTCTGGGAATTGAAGTTCAATAACAGCTGGAGTGTTAAGGTTAGCCACCACTGGTCTAGGGGGAAACTGTATCTCAAGGGAAATAGTAATATAATGTACAATAAAACCCCGGGTTACAACCACCTTGATTTAAGTTTGCTGCAGTTTACAATGGCAAATCCTATGGAAATGCCGTCCTGGTTTACAAATTTTTAATGTATTTTTTTCTGTTTACAACGATAAATTCAGGACCGTTTTTTTAATTTTTCAATGCACCCCTATGGATGTTTCGGTTTACATTTTTTTCAGGTTACAACAGAGGCTGTTGGAACGCACCTCTGTCGTAACCCGGGGTTTTACTGTATTTGTAATTTGGCTTTCTCTTTAATTGTTGGTCTCATTCCAGGTTTTCTCTTTATGGGTGATATTATATATCGGATGTTGACAGCCACGCAATATGTTGCCCCTCTTATGGCGAACTTCAACCCAAGTTACTCCCGTAATTCGACTGTCAGATATTTTGATAACGGTGAGATCATACAGGAATTCTGTTCCATCTTTTATTGCCTACTGCTCACCTCCACTTAGATTTGTTCAAATATTTGGGTGTACTTAAAATCTCCATGCTCCCTTATACTAGGCACTAGCATTCATTTTGAAGAACAAAATTCAAACTCAGAAAGTTTGAGCCTCTTTCCACTGAAAACAAAACTAATATGTTAGAAGTGAGGAACATTTGACCCTTCGGGTGCTGATGTACAACTGTTCCCATCATGCTTCATCACTAGCCTGACAGGTTAGTGCTAATGGGAACTGGAGTTCAGTTGTTGGATTATAGATACAAGTTCCAAAACCCTATTATACATGAAGAGTTTCTCCTTCATGGGCAAAGATATTTCATTTTATTTTGTCATGTTTTCCCCAGGATCTGTTATTGGGTTTATAACACTGATAAACAGCTGGCCTCCTCTAAGAGGTCACATCATTCATAAAAGCTTCTATGAACATTTTTGCAGTTCTGTGTGTGGTTTATGATCACCAAACTATTTCTTTTAGTGATAGATGAAGATATGACTAAGAATTAGTAGTCATTTAAAGGAGATGAATGAATGAGGATTTGTTATTTTAACTATTGTATGGTGTACAATGGGACTACAGTGGCTTAGTGGTTAAGATGTTGAACTTGAAGGTCAGCAGGTCGGCAGTTCAAGACCTGAGTGCTGCACGACAGAGTGAGCTCCCATCTCTGCCCCAGCTTCTGCCAACCTAGAAGTTTAAAAGCAAGAAATTGCAAGCAGATAAATAGGTACCACTTTGGTGGGAAGGTAAAGAGCATACCATGCACTCTAGGCATGCCTGCCACATGCCCATAGAAACATCTGCAGACACAGACTCTGGAGTCTCTGGAGATGAGCACCAGACCCTAGAGTCGGATACAACTGGCTTTCAAGCAAGGGCAACCTTTACCTATGGTGTACAATAGGGCCTGGAAGTAAATTGTTATAAATAGCTAGTTATTGGTAACTAATTCAAATCCCCAATAATGAAGGAATAATTATATTCAATTTCATAATGTTAAGAAGGGATAATTTCACTCCTTCTGGAATATAACTCCCGTTTGTTCAGTTATCTCCATATTTGTGGAGTTGCAGTCACTAAATGGTGAAGGCGGAATATCCCATAGTGGCACCTGCTGTTGCCATCTGTTTTATTGTGGGTCTGAAGGTGACAACAAGGTGGAAAGGGGGAAAGTGTGCTCTGTATTGTACACAGATTTTGTATCACACACATGGGTATTTTCTTTATTTATTTTAAAGGGAAAAAGTGAAAATTAAGGTTTTTTTAAAAAAATTGAAACTACCTAACATCTAGCAGGAGCACCTGGGATGATAACTGTAATTTTATAATTTTAGAAAAATAACTTTCCCAGCTCTGGTGTTTTAGACTAGACTAGAGGATTCTATGAGCTGCAAGCTAAAAACAAGACCAAAAAAAAAAAAAAAATACCCATCAAATTTGTCCTACTTACCTAGATTCTTCTAAGGACATGTGGACATTGCTATTTTGTGTAAAGGTAAAGGTTTCCCTTACTTGAAAGCCAGTCGTATCCGACTCTAGGGTCCAGTGCTCATCTCTGTTTCAAAGCCTAAGAGCCAGCACTGTCTGCAGACGTTTCCGTAGTCATGTGGCAGGCATGACTAGACACCGAAGCACACAGAACGCCTTCCCGCCAAAGTGGTCCCTATTTATCTACTTGCAATTTCTTGCTTTCGAACTGCTAGGTTGGTAGGAGCTGGGACAAAGACGGGAGCTCGTTCTGTCCTGCAGTACTTGGGAATCGAACTGCTGACCTTCCGCCTCCCAGTCAGCGTCTTAGCCACTTGAGCCACTGCAGATGTACTTTCGATTAGTCTTCCTTTGGTTTTGTACAATAACAAAAGGTGAAGGCTCATATTCTGCATCTTCCTTCCACTTCTTGGGGCACAGTGGTTTCGGCTGCCATTTCCTCATCCCTTATTTTCCCCATAGGAACTGTCTTTGTGGTTCAGTGGGACCGAGTGTACCTGGAAGGGAAAGAAGACCGAGGCGCTTTCATCTTTCAGGCAGCTTTACACAGTGACGGCAGAATTGTTTTTGGCTACAAAGAGGTGAGGGGGGTAGAGAATGATAAAGTAGGGGGGATCTCTCCAATGATTTGTCGTTTTCTCCTTCAAAGGTCCAAGCCATTTTGGACAGGGGCCCCCAGGCCAGATGCGGCCCATGGCACCATTTCATGTAGGCCACCACTGCCTCCACCACACCAGGAAATGCCATGTGGTGGAGGAAGGGCAAAATGGCTGTCCGGCCACCGAAGCTGTCTGAGGGAGTATGATCTGGCCCCCCGGCTTTAAAAGGTTGAGAACTCATTTAGGAGAAGAGAACCTGAGATCAGAGCTTGGGGAAGTTATTGTTTTCAAAGACATCTCCCAGAAATACATTGTATGTTTAACACAGAATTCTGGGAGTTTTCGTCCAAAAACAGTATCATTCCCTTCCCCCACATATGGGGTAAGTGGAAGAATCTTCTCTTTATAAAAGTCAAGTGACAGGATTTTCTAAACTTCTTCCTCTTTCCTTGCTCCAGATTCCCATGTTGGTCTTGGAAATTAGTGCTGCACAACATCCTGTGAAGGCCGGCCTCTCCGATGCCTTCATGATCCTTAACTCCTCCCCTGATGTGCCTGGTAAGTTTGGGCTAATTGGAAACAGAAAGAGTGTTTGTGTAATAGTAACTAGTGTGGTGTAGCAGTTAGAGAGTGTTGAATTGGGACTCAAGCAGTGATGCACTGCAAAAAAATTTACTACCCCCCACCCTGGGTGTGGCTAACTCTGTGGGTGTGGCTAACTGTGGGCCACACCCACTTGGCCAGCCACACCATGGCCTGGGGTAGGGAGGTGGGCTTGGCTGGCCAAGTGGGCATGGCCTGGGGGAATTTCCGCTACTGGTTCCCGGGATCTGGTGGGAACCTGGAGCAGTACACCACTGGACTCAAGATCATACCTGTCAACCATGGCTCCAGCCAATCCAGGACCTGCGCAGAACGATTCTGCGCAGGTCGCCTTCTACGCATGCGTAGAAGGGTTTTACGCTTGCATAGCCCCCTTCTACACATGCGTAGCCTTCTACGCAAGCAGCGTAGCCTTCTACGCATGTGTAGAAGGGTTCTACGCAAGTGTAAAACCCTTCTACGCAAGCGGCGTAGCCTTCTATGCATGCGTAGAACCTTTCCCCCGCTGCCAAATTCTGGGGTTTCGGCAGCACGGGGCGGGAAATGGCACAAATTGGCGCCGAAAACCATGAAATCCCAGCCAATCCGGGAAGGTTGACAGGTATGCTCAAGATGTGGGTTCAAGTCCTCATCAAGCTGTGAAGTCACTTGATTGTGTTATGCCACTCACCTGCTTTTCAACATCACCAACTCATAGCGAGTACTTGGAAATGTTATCTTAAGTGGCTAACATGCTAGCAATACTTGACTATTTTAGTTAGTGTAGATTTTGGGTGTGACACGTTACTAGCACATTCATAATGCTCTATACATGATAAATATTGGTTATCAGTGTTTTTATTCCTTGTTTTTACAAAATGCCCATCACCATCCCAAATGAGCCATAAAAATGTTGTTACCTCCTGCAATCCAAAGAATAGTGGACTAGTCGGATCTTATCCAGTCTGGCTCCTATTATATGGCCATATAATAGGAGTGCCAGATTGCCAGTCCTTTTCTTGGAAACACAGGAGAAGGGCAAGACAACATTTACAGTTGCCTACAGCTTAGAAATTACTTAGAAAATGCAAATAGATAAATAGGTACCACCTCGGTGGAAAGCTAACAGCATTCTGTGTGCTCCAGCATTTAGTCATGCCTGCCACATGACCATGGAAACGTCTGCAGATGGAGACAGCAGTGGCTTTAACTGTAAATGGAGATTAGCACCATACCCTAGAGTCGGATATAAGTGGTTTTTGAGCAAGTCCATGGAAAAATGTATTCAAAGCAAATGTACCTCTTTGGGCTGACAGATTTCTCTTAGTCATAAACATAGCTGTCAAGTATCCCTTATTGGCCAGGAAAACCCCTTATTTTACCCTCTTTCCCGCCGCCATCCCTTATTAATTAGACTGCAATGCCCTATTGCCACCATTGGAGGGCAGCACAGGATAAGCATAGCTGTCAAGTATCCCGTATTTGCCGGGAAATTTCCCTTATTTCCAACTTGACAGGTATGGTCATAAATGTCATACAGGTAGATGAACCAGCGGTGTCTAGCTACCTCCAAAGACATCTGATGGACAATCGAAACGCTACATACTATAAAATAGGATAGATGTCTACACTAATATAATATGTTCTCTCTGATCTGTTTTAGAATCCCACCGTAGGACAATCTATGAATATCACCGGGTGGAACTAGACATCAGCAAGATCATGAGTGCAACAGCTGTCGAGTTTGTGCCTTTGCCCAGTAAGTAGAGGTGCTTGGGCACAATATGATGGATTCTTCTTCTCTGGTATTGATGTTATAAGGCTCCCTTAGTTAAGAGGAGAAGAAAGTGTGACGGAGGCCCCTCTTCAAATGTAAATGGGTCAGTATAGAGATGTGTCTAGCAATAATCTAACATTCCTTGCCCCATTAAACTGAAATCTATGAGAGTTACGTTAGTTGTGATCAATGCTAAATACTGCTTCCAGACAAATGGCTTCTAGGTCAAAAGATATTGCGCAGCTATCCATCTCACTCTCTACTATGGATTTCTGTGGTTTGAAAAAGACTAGAACAAAGCTGTAGGAAAACATGGAAAGGTCACAAATAGAAGACAATGTTGTCCAGACTTGATGCAAGACAGTACAAGGCCTTGACTGAGATCCCAGAGATCTGCTATCAGAAATTTCTAGGCACCTATACTGCGTAGGATGGAGCAGTAACAAAACTCAGTATTGTGACCTTTACTTTTCTATTGTGTCATAGAATGGCAGCTTTGAGGGTCATAGTGGCTTAGTGGTTAAAACATTGAGCTTGATGACTGGAAGGTCAGCAAGTCAGCAGTTTGAGACCTGTGCACTGTGCAATGGAGTGAACTCCCATCGTCTGTCCCAGCTCCTGCCAAACTATTGGTTTGAAAGCAAGAGATTGCAAGTAGATAAGTAGGTATTTAACATCAAGAAAACCAAGATAATGGCAACAGACCCTATCACTAACTGGAAAATAGGTGGAGAAGTAGAAGCAGTGACAGAATTTACATTCTTAGGATTCAAGGTCACTGCAGATGGTGATTGCAGCCAGGAGCCAAGCTATGAGAAATCTGGGGAACATCGTTAAAAGTAGAGACATTACCTTGCAAACAAAAGTCCTCATAGTCAAAGCAATGGTAATTCCGTTAGTAATGTATGGTTGTGAGAGTTGGACCATAAGGAAAGCTGAGTGCAGAAGAATAGATGCCTTTGAGATGTGGTACTGGAGGAGAATTTTGAGAGTACTCTGGGCAGCAAGGAGAACAAATAGGTCGATCTTAAAAGAAATCAACCCCAACTGCTCCTTGGAAAGTCAGATACTGAAGATGAAGCTAAAATACTTTAGACATCAAATGAGAAGAGAGGATACACTTGAGAAAGCCTTGATGCTGGGAAAGGTCGAGGGCAGAAGAAGGGGGTGGCAGAGAATGAGATGGCTGGATGGCATTGTTGACGCATGGTCAGACACGACTATGCGACTGAACAACAACAAAGTAGGTATTACTTTGGCAGGAAAGGTAACAGTGTTCTGTGTACTCTGGAATCTAGTGATGCCTGTCACAAGACCATGGAAACATCTGAAGATGCAGAGAGCACTGACTCTTAGGATGTAAGTGGAGTTGAGATAGACACAACTGGCTTTCAAGAAAGGGAGACCTTTACCTTTGGCTATGGCAGCTTTAAATGTTGAACATCAATAACTTCAACTTTGAAGAGAGGTACATATCATCACAGTCCTCATAGCAGAGTGTGAAAAACTAGTGTTTTAGACTAATAGCTTCCGATTTTGCTTAGCAAATGTAAGTTTTCCAAAGTGTGCCCCATAGCGACTCAATAAGAAAAGTGCAAAATGCAGGCCACTATGTTGAAGCGATATTTATACACAGTATGTGTGCTTCCAATATATTGTAATTAGGAAAACCCACTCACCAGTTACAACATGGGTGCCCAAACCTTTTGGGCCGTGGACCGGTCACGTGGTTCAGCGGGCCAGTCATGTGCGTCGTCCCACCAGGAGCGGATGTAAAATGTGCCTTGCAATGTTTTGCAACAGGATGAGATAGCTTTTTAGGCTGCCATTTTCTCTGCTTCACCAGGGGTGCCTAAACTACGGCCTGGGGGCTGAATCCGGCCCCCAACACCAATTCATCTGGCCCACACTGCCCTTGCTGCTCCTGGAAGTGGCAAGGGTAGTGCAGTCCAGATGAATTGGTGTCGGGGGGTGGGGGGTGGATCTGGCCCCCAGGGCATAGTTTGGGTACTCCTGAGTTACAAGGGACACAGGTACACTCAGAGAGAAAAGTAAACTCTGGAGGAAAGGGCACTCTGGTTCCTGGTCAAAGAGATGTTTGGAAAAGGTCCACCTGTGAACTTGCCTGGAAATCTAATGACATCAGAGAGTGTGGCCACACCTCCTTGACATCACCTAGCCAACATGTGGAAGAATCTGACCCTCCACCCCACCCCATTTTAGTTCCTTACTACAAGAGAATAGTTACAGATTGTGGATAAAGCAGTTCTGCTGTGTTGCTTGGTGTAGGAATCGGGGCCGCAGAGGGCCGGAGGTCCCGGAGGAGACTGATCAAGAGACGATACGAGGCAACAACACCATTGTTTAGGGATAAGACTGGGGTAAACATGGCCTCTGTTTACATCTGGGATAAGACGGGGACTCGGAGATGAGGGATTACTCTAATGGGTAACAGAGTTAGATATTCGCTCTCTCAGCAGATCCGCTGGTCAGGTCAAGGAATTGGGTGAATCAAACCCTATCATTAATCCACCCCCCTTAATTTCTCTGCCCGCAGAAACCACCACCGGGAGCCTTCTCACCTAAGTGGCCTCTGCCAGGGCCGTTTCATGCCCACCGGGCATGGGGAAACCATATTTCCCCTTTCTGTTTTATTTAAGGACCTGACTGGCGACTCTGCGCAAGAGGGGCATCAGCTGTTGATCGTGAATGGCGCTTCGGGGTTTCTTCTTGGGGCGGTACTTCGAGATCAGTGAGGGAATACATTGGGCAAAGCAGCAGATCGCTATGCCTAGTATGACCACCCCCACAACCACCTTGAGTACCGTCTGGAGCCACCCCCATGGAATCCACGACCACATCCAATTCCACAATGAGCTCCACCAAGTTCCCCATGCAGAACCTTCCCTTATGCCCTCGACTATGGTGTGGAGGGCCGTGAGCTGATTCTGTACCTTGCGGGAGTTGTCCGTAAGATTGAAGCAACACATACCATGAAGAGATTCGCAACCCAAATGATGAAGCAATAAGAGGTAGTCTATAGCCGCTCTATTGTCAAGTATGGAATGGCGAAGCTCCGCCTGCTCCTGGTTGAGCAGCGCGATCGCCGAGGAGGTGTGGTTGATGGCCTTAGCTAACCCGCAAGCCAGTCGGCTGATCCTCTGAGCGTTGCCGACGGCTAAGCCTGGCACGCCAATTATGCTGACTGCCAACGAGACATATTCGGCTGGACTCATAACTCTAAAGCTGCTCTCACATGAGCTGTCTAACTGGGTGGTGCGAGTGTGCCGTAGGGGTGCTGAAACATGGGTAACATTTGTGCTTGGGGTGACCATATCCTTAGTAGGGAGTAACAGTGTTAAACGACTAATGCAACATGTAGCATCTGACACATTTGCAGGAATGTAGTTGAAGGTATACTGATTACATGTAAAGAACCAACCAGATGGTAACGTAACATGAGCATACATTGAACCAAGCTTCACTGGGTTATTGCAAGTCCAATTGCCACTGCCAACGTAGAGGCAGCGGCGCCGGGTTCGACCGACTGTGGAGCAGCCGGTCATACGACCACAAGTAGAGTTCGGGCTGACCGCCACTCGAGGAGTATGGAGAGTGGCTGCATCAGCCGGCAAAGTCATGGTGAGCCGCATCTCCCAACGGGCGTATTCTGTAGAAGCCGCTGGGTTGTATGGGCTGAAAATCCGTTTCACAAGCCAGTCCCCATCCCTTGGGTATGCGCCTGGAGAATGGCACACTGGGATGAGGCAGGTGCTCAGGATTGAGGCAGAACCAATGTCCTGTCTCAGGCAAAAATCGGACTGGTTGACGATGCCCGCCAACCTTTCCCAAATGTTGTACTGCATTCTGGCAGAGAGGTCTCCGCCAGGCACCAAATCGCTGGCCTTTAACAAGGTAGCCTGAACGCCTCCCCCGGCAAACAGGGAGAGGATCAGGATGATGGTGACTGCCATGGAGTTGGCATGAATCTGGGCAAGGACTGCAGCCACGAGGTTCTCCGGTGTCGGCTCCCTCTCCTCGCGCTGGATGGCGTCCTGGGCCTCATGGCAAAGGGCCTTGACCATCCCCCAGGTGATCCTCGGTGCTGGCATCTGTGACCGTTGCCTCTCCCGACGGGTCCTCTCGGTTAGGGTGAGGTCCTCCATCTCCGGGATCGGACTCGGGCCGGCTTGGGTCCACGCCATGTGGTTCCAAGTGAGGCTTGACACACCGAGCTGGAATCCAAACGACACCTGTAGGAGACATAACTGCAGCATACCCTCTTCCCCAGGTTACGAGCGGCGCCGGGCCCCTCCAAGAAGGGTCCGGTGGCACCCGGTATCGGACCATCGGTCGCGGGAGAGCTTCCGAACGGCGGAAGTGCTTCTCCTGCGGCGTGCAATCGGAAAAAAACATTAAGGTGATTGTACGTAAACAATACCTTATTCAGACAATAGGTGGCTCCCCCCTTTCTGTTTGTTTGTCAATATAGGACTTGAGCGTCCGATTGACCCGTTCCACAATCGCTTGCCCCTGCGGATTGTAAGGAACGCCAAAAGTATGCTTAATATCCCAAGTGGCCATGAAGGCCGCTAGCTGCCTGGAGCTGTAGGACGGGGCGTTATCGGTTTTAATGTGCCGCAGCTTGCCCATTGCCGCGATGCAGGAAAGGAGGTGCTGCTCCACGTGGGAAGCAGTCTCCCCTTTCTGCGCCGTTGCCCAAATGAATTGTGAAAAAGTATCTATGCAGACGTGCATGTACTGCCATCTGCCAAACTGCGGAACATGTGTGACGTCCATTTGCCACACTTGGTTAGCCTCTGTCCCTCGTGGGTTGACCCCCCATGAGGGCCCCCCCCCGGTGCCCCTGCGCAATGCTGGCAGGAGCGAACTAGCCTTGGGCTTGAGAAAGTGGCAAATTAAACTGTCTGGCGAGCGCTTTGGCATTTTGGTGAAATAATGCATGGCTCTGGATTGGCGTAGTGAAAACACCCAACACTGAACGTTGCTAAATTTCCTTTGCCGCCGCGTCCGCTCTGCTATTGCCCGCGGAAATCGGACCCGGTAGGTCTTGGTGACTTCGGATGTGGGCAATATAGAGCGGCTCCGTGCGGTTTCGCAAATGAAATTGAGCAGTTAAAAACAGACTAAGCAAATTTTTGTCTATCGCGGGAGTGATGTATGCTCCCGGTAGACTGTGAAGCAAGTTCCTGACATACTGGCTATCAGTAATGATGTTGAGGCGCTCATTGGCGAAGGTGCGCAAGGCGCGGTTCACCGCTGCCAACTCCGCCCGCTGTGCGGACGTCTGCGGAAGAGTTATCAGCGTGCGCCAAGCCTGGCCCTCCTGCCAAGTTAAGACGCCATATGTTCGACCACCATCAGTAAAAACTGTCCTGGCTCCCTGAAGCAGAACCAGCGAGAACAGTTCGAACAAGCTGACTGTCTGCGTCTGAAGTGAGACAAGTCTGGGGTCCTTAGGCAAATGGTATGACAAGCTCCCAGTGAATCCTTCCAGGGCTATTGGAAGCGAGTCACCGAGCTGCATCAGTTGCTGGATTTGTTCTTTGGTGAATGGGACTACAATTTTGGCCAAATCGTGCCCTGAAATGTCCCTAGCCCTCAGCCTTCCACGGTAAATCACCGCGGAGACCAGCTCTTGGGGAGGAACGATGTTCCGTGGGGAGGTGTTCGGCAAGTACACCCATTCCACGATACTCGCTCCCTTCTCAGAATCTATCCCTAGAGCTCCGGTGAACATGGATCCTGCTCGAACTATGTATAAGTTCAGGATCGGGGCATATGGCCCCCGAGCAATCCTGTCCACCCACCTTTGGCTGAGAACCTGATTGACTTTCTCCAGAGCCAAGTGCGCTTCTCGAGAAATTCGTATCCGGTCTGCCGGCTGCTTGCCTAATGTTAGCAGCGAGAAGAGCAGTTTCAAAAGGTCCGTATCCAATTGAAAATACGGTCTGGCCCAATTGATGTTCCCTAAAACCTGCTGTAATTCCACCAAGGTGACTGAATCCTGTAAATTGATTTGAGGCAAAACTGGTGCTGCGAAGGAGCGGAGAAGCCGATGACCCAAGTATGAGAAGGGCTCGGTTCTCTGCACTTTCTCTGGGGCAATGAGTAAACCTTTCTCCCCCAGGCTGGCCTGGAGGTCAGAAAACATTTCGCTGCCGAGTTGCGGCACCGCGACCAAGATGTCGTCCATGAAGTGACAGACTAACGCTTTTGGGTAAAGGTTTCGAAACTTTGCCAGTGCGTTGTGAACATAAATTTGGCACAGGGTGGGCGAATTGAGCATGCCCTGTGGCAAAAATCTCCACGCATAACGCTGCGTAGGCTCACTGTGGTTCACAACCGGCACCGTAAAGGCAAACCTTTCCCGGTCCCTGGGGTCTAAGGGGATTGTGTAAAAGCAATCCTTGAGATCTACAACTAGGATCTCCCACCCCTCGGGAATCATATTAGGATTTGGGATGCCGCATTGAAGCGGACCCATTGGCTGTATGCATTTATTGATCTCTCTGAGATCGTGGAGGAGTCGCCACTTCCCCGACTTCTTCTTTATCACAAAAATTGGCGAATTCCAGGGGCTAGTGGACTGCTCTATATGTCCTGCGTCTAGCTGTTCTTTAACCAGTTTTTTAAGGGCGACTAATTTCTCTCCCACTACCAGCCATTGTTCTACCCAGACCGGCGTGTCAGTGAGCCAGTTAAGTGGCAACGCCATTACCCGAAGGTGAGCGTAGTACCGTACTGCTGTAAAATGTCTCGCCCCCAAAGGTTGATGTGCACGTCAAGAATGTGCGGCCGAATTACCGCTGTGCCGTCAGCCTTTGGAATCGTGACTGTCACCCACTCCCGGCTCCTAAACGCTTCCTGAATGCCGCCTACCCCCCACACATCAGAGACCAGCTCAATGGCCCACTCCCTTGGCCACTGGCCCCTGCTTATCATGCTCACATCAGCTCCGGTATCTAACAGGCCTGAGAATGATCTATTATTCAGAAATACCTCAATAACCGGGTGCTGTTTCCACTCAATGTTGGTCTCCACTGTCGCTAAGACCTGGTATCCTTGTACTGCCTCACTGGCGCTCGAGCGGTCCTCTGACCGGGACTCTGAGCTGTCCCTGAGCCTTCCCTGGCTTTCTGCAGGCGAGTGACAAGGAACCATGATCAGTTGCGCTAGGGTGTCTCCTTTGTGAATTGTCTGGGGCAGGTGAGTCCAAAGCTGGACTTGGAGAACGCCTGAAAAATTGGAGTCAACGACTCCTGGAATTACAAGAATTCTGCGTGCTCCAGCTACATTACGGGGCAAAACTAAACCTATAAGGCCCTTGGGCAGCGGACCCATGTACTGGGAGTCCACCAGATAGACCGTGCCTGGCAGGTCGCATGTAACGTCTGCCTGACAAGTCAAGTCTAACCCTGTACTACCCTTGGGGCTGGCCTGTGCCCTCGTCGTGCCTGGAGTGTGTCCGGGATCTAGTCTAGCTCTGGTGAGCTCTGAATGAGGGAAGCCTCTGTTTGGACCGGGGCCAGAGACATGCCCGCGTTCCGGTTTCCCGAACTCAGACAGTCTCGGGCCCAGTGGTAGCCTTTCTTGCACTTCGGACAGAGGGTGTTCGGAGCCTTGGGACGGCCGGACTTCTGTCCGCCTCCCTTGGATCGGCACTCCCTAGCGAAGTGACCGACCTTGCCACAGTTGTGGCACGCTCCTTGGGTCTTTCCCTTAGGTCTTCTACCCCCTTGCACCGCTGCCGCTAGCAATCCCATCTTGTAGGATTCTGTGCCAACGTCGGCGCAAGCTCTAATCATGTCCGTGAGAGTCAAGTCGGGACGATTGCCCAGTGACTGCAAGATTTTACGGCAGTCTAAATTGGCATTGTCCTTGGCTAACTTGATCATGAGCTCTTGTTGGGCTTGCTCATTATCAATCTGCCTACTGATGGCCTCCTCCAAACGATTAATGAAGTCCATGTATGGTTCCTGGGCTCCTTGCTTAATAGCCGTGTAATTTTTAGCCGCTTTGCCAGTGGCTGGGACCTTGAAGAACGCCCTAAAGGCGGCCTCGGCCGACATCTGGAGAGTGGCTAGAGGCAAGTTGATCTGGGCATCGATGGGCTCGAAGGCACCTGAACCATATAACTGGTCAGGAAGTACTGCGCCTCCCATCCTGGCAGCCCTTGTCTGAGCCTCAAGGCGAAACTCGCTGTGCCAAATCAAATACTGGCTAGGGGTGAGCATCATCCGCATGACGGCTTTCCAGTCATGGGGCATGAACATGGTGTTCTCGCACACTTGCTGAAGCGTGCCCCTAGTAAATCGGCTTTGGAGCCCTGTCTCTGAAATGGCCTTCCGTATAGCCATGAGCAGCTTATACGGGACTGGTGTGTGAATTATCTGCTGGACCCCCGTAAGGGCATCCATCTCCATGCGGATTGGACAAATCTGACTAAGCTCAGCTAGTTCTTCTGCTGACAATTCCCCCTTCCTGATCTCCTCTTCAATTTTGCGCTGAAGGGGACTCTTGGTAACTCGGGAACCCGGAACTGTCAGAGAAGCGCCTGCGCTCCTCATTCCTTGCGTTCCGTCGGTGACGTCTGCAGCTGTCACCGAGGGAAAGTTCCCTACGCTACTCTGCCTAAACTGGAGTGACGGATAGAGCGCCTTAGGCGCCGCTGACTCGGCTGGGGTGACTGGCAGAAGTGGGGGTTCTTTGGCCTCTATCCGGACTGGCTCTATCTCCGCTAAGAGTTTCCTACATTTACTCCACGTGCGAATTACGCCTCTCGGAGCTTTCGGGGGTTGCTGAATGCAGTCTCCTATCTGATCCCAGAGCGCAAGGGTTAACGTACCTACTTCTGGGTAAAGCAGGCAGTGTTCCCCCAGGTACACCAAAAGTCTCGCTAGCTCCCCGCTGTGAAAACGCAACTTAAACACCCTGGCCAGGATTTTGAACTCTCCCTCACGAGTTCTTTGGCTAGCGGATGGACGCTGTCGCTGGGGACAGGTCCCCATATTACCTGCGATGGGTCCTCCGAAGTTTCCTCCTCGGGACGAGTCGACGCGTCTTTGGGCAAGTAATAGGTTCTGGCGACGATCCTCTGGGTAGAGCTCGGAGCGTGGACTGCGGCCACGGGCCCTCGGCGGCCACTGCGCTGTCAGGGGTTCACAGCAGGCCCTGAGCGTAACGCGTTTTCCGTAACCTGCAAGCCGCCGCGAAAGCCGGGAGCAAACTGTAGAAAGCCTCTTGGACTGCCTCGCCGCTTAGGCCGTCTTACCGACCGGCTGGTTTACCGGCCGGGCTGCCGCGCTGTCCTCCGGGATGGTCGGACACGGTTCAAGCGCTGAACCGGACCGTGTGATCGCTTACTCTGAGGTAGACCACTCGCGGTCGCTTACTCACGAGTAGATCACGTCTCGGGGTCACCAGATGTAGGAATCGGGGCCGCAGAGGGCCGGAGGTCCCGGAGGAGACTGATCAAGAGACGATACGAGGCAATATGGAGCGTGATCAGATCAGCAGTTTATTGAGGGAAAGCTTCAACATATATAGGAGAAAAAGCGCAACGGTGGCAAAACCGTCATCTGACAGAAATCACCTCCCCTGTTTACTCGGGTTAATTGGGAATTCTTCTTGGGGAAGTTAATTAACTGGGGCAAACACAGACATGGGACAACACCATTGTTTAGGGATAAGACTGGGGTAAACATGGCCTCTGTTTACATCTGGGATAAGACGGGGACTCGGAGATGAGGGATTACTCTAATGGGTAACAGAGTTAGATATTCGCTCTCTCAGCAGATCCGCTGGTCAGGTCAAGGAATTGGGTGAATCAAACCCTATCATTAATCCACCCCCCTTAATTTCTCTGCCCGCAGAAACCACCGCCGGGAGCCTTCTCATCTAAGTGGCTCTGCCAGGGCCGTTCCATGCCCACCGGGCATGGGGAAACCATAGCTTGGACTGTTGTGTGAAGTTCTGCACTTCTGTCCCAAAACACCTGACCCTGACAACATACCCTGAGTGTGAGACTGTTCACAGTTTCCTGTATATTGTCCACTTTTACCTTAAGAGCTGGGAGCAGTTGGCTGAGGCTGTCAGTTGGATTAATTTGAGAGAAATCCAAGAGACAAACACAAGTGAATAGTGATGGATGGACAGTATAAAAAACCCCAACTTACAAACACCTCGAGTTACATAAAATTCAACTTGCATAATGATTTTGTGCTAAAACCATGTCCCGATTTACACGATTTCCTATGGGTTTGTTTCAAGTTACATAAAGATTCTTTTTCCTATGGGTTTGCTTCGATTTACATAAAAATTTCATTTTTCCTATGGGTTTGCTTCGAGTTGCATTAAAAAAAATCATATGGGTTTCCTTCAAGTTACATAAAAATTCAATTTAAGCAAAAGCCTACAGAATGGACTTTTTTTCCTGTAAGTAGGGGTTTTACTGTAATATGTTAACTCCTCATTGAGGGCAAAGGTTTGTTTTAGATGCTGCCAAGCTCAATGGAAGGAGTGTGGATGAATCCTCCCTTTATTCTGCGACCATGTCTAGCTTTATTGCAGCTATTCAATCACTCTGTACCAATTCATTCTAAGGAAAGAAAGGGAAGATGTTATTTTTAAGATAGAAAACACTGCAATCTTTCTCACCTCTCGCCAGAATTTCGCAGTTTATCCCAGGATACGTCCTTTGGGGGTCTCTCTGTGTGTGTCTTGTTTAGAAGGAAGCAAAGTTTCAGAATAAATCTGTTCCCAAACATTTTGCCTGCATAGGGTTTGAGAGTTTGCTGTCAGACTGCATGGGCTTAAAACAGCTGAAGCAACAATGGGCATGAAGTCATCTTGGAAATAGGTTTTACAATGAAGGAAGCCCATCTGGTTTAATTTGGATCTGATTTACCAAGGCTGAGCTGTAAAACTGATTTTCAGTTTTAGAGGAATAGCTCTGGAATATATTAAGTTTAAAGCACCACACCCTAATACAGGGGTGCTCAAACTTTCCCCGCCAGGGGCCTGACCACCTCCCCTCAGACAGCTGAGCAGGCAGGTCGTGTGGTTCCTCCCAGCAGCGCCAGCGGCAGTGTGTGAATTCACCAGGCGTTTCCAGGCATTTTTGCTGCCTCCGCCGCTTCCCATGGTGGCAGGAGCAAGGGCGACACATTTTTTTTTCCAGTGTTTCGGCATGTTTTTTGTGTGATTTCCACACTTCCAGTAGCAGCAGGGCACTTCTGGTGAATGCAGCAATCCTTCGTACAACATCGAATTCATACAACATTGCCTAATTCCTTGAAAAAAGTTGTCTCTTACAAAGTCACTGCGACTTTGAATGAGGCATTGGAGTTTTCCCCAGGTTGCATTGTGCCTGGGCAGTATAAAAGGCAGAACGCATGCGTGCATTGCTCTTGTGGGTTTTGCATGAGGCGAAGAGTGTTAAAATCAGGGTTGTTTGACATGTTTTTGTAATGTATTTAGCCTTTAGACAATTCTGTCAGTTTCCTGTCTGTTTCCTTGACTTTCCCCTGAAGTCTGTGCTGTTTCAGTACAATGTATCTCTATGGAAACGATGCATGAGGCATCGCGGCAAGGATTTGGACGTTGTATGAGACATCGCCGCTAGGATTTTGCATGCCTCATACAAAGTCCAAATCTGTATAAAGTCCAACTTGTGGAACCAAGTTTGGACGTTGTATGAGGTATCACTCGTGTGTGTGTGTGTGTGTGTGTGTGTGTGTGTGTGTGTGTGTGTGTGTGTGTGTGTATACACTTCACTGTCTGCTCCTGTACCTCTGTATGTCTCTGTACCTGATGTGTATAAATTGATACCATGAGGTCTCACTCTTATGTCTGACGAAGTGGACTTGATCCATGAAATCTCACATTTAAATACAGGAATTAGTCTTTAGGGTGCCACAACACTTGTCTTTTTCGCTGTTTTGTTTACGCTCAGATATGTCTGCTTCTAATGATTCTAATTGCTTTTCTTTAAAAGATTCAGTGTTTCCATTTTCTGGCATTTTAAAAACTATGCGTTTAAGTTCATTTTGAAAATCCTATGTACCTTTTAAACAAATTCCTCCCACTGAACAAAGAATATTTAAGCAGGCTTTTCTGCACATTTCAAATGTACAGATATTTATTCCTGCCTCTCCCTTTTCTCCCCCCGACACGGCCACAAAAATCCATCAATATCTGAACTCCAGCATATAAAATGCGTTCACTTGTAGATAGTCTAGAGGAGAAGCAGACTGGGAAAATATTAAACGAACATGCAAACGTTTTAAAAATAAAAAGTACAGGAGCAGATTCCTTGCATATCTCTGTTTTAGAACAGAAAACATAACTACCAGGCTGGCCTTGACCTCAAAACGTCTTGAGTTTTAGAACAGAAGGGCTGTTACTTACCTTTGCTCTTTCCCTTGTAGCTTGCCTCCAGCATCACAGCTGTGGAGTCTGTGTAACATCTGATCTAACCTTCAACTGCAGTTGGTGTCATGTCCTCCAAAGGTAATAGAGACAAACATGGGAAGGAAATGCCCTTTTGAACCTCAACTGGGCCAAATTAATTTTCTCTGATCTTGTCCTACCAGAGAATTTTCCTGGGTACATCTGCAGCACTATTGCAATGATACAGTTAGGTAATTTTATTGAGACTATGGTTTTAATGGTTTTATTCCCCCCCCCCCGAGGGACTGCAGTGGCTTAGTTGTTAAGACACTGAACTTGATAACTGGAAGGCCGGCAGGTCGACAGTTGGAGACCCGAGTGCTGCACAGTGGAGTGAGCTCCCAGCTCAGTCCCAGCTCCTGCCAACCTAGCAGTTCAAAAGCAAGAAATTGCAAGTAGATAAATGAGGACCATTTCGGTGGGAGGGTAAACAGCGTTCTGTGCACTCCGGTGTCTAGTCATGCCTGCCACATGTCCATGGAAATGTCTGCAAATGCAGACAGCGCTGGCTCTTTGGCTATAAACAGAGATGAGCACTGAACTCTAGAGTCAGATACAACTGGCTTTTGAGCAAGGGTGACTTTTACCTTTACCCCACCCACTAACTACACCGGTTGACAGATGGTAATGCACACTGTAAATAAATTTGTGGGGACATGTTTTTAAATTCATGTGTATTACTCAGGGCCAGGCTTAATCATACAAAGGTCTGAAGCTGTTTCACATTTTAAGAAGCCCAAAGTATTATCTGCCTCAATCTAATATCATTTAGAATAACCAAAATAGAAAATTGTAAGCTGGGATAGTTTTTATATTTAGAGGCTCTTCGTAGTCTTTGATCATGTGTGGTAGTTTACTCAACACGGGTCTGTCTTCTGTTTGGTCCACTCTGGGGCTAGGCTGGTTTGTTCCTTATCGTTGCAATCACACAACATAAAGTGCACAGTTTTGTCTTCTTGTCAGGTACTACTTTTTATTTAGATACAGGTAGGTTTGTTCCATTTTGGTTCACTTGCAGCACATACAATTGCTGGGATTGAACCACAACAGATAGTTTATTGCTTTCAGTCCCCCACCCCGCAATTTTCCAGTATGGTTAAGTGGCCTGAGCAGATAGCTTAGCCACTTAATGATATTGGGAAATGAATTTTTTCCTCTCCTCCTCCTCCTGGAAAGCATAATTAATGCCTATCTGTACAGTCTCTAAGTTACAGGAGAGCAACACCTGAAACGTGCTGTTGTACTTGTATCCAGGAACAAAGTATGGAACAAAAAAGTCAGGCATTTGATCTGATCTACCAGCCTATAGTGCCCTTTCTTAGTTATAATGTCTGGTTAGTTTCTATTACAGTGCTCCTGTAACTAGCAGTATTTTCCCACTATTTATCATTTTTAGGTGTAGATGTTTGAGGAAAACAGAAATAACAATCCAGAAAATGTGAATTTTTTTTGTGTTACATCCATGGTGCTGAAACTCAAAATCAATATCTTGAGGTAGCAAAGGACAGGTGGATAAATGAACATTTATTTTCAAGATTTCTGTTTCTCTCAGAAAATCTGGATATACTCTTTTCCAACAGAAATGCACAATTGCAATTAAATGGAATGTGATTTTTTTCTTCTTACAGCCCAGCTGTGCTGGAATTGAATCCCCAGTTCCTCAGGGGAAGTCCTTTTGCTCTCTCTTGTTTGTTACATTTATTTATCTGTATATTTGGAGCATTACATGCATCTGGGAATTCTGACGATAAAATTGTATGCTTAAAATAGTCTGGACCTCACATAGAAAGGGGCCAGATGGTACACTGCTCATTACTGTATGCACATTTTTCAAAAGAAAACACTTTACTCAGAACAAGAGCTTGCATATACCTGTACTACTTTTTTTTAACTCTCAGTTCCTCACACCAAACAAGAACTGAAGATTTAGGTCATGGGTTCCCAACCTATGGCCCGCGGGCTGGACCCAGCCCACAACACCATTTCATGTGCCCCGCCACCACCGCACCTGGAAGTGGAATCAGACATGCTTATGTCAGCCGTAAATGTGCCCGCAGCTGTTGTAAATGCAGAAGTGGGCACATTTACAACAACCGTAAATACACTGGCTTCCACTTCTGTGGCGTGTTCTGACCCGCTCAGCTGTCCAGTGGGCTGGTCAGGCCCTTGGCATAAAAAGGTTAGGAACCCCTGATTTAGGTTGATGCAAAGCTTGGGAAGATAACCTTTGGACACAAATCTCTAGGTGCAATCTAGTTTCTGAATGGGGAACTCTGGGAGTTGTTGTTTAGAAAAATATTTCCCCCCCAAGCTCTGCAGTCAAGTGTTGTTGTTTTTTTAAAAAATCCTCCAAAGTGCTATATTCTTTAAAAGTTCTTGAAAATTAAGTCATATTGAAATATATATTTTTTTGTAAAAAAAATAAATTAGTTTTTGTGATGCGAGTCAAGTTCTGCAAAAGCAATTTTCCATCCCCCCCCCCCCCCCCCAATTTTCATCCAGTTTCTTCCAACTAAGCAACTCCTATTTAAATACTGCAAATGCCTCCCGCCTTGTCTAAATGAAGGTTGTTAGGAGCCATAGGCTGTGGCGGTGTGAGACACAGAATGTACTTTTCTTTTCCATTAGACACAGAATGTACTTTCCTCTTTTTTCTGCTGACATAACGTATCTGTAGGAAAAGCAGAAGGATGGCAAAGAATCTCACTGTCCATGTGCCTCAAATTATTTTTCCTTGCGGGTAGTTTTTGCAGTGAAATTATCATCCACCAGATATATCTTTGTAGCTTTGAAGTATGCTTTTCCCACACGTCTTTTCCCTGTAGGTGTTCCAGTGGATTTGATCGATACCGTGATGAGTGGCTGGAGTATGGCTGTGGCCAGCAGGTAAGATTTGGGTCAAAGGAAAGTTAAAAGGGTAAAAGAAACATTCGGCCTGAGTTCATTTAAGTCCTCAGTTTCTCAGCAAAAAAACTGGTCTTTGTACAAGTCAAAAGATGCAGGCCAGCTCTCCCATTAGGCAATGTGAGGAAGTCACCTCAGGCAACAGATGCTGGAGGACATGAATGACAAATCTTTGACTTTTCTTCTTGCATCCCTTAGCCATTCCCTTTTAGTAAAGGACAGAACTTCAAGTGTCATGTCAACTGACTTAAATTGCCCACCTGCCCTCAGGTATAGCAGAGAATGCTATTCATCACTAGTACAGTATTCAAAGGGCAGTTCAATTTGTTTCTCTATATCTAACAGGACTCAGGAGTGAAAGTGCTAGTATCTTAATCTTTGGCCCAGGCCAAAAAAATAAAATATCATGTGCTAACCTTCTTAAAGAAAAGTTAATAAAAAATTTCCTTCTCAGAAACAGTGCCAGTTGTTTGTGAGAGTGGAATTTTTATCTGATCCACAGCAAGAAAGGCAAAAGTTAATCCAGACTCACATTTTCAAGGTCCCTTGTCCTAATTGGGCTCCAAAATACCTGCAATTTAGGGGGGGGAAAACCACTCATCATGCACATTACATAGCATCTTCAGCATCACATCTAGTTTGAACCAGAGACAGAGGAAGATAGCAATGGGAGTTTTAAAGTGTCTTTTTTCTAATCTTTTTCTAATATTAAAAGTGTCTTTGTAGTTCACTCCAGTTATATTTGATTGCTGTCACAATTATCCATATCGATTGATGTGGGCTGTAGTTCTTTTCTTTATTCGTGTCAGACGCACCACCAGCATATAATAACATACAAAGCTAAAATTAACACATCTAAAAACAAAATAGAATTTAAAAGGGCTATATGACATCTGCCCAATATCGGGCCACTTCAACAGCATTTCCTCTTGCCAACATAATGTTGAGGTGCATCGTGTGCATTGTTGAGGTGCATTGTGTGCATCATTTAGAGCAGGATCTCAGGTTTTTAGTTTTCAACTACCGATAGATGTTCTTTTTTGTGTTTTTAGGAATTTTTTGAGGGTTTTTTGCTGTTAAATGTTGGGGATTTTATGTGCGCTGCTTGGAGTCGCATGTCGATTGGGGCAGCTATACAAATTGAATAAAATAAATAAATAAATTGTATCATATGGGAAACCGTTTGCACTTCTCCACATTCACATAGGCTGTCATCTACAGGGCTGTAGTATAACATATTTAGTAAGGTGGATAATATTTGCTCCTCTAGATGGGACTATCCCAACCTGACTATGGATTTTTCCACCTCATCATGAAGTAAAATGAGGGTTACTGAGATTTGTGTCCAAGATTTGGTGTGAAAAGTCACATCTTCAAAAAATGTCTCTCCCCTGAAAATCCTTTAAAATATACTTTGAAATCCACTTCAATCTACTGAAAGTCATGTGGAGATCTGCTAATACAGTGTTTCCCAATATTTGGTATTTTTGACTTCAATTCCCAGAAGCCTTCGTCAGTTTCCCAAAGCACTGATCAGTCACTGTACTGATTTAGCCTTCTGGGAATTGAAGTCCACCAGTATGCCACAGAATGTAGTTTGGGAAATGCTGTGCTAATAGATCCCAATGCAACTTCTCATGTGGAGATCTGCTAAAACAGTGTTTCCCAATATTTGGTATTTTGGACTTCAATTCCCAGAAACCTTACTTAGTCAGTTCCCCAAAGCACTGATCAGTCAATGTACTGACTTAGCCTTCTGGGAATTGAAGTCCACCAGTATGCCACAGAATGTAGTTTGGGAAATGCTGTGCTAATAGATCCCAATGCAACTTCTCATGTGGAGATCTGCTAAAACAGTGTTTCCCAATATTTGGTATTTTGGACTTCAATTCCCAGAAACCTTACTTAGTCAGTTCCCCAAAGCACTGATCAGTCAATGTACTGACTTAGCCTTCTGGGAATTGAAGTCCACCAGTATGCCACAGAATGTAGTTTGGGAAATGCTGTGCTAATAGATCCCAATGCAACTTCTGCCTGCCTCTGGACTAATGTGCCAAAGGCTTTTGAAAAGAGCAAAGAGAAAAGGTTAAGGAGCTCTGGTAAGTGAAGGAAGACTCAGATCATTACTAGGACGATTGGTGAGATCAAATTTGTGTAGCTCTTGGAAAAATAACTTTTTTGAGGTCAAGCAGCCACCCAAAGCATCAATGTGTTTTGGGCTTGTTATTTCAGTCAGAAGAGAAGACCTGTGCAGACTTTGAAGAGGATGAACATTATGTCTCGTCACTCCCCAGTAGCAGTCCCTTCACAGCACTCAGAGATGATGTTACCACTTCCTCCCACTTCGTCAATAGCTTAACCACAGAAGGTATTCATTTTTATGCTTGAATTGAAATGGGGAAGTCTGACCCTAGGGTTATGTTGTTTGCCCTGACTATTGATCATAATATCCCTCAAAGGAAATCTTGAAATAATGGCAAATGATAGGATTTTCCATCCCTCTCCAGCACTTCAAATCTGCAATATTTATGCCAATAGCTACCAGTTTCAAACTGATCTGTAAGGTTCATGTGCAAATTACTCTACATAAGAACATAAGAACAGCCTTGCTGGAACAGACCACAGCCCATCCAGTCCAGCATTCTGTCTCACACAGTGGCTCACCATTTGCTTCAGGGGATTATTCCCAAGCAGATGCCTTCACCTGCTTAGGATTCCCTGGAAATGGCATTGAGAAATATCCTGCCTATCTCTCCAACCCGGAGGTTGTCCTTAAGTATCCATAATTATAGCCATTGATACCCTTGTCCTCCATGAACTTGTCTAGTCCTTTCTTAAAGCTGTCAAGACTGACAGCTGTCACCACTTCTTCTGGTAGGGAGTTCCATAGACCAGTGATCCTCTGGGTGAAAAAGTACTTTCTCTTATTTGTTTGAGAACTAGTACCTAAAAGTTTCATGGAGTACCCCCTAGTTCTAGTGTTATGCGATAGGGAAAACAGTTTTTCCTTATCTACTTTGTCCACACCATGCATGATTTTATAAACTTCAATCAGGTCACCTCTTAGATGCCGTCGTTCAAGAGTGAAGAGGCCCAACCGTTGCAGCCTCAGATGGTAAGGAAGGTGTTCCAGTCCCCTAATCATTCTGGTTGCCCTCCTCTGAATGAATTGCCCTCCTCTATCAAGGGCAACTGTCACCCTTGCTCAAAAGCCAGTCATATCCGACTCTAGGGTTCAGTGTTCATCTCTGTTTATAGCCCAAGAGCCAGTGCTGTCTGCGTCTGCAGATGTTTCCATGGACATGTGGTAGGCATGCCTCGGCGGTAGGTTCTGCTATTAATCACAGAGAGAAAGCTGTGCTCAATGGCGTGCAATGGCAGGAGCAACTTCCTGACCGTTCCACTTTGCTGAGATATAATTCTATATTTCAGGAAGCTTTACCCATACCCAGTTAGTTAGCCTGTCACCCTCAAACAGGGCTGATCCTAACGTTAGATGGAGTGAGTTGACTACCTTAGGCAGTATTTTATGAGGCGTCAGTACAGTATTTGAATATAGATGTTTGTCCCAGACTTCTAGCTGTTCTTGTTTGTGGGGTACAGAACATCAAAATCCACAACGCTAGTCCTGAGTCCTCTAAATCCACCTGCTTCCTCAGTTACAGTGACAGATGTTGCCTTTCACTAATGTGAAAATAAGATTCAGCTGCTAGTCCAGATCACTTCTGTATAGGGAATGAGGAGGGGGTATTATTTTGTCCTTGACCTCAAGCAGCAGAAGGACTTGGGCCAGCAATGTCTTTAGGCGACAGGAAACATGATGTCTGTTGCTAATGCCTGAAGGTATGGTGCATCTGCCAGTCTGGCCAGAGGAGACACCATCTTGTTCTTCTCATTACAAAATGTCTTGAAATGGCCCAATCTATGAGATTGCATGGACTTTCTGTGTGCGAACAAAAGATTCTTGTACTTGAAAGACCAGTTGTTCAGAATAGCTACATGTAATACTGAACAGTATTCGGAAAAATGATAAAGACTGAAACAAAGAGGGGAATCTCCTTAGGTTTATGCTAATTAGAGGTTATCTTGTAGATAAATACCAGAAACCCAAAGTCTGTTGAGTCATAGAAGTAATTTTTAAAACTGTAGAGCAGCATAAAACATGATCACTTTCACCATTAAACAGAGTGCAGTATTGTTCTCCCTGTTTGCCATCTTCAGCTCTGAGTAGTTATCTAGCCAAAGCAGCAGTATCCACACAAATAAAAGTGAGTATTAATAGATTTAGGAGAGCATGGTGGACTGGTGGGCTGGAGAACAGTTAAAAGGAGCACATTACGATGCGATAGTTTGCACAGGCCCTATTTGTTCCAATATATTTAAATTTTCTCTAGGAGAATGTATATCATATTTCTCAGGATGTTGTTCAAAACATGTCTGTGTTGGCACCAAAGTTGTATTACCTCTGAGTGCAGCACCAGGTAGTGATACAATTACTGTATGTTGCTTAATAGTCCCTGTCGTAAGCTGCTAATCAAAATAAATAGAAAAGAACATTATTGGTTGTTTTTTCTCAATGAAGGGGAAAGAAGAGGAAAAAATGTGAGAGATGGCTTTGAAGTGAGCTCATAAAGGATACCTGAAGAGTATTTTAACTGTAATGATTTCCCAGTACGTTTTTTAATTCTGGCAGCAGGGCAGTGGGAAGGAAGGCTTTTTACTTTTTTAAATAGCATCATATTCAAGCATGAAGTTAATTTCTTGTCTTGAAAAGGAGGGAAACAAAACAATCAGCTGGGTTGGGAAATAAAACATCACCTGTAAAGCAATAAATTAAGAGGTGAAAAAGACCACAGTGTTAAGCCTGAAACCTGCCTGGAAGGTTTACTATCGAACCAGGTGAGTGGAGATGCATTGCACAACAGTTCCCATTAACCTTGCTCCTTCAGATGGACTGTAAAATGTTATCATGTGTTCCTAATGACCATGCTGTCTTAGGATGACGGGACTTTAGTCCAATCTTTCTACAGAGTATGAAAAAATACTGAAAATTTTTGATTGAAAATATTTTCTTATGCCATTCATTAGTTAAGAAGAATTGCCCAATTTTGTTTCTTGTAGACATGTTCAGTTATATCTCTGATTGATGGCTCAGAACTGTGGGAGTCATAGTCCAACCTATTTGGAGAGCTCTAGGCTAGGGAAAGGTATGAAAATGCTTTGCTCATACTCAGGGTTACATCTCCCCTTATTATTACTTTGTAAGGATACACAGAAAGAACCTCCTTGAAGAGTGTGGTATTTTTGAACCAATATTGGGTGTACCCTGGTAATAGCAATCTTGTGTTGTCGGCTAATCTTTCTCCCACTGGGTCATGCAAAAGGAACTGCAGAATGAACTCACCTAAAAGGTGCCTTCATTTTGGCAGCTTTACATCTGGCCTAGACACGGAAGAAGAAGATTACTTTATAGTCCTAAAGGTTTTGCCACATACTAGAAATCCCCCCTTTTAAAGTACTGTAGTAGGAAACCCAAACTAGAATACTTTTTGGCTGCACTATTTTGTTCACTTCTGAAGAGGAAATATCTTTAATATTAGTGGTGTCATTGAAACCTAGGTACCCAGCCTACACTTGTGGAGATATGACCATTCCCTATATAAAAGATACAGAAGAATATGTGTATGATTTATTTGGCAAAATGGTGCATTTACCCCCCTGAAATGGATGAGAAGTAGCCCTCTGTCTAATCTCCTAGTTATGACTCTGAGAAAGGAGAACATTATGAATATTGTTGACTTTTTTTTTGTTCTTTGGATATTATTTCTATCTTCCACTGTACGGAAATAGAGAATCCAAAGGATATCTGCCATGAGATGTTAAGTGTTAGAAGAGAGAAAACTTTCCTTTCTTACTCATTCCTTCCAAGGAGAACAGGAGGTGATGGTAAAATATTAATCCATTTATGAGCTCCCTGCTGGAACTGTTTCTTCCAGTGAATTTTATGTGCTTTCCCCTTGTCTGAAAGCAGCCATGTAAGCAGGCCTGGGGATGTTCATATGACCTTAATCAAAACCCAGTAAATAAAACGCCAAATCTATTACAGTCTCACTCCTCAAATGCTCTCTTTTGGAAGCCTATTGCTAATGAAGATGTGGAGTTCTCCAGAGGAAGAAAGTTCCTCTCAGCTCCTGGCAGCACTCATCAGTTATGAAGTTACTGCACAGAATATTTTACTTACACCTTGCCAACAGCATTTCATAATTAGATTTTTTTTTTGGTGGGGGGGGGGGAGTGACACATTTTACTGCTGTAACTTTAAGTATCTTAATCAGTGATGCTAATGCTTCTGTTAGAGAACATGTTAACACATAAACTCATTTTAATTATGATTACAAAATATTGAACTATTCACTGTCTAGCAGTTCAGTGGCTTAATTCTGTCATAATGAGAGTCAGTAAGAGCAACAAAGAATTCTGCAGATAGTGATGTGTAACTTCTCAGCACTTTAACACCACATTTAAAGGATAATGTTTCTGGATTAATTTCTGGAATGATCAACTTGACTATTGGCAGCCAGGACACAGGGATCCACATATTTAGGAAGAATTTGCTAAAGCAACCTATGTCAACTTTTTGTTGTTGCTTCCTTCTTACAGATGACACAAAGCTGAATAAGGTTCCAGAAGAAGGTAAGTGCCTAAATTCCTCTTAAATTTTAAGAAAACAAATATTTTGAGAGTGCCTATGTCCTTAGCCGGTGTTTTGTAGGGGACAGCGTGATATGCTAGGGTGCAGATGCTAGGATGCAGGAGTTCTCGGTTCAAATCCATCATGCTTTGATACAGAAACGCAATGGGGTGTGGCAATTGTAAAACCATCTACAAATCTTGAACCCCCATCAGGGTCAGTGTAGATCAGATGCCATTTGATGACATATATCAACATGTCCTCAGAATACAAAATGCTCCCAAAATTATAATTTTTGCCTGGTGAATATAGGATGCATTGTGAATGAAACAATTCTGGCATATAATCATGGAGGAGGCCACTAACTTGGTCTATCTATGTCTCCAGGTAGGAATGACCCAAGAAAGGTTGCTGCATGAGCTACAGCAGCAAATTGTGGCCGTTCAGGTGTAGCCAATATAAAAGTATTATGACATGTGACAGAAATTTTGGAGAATTTGAAAGCTTGCAGGTTGTGTGAGTATATAATGGATCCTAACAAAAGTATTGACCACCTATTGTAACTCTTGGGTTTTGTTTAGTTGCAGGTGTCTGCTAGGAAATAATTATTATTTTATAAAATTTATGCTTGATAAAAAGGGAATTCAGAATTTAACAAGATACAGTACCCATAACCATACCTATCAAGTATCCCGTATTAGCTGGGATTTCCTGTATTCTGGTGCTCGTTCCTCACCTTTCCTGCCGCCGTCCCATATTTTGAATGGCAGGGAAGGGGGTTACTACACGTGCGCGCATGTGCAGAACCTGTTTGCACATGCGCAAACGTGTTCTACACATGCACAAACGGGTTCTGTGCATGCGTAAATGGGTTCTGTGCGCGCCCATCTGCAGAAATTTTCTGTATTTTTGGGAGCTGCACTTGACAGGTATGCCCATAACTATACACTCAAAACTAGTCCTTCTCATCCTAGTTAGTCAGACTCTTACCCAAACATTTATCAAACTCAACCATTCAGTGTAAACTTCTTTGGAAACATATATTAAATGTGGGGTAGATGGGGACTGTTTAAATTAAACATGTAAGTCTGAAATGAATGTTTTGGCCCAATATTGCTTAAAATGGTTCTCTGTAGCAGGCTCTGAAATTCACTTTGATAACTGAACAAAAGATTACCCAATAAACCAGGAGTTATCAACCTTTTAAAGGCGGGGCCCGGATCACGCTCCCTCAGACAGCTTCCGGGGCTGGATTACTATTTTGCCCTTCCTCCACCAAATGGCACTTCCTGGTGTGGTGGAGGCGGTGGGGGACCACATGAAATGGCACTGTGGGCCACATCCGGCCCATGGGCCACAGGTTGAGAATCCCTGTTCTAAACCTCTCTATGTTGTTGTATGCACTTTCTTTTGTTATTGTTACTGCTGTATCTGCAGAAAATATACATTTTGCTTCTCTCCCCATCTCTTAAAAGATTTGCCAGACAAACACCCAGAAAAGAAAGTGGGATCTAAGCTCCATACAGGAACAATTATTGGGATTGTCATGGCAGTTCTGTTTATAGCAGTCATTATCCTTGCTGGCATCTACATCAGTAGCAACCCTACATCTAGCACTGCTATATTCTTCTTCAAGGTAAGCTTTAATGACAGTTCTTGTCTCAGCCACCACACCTGTATGTCTTTAAAAACAGCTCCTACCATTTCTACTCAAAGCCTTTTGAGGCCTAGCTATACTTAGAAATGCAATACTGTACCTCCTTGACACTCTTCAATCTAGTGAAATATTAAAGGAGATTTAATTTATTTCGTAGAACTCACAGTTACATGCATATTCATTTTGTAGAATTCATAGTCACATGCATATTTAAGAATGAGAACTTCTCCCCCATTTGTAATACAAACATATCCCCCCCCGAAAAAATATGGAAATTCAATCTCAAAGGAAATACTATAAACTTATAATTTATATAGTATATTATGTTCTTTTTTACAAGTAGCATTTCCAAATATTTTTAGGTGTAAGGCCAGGTCCCAAGTAGATCTAAAGGGCAGCTCTCACCATCTTTTAAAGCAGATGTTCAAAATCTTATTTTCAAAACTACATCCAAATTATATATTTTAAAAGCCTTCCCTAATGGGTTCTGAAATGAAGATGAGAGCAAATGGGGAAAGTGAAGCCACTGATTATTTTGGCCAGAGAGAAGTAAGAGATGGAGGATAATTTAGAGAGTAGATTTTTTTTCTTTTAGTGTTTATGCTAAACCAGGTAGCAGGGATCTGGATCTACCCACATATCTTTAAACCAGGAGTTCTCAACCTTTTAAAGCTGGGAGCCAGGTCACACTCCCTCAGACAGCTTTGGGGGCCGGATGGCCATTTCCCCCTTCCCCCACTACATGGCACTTCCTGGTGTGGTGGAGGCGGTGGGGGCCCACATGAAATGGTGTTGTGGGCCGCATCCCGCCTGTGGGTCGCAGGTTGAGAATCGCTGCCTTAGATAATCTACAGCTGATTGTCAAGGAGTTCTGATTTCCATTTATTTAACTGTAGTAACTATAAAATAGCCACCCTTTACAGTAAAATCCCGACTTACAAATGCCCCGAGTTACATAAAATTCGACTTACATAATGATTGTGTGCTAAATCCATGTCCCGATTTACAAAATTTCCTATTGGTTTGCTTTGAGTTACGTAAAAATCATTTTCCTATGGGTTTGCTTCAATTTACATAAATATTTCATTTTCCCTATGGGTTTGCTTCGAATTATATTTTAAAAAAAATCCTATGGGTTTGCTTCGAGTTACATAAAAAAACAATTTAAGCAAAAGCCTACGGAACTGACTTTTTTTCGTAAGGAGGGGTTTTACTCTACTGTATTGCTGAAATTAAGAAATTTTATATTTAGTAGGACTATATTTTTCTATGAAAGGATGAGAACTCTGTTCAGTTCTGGTATTCAGAACAAATTTCAGGGTTTAGAATTATGTAAATCTAAGGCCATATCTTTTATACCAGCTTCTGGTTGGTGGATGTTAGGATTAAAAAACCTAAGTAGATACCACAAGATTTGAAACGGCCCATCTCCACTATAACCCTCATTTCTTATATGGGGGTTCACACTACCGAAGCCCCCAAACCCAAAATCAAAACTAGAAGTTAATATAGAGTCATTTCTAGTTTTAATCATTTGAAAAAATTAATCAGTTCTAAGAGTACTGTTACTGACTGGATAGCTTAATGAGCTAGATATCTGGCTGTGAATCCAGAGGTTAGGAGTTCAGTTCCCCCCTGTGTCTCCTAGGAGTACAGCCAGCCTTTGTTTCTTTTTGCAAGCTGCATAGTCCCAGGGTGTTCCTCGCTGAAAGGAATGGTAAAACATTTCTGAGTACACTTTACCTAGGAAATCCTGAAAAGGGTTGCCATGAGTCAAAATTAGCTTGACATCATATGGTGATGATGATAATGATAATGTAATGAAAATGTGATCATTGACCTGCCAAAATTGTCCACCTCATTTCATCTCAAGATGACAAAGAATGAATCTTGGATTTTCCTTATGCAAAGTGTGATTCTCTCCTCCTGAAGTTTGATTTCTAAACTAGTTAGATCAACTCGAGATATTTTGCTGCTTGAAGCAAAGCTCAAAGCCATCCTCCCTCCCCAGTTCTTTATATAACTGGCTACTTATTCAGTACTGACAATTATTTACTACATCAAAAGGCACCTGTCCAATTTGAAAGTAGAACAATCCATATGAGGGATACACCTGTAATGAAGAGGAATGGCGAGTTGGCTCAAACAAAGACTCATGTTTGTGTTTTTTAAAATGCCTTCTCTTTTCTCATCATGATACATTTTTTTTCTCACCACAGCGGAGACCACACCAATGGCCAGCCATGAAGTTCAGAAACCATTCAGCCTACACCGAGGTGGAACCTGCTGGCAATGAGAAAGAAGGTTTTTTTGAAGCAGATCAGTGCTGAAGGCTATCTTATTGCTTTAATGACTTTAAAACATGAAGCATTTCCTATATCTCCTATATTTTATGATGAATTCAGATGAAGAATTATTAAAGAGGAAAGTAGGCAAGTAAGCACATTGAAAAAAAATCCAAAGAGAGTTAGGAACATAGGCAGCTTTGTTAATATTCTGAGTTACACCACTGGTCCATCTTGTCCAGTATTGTTGACATCGACTAGTAGCAGTTGTCTGGAGTTTCAGATGAGGTCTTAGCTGAAGAAACCTGGAACCCTCAGCACTAGAGTCATATATTCTATCACTGACCTATAGCCATTTCTCAACTGATATGTGAGCACATATAAACAGGAAAAGGCAGGGAGATTTGGTATATGACCACTTTATGGGTCAGCCAGGAAAGCTATTATTACAGAGGTGGTGAGGCTGGTAGATGCTAGTTCAAACTATGTGTTATCATCAGATTAAGACATTCACAGCTAGTTAATACTGCTAGTGAAAATCAGCCTCTGCTCTTCTTCTTCTTCTTTTTTTTGCAGAAATTATAACCTGACAGTAACTTACTACTGGCAAATATATGCCTGTTGGTTGCTGTGCACTGTAGTAAGCACTACACATAAAAAAAGCTTTCATATGATAGGAAAATAAAGATATGAAGCTATTCTAAAGAAAGTTTAGGAAAGGGGAGAAATCAGCCTTCTATCTGAGAGACTGGAATTTGCTTTCTAAACATCTCTTGAAAAATAACATTTGGGGATTATGGATTGTAGTACTGTTTCATTAAATGGCTAGATTGATTCTTTCGATATCTCAGCTTCGTTGTGACACTTATTGAAGGCAGCACCAGACATTTGTGAATCTGGGGCATCTTAAGCGGAGTCTGAAATATCACCTTCATATTTATCTGTAATGGCAGTATAAATTCAAGCCAGGAGAAGGAAAGCATTAATTAAGGAGCCTTGCTGTTGACAGTAATCATCTTTAGTTGGCAGCTAAGTCAGCCAAGAGATAAAATATGTACCAAACGTGGCATCAAATCCTAAAAACACCATCATGACTTGTCTTGTTTTTGATGTAAATTACTAACTCCACCTCACAATTAGCTCTAATGTTTAATTTTACTGTACCTTTCTTTCCCGAATTTTTAAATAACTGTTTAGAAAAGCAAATTTTGGTCTTGAATTTCAATAGCAGAGCACAGTAAGAGATTTTCACCAGTGGCAACATATTGGCTGGGGAATTCTGAAAATTGCAGTACTAAAAGTGTGGCTTGGATCAGTCTCTAGACTGCTAAACATGGTTACTTTGAGGAGTGGTATGTTATCTATGGCAGTCCTTCCATCCACATGCAGGGATTGAACACACTGATTGACCACACTGGTACCACATCATACCTCAAGTGACCCTGTTTAGCATGATGAAAGCCAATCTTCTTTCCCTTTAAAGGGAAACAAAATAAAACAAATCTCCCTCCTGTTACTTGCTCTGTGCTTTGCCTAATCAATTTAATGCTTCCCATTTCTCAAGACCATTAAGTGGCTTCAGCAAATGGATAGCCAGCTAGCCATCCACTTTGCTTTGATTACAGTGATCCTGTATACTAGAATTGTACCTAAAATGAGCTATTTTATCTATTTTAAAAAACACCAAAATCCAACCTCAGTAGCCCCTGACAAGGAACCCAAAAAAGTGCAGATAGGCATCAATTAGGAGTGAGCTGGTTTGAGATGACATGTATGTCATATGGTTGTTCAAAACAAGAGCAAACCAGCTCATCCCACACCTGTACCCAAGTGAGGGACAAATGCTTGTCTGACTGCACTCTAAGATTCATATTTGTGAACTCAGCTAGTAACACCTATGTTTAACTCGGGAAGCAAGATATAATTTATTATCAGGAGAGTCCCATGGCAAACATCTACATGTCAATTATTCTACAAAGTCTTGGAAATAGTGTAGTTTATCTAGGTTTCTGTTCTCTCTGTTCTGCTTCCTTCAGCTGGATAGAGTAGCAAAATGCCAGTGTTGAGCCCTAAAAATCATATTGAACTATCTTTCAGTGTAGTATGGATTCCTGTACAATGGTTGATACTATGTATTCCTAGGCACATTTGTCAATCCTAGATTTTCACCCCAGACTTACTTCTCCCGTACAGAAAGATCAATAATTCAGTGCAGTGGTTATGAAATATTTTGCATTGACTGTGAAAATCATGCATGGGCCACACAAAAGAACATATAATTATGCATGTTTTGTGTAAATCCTAATGGTCAAACCATGCATCACTTTAATGCAAAGTGATATCTCTTCATTTCTCCAGGTAACATTTCACAGACATATATGGACAACTATTTTCATGGTGTTTGGTTGGGGAAATCCTACTAACCTGTTGATACTGCATTATGTACCTGCTTTAAATGACCAGGAATATTAAAGAAGAGATTAGAGTTCATGACTGCCAAATGTTTAAGGTAGCACTGGGCAACTCTGTTCCTGTAGTTGCTGTTGGACTACAATACCCATTCTTTGTCATCATAGTCTCTAGTACAGGAGTGCCCAAACTATGGCCCATGGGCCGGATTTTGTCCCTGACGCCAATTCATCCAGCCTGCAGTGTCTGTGCTACTCCCTGAAGTGGTTTCAGACGCGCATGCACAAATGTGCCTTCTTCCGGGGGCATGTCAGTCCTGCTATGCTGTTCCAGGGACGTAGTCAGGCCCGTGGCGCAAAAGGTTTGGGCACCCTGCTCTAGTGACTAGATCTGATAAAAATCACAGTTTAACAGCATCAGGATGACCACCCCAGTTCAAGAAAACATATTGTTTGCAAGATTTAAACTGACCCAGGCTGTGTGCAGACTTCACATAAAATAGGGACAAGAATACATGCAGAATACCATAGCAGCTGTGCAGCTTTGGTTGGAGAAAAATTAAGAAATACAGTAGAGACTTTTTAAATTATTGGTGAGGATGGATCCTAAACGCCTGTTTTTTTATGGATACTGTAGCCTCATTCCAAATGCAGGCTGAGCCTGTTTACCTAAGTGATTTCCTCAGAATCAAGTTATATCAGAAACAATATGTAATTGATTTTGTATAACTGTATAGCGATGTAAAGCGAAGCATAGCTGTAAATAGAGACAAAATGTAGCTAGAGCTTCTATAATGATTTTGAATTTCCTTGTTGAAATAAGTGTATTATTGGAATCAGGACTCTCCTGCCAATTTTCACATGTCAATGGAAATTTCATAGGTCATTGCAAATGCTGCTCATTTATCACAACCTTTGGTGTTTCAGATGAAGTGTGAGGATGTGGTGTAGATTAGATCCTGGGAGAAAGAAACAGGATCATGTATTTATGTATTTCTTCACCAATCTTTTTAATGGAAAGTAAACCAGCTTCATAAAACAATCAATAAAGATTTAATATTGAGAAGCCATGTTTGAGACATAGTTCTCCAGCTCTAAACACTTATTTATGTACAATTTTAATATAATTTGAGCATTTCAGCACTGAGCTGGAAGAATAAAAGAATGTTTTTTTCCCTGTACTGACATTATGAATTGATTTAGAAATTCAGTGAAGCCGAATATGGTTCAGTGACCCAACCAGCATATGAAACCTTTAAGATATTGATGTGTTGACCGTATCTTATTACAGAAAGTCCCATGAATATTTCTCATGCCGATGAGTAATTTAATTAGTAGGAAGCAAGATCTGAACACCAAATGGTAATATCTTGTAGCAATGGAAAGGCTAATTGCTTTCTACGTACAGTACTTGAATTTACAGCATATTCCCTTTAAGGAAGATAGAATGAGATAGCTTGAGGCAAGGCATTTAATATGGAATGTGGTGTTGATACTAACATATTAGAAAAGATTACCGTAATTGCTTATCCTTTGGGGGATTGCTTTGGTTTACAGAATAAAACAATTAAATATCAACACTGGCAATCTCATTTGAGTTAAACTGTGAGGTTTAATAGTTAACATACATCTGTCTGGTGGTTTTAAATCAGATCAATTTGTATCCAGTGCACACCTACTTGCTATAATACATACAAATCCATAATTTGCATGCTGATATATTGCCTTTCCAGATAACTGATACAACACTTAGATTACTGGGAACCAGAAGAAATTCAGCCCCTACCCAACCCCATCTTTTGCAAAAGCTCCATTATTATCTACTAGCTTTAGAAATCTACAAAGAAAGGCAACACTTTGGCTCAGACAGAGACTGTCAGGTGATGCCTCCTGTGAATTTCATTAACAGCCTCCTACCTCTTCAGCTACAACTTCAGGGAAGTGTCATTTCAACTCAAGGCATGCAATTTACACACCTTCTAAACCAGGAGTTCTCAAACTTTTAAAGCCAAGGGCCGGTCATGCTTCCTCAGACAGCTTCATGGTGTGGTGGAGGTGGTGGTGGACCACATGAAATGTTGCTGTGTGTCTGATCTGGCCCATGGGCCACAGGTTGGGAATTTTAAAACAATACACTGCTTGCTACCATCAAAGGAACATACAGGCACTGCACAAGAAGTGTGGCACAATCATCAAATCAAGAATGTAGGAAGGTGTTATCTACATTCATCATATGTCTTCTCATATTGTTTCCATCCATTATTGATATACTAGACCAGGGATTCGCCCAATGCGGCCCACGGCACCATTTCATGTGCCCCCTCCCCCTCCACCACACCAAGAAGTGCCATGTGGTGGAGGAAGAGCAAAATGACCATCCAGTCCCTGAAGCTGTCTGAGGGAGTGTGACCCCATCCCTGGCTTTAAAAGGTTGAGAACTCCTGTATTAGACCAATTTCACAAATGTTTAGTTTTGCATTTTATTCCGATTTTGCATTTTGTAATGTCATAACACCTGGCTGTTTCATATTTCACATCCATAGGCAACAAGGGATCTTTTCCATCACTTTAGGTAAAGGTAAAGGTCACCCATGCTCAAAAGCCAGTCATATCTGATTATAGGTTTCAGTGTTCATCTCTGTTTATAACCAAAGAGTCAGCATTATCTGCGTCTGAGCACTGTCTGCGTCTGCAGGCGTTTCTGTGGCCATGTGGCAGGCATGCCTCGAAACTGGAGTGCACAGAACGCTGTTTACGTCACTTTGGTACTGCCATAAACTAAAGGCACAATTATATAAGTCAGCAGTAAACCTTGAAATACTGGTAACTTCTGAACCTCAAGATCAATTTTAAATGGAAAGTAGGAAACAGAATGCTGAATCCTTATCCCAACTCCCACTTTTCCTATTTAGGTGCTCTAGCAGAAAGAGTTATTGAGTTGAGCATGCATCTTTTGAAGGGGAATTCACAAACTTACTGCATAAAGTTTTTTTTAAAACAGCACTAAAACATTTATTCAGTTTTGTTGAAGACTCTTGCCAAGAAATACAGTTAACACAAACAGAAGACTAAATAAACAAATACAAACTGTTCAAGTAGTAGATAATGTATACTAAAAACTGTGGAAATCCTAAATCCTGAAAAAAATGTTTCTCATCCTGGAAATTTAAGCAACATGTAAGTACCATTAACTGAGTCTTGTGTTTTGTTTTCTTTCTATTTTTACTTTGCTTCCATTCCATTCCATCTGTGTTAAGTTTCTGTTCTGTGCTGAAAACCATCTAGTTCTGCTTTGGCAAGGAAAATTCCATTTATTTGACCTAGAATCAACCAATCTTTGGATGTTTAATGTATGAACCCAATAAATTTGATCAACATATGTTGTAAACATAGACCAACACTATCTTTGAATATGCCGTGCAAACAAAATCCAAAGCCATAACTACTAAAATCCACAGTTTAGGAACAGTGTTTTAACTTTGGAGGCGCTATATAGGGTACAAAACAAGGACTCCACTTATTGGCAAAGGTTGGTGTTTAGTTAATATAGACTTTAGTGAAGGGGGAGGCATACTGCAGCCTACAAATTCTTATCAGAACTGAAGGTTGAAAACACCTGTGGAATTTGTTTACAAAATAAAAATAAAAATTGAATTCCACATTCATTTTACAATAGTTGCTGGAAGTAGTAAACCAGCAAGTCCTTCCCATGCCATGAAGTAAACTATTGTCTGGCAACTGTACAATAAATTCTTTCAATTATTCAGAAAATAACATCTTAGTTCTAGGCCAGTTCCAGTATTCTTCTCCTAGAACTGATGGGTATTGGGAAGGACTATTACAAGAGTGAAATAAATAAGGATTTGTCCCAAGGTGCAGGTTGGAAGGGAGAATCAAGGGGAATAAATAAGAAAGTGGGCTCCTGAAAAGGAAGGGACAGGAGGGGAAGGGAGAAAAGAGCGATGTTATTGTTTAGAAAGAAGAAACCATCCATTGCAGCCACAGGATAAAGGAGAGAGGAACCAGTCAGTATAATGTTGCAGTATGTTATTTTCTGTTTGAGGAAAAAACATGCCCATCTCTTTCCTCACTATTGCCGTTGATAAGTAGAACTTTTAATCTTTACCACAGGAAGCATAATACTTTAGGCCAGTGATAGGGAACTTTTTAGAGGTCGAGTGCCCAAACAGAAGGATGGGGCAAACTCTGTGCTGGGGGGAGGGAGGAAACACTCCCATTGGGCTGCTAGGCAGTGGGGTGGGGCGAACTCTGTGCTGGGGAAGGGGGAAGCAACGGCGTAAATGTCAACTGAGTGGGCCTGGAGTGCCCTCTCTGGCACATATGCCATAGGTTTGCCACCACTGCTTTAGGCTCATTCTGATGGAAGGTCTGTCGTGTCCTTGATTTGATGCATTGGGAGGATCTAGGCTGGATCAGTTAAGGATCCAGATTCCTTGGCTACTGTGTTTGCAAAATTGCCCAAGTTACACTGTTTGCTTTTGCTTGTTTCCCTTTAAATAACTGCCTTCTCCATCACAGCCAAGACAAGACTGTCTCTCCCTTTCCTTCATTTTATTTTCTAGGAAAAGCAAGCAAAATAAAAGTGGAGAGGAAAACAAAAAGACACTTTTGAAAGCATCTGGTAATTTTATGTCATCATGATTCGGAGATCAAGTGTCAGGTGGAAATGAAGAGAAAGTTTACTCTCATCTTGTCTTCTGGAGCTGATGAACAACTGCCCCAGGGGCACATAGGAACCTCCTTTGAGGGCACCTTCATACATCTTACCACAAACACCAAAGTCTCCAATGGCTCTCTCCAGATGCTTCTAGACTGCTGCTTTCATCAAATTTGCCCAGCATAGTCCATGGTGAAGGAGCATAAAAGGACTCAATACAACAAAATCTGGAGTGTGTTTTGTTTTTCTCCATTGTTCTAGAAAAACACACACAAAGACAACTCAGGACACTAGGGTCAAAACTGTCAAGTATTCTGGAGTGTCTTCAGTCAGAATCAAGTATGTAGCCATGCTCTGTATTCCCAGGAGACCCTCTAGGAAATATGAAGCAATTGTTAACTGAATCTGAGGCAAAAGAGAACATCTGGTCTGTGCAATATAAATGATTTCATTCTAAAACCTACTCCTATATTTGGTCACTAGATTCCCAACATTAAATCACTCAATCAAGCACAATTTTGAGTTAGAAGGGACCTCTAGTGGTTTTTAGGAGGGAAAAAACACATTTTAAATTGTTGGTTGCTTTTGGTTGTTGTCAAAATGGACTGTGTATACATTACAAAGAAAAAAAAGCAATCACTCATTGCTTCCATCCAAGAGACTTGGGAACTGAACCTCTTGTAAGGATTAAGAGTTCTACCTCTTTACATTGACAACAAATATGTTTCTGACAACTAAGCTATCAACCATCAAAACAGTTGATACAACTATCAAAGTTGTAATTTATGAGGTGCTTATTTTTGTTGCTGTTATGCTCGATCAAGTTGCTGTTGTTTTACAAAGACACTACAAGAGGTTTCAAAACATGTAAAATGTTCAAGAGATAGTCTACCATAGCCAAATACAGTGAATGTTCATGGCCTAATGAGCATCTGAATCCATATCTCCTGAGCTCTGGATTGGCATTTTGCCCACTACAACCCGATGATTGTGTATATATTTTTAAATACAAGTTTCTTTGTAAGTCCAGCTACCAACACCTTACAGACTTGGGTCAATGGAACTTCAGCCAGAAAGACCATATAAACCCAACATTTAATTTAACACTTCCAGGCTCTTCAATAATATTATTATCACTAAGGTATCTAAAGGTTATAATGTACAGTAATACCTCATACAAAGTCCGCTTCGTACAACATCGAATTCATATAACATCGCCTAATTCCTTGAAAAAAGTTGCCTCATACAAAGTCCGCTTCGTAAAACATCGAATTCATATAACATCGCCTAATTTCTTGAAAAAAGTTGCCTCATACAAAGTCGCTGCAACTTTGTATGATGCATTGGGGTGGGCAATTGTTTGGTGTTGCTGCTGTGGTTTTTAAAAACAGATTGCATGTTCCATAATTTTTCTTATGTTGGTCTTTTTTTGGGGGAGCATTGTTTGGTGGGGTGGGCAATTGTTTGGTGTTTGCTGCTGTTTGGATGATTAACACTGTGCTGCATGATGGGACATGTTGGCATCCATTTTGTCCTTGCTTCCATCCAGTAATTGGTTACAGTAGCTTGTACAAAATGGATGATTGGCCACATGGCTGCAGATTACCACTGTGCTGCATGATGGGTTATATTAACTTTTAAACCTGCACTTCATAAAGTTTTCAAAAGTTAAAAACTTGTTGTATGGTTTGTCCCCTAAAATTAGCCTTTAGACAATGATTTCTGAAAGTTCTGTCAGTTTCTTGTCTGTTTCCTTGACTTTGCCCTGAAGTCTGAGCTGTTACAGTACAATGTATCTCTATGGAAACGACGTTGTACGAGGCATCGCAGCAAGGATTTGGATGATGTATGAGGCATTGCGGCATGCCTCATACAAAGTCCAAATCTGTATAAAGTCCAAACTTGTGGAACCAAGTTTTGACGTTGTATGAGGTATCACTGTATATACAATCCAGTTTTTTCAATAATGCTTATAAAAAAAGCAAGCAGAGAAAACATGGAATGTAAAATTGTTGCTTGATGCAGCTTGGCATTGGCATCCAAATTCATATGGGATGTTTTGTGCCTGTGCTTTCCTGCACAAGAAAAAAAATCCTGTATTTGTTAGATAATGTTTTAATGTAATAATGCATTGGCTCAAGTGGCTAAGACGCTGACTGGGATGCGGAAAGTTAGCAGTTCGATTCCTGAGTACTACAGGACAGAATGAGCTCCCGTCTTTGTCCCAGCTCTTACCAACCTAGCAGTTCGAAAGCAAGAAATTGCAAGTAGATAAATAGGGACCACTTCGGTGGGAAGGTAACAGTGTTCTGTGCGCTCCAATGTCTAGTCATGCCTGCCACATGACCACAGAAACGTCTGCAGAAGCAGACAACGCTGGCTCTTCGGCTTTGAAACAGAGATGAGCACTGAACCATAGAGTCGGATATGACTGGCTTTTGAGCAAGGGAAACCGTTACCTTTACTTTTATCACACTGTGGTGTTGTCCCTAATCATTAGTCAAGAAAAATAATAAAGTGGAGCATAGGAACAGCTGATATCACAAGAAAACTGAATGGATGCCACAATAAGGCATTGGGGTGTGTGTATGTGGAAACTGACTAACAGATAAACACCCATAAACTAAAACTTATAAAGGATTTTCAGGAAGCTACATGATACCCTAAATACTCAATGTAATGTACAGGATAATGATGGAATAGGACTCCTGAGGTCTGGATTCAAATCTTTGCCCAGCAGTGGAAACTCATTGGGTGCATGTGGGACTGGTAAGAACACTCTCTAAATTTCTCATTTAGCTCAGAAGCCCTATTTATTCTGGTCACTATAAGTCAGTTCTGACTTGAAGGTACATAACAACACGATGCTCTAAAATATCTAGGGCTAATTGCATTTCAGGACATAAGACACACCTGAATCGATTTACCTGCTATATTCCTCTACCAAAACCTTCCTATGAAATAAATACTAGTCTTGAAGCCCTTTCCCCTTGTGTAGATTTGCAGCCCTCCAGATGTGAATATACTATGACTGTCGCGATCTTTCACCACAAACATGGGATGGTGGTAGCTGGGATTTAGTCACATTTGGAAAATCCTGCTCTGCTTTTTGTGTGCAGTTGCCCCATTCCTCCCCCATATATATAGGTTTAAATAACTGTACACCAATCATCGCCAGGGTTTTTAGTCTGATGGATATTCATTTATTGTTTAGTTTTATTTATTTATTAAAGGTAAAGGTTTCCCTTGCTCGAAAGCCAGTCGTATCCGACTCTAGGGTGCAGTGCTCATCTCTGTTTCTAAGCCGAAGAGCCAGCACTGTCTGCTTCTGCAGACATTTCCGTGGTCATGTGGCAGGCATGACTAGACACCGGAGCTCACAGAACGCTGTTTCCTTCCCACCGAAGTGGTCCCTATTTATCTACTTGCAATTTCTTGCTTTCGAACTGCTAGGTTAGCAGGAGCTGGGATGAAGACGGGAGCTCATTTCCGTCCTGCGGAATTAAATTTATTATTAAATTTAATAATAAATTTAATTTATTATTAAATAAATAAATTTATTTATTATTAGATTTATATCCTGCCTTTTTATTGCTTATGGCTTGTTGTTTAATGTGTTTATTTATTGCATCATGTCTGATTGTATATTGTGTTGGAAATTTCTCGCTACTTGTACGCTGCGTGGGAAAAGAAGATCCCAGACGGGCAGGATATAAATATAAATAATAAATATATTTGAGGCTAAGGAGACAGCGGGTTCTGAAAAGAGAGGTCAAGATTCTTCCTCATGACAGAAATTAACCTTTTTTTTTCCTTTCTCCCAACCTTTATTTTCTCACACACGTCTCCTGCCCAACTTCGCTTACAGAAACATGTTAATCTCGGCTTAAACTATTTTTTAAGGAGGGCTCCTTTTCTCCAGAGCTCTTTATAGTAAGGACGTCTATAGGGTGAGATCTCCCTCAGGAGGAGTGTGTAGGTTTTATTTTACACATTATCGGAAAACGCAGCGAAAGTGAAGGGAGGGTGGGAGATTTTCTAAACTACAACTTTCCCACACACGACACGTCTCTCGAGGAGCAGGAGGGGGAGGGAGGAAGGCGGGAACTTTAAAAGGGTGTATCATAAAGGGAGAGATACTGTAATCGGGCGGGTACAGTATTTAACTAGCTAAGAGGACTTGTTGCTCAATAAAATAACAATCCTGTGGTAAATTAAATACCCCCCACACGCACATACACAGGGTCGTCCTCAATGAAGTATGAATATATTGTTCCCTTTCCATTTGTCTCTAGGCACAGAAAAATATGTTAATGGGCTAACATTCTAACAGAAATAAGGAGAGCGCTATTAATTGGTAATAAGTGCTATTTCAGTCATTATGGCTATAGTTCATATATTTCAGATATGCCTGAATCCCTTTGGAAATGTGGGCACAGTATGTTTACTATCACAAGGGCGGGGAATATATTGGAATTTTTAAAGGAGTTATTACCATTTTTATTATTTCCTTTATTTTAAATGGATGTTTAAAAATGAGAGGGAACCCCAAATAACATTACTCATAAGAAGTTTCAGTTCTTACATTGCTTATGCGGGCAAATAACTGCTGAAGTGTGTTATCAACAAAAATAGAAACTCGTTAATTCTGAACACAAAGGTTTTATTGCTGTCACAATTCTGCATGCATTGTTATACAGATTAATGGTTGGGTGACAGGAAGCATTGTGTGTAACAAGTAGTGGACCCATTTTATCAGGGTTTTAAAATTTTCCTTCAGAAATAATGCAGAAAGATTTGATGCCATCGTTGTGCCATTAAATTATTAATCCAGACTGAATGTTGACCTTTTAAAAATGTCCTAGATAATTTTGAACTAAATTCAGTGGACCCTCAATTAACGACACGTTCGAATAGCATCATTTTCGATTAACGACGTTACGATGCTCCCAATGTGATTGTTCGAATAACGAATTTTTGTCGTTATTCGAATAACAACATTCGAATAGCGACACTACTTGGGGAACCAAGTAACGTCGTTATTCGAGGGTCCACTTTTGTTCCTATATAGTTACAATTTTAAACTGATTGTTTAGCTCTATTTGTCTCCACAACTCTTGAGACTTTTCTATACATTTTGTCTCATCAAAAACTAAAGGTTCACATTTTGAAAAGAAGCTATGCAGGTTCCCCCCCTCCCGATATACAGGAATATTACTTGATTTTATCCACTCATGTGAAGCCTATAGTACCATATTTCACCATAAGAGATGCTAGTTCAGATTGCAGAGTTACATATTTATTTCCAACCAACAAGCACCTTCTCATAGTTTACAGATGTTTTATTCAGCCTTTGGTGGACTATAGGCCACTTCATCATGAAGCATTATCTGATCTGAAGAGATGGGCTTCAGTCCAAGAAACATATGCCAAATAAAATGTATTAGTCATTAAGGTGGGACAACACAATAGCTCCATTCTTAGGTATCATGTAGATTAAGTGAAAATGAAAGATTTGAATTTGGCTTCATGGAAGTTGACCCACCTGGAGCTGCAGTCTTGTCTTTTACATTATTCGTTATGCCCATGATCTAAGAATTTAAAGTTTGGCATCATCATTATGCTGTTGATCAGACTGAGATGCCCTTTTGGATAAGATCAAGTGCATTATCTGTTCTCATCAAGTGACTGAGATGTTTTTTCTCAAATCTTGACAAGGTGGTAGAATCCCTAAGCAGCTTTCAGGTGTCAGTGATGAGCTGGATCATGAAGAGCAGTAAAAAGAAGCTTGGTCCATCCAAGACCCAGCTGTTCATGGTAGGTAGGTCAGTATGTTTGAATACTGGTGGTTTATCATCCAAGGGATGGTTTATATCCCTTCTCTGGTCACCAAACACTGCATCACAAATAAATAAATAAATATTATCTACTACTTGGTCTAGTCCACGTGTCCTATACTAAATCAAGTGTGCTGAATCAAAATCTGAAGTCCAATTCTGCCTAGGACATAAGGATCTTAATTTAATTACACATATAGATGTGATTAGCTACATTCTCTTATTCCCTAGCCCTTCTCATCTGTAGCTCAAAACAGACTCACTATGTCCTAGCTCAGTGATGGCGAACTTTGGCACTCCAGCTGTTCTTGAACTTCAATTCCCAGAAGCCCTGATCAGCAGAAGTGCTGATTTGGGCTTCTCGTAACTGAAGTCCAAGAACAACTGGAGTGCCAAGGTTTGCCATCCCGAGCCTTGCTGTACTATCCAATAAGATGGTTTCACACAAGAGACAAGCCTTTGGTCCATCTTGCCTTATATACCTATTTTGACGTCAGCTCACTCACTTGCCTAGACATGCCCAGCCACTCCTGGAACATGCATGCCACCAAGGGACATGATTCAGCTGAGGTGGCAGCAGGCATAGTGGTAGCTGCAACTGTTACAATGTTCCCATGTAAAAATACATTACCCAATTACCGACCATTTGAACAGCTATAGCACACCTATAACTTAAAATCTGTACATGATAATTCTGAGTTCAGATTCGGAATCAGCACACTTGATATCATGTAAATCACATTCTTTATTCCCAGTAGCAAAATCGTTGTTGTGTAGTGTTATCAATGAGTTTTAGGAATATGTAGATATAGTCTATTTCATATAGAGCTGCATGCCCCTGGAAAGATCATGCTGAAAGCTCCAAGGTTTTTGAAACTCTAATCTGTTGTTTGATACACATGACTGGAGTCCTCTTCCTGATTGCTCATGTATCAGCTGATTATTTCCCAGGAAAATCAAGAGGGTGTTACACTCTAACATAACTTGTTAAGATCTAAAATATAATGCTCTCATGCACTTTAGGGCTGTCTTTGATAACAGTTTTCTGCTAAACAAAAATATGTCAGCCAAGTAACTGTCTAAAACTAGCTTGTGAAGCTAACATTCAGATTTCTTTTGTTCTTACTAAGATTTCATTCTGCAACTCACATTAAGATGTAAACTATATTGAGGAGGAAATGGGATGGTTTAATTGTGTAATTTCAATCCATACTGCCCATCTTTTGAATTTATAAAACATCTGGAAAGAGAAAAGATCTGCCAAAATATTGACACTACTTCAAAAATGAAGTAAGACATATTTTGCAAAATAATAAATGTCAATGCCAGAAATTACTGCATTTCTGGAACATTTGTATGATTTGAGAATTTGCAAACCATCTAGAGTAAAAAATAAACCTTTGATGTTGATTATTTCTTTTACTATGAATAATTATAATAATAAATCATACTCAATTGTACATCTCAGCCTGTGGTGATCCAAGCATTGCTGACGAAGTCCTATCCAGGTTCCTGGAGGCTGGATGGGGGACAATGGGTTACTGCTGAATCCCAGCAAGACTGAGGGGCCGTAGGTAAGGGGCCCTGTGTTATCCCGGGAGTTACCACCTTTGGTACTGGATGGGGCTCTTTTGCCCCAGACAGACCCGGTGCGTAATCTGGGGGTCCTCCTGGACTCACGACTCCTGCTCGAAGAGCAGGTGGCAGTCATGGTCAGGAGGGCTTTCACTCAACTTTGAGTGATTCGCCAATTACTCCCGTTTCTGGACCTGGACTTCTTGCTTATGGTCACTCATGCACTGGTCACCTCCAGACTCCATGTAATGCGCTCTACATGGGGCTGCCCTTGATAACCATTCGGAAGCTGCAACTGGTTCAAAATGCGGTGGCCCGTGTGGTGATGGGATGTGGGTGTTATGCCCATGCCTCACCCTTGTTGTGGGAGCTGCATTGACTGCCAGTGTGCCTCTGGGTGCAATTCAAGGTGCTGGTTATTACCTTTAAAGCCCTAGATGGTAGTAGACAGGTTACTTAAGAGACCGCGTCACCCCAAGGATATCTTCTGTCCCACCAGAGCGGACCGGAGGGGCTCTTTAATGGTACCAACAGCTAGAGAGGCTCACCTCTCTAGCGCTAGAAGGAAGGCCTTTTCAGTATCTGCTCCGCCCCTGTGGAACCTCCTGTTGACCGAAATACGCCTCCAGTCAGAGTTATTAGCCTTTAGAAAAGGCCTCAAAACTTGGCTGGCCCAGCGGATGTGGGGTGCTGCCTGTGGAGCAACCTCCCCCACCCCCACCCCGGCTGGTTCATATGAATAGCCATCTGGGTTTTAGTTTTTAACTGTTGTGGATGTGGAGGGGTATTTTAACAGTGTTTAATGCTTTTATGATTTTAATTGTTATTATGGGGATGCTTTTATATTTTATTATTCTTATTGGTTAGACTGTAAGCCGCCCAGAGTCACCTCAGCGAGGGGCAGCGATAAAAGTCGAACAAAACAAAATAAAATAAAAAATATATATGCTCAAACTCTTAATATTAACTAGGAGCCCTGGTGGTGCAGTGGTTAAACTGCTGTCCTGCAACCAAAAGGTTGTAAATTTAATCCTGACCAGGACTCAAGGTTGACTCAGCCTTCCATCCTTCCAAGGTGGGTAAAATGAGTACCCAGCATGTTGAGGACAAAATGCCAATTAACTTGTAAACCACCCAAAGAGTGCACTAAGTGCTCTGGGGTATATAAGTGTGATTGCTGTTTGCTTTCCATTATTGATGTGTTGTGTTTTTATTAGATGAAACATTTTTTCTGGCCTCCTCCAGTCATGACTAGATTGGCTGTCATGCAAGAGCCACAGAGACTGACAAAGACTGTTAGGAACCTGAAAGATCACTATATTAAATCAACATTTGTTATATTGTATATTATCGGTTTTTAAAGTACAGTAAAACCTCACATAAAGAGCGCCTCACTGAGAGACTAAATCACTTAAAGAGCAGAATTTTTCTCTGAATGGTCGCCCACATTTAACTAAAAACAACCAAAAACTTGCTTAACAACTAAATTGGGGTTTGCAACCCACCCACCCCGCCAGAAGTCACAATCAGTCACTTACAATGGCAGAGGCAGCACTTTTTCCAAGCAACTTGCTTAAAGAGCAATCCCATGGAACACATTATGCTCTTTAAGCGAGGTACCACTGTATTCATGATATTCTGTAAGACCGGTGAAATTTTGTTCGGAAATGTGGACGTGACTGTTTCCACTGCTTCTGGCAATGGCAGCAGTGGGAGTGAGGGTGGTGGGCCACATGAAATGGTACCGCAGGCCAGATTCGGCCGGTGGGCTGTAGATTGAGAACCTCTGCTTTAAGTCTTTATTACAAGAGAATGTTGCCAGTACATCAGAAAGTCATTTTTAGAGATTGCATATTATTTGTGAAGTTACTGATACAGATGTTAAATAATGCTTCATACATTTTGATCTGTACTTATAAAATTATAAAAAACTCAGTATAGCAATTGTATTTAAACTATTGACATATAGTCCTTCAGTTTGTGTTTTTAAAAAATGTATTTTCTCTGTCGGCTTTCCTTCAGACCAAATGTGTGGAACAAGAAAAAAGGATGACATCTCCTTTAAAAGCTAGCTGTCCATTAATTCCTAACCAGAGATCCCAACATAGCTACCGTCGTTCAAGCAAGTTTAACCAAACCCTGGATACAGATTCTATATCTCTGTTGACCCTTGGGAATTTCAGAACACTTCCTTTAGAAATATTTCATATTGTTTTAGAATATTTGCCAGGTACGTATTTCTGTGTGTGTAGCATATTTGCTAAGATACAGTACTGTGTAAAAGTTTTAGGCCGCTATTAAATCTGTTGTTTTAGCAATGGTATGACCATGTATAATTATTTCTGAGTCTCTTCATTAAAATAGAACCAGAAAATACAGGAAATTTGTATGCAGTATTCAAAATGGAGAAAATCAGAAAACACAGCTTCCATAGGCTAAAGTTGCAAGTATTTAGTGTGTCCTCCCTTTATACTTGAGCAGCAGCAGGTCCCTGGCTCCCATAATCCTAAATGGACTGAAACTTTTATTACTGTCCTACTATTACATGGCAGATTGACTGCTGTGGAAAAGGTCTTTTACACCAGGTTTGTGCAAGATATACTTGAGCATTCCATACTCATTTTGTATGAGTGCAATTCATTTGAAACTTGCTAATAAGAGCAACTTTCAATTATTTTATTCAAGTCAACATACCAAGGATCACAGAATTTGACAGACATAAAACTATACTTTTGCATCAACAAAGTATGATTTTTGCATCAAAGAAAAATCAACAGACTGCCTGGATTCTCAAGGTGTGGCATTTAAGCTGTTATAAAGAAACATGAAAAATCAGGAGAAGTCCAAAAAGGACTGGAAGGCCAAGAAAAGTCTCATGAGAAGTTCCTCAGAGTTTCTTCTTTGAGATATCAGAGGAGGTCCAGCAAGGACTTGGCCTAGCATCTGACAGCTTCATTGGGAAGTTGACCCTTCCACTGTCCAAAGAAGCTTGTTCAAGAATGATCTTTGTGGAAGGGTAGCAGCCAAAAAAAACTTTTGTGGAAGGGGGACAGTGTAAAAAGGCTACAATATGCTAAAGGTCACAATATTGGAATGAGGATCAGTGGGAAAGAGTATTATGGAGTGATGAATCCAAGTTTGAAATTTTTGGGTCCAATTGTCAACAATATGTGAGAAGAAGAGTTGAAGAGAGAATGAATGAGTGCTTGCGGCCTTCAGTGAAACATGCTGGAGGGTCAGTTGTGGCTTGGGGCCACATTTCTGCTAGTGATATTGGTAATATTGTCCATATTCATGGGATCATGAATGCTGAAAAATACATGCATTACTTCTGGAATGAACCTGATTGAGCTCACAACATTTTTTTGTCTTTTCCCCTCCTGTTTTTATAATGATACTTGACAGGGTTAAACAGTAGATAGGCTTCTGAAGAGATAAGCAAAACTAAATAAAAGTTTGAAACAGGAAGTATTTTTTGTTTGCAATTAAAAGGGGGGGAAATTTACGCTGACCGAACCAAGATGCTCCAACTCCCATTTTTAAGTACAGTAAAACCCCGACTTACATATGCCTTGAGTTACATAAAATTCGACTTACATAATGATTTTGTGCTAAAACTTTGTTCCGATTTACACGATTTCCTATGGGTTTGCTTCGAGTGACATAAAGATTAATTTCCTTATGGGTTTGCTTCGATTTACATAAAAATTCATTTTTCCTATGAGTTTCCTTCGAGTTACGTAAAAAAACAATTTAAGCAAAAGCCTACGGAACGGAGTTTTACTGTATACCTATAGCCAATCCATAAACTCTGACAGAATTCAGTTGCTTAGTGCCAACTGCTTCTTTATTACAAAATACAATAGTGGGAGTTCATAATGAGTAAAGCATTCTGTTAAACATTTCCACTAAACATCATGTGAATGAGAGGAGAGAACAATAGTGCACTTTTTCAGTATGTGAACATGGAAGAAAACAGTTGAGGAATATAATGAGACTGTACAAGGAGACCCTTAAATATAGATTGAATCCCCAAAGCTGATAAAGTGAATTCTTCTTGGTTAAATAAGTACCAGTGTTTTGTTAGAAAATAAATGATAACTGTTGTGGGTTTTTCTCTCTTTCTCTCTCTTTATTCAGTGAAGGATATCAGCATGCTAAGCATGGTATCAAAGACTATCAGCAACCGCCTTATTCATTACATTTCAAGTCCTACAGGAAACAAAAGGTTTTTGCTACGTGACTTTCACAGCCCTGCCTTACCTGACTGTGGGAGAGGATTCTCCATTCCAGAACACTACAGATCCTTAGGTGACAAAATATTTAAAGCCCATCTTTTTCATCCTCCCCATAAACAGAACTATAGATGAGTTCAGTTAAATAAAACAATGATTTAAAACGAACACCTCAATTCACAGGAGAGAACAAAGCTACAAATTGTATCCAATTAAATAACAGGAAAAGATAATACAGTATTGCAGACGAGAGACGTATTTTCCTATATGGCAATTGAATATATAGATCAAATCAGATTCAGAATCATATAATGAATTGGGGTTATCTTCACAATAAATGGCTACAAATGCAAGTCTCAAATTCCTTCTCTGACAGTTTTAACAATGGTAGCAATAACAAAAATGGAGGAGGGGACAGATCTATTCCTGGGATGAGTTATCCTCCTGAATTGTGAAGTGATCTTGTTGACAGTGCTCATTTCTCAGATTCTGTCATTAAATGCAGTTAATGCAACACATTAATAATAGGGGTAATATTGGCTAAATTCCTCTTGGGATTTTATGCAGCCATTCTGCAAACAGCATAATGTTTGGATAAAAATTGCCCCAAATTAAGACATCACAGTGGACATAATCTGTTGTATGCCAAATCTCACAAGTCAGTGTACAACAGAGCATGTGTATGATGATTTCTTAATCTGAGGCAATTTGCCTCTAAATGTAATATTGTTTATGTCATATTTGTGGGCATAACCAACAGAACTTTAGCTGTCACTGATTTTAAAAAATAGTGATATAAATCACAATGTGTGACCTACCCTTGTACAGTGGACCAAATCTGACATACAAACTTGAGAGAGCTGTTGTTGTATTTGTCACAAGATCTCTATACTAACTTTCATTTTCAGTGCTTAATTAAAACTGATGAAAGCACAACATAGTAATAATAACTACACTTATATACTGCCCCATAGTGCTTAGCGCACTCTCTGGGCAGTTCACAAGATAATTTGCATTTTTGTCCTCAACATGCTGGGTATTCATTTTACCAACCTCAGAAAGATGAAAAGCTGAGTTAACTCAGACTCAATGCAAGACTCTAAATGTTATTTATGGAGGTTTGTTTTTAAAACTATATCCAACATTTTCCCATGTAAGGATTAGCGAGAGAAGCCAAAATTGTTCAAGTTATTAGAATCTTTTACCTTTTATTTTCAAAGTTGTGTAGTTTCTGTGTTTGTATTCCTAGAACAGCATTTGCCAGAGAAACACATCTTGAGGAATTGGAAGGAAAATAATACAGGTCACTCTTCCAGTCATGTTGGTTCATTATCCACAGTTTCAGTTATATGTGGGTCTAAAAATATGCAATCAAAATCCTGAAATACTGTATATACCATATGTATTTCTATGGCACATTACCAGAGCTGGCCACTAGAGGCAACTGTCAGCAATGTCAAATATAGGGTTCCCTGTTATGTGCTTTTTTCAGGTATCTATGTTTGGTCTCAGAATGTGTCCACCACGGATCAGGGAGGAGACCTGTATACTATTTGGTGATCTTAATTGTCTTTAAGAATGTATAGCTGATTCTAGCTCATTAAAATATATTGCTTATACTGTAATTTCACAAAAGGATTTCAGTTTATTTCTCTTTCAGGCTATTGAATTTCAAATGTCATTGCTTGCTTCTCTCTCTTTGCAGGTTTGTTACTAAAAAGGTGTACTTTATTGCTGCCTACAAAGGAGAGACTGAAATACATACATAAAATACTTTCAGAAGTAAGCACAATTTTTTTTTAAAAAAAACTTTGAATATATTAACATGTAAATTTTCCAGTGCTATTTGAAATACATCAATTGACATATGTTTGTTTGGTTCTCTTTAATTTTCATAGATTTCTTGTTTTAAACTTAGTGGCTGCCAGGATCTTTTGCACTGTTCAGGACTACAATGTTATGGGGTTTTTTTACAGGTAAATAACAGAATAATCTTACAGAACCTTAAACATAACTCATGTATTATGCTGTCAACTCTTAGTAGATTGGAGTTCATTTCATAGAATGAAATACAGAAAATAAAAACATTAGTTACTGTATTATCTAATCAAGTATAAACATCCACAAAACAGTTTGGGGTACATGATAAATCCAGACAAATATTAATTAGTCAGTTAATTCACACATGTAGTGTAATTAAAATAAATAACAATGTTCCCATTCAAGCTACAAGAGGTAGAAATGTAGCTCCTGATGATTGGTAGTTCAGTAGGAAAGGAGGTCTGGCCAGGTTATCCTGCTATGATAATAGAATAGACCAGGGGTGCCCAAACTCCGGCCCACAAAGCCCTCATCGCTCCCGGAAGCAGAAGTAAAACATGCCCATAGAACCCAGCATCTAAACCTGAATCCTGTATGGGCGCATTTTACTTCCGCTTCACGGACCAGATTAATTGGCGTCAGAGGCCAGATCCAGCCTGTGGGCCAAAGTGACTAGCCCCCTGAACCATGTGACTGGCTCGTGACCCAAAAAGTTTGGGCATCCCTGGGATAGACCATACTGCCAGTGACTCAACATCAAGTGTCAGGTGGCGGTTAACTAACCTGACAACACTGAGACTAATGGCCCTGGATGCCAAAGTCCTCAGGGAAGGGTGATGGTCCCCAAATGGATTAAATCCCATTTGAATCCATCTTGATGGAGGGCAGCAGCTTCGTCAATATTTGCCTGGGGCTGATCAGGACTTTGTGTGCCAAAAGGGCTCAGGACTAGAAAGTGACTCGCAGGGCTGGCCCAGTGGTACAGGTGTCATGCTTCAATGTGGAAGGCAGATGAAAGGCCACTGCAATATATTCTCAGGACAGTCTTCATGGCTGATCGCCATGATAATCCCTATATTCGGATTCAGATACAGCAGAAGAAGGGGGGAAATGGCCTGGTTTATTGATTTTGCTATATATCAGGGGATGCATGAATTGAGGACAAACAGACAGAAAAAATATGGTAACAAACTACTGTGGTTTGCAAATTGAAGTTGATCACAATACGGCAGTTGCAAAGAGTAGCACTACTACATACCAGCTACATTCTCAGACAATACCTCACTGACTCTTAGGTCCAGGACTAGGACCCAAGCAGTGAGGTTCCAAAACTTTGGTCCAAACATCTGTTGGATCGTGTACAACTAGGGCTTCAACTGATTGGCATAGAAAACCCAAATGATCTGTGTGTGTGTGTGGGGGGGGGGGGGAGATCTGACACAGGAGGACACATGGCCCAAGTCAGTGCATTTTACCAAAGTATAGATACTGATGTTTTTGGGGAGGAGGTGGAGGTTTCTGGCCAAACTATTGTGTACTTACCTATGTGCTATGTAATCACCAATTATTTAAACTAAAGTGATATTTAAATCAATTTAGTGCAGTTGCAAAAGTATAATTTTTTTTGCAAGTGTAACTACTCTCTAACTTAGTCATTTGCTTTTATTTTTAGTCATTTACTTTATTACTTTATTTTTGTATATTTTTCAGATGTTAACAGCTGGCTGGGATGAACTAGAATGCCATCGAGTTTACAACTTTCTCTGTGACGTGACCAGTTTACCCCGGAAAGTCCAGACAGTTGTCAGCTGCAAACCAGGTAAAAATGCATGCATTAGAGCGGGTAAATGTAGGCTTTTGCATCCTGCAATGTTTTGTTCTAGGAGGACTCCCTTGCCCCTAAATTGCTAGAAATGCCACTAAAAAATATATTGTCCGCCATAGCAGGGGTGGCCAAACTATGGTCCAGGGGGCCGCCCCAGCCCACGGCATCATTTCTTGTGACCTGCTGCTGCCTCCACTTCTACCGGAAGCAGAAGCGGACATGTTTACGATAGCCATAAAATGCGCCCTCACATGCGTAAACATGCCCACCATAAACGCTGCCATAAATGCACCAATGGCTGTCGTAAACGCATTTATGACAGCCATGGATGCGTTTTACAGCAGCATTTTACAGTGGATGAAACCATGTGACCAGCCCACTCAGCTGTCAGGGGGCGTGGTCAGGCCCGTGATGCAAAAAGTTTGGCCACCCCTGCGCTATAGGTTGTAGCGCGATAAGAACAGACTACTTTGCAGCCCAATTTATTTCTATAAGTTTTTGTTTTTGTTTTTCTTAGGAAATGCTCAGAAACTGGAGTTGAGAATAAGAATATTTTGCCGCAGTGTCTTCCTAAACCACTGGATCCATCCAAGTGATTTTGCATTTTGGCTAACACGTATTTTAAAACCATGGCCAATGGTAAATCAAGCCCGGCTACTATATATATTATTTGGGCCTGCCTCTACTCTGGATGGTAAGCTGTTTTACTAATTAAAGCTTAGATAGAAGCTCATGATTAAGGAATCTATGGATTTTGTTTCTGAAATTCCAAGTATAGCAAGAAAACTTTGGTCCAAACATCTGTTGGATCGTGCCCCAAAGGGGAGAGGGTTTCAGTCAGCCCAGCTACGCCATCCTGGCCGGGGGGGGGGGGGAGGTGGCGGCAGTGGCGGCAGCAGCTCTTCCCCTTCTCTCCCATTCCACCCACCCACCCACACACTTGGATCCCCCCGTGCCCCGTTTCCTGCCCACCCCATGCAAGCGCACACACACACACCTCGCCCTCCTAATGCCAAAGGGGGGCTTGTTCTACGGTTTGCCGACAGGTGAATCATGAATGGAGGAGTGGGAGGGAAAGAGGGGAACTGTGTGTGTGTGTGGTGTGGGAGGGGAGGGAGTGCTGGGAGGGCAAGGTGTATGTGTGTGCATGCGTGCACGCGTGAGGTTGGCACAAGGGGGAACCATATGTGTGTGTGTTGGCAGGGTGGGAGAGAAGGAGAAGGGCCTTACTGGGGCCGAGGGGGGCGCACTTCTGTTCCCCCCCACCACCGGTCCTCTCTTGTTCGGCCCTCAGGTGCGGTGCCAGGGTTGGCCTGGCGGCCATGGTCATGATGTCCCCACTACCCCAGCCGCAGGAGTCCCGCCGCGGCAGCGGCAGCCTGCCTGCAGTGGCCCTGTGTTTACACTGGGCTTCTCCATGGCTGCGTTCTTTGCAGATGGCGGTCGTTGGTTTGTTGGCCGCGCAGCCGTTGCCCCGCCTATTCTGCATGCATGATGGCCTCTCTGATTGGCTGGGGCGTGCCGCAGTGGGCGCCAGACCTTGTAGTTGTCCCGTTCATTTCAGTTTGTGGGGCGCAGGGCCCTCTGTGGTGGTCCAGATCCCAACATTATGGATCCCACACGCCCATTGTACGTGTGTGCCAAATCTGATGGGTATCGGTGCACGGGTGTGGATTCCTATTCCGATTCCACAAACGTACACCTCTCTTATATATCTTAACCTATAAATCCAAGGGTTAACCGTTGGAACTGGCTATAGGTTGCTATGCCTCGCCTTACTTGCCTGCACTCACCCTTCGTGCACACGGCCGATCTGGGTACGCAGGTCAACGAAGGATTGAGAAAACCGGCAGTGGGGCAACAGCCCCACAAACGCGAAGAAAGGGAAACAACTTCACTTCCCAACATTCCTTGCGCCGCGCAGCGCCAGAGCCAATCAGGCTGAGAGGCTCTCACACGGCGCAGCGTTCGGAAACGCGCCGCAGCCAATCAAAAGAAAAGCATTTAAAAAAACGCAGCACAAACACAAAGCACCAACCCATAACTACAAGCCGCAGCATCCTGCATGCCATGAGCGCGCAGAACACTGAGGAAACCAGCGCCCGAAAAATTAAAAAGAAAAACAACTCACCACCTCACAGCCAAGCAAACACCAGCCGGCTTTCTTTCCCTCACCCACGGCGCCTGAAAGTCCCAACTGGAGTTTCCCCTTTAATATCAGTAGGTGGGGGGGGTTGCGATCCCCCTCTCCGCTGGCTACCCTAGGGTTGGGAGGTTTGTGGGAACAAAAGGGGTATGTTGCCCTAACCCTTCTGGACCCAGGAGACCAGGGAGAGGGGATCGATCCCCCCCTCCTTAAAACAACTCCGTCTTTTCTTCTCTTTAAAAACGGAGTTGTTTTAAGGAGGGGGGGGGGAATTGATCCACTCTCCCTGGTCTCCTGGGTCCAGAAGGGTTGGGGCAACATACCTCTTTTGTCCCCACAAACCTCCCAACCCCAGGGGAGCCAGCTTAGAGGGGGGTCGCAACCCCCCACCCACTGATATTAAAGGGGAAACCCCGATCTACTTTCACGACTCCACACAAACAAAGCACCATAACACAATAAAGGCCCCCTCCCTACCACCTAGCCCACCCTTCCTAACCCCCAATTACCATGCCCCCCTCCCCACCACCTAGCCCACCCTTCCTAACCCCCAACGACCATGCCCCCCTCCCCACCACCTAGCCCACCCTTCCTAACCCCCAATGACCATGCCCCCCTCCCCACCACCTAGCCCACCCTTCCTAACCCCCAATGACCATGCCCCCCTCCCCACCACCTAGCCCACCCTTCCTAACCCCCAATGACCATGCCCCCTCCCCACCACCTAGCCCACCCTTCCTAACCCCCAATGACCACGACCCCCTCCCCACCACCTAGCCCACCCTTCCTAACCCCCAATGACCACGACCCCCTCCCCACCACCTAGCCCACCCTTCCTAACCCCCAACGACCATGCCCCCTCCCCACCACCTAACCCACCCTTCCTAACCCCCAATGACCATGCCCCTCTCCCCACCACTTAGCCCACCCTTCCTAACCCCCAATGACCACGTCCCTTCCCCACCACCAAATAAATAATTTTTTTAAATTACTAAAAACAGTCAAACACATCCAAAAATACACAAAAACAAAAACACCAAAAACAATACGAAGTATACAAAGACACAATCAAAAACAAAACAAACAGACAACAAATACAAAATCCAAACCCCCCCCCTGCCCACACACACACACACAAAAGAAAGAAAACAAGCAAACTTACCAAAAGATGTCCTACCTCCACCAGGACTGGAAAATAAATGAATAAAGAAAGAGACTACTTACCAGAAGAAGCTCCACCCAGAGGCCAGGAGAGAAAAAACAGTCAAAATACAATAACCCCTACCAGCACCACCTACCCGCCACAATAGTAAAAACAATTCAAAAACACACAACAGCTCCAAATAAAAACAAACCAAAAACATAACACAAATTCACAATTTTACACAAAAGGTCACACCAATAAAAACAAGTCAAAAAATTACACTAAAACACACTTTAACACAAATCACAAACATATGTCAATAAAATACAATAGAAACTTTTAAAAATCCTGTGCTGAGTTTTAACTCAAATTTAAACTCAAAACATCTAAACACATTTTAAAAACATTGAATGTAAACACCCCTCCCCACAACCTAGCCCACCCTTCCTAACCCCCAACAAAAAACAACTCACTGCCTCACAGCCAAGCAAACACCAGCTGGCTTTCTTTCCCTCACCAACAGCGCCTGAAGGTCCCGACTGGAGTTTCCCCTTTAACATCAGTGGGTGGGGGTTGCGATCCCCCTCTCCGCTGGCTACCCTAGGGTTGGGAGGTTTGTGGGGACAAAAGGGGTATCCCCCCCAACCCTTCTGGACCCACAGGAACAGGCACAGTGGATCGATCCCCCACCCCCCTCCTTAAAACAACCCCATCTTTTCTTCTCTTTAAAAACGGAGTTGTTTTAAGGAGGGGGGGTGGGGATTCGATCCAGTCTGCCTGATCTTTTGGTTCCAGAAGTGTTGGGGCAATATACCCCTTTTCTCCCCACAAACCTCCCAACCCTAGGGTAGCCAGCGGAGAGGGGGGTCACAACCCACACCCACTGATATTAAAGGGGAAACCCGATCTACTTTCATGAATTCACACAATCAAAGCACCATAACACACTAAAGCCCCCTCCCCACCACCGAGCCCACCCTTCCTAACCCCAACGACCACGCCCCCCCTAGACCACCCTTCCTAACCCCCAACGACCATGCCCCCCTCCCCACTACCTAACCCACCCTTCCTAACCCCCAACGACCATGCCCCTCTCCCCACCACCTAGCCCACCCTTCCTAACCCCCAATGACCACGTCCCTTCCCCACCACCAAATAAATAAATAATTTTTTTAAAAATTACTAAAAACAGTCAAACACATCCAAAAATACACAAAAACACCAAAAACAATACGAAGTAAACAAAGACACAATCAAAAACAAAACAAACAGACAAAAAATACAAATTCCAACCCCCCCCCGCCCACACACACACGCACAAACACACAAAACAAAGAAAACAAGCAAACTTACCAAAAGATGTCCTACCTCCACCAGGACTGGAAAATAAATGAATAAAGAAAGAGACTACTTACCAGAAGAAGCTCCACCCAGAGGCCAGGAGACAAAAAAAAGTCAAAATACAATAACCCCTACCAGCACCACCTGCTGGCCACAATAGTAAAAACAATTCAAAAACACACAACAGCATAACACAAATTCACAATTTTACACAAAAGGTCACACCAATAAAACCAAGTTAAAAAAATTACACTAAAACATATGTCAATAAAATACAATAGAAACTTTTAAAAATCCTGTGCTGAGTTATAACTCAAATTTAAACTCAAAACATCTAAACACATTTTAAAAACATTGAATGTAAAAAACATTTACTTTTACATTATTAAAATTATGACCTACAGTACAACTAATTAAAAAAATTCAAAAAACTAAAACATTATTCACTTACATAAAACAATTTGAAAAAATTATATCATACTTTCTTCTTTTATTAATCCTAAAAAAAACCAAAAAAGCAGATCCCAGTTAATAACAGCCAAGCCAAATTTTTTTTACATAAATAAACATTTAAAAATTTAAAATTACAGACTAGGCAATTTTTAAAAAACATTAACACAATTTAACCTTCCAACACAATTTAAAACTATTGCAAAAATAAAATTGGTTCATTTTTTATTAAAACACATGGGGGAAAAAGCCCGGCAACGCCGGGCAACCCTTGCTAGTAACCTATAAAACCAAGCATTAACCGTTGGTACTTCGCATAGGTTCCTAAGCCTGGCCCTACTAGCCCGCACCCACCCTTCGTGCGCACGGCCGAACTGGGTCTGCAGGTCAACGAAGGATTGAGAAATGTGCCAGTGGGGCAACAGCCCCACAAACGCGAAAAAAGGGAAACAACTTCATTTCCCAACTTTCTTTGCGCCGCGCCGTGCCACAGCCAATCAGGCTGAGAGGCGCAACCACAAAGAACATTGAGAAACGCGCCACGGCCAATCAAAACCAAGGCACAGGAAAAAAAAGCACAACCACAAATCACAAACCCATAACTACAAGCCCCAGAATCCTGCGCGACATAAGTGCGCAGAACGCTGAGGAAGCTGGCACCAGAAATTTTTTAAAAAAACTCACCGCCTCACAGCCACGCAAACACCAACCGCCATTCTTTCCCTCACCAATGGCGCCTGAAGGTCCCGATTGTAGTTTCCCCTTTAATATCAGTAGGTGGGGGGTTGCGATCCCCCTCTCTGCTGACTCCCCTAGGGTTGGGAAGTTTGTGGGGACAAAAGGGGTATGTCCCCCCAATACTTCTGGACCCAGGAGACCAGGAAGAGGGGATCGAATCCACCACCACCCCAAAAAAACTCTGTCTTTAAAGAGAAGAAACCAAGCGGTTTCTTCTCTTTAAAAATGGAGGGTTTTTTAGGAGGGAGAGGAATCGATCCCCTCTCCCTGGTCTCCTGGGTCCAGAAGGGTTGGGGGGACAGATCCCTTTTGTCCCTACAAACCTCCTAACCCCAGGTGAGCCAGCGGAGAGGGGGATCGCAAACCCCCACCCACTGATATTAAAGGGGAAACCCCAATCTACTTTCATAACTCCACACAATCAAAGTACCATAAGACAATAAAGCCCCCCTCCCCAATGCCCGGGGTCTGGCCAGCAAAGCCGGCCCACGGAAATAAACCCCCCAACGACGCATAAAGTGGCGTTGGAATTCCCGCGGTCTGGCCAGCCAGGCCGGCCCGCAGAAATAAACCAACCCCCCCAAAGCCACAACAATTTTTTTTATAAAAATAAATAAATAATATTCAAAAAATACCTTAAAACACAATCAAAAACATCCAAAATACACAAAAACAACACCAAAAACAATACAAAGTAAACAAAAACACAATCAAAAACAAAACAGTCAAAAATACAAAACCCAACACCCCCCCACATACACACACACAAAATAAAGAAAACAAGCCAACTCACCAGCACGTGCCCTACCTGCATGATGACCGGAAACGAAATGAATAAAGAAAGAGACTATTTACTGGAAGAAGCTCCACCCAGAGGCCAGGAGAGAAAAAACAGTCAAAATACAAGAAAACCCCTACCAGCACCACCTGCTGGCCACAATAGTAAAAACAATTCAAACACATACAACAGCCCCAAACAAAAGGGCACAACAGTAAAAACAAATCAAAACAATAACACAAAATCACAATTTTACACAAAAGGTCACAATAATAACAAGTCAAAAAATTACACAAAAACACAATTTAACACAAATCACAAACATATGTCAATAAAATAAAATAAAAAAATTATTAAAATCCTGTGCTGAGTTCTAACTCAAATAAAAACCCAAAACAACTAAACACATTTTAAAAACATTGAATGTAAAAAACATTTACTTTCACATTATTAAAATTATTACCTACGGTACAACTATTTTGTTTTAAAAAAACAAAAACTAAAACATTATTCAGTTACATAAAACAGCCAGCCAAGCCAAAAAAAAATTTGTATAAATAAACAGTTTAAAAATTACAGACTAAGCAATTTTTAACAAACATTAACACAATTTAACCTTCCAACACAATTTAAAACAGCCTGGCAACGCTGGGCAACCTCAGCTAGTACTGTATATAGATTTGCTATAACTTCTATACACCATACCTGTCAACCCGCGGCTCCGGGGAAAAACGAGACCTGCGCAGATCGCTTATGCGCAGGTCGCTTTCCACGCATGCTTGTGCAGCCCCTACGCAAGCAGCGTAGCGCTTCCACGCATGCGTGGAAGGGTTTTACACTTGTTTAAAACCCTTCCATGCATGCGTGGAAGCGCTCCACCGCTTGCGTAGGGGCTGCGCAAGTGGCAGAGCGCTTCCACGCATGCATGGAAAGCGTTTTCCCCCGCTGCCAAATTATGGGGTTTTGGCAGCGCAGGGCGGTTATGACATCAATCGGTGTCAAATTCCGTGGTAATCCCGGCCAAATCGGGATGGTTGACAGGTATGCTATACACCCAAAAGTGTTTAGAAGTGTTACTTGATTGAACTACTGCTTCTAGAATTTCTCAGACAGCATGACTATCAGGGCTGGAGAATTTTGAGAACTGTAGTCCCCAAAGTGTGAAGAATCAATTGCAATTATATTTATATCTTACAGCAGGAGAACAATGATTTGCCAATGCTAGGAGTCACTCATGTGAAAATAGTGTAACAAATTATTCTCTTGTGAGTTCAAGGAGTAATGCTCATTTTTTCTGAAAGTTAATCACTTCCATAGTGACCCTTGTGAATGTCACGCAGGACATGTAATTTGGCAGAAAATGACTGACAGTCCCACAGACGAAACCAGTTTGAAAGGATTGGCAGATGCTATTAAGCTGCTTTACGACACAGAAGCAAAGGAGTGGACAGCAGATGATGTCATCAGTCTGATGGATGAACTTCTAGGTACAGTTCTGGCTTTAGTCTGCATATTAACAATATTCTTGCTTTCCTAAAAAGGCCAAGAAGCGTACCCATCAAGTGCCACTCCAGAAAATACGGGGACTGCTCTGGCCCGGGTGCACATGCACAGGAAAAACTCCTTTGTGCATGCACAGAACATGTTTGCGCTTGCGCAGAACATGTTTGCGCATGTGCAAATGGGTTCTATGCACCCGTGCATGTGCAGTAACCTCTTTCCCTGCTGTTCTAAATATGGGACAGCACTGGGAAAGGGGAGGAACGCGCGCCAAAATACGGGATTTCCCAGCCAATCCGGGATACTTGACAGGTATGCCAAGATGTCATTAGATAGTCATTAAATTGAGAATAAATTCACATGACCTGAGGCTCAGTGGAATACTGAATGAATGACTGTATCCTTCCTGAGGGCCTCCCTCCCCCCCCCCCTTTTCCTTTTCTTTTCAGCTCAGGAGTGGTTTGCTAAACCTTATATTTCAGCGTATGAAGGGGGTACGCAGAAAGAGCCTCCTGAAAGACTGTAGTATTTTTCAACAGCAATCAGGTGTACTCTGGGTAACAGCAATCTTGTGTTGCCAGCTAACCTTTCTCTCACTAGGTCAAACGAAAGAAACTACAGAATGAACTCACCAAAAGATGCCTTCATTTTGGCAGTTTCACATCTAGCCTACACATGGAAGAAGACGTGTATGACGAGGTTAACTACCTCATTTTACTACCCACCCAGATAGCTGACATCTGTGAAACATAAATTTGAAACTATATTCCAAGTAGTCATGCTAGTTTTATCACGGTAGAAACACAGAGTCTTTTGGCAACATTATAAACAATACATTTATTGTGGCACAAGCTTTCATGGCTTGCAGTCACAAAGGTCTATGCCAGTAGTGCCCAAACTACAGCCCGGAGACCGGATCCGGCCTGATGCCAATTCATCCAGCCCGCAAAGCCTTTGTCGCTCCTCGAAGCAGAAGTAAAACGCGCCCGTATAGGTGCGTTTTAATTCTGTTTCCAGGAGCGACAAGGGCTTTGCGGGCCGGATGAATTGTTGTCGGGGGCTGGGCCGGCCCCGGGCCATAGTGACCAGCCCCCTGAACCATGTGACCGGCCCATGGCCCAAAATGTTTGGACACCCCTGGTCTATGCCAAAATGAATGCATCTTTCAGGTGCTACAAGATTTTGCATTGTTTTAGGAAAGCTTATGATAAAATCATCAGGCAGAACAATTGCATAGCTTTCCTTGCCCTCTGCTGCAAAAAATCAGCGAAAATATACATGGATACATATTGTTCACAATTCCGAAAGAATGCCGAATGTACATACTAGTTTTGAGTTGCCATCAAATCTTTCTGAAAGAGTAAAAAACAAAAATCTTTAACACCTTTTTTGCAGTTTTGAAGGTAAACAAGATTCAGAATGTAGCAAATAGATAATTAATAATAAAAGTAATTATGTGTACATAAATATGCAAGCTTTCATATTTTTATAGCAGTTCCCCAGGAATGGTTACTGGAAAACAGTGCTCGTCTTCTTGTCTTGTGTGGAAACAATATCTGCTTCACATTTATGGCTAGTAAAGCAGTGAATGGCCGAGCTGTTGAACTGGCAAGACTAGTAGTTTTTGTGGCACTGGTAAGTGTATATGAACCAGATAAGATGTCTTTTCATTTAATTTCTTCTTCTTCTCAATATTAAGGTCTATCAATATTAAGACTAAATGTGAGATTAGATATATGGTTGAACTGCATGTGTATGGTTTTAAATAAAAATTGTGCGGGAACAATCAGGATGATAGTAGTATGTAGAGAAAAGGTATGAACTTTCCTTCTCCATTATGATTTCATCTATACACAAAGAAAAGTCCACCACCACCCTCAGAGCTAATAGGGGTTTTGTAGAGGCAGGAGATCTCTACCAGAACAGTGTTGGGGACAAATAACCCTCCCTCTATTACAATCCATGCTTATGTAGTGAGGGGAGGGAAGTAAACATGTTAATTATAAGCACATCTTTATTCTCATATCAAATTTGTTTTCAGCTGAGTTGCCAAAATTACTTTTTAAAAAATTAAAGGAGGGGGTTTTATATAATGTCTAAGACTTTGGTAGGTTAATTATCCTGTCTTAAAGTATTTCTGTGGCAGCATTTCAGGATGCAGTTTCCTGCATTGCTGGCAGCTTGCTTTTCCTTTAAATATGAAGAGTTATTTAAAGTGTTCTACAAAATCTTAAAGGGACTGTGGTGGCTTAGTGGTTAAGATGTTGAACTTGACGACTGGAAGATCAGCAGGTCAGTAGTTCAAGACCCGAGTGCTGCACTACGGAGTGAGCTCCTGTCATCTGTCCCAGCTCCTGCCAACCTAGCAGTTCATTGCAAGAAATTTCATTTCTTTTCATTTCACTTTATTTTTGTATACCACTTAACTCAACCAGAGGTGACTCTAAGTGGTTTACATGAAGGAAAGTGCAAGAAACAGTAATAATAATATGCAAAATCAAGAACATCAAAAATCATACAATAAACAAAATACAAAAAACAAAATAAATACATAATAATGTACACAAGGGCAGAAGTACAGCAAATACAATAATACAGTTCCAATAAAAATACAGTAGCATATCAGGGAACAACAATCAACCTGTCAGTGGCAAAAAACAACAAATCAATTCACCCCAGCCCCCCAAAAAGTCCTAGAGTCAAAAGTCAAGGAAACCTGCTGCCGCTATAAGCCTAAAGTCCTGGCCAGTGGCGTGGTGGTGGATACCAAGAGCCGACAAAAAAGTTCACGGTGGCTCCCACCTGCGCAAGTAGATAAATTGCAAGTAGATAAATAGGTACCGCGTCAGTGGGAAGGTAACAGCGTTCCATGTGCTCCGGTGTCTAGTCATGCCTGTCACATAACCACGGAAATGGTTTACCTTTAACTTTACAAAAGCTTATCCTTGCTGAAAGTTATTTTTTCCTAACTAGGAGCCTCCAGATGTGTTAAATTACAAATCCCAATCATTATTGGCAGTGGCTGATGGCGATGGGAATTTCAGTCACAGTGTCTCTGGATGGTAGCAGCTAAAGGAAAGCTGTTCTAAATCTATCAATTCAGGAAGGCTGTTCTAAACCCCAATTACATTTATAAACTTATGGGGTCTGAACTCTGCGACAAACCAGGAAAGGGACCTTGGTGTCCTGGTGGACAACTCAATGAAGGTGTCAACCCAGTGTGCCTCAGCAGTGAAAAAAGCAAACTCAATGCTAGGGATCATTAGGAAGGGTATAGAAAATAAGTCAGCATAAGGAAGGGTATAGATAATAAGTGAGGCCCCATCTGGAATACTGTGTACAGTTCTGGTCGCCATACCTGCAGAAGGATATTATGGAGCTGGAAAAAGTGCAGAGGAGGGCAACCAGAATGATTAGGGGATTGGATAACCTACCTTACCATCTGAGGCTGCAACGGTTGGGCCTCTTCACTCTTGAACGATGGCGTCTAAGAGGTGACCTGATTGAAGCTTATAAAAATCATGCACAGTGTGGACAAAGTAGATAAGGAAAAACTGTTTTCCCTATCACACAACACTAGAACTAGGGGGCACTCCATGAAACTTTTGGGTGCTAGTTCTCAAACAAATAAGAGAAAGTACTTTTTCACCCAGAGGATCACTGGTCTATGGAACTCCCTGCCAGAAGAAGTGGTGACAGCTGTCAGTCTTGACAGCTTTCAGAAAGGATTAGACAAGTTCATGGAGGACAAGGGCATCAGTGGCTATAATTATGGATACCTAAGGACAACCTCAGAGTTGGAGAGATAGGCAGGATCTCTCTCAATGTCATTTCCAGGGAATCCTAAGCAGGTGAAGGCATCTCCTTGGGAATACCCTGAAGGAAATGGTGAGCCACTGTGTGAGACAGAATGCTGGACTGGATGGGCTGTGGCCTGTTCCAGCAAGGCTGTTCTTATGTAAATCTATCAATTCAGAAGCCTTGTTTTAGGAATATTTTCTACTTTTCTTGCACTAGGTCTGTGAGAAGGACATGTATTGCATGGACTGGGCTGTCAAAATGATGCAAAAAGTCTGCAAGGTTTTTAGTACACTGGAGGAAAGAAACAACTTCTTGCAAAGCATAGAGAATGCCTTTGTGCATATTAGCATGGAGGCACTGCAGTCAGTTATATCTGGTAAGTGAACTACAGTATTCCCTCCTGCTCACTGTCTTAGCCATGATTGTCTTGATTCTTGTAGTTTGAATGGATTCTCTTTCTCCATAGAAAATAAAATAAAATGTTCTAATGGATGCAGGATATGGTTTTGTTGGATGCCTCAAGTTCCAAACGCTTCCAAAATCATAAAAGTGTCACCTTTTTGCATGTTCCAAAAGAAGTTACTAAGGCTTTCCATTGCTTAGCTTTAGCCCTATGCCATACTCAATTAAAATATTTCCTGCATTTATTGGAATTTATTTATTTATTTATTTTATTCTATTTATATCGCCACCCCCTCACCGAAGCGACTCTGGGCAGCTTACAATCAACCAAAAAAAAAAAACACTCAAGTATAAAAACATCCCTATAGCAGTTAAAATCATATAAACAAAATGCTACCAGAGAGTGCTTTAAGTACTATAGGGAGGTGTATACGCAGTGTTGAGCTGCTCCAGGTGCCCAGGCACCGGTAGCAGAAATTCCCCAGGCCACACCCACTTGGCCGGCCACGCCCACCTCCATACCCCAGGCCATGGCATAGGGAGAGCCAAGTGGGCATGGGCCAGAGTTAGCCATGCCCACAGCGTTAGCCACACCCATAGTGGGGGGTAGTAAAAAATTTTGTAGTGCATCACTGTGTGTAATTGCTATTGCTACAATATTTTCTATACCGAGAATTCCTGGGAAATGCAGATTTAAAAAATAAATTCAACCCTAGATCAAATGGAGCCCAGTAAAAAACCAGTGTGTTGTATATTCCATTTCCTATTGGATGTTTTATGTAAATATAACCAGTATACTGTAATCAAAATGTAGCAAATGTTAAAATACAAATAAAGGTTGGGGCGGGGGACTCTCCTTCCAAGAAAACGAAGTAGGATTCATGATACTAAAATGACCGTGTAAATGGGAGGACTAATTTACACTTGTTACATGGAGTAATTCTGAGCATAATCGTCTTTCTTTTATATTTTTATATGGCTATGGGTCGGGCCCCCCGCAATATCTCGGGAGCTACCATCTTTGGTTCTGGATGGGGCTATTTTACCCCAAACAGACCCGGTGCATAATCTGGGGGTCCTCCTGGACTCACGACTCCTGCTCGATGAGCAGGTGGTAGTCATGGCCAGGAGGGCTTTTGCACAACTTCGTGTTATACGCCAGTTACGCCCACTCCTAGATTGGGACTCCTTGCTCATGGTCACGCACGCTCTGGTCACCTCCTCCAGACTTGACTATTGCAATGCACTCTACATGGGGCTGCCATTGATGACCATTCGGAGGCTGCAACTGGTCCAGAATGCAACTGCCCAGGTGGTGATGGGGCGTGGGTGGTATGCCCGTGCCTCGCCACTGCTTCGGGAGCTGCACTGGTTACTGGTATGCCTCCGGGTGCAATTCAAGGTGCTGGTAATGACCTTTAAAGCCCTACATGGTAGTGAGCCAGGATACTTAAGAGACCGTGTCACACTGAGAACATCTGTCAGACCCACCAGAGCAGACCGGAGAGGCTCTCTCATTGTGCCATCTGCTAGGGAGGCTTGTCTCTCTAGCACCAGAAAGGAGGCCTTCTCAGTGTCTGCTCCGGCCCTATGGAACCTCCTGCCAATTGAGCTGGGTCTCCAGATGGAGTTGCTGTCCTTTAGGAAAGAGCTAAAAACCTGGCTGGCAAAGCAGGTGTGGGGCACCAGCGATGTGGTGACCCCTGCCTGCTCCCTGATTTAGTAAGAACACTATCTCCCTCTTTTAATCTCTTTTAATCTGTAGGGAGTAATTTTTGGTGGCAGTTTTAATGGGTTTTTTATTGGGTTTTAAAATGTGTTTGGTTTTATTTTCTGTGAGCCGCCCAGTGTGTTCGGAGTTGGGCGGCAATATAAATCAGAGAAATAAATATATAAATAAATAAATATAAATATTTCAAACAGATACAGTAAAACCCCGACTTACATATACCTTGAGTTACATAAAATTCAACTTACATAATGATTTTTGCACTAAAACCATGTGCAGATTAAGATAAATGTCCCAATGTACATAACACAATTTCCTATGGGTTTGTTTCAAGTAATGTAAAAAAATTGTTTTTCCTATGGGGTTGCTTTGATTTACATAAATATCATTTTCCTATGGGTTTGCTTCAAGTTAAGTAAAAAACCAAATTACATAAAAGCCTATGGAACAGACTTTTTACTTAAGTAGGGGTTTTACTGTACTGCAATATCAGTTTCACACCAAAATGTGTCTGTTTAATCACTTATTTGTTTTGCTTAGGGGAGCACGATGAGGAAGAGAACAGATTTCTAAACCTGTTTCATCTGGTGAATGCACAAGCAAATTTTCATAAGGAAATCCTTTATTTGACCATGAGTAAGAGAATGTAAAATTCCCTGAATCTTGATGTTTTGGAGAGGACCCTGACATAAGCAGTAAAGCAAATTTTCTTTTCTCATTAAAAAAGTGATATTTGCATTGTGGCTGTCCATATTCTTATCTGCAGTTGAAATGCACATCTCAGTGGGCACGACTAACCACATTTTAAGTGCTCTTTTTTTTTTGCTTCCTACTAAAGCACATTATACATGAGTGCATACATGTATGTTCTTTAGATCCATAAATACAGTATGTACATTAGTAATAGAATAGAACCAGCTGGCTAAAGCTGCAGTTAGAGAAGTAAAAAAACTAGTTTCAAAACCTACATTTTTCCCAAACCAATTTAGTCATGTAGAACATGAATTGATGTTTGCATCCATTACTAATTACTAATGTTTTATAAAACTCCCTCCTTCCCACCTGCCCCCTCCCCTCCCCTACTCCTGCCAACAAGTGTGCTTCCCTTCATCATCATCACCATCACTATCACTATTATTAATTCCATTTATACCCCAGGACCGCTCTGCACTAGCTACAGACTGGACCACAAAAACCCATCCCATGCTGAAAGACAATATACCAACCTCTTCTTTCCCACCCCACAACAACCCTGCTGCAGCTTCTTTGATTGTACCTGAAGTTCTCCACTCTGTTTTTCTGCCTGGGAAGAGCTTGCTTGCCCTGCAGCAACACGATGCACACTGGGGTCCACCTGGGTAGCCATTCCCACCAGACCCAGGTGGACATCGAGCAACAGCAGCTGTCCCTGAGTACAGGAGTTCAGTAAGATTGTGAAGCAAAGATTCTATCCTTGCAACCTATCTACCTACTTGTCTTTCATGGAGGTTGCTTCCCTGCTTTATCAGCAGCATAGACAGACCATTCTGGGTCATCCATGGATGAGGAAGGTGGGGTAGAAACTTTGTAAATAAATAAATAAAAAGCACTTCCATTTGTTATCTCTCTCCCTGCTCTGCTGCCACTATCACCACCACCCCAAATCCCCAATACACAAATTAACCTGGGCATATAAGCAAAATTGGCAGAATTTAACACAACACAAATATTGGTTTAAAATAGCAATCCCGCTCAAGAGTGTTTCAGATAACCTGCAAGATTCAGCGTTTCCCAAACGATGTTCGGCAGAACACTGGTGGACTTCAATTTCCAGAAGCCTAAGTCAGTACATTGGCTGATCAGTGCTTTGGGGAATTGACTTCTGAATTTTTGGACCTCTAAAATGTTCTAAGTACAGTGGAACCTCGTACAACAATCGCCCCGTATAGCAACGAGATCGCATAACAGTAAGGTTTTTTGGGGGAGTGGTGTCCCACATAATGATTTTTCCTATGGAAAAAATCATACAGCAATTTTTCAGTGGGAAAAACACTTAGTGAAAAAAATCATTGTATGATGCATCCCATAGGGGAAATTGCTATACGATGCATAGCAATTTTTTCATACAACAACGAGCTCCATGGAATGGATTAAAATCTTTGTATGAGGCACCACTGTATTCTAGTACTGTACTGATATAACCATAATACATCTGCCTGCAATATTCAGCACTAAAATATCATAGTGCTATAATTGTAACATATCGGAAAAATAAAAACAGGTACTGTATTTGGTTTTTTTTAATACAAAATACAGGTTATTTTAAATGGTTTTAATAGTTTTTAAAGTTTTAAGTGTTCTTTTAACTTTTTGTATGATGTAAAGGTTTCCCTTGCTTGAAAGCCAGTCGTATCCAACTCTAGGGTGCAGTGCTCATCTCTGTTTCTAAGCCAAAGAGCCAGCGCTGTCTGCTTCTGCAGATGTTTCTGTGGTCATGTGGCAGGCATGTATGATGGGGATGTTTTATATTTTGAATTCTTGATGTCAACTGTGAGCCGCCTTGAGTCACTTCGGCGAGGGAGGTGGCAATATAAATACAGAAATTAAATAAAATTAATGAACAACATAGACAGGTCATCATGTAAAAAGCACTTTTTGTTTGTCATCTCTCTTCTTGCTTCTGTTGGTAATCTATTCCTGGTCCTTTGTGTTTAGGTGATTGTTTAATTACTCTTGCTACTTCAATTAATATTTCCTTATTGTTTTGTAATCCTGCATTGTTTCACTGTAATACTTTCCTAGGGAGTTGAGGAATTCTTTAAAGTGTTCTCTGTGTACAGTAAACCCATTTGTGTGGATTCTCAGAGTCTTGGGCTTTTGGGAATTGAAGTCCAAGAACAGCTGGAGTGCCAAGGTTCGCCATCATGCTCCTAGGAGGTCAATGTCTCCAGCATTAGTAGCTGCCAAAATGATGAGTATGGCATACCATGCAAGAACTTATTAGCTCTTCTACTCTCTAACTTATTGAGCAAGGGAGGATGGCATTTTCCCATCTACTTTGGCTTAGTTGGCATACAACATTTTACATCAGGGGTTCTCAACCTTACCGTGCCATGGGCCAGACTACTCCCCCTCAGACCGTGTTGCGGGTTAAACAAAATGGTGGCAGGCACATTTGCGCATGTGTGGGTGCATCCGCTTTTGGGGTTGTTGCTGTGGGCCAGATGGAAGGGTGTTGGGCCCTGGGCCAGCCCACGGGCCATAGGTTGCAAAGCCGTTTTACACGACTTGTTGTATGTAGCTCAGTCTAATACCTCTGATGTCTGCCTCTTGTGTGAGGTTGCACTGCCTGAGTCTGCTGTATGAAGAGACTTGTTTTTGATGAGAGATGTTGTGCTGATAGCTTTTTGAACACCTTGTACCATGCAGTTCCATTACTGTAATGCAGACAGCAATTATCAGTGTAGTACAAGACAATTCAGAAGAGCAGTGCTTGTTCAGGTACGGTTTCCTTCAGAAGGTGTTCCCTAGAGACTAATTTATGCTCTGTAATATATGAATGTGTTCTTCTTCTTTCGTGTCCTGATCAAACCCTGGACTGCCAAAATGAAGCCACTTTCTTCGCTTTGTCATTGCCTCAAACACAAGTCCTCAGCGGTGCATGTCTCTGGCAGCAATTGGCAAACCAGCAAATGGGCCGGACTCTGTGACTCTCCACATTCACACCATGTGTTGTCGCCTGCCAGCAGCCCCACTTGAGCATGTTGGTCCTGCATTTAGGGACTCCAGCCCTCAGCCTATTCATCAAACAGCCAAGACCTACTGCTCCCACATCAGATCTCCAGGGAAACAGTGAGCAACCCTGTTAGCTTTTACAGCTTACAAAGTTTAAAAATTCAGCCCTGTCTTTTACTTTCCCTATGTTTCGGTAGTAATGTATGGTTGTGAGAACTGGATCGTAAGGAAAGCTGAGCGCAGAAGAATAGGCAGCTTTGAAACGTGGTGTTGGAGGAGAATGTTGAGAGTACCCCGGACTATGGAGCTGAACAACAACAACAAATATTCCTACCCCGGCTGGGAGATGTGAGGTTTTTCCCCTGAAGTTTCTGGACTGTGCACTTGTATATGTCTCCAATCTGACACAACTCTCCCATGGATTAAAAAAAACACTACTGAAGTGTCTAGGACAGTGAACAGTGAACCTCGGCACTCCAAGTATTCTTGGATTTCAACTACAGTACCAGAAGCCCAAGTCAGCAATCCTGCTGGAGTGGCCAAAGAGATTCCTGTGGATAGTTCATACAAATGCCACTAACCAGTTTGTATGTTTGATATTAAGTGCAGAGGCAAGCTGTTTGATTTTTTACTCATCGCCATCATGACTAATATCTATTGATATTCTTATCCTCTAGGAATTTGTTTAATCCTTTTGACAACTATGTTGGTGACCAGTCTTCACATCCTTTCTAAACAAATTCCAGAGTTTAACTCTATGCTGTGTGGGGAAAAGTTCTTCCCTTTGTTTATTCTGAATCTCCCACTATTTAGCTTTACCAGCTAAATTGGTGATGAGATGATGCCATTCTATTTACTAAAATCCAACAAATGGCTAGGCAAATTAGGATATGTTGAAGCCAAGGTTTATATCACAGAACCATTTCCAACAAAGAACTGGGTAACAACTCCTATCATCCATAGTAACCATGCTGGCTGTGGGTGACAGAAGCTGCAGTCTAGCACATCTAGATGTCATGTGCAAAGAGAAGTTGCTGATGTTTTTTTAAATAACAACACAAGAAAGCAAGGTGCTTTGAAGTTTACTGATATTAAATAAGTAATTCCAGAACATTTCAAATTCTCCAGCACTTTAATACATTGACATGTGTGTATGAGAGAGAATTGGATCCCCACCCACCCCAATCTCTTTCTACTTCCTCCATTTCAGGAAAACCTAGCTTTAGAGCCTTGTACATTTAAGATAGAGGCAATATGTAAGGATTGGATGAAAGCGCTGTCTAGGTCTTCCAGTCTTGTGCTAGCAGGGGCAAAAATGATGGATGGCACATTCCTTTTCTTCTTCTGTTTTATTAATGAATTAATAGCCTTTTTTCCTTTCTGTTCTGCTAAGGAGGTCCTATCTTCTGGCCCATGGAAATAATTTGCTTTCTAATGCAGAAACAGACATTACAAACTGCAATACTCCTCTTTAAGGTCAGATTCTTCTCTGTGTTAGTAGTTGCTTTAAACATCTTTTATCTGGAAGTTCTTAAGTCATCCTACAAAATATTTCCATTTGAAGAAAGCACTCCTCCCACGACAAGCAAACCACATTTGCTTTTGATATTTCTCCCATTTCCTCTTCCCCAATTTCTTTTGTAGAAAAAGTAGCATTTACCTTTTGTGTAAGACAAAAATAATCTCCCCTTTACATTTTGCAGAAGCTTTATGGTGTCTCTGCAATAATTTACTCCACTTGGAAATACTGAAAGACCTATATATAAAAATATTTTCTGAAAAGGTTTCTTTTTAAAAACAAGGAAAAATAAACATCCAGCAGTAGCTGCATGAAGCTGAAACCTCAGTTTATATAATGTTAGCATGCATGCCTTCATTAGAATTAGGTATGGTGTTTTGAATAATCTACTAAGCTTGGGGAATGTCTACTTTCTTGCAGGCTTTTGATGCCTGCTGCAGTAAATACATAGAGACCCAGTTTCCTGCACATAGATGTTTTTTGCTGGGATTTCAATGTGGCAACTAGATAAAATACATTTAACTTAAGAGTTTGGTTTCTTCCCTTTCCATGGGGCATTTACTAATCTATATTCTAGAATTTAAAATAACAGAAAATATTGGTGTTTCCCCCCGATCGGTAGTTGCATATCTAAGATACAGAAAATCAACTTTTCCTCCCCCAACTCCCCACGGCTGGATAACATAAGCAATAGCTCCCCTTCCCCCCACCTCAACTTAGAATCACCCTATTCTGTACTCTCGCTGTCTGCTTCTGTGGCTGGCTCTTCGAGTGGCATTTCCAACATGTCTTTCAAACGCTCGAGAGACATCTTTCTTCACGGTTCTGCTGAATCATTCTTCTCTTTGCCAGTTTGTTCTGCAAAGGGTTAAACCTGCTTTCTCCAGAAAGCCCTGGAACGGCTCCGCCATACCAAGCTGTTCGGATGTAAACATGGCTCTGAGCCAGAGCGTTGTCTGCAGAAAAATCTAAATTTTCAGGCAAAAGAAAAAGGAGTGAGATGTGATATGAATACATATGAAGCAAAGAGGGCAATCTCTAATAAACCAAAGAAAGCTCTCCCAGTACTTAAAAACAGAATAAATGCTACTAGACACATTAACTGTAATATCATTCCCCCCCCTTTCCTTTGGTCACAATCATCAGCTAACATAATTCTTTCTAGGTAGTGTATATATAGGGTACCAAAAACAATTTAAGAGTATGATTCCAAAACAGAAAGGAAGATAATATTAGCATTGCCATTTGAAAAAAAAATGCACTTTGCTCACAAACAGCTATTTCCGAAAGCTTAGAAGCTACTAACGACAACAGGAGAAAGCTTGACATAGAGTCACCACATCTGTCTCTCTATAAGCTACCTCCCCCCCACCCTGTAAAAGGTCAGGCGAACGTGGATACTAAGCATCTCACCTGAGCCACTGCCACGTTAAATGGGGAGAAGCTTAGCTGTCCTCCATCAGCTGCTGGCTAGTAGAGGCACCGCTGGGAGAATCTTATAGCATGTAGATGATGTAGGATAAGACGACCAGGCCTATAATGGTAAAAAACATGAGGATGAATATGTCCAACATAATGATGATGGAAAGAGAACAGTGACAGCAGCCGCGCCTGGAATCAGAGGAAAGATGAGCGGAAGGCAGATGGTGAAGAAAGGGGAGGGAAGGAAAGAGGGAAGATGGGGTGGATTAGAGGGAGGGATTTACATGCAAGGTGGATGTGGTCCTGTGTGCACATAGGGCTCTATAATAGGAGGGCTGAAGGACGATTCCAGATGAAACAGGACTCATTTGTGGCAGGGAATGAAATGTCAGCAAAGCAGAGTCCAGGATTTCAACACCAGTCCCATCTTCCTTCTCCCCCCTCCCTTTATCCTTTCCCCTCCTTTGTTCATCACGTTGCCTGTTGCTTCAATAGGAATAACATTAAAATAAAAGCCGAAGTCTGTGTTAAAAAGAAAAGGCATTAAAACATTTCAGCAAAACAAAATTCTCAATGTGCAACCAGTGCTAACTCCTTCATAAGCAATCATTTACAAACACTTCTCAGAACACAAATATCTTGAACAGACAGTATAGTGTGAATAGCATTTTTTTTTGACTACTGGTGGAAGGACAATAAAGAAGAAGTGGAAGAATACACTTTTTAAAAAGCTCGATCTCATGTTTTATAAGAAGGTGATAGCCAATACATAGTTTTAATGGTTTTAATGAAGTGGGCCAAATCCGCCCCCACTCCTGCCACTGCTACCGCCGCTGCAATAAGCCGTGGACTTGTTTATGGCAATCATAAACATATTTACAACAACTGTAAATGGTGGGGGGGACCAGTCTGGCCCCCTCAACTGTTTGAGGAAGCGTGACCAAGCCCCTGACCTGAAAAGGTTGAGAACTCCTGCTGCATACTATCAAAAAATGGGCTTGTAGGTTCATGGCAAAGTTCAGGAATACACCCAAAGTGTGCTCATGAGTCTTGGGGAGTGTGACTGCATTTCGACTCAATCCCTATAGCAGGAGTTCCCAACCTTTTCAACCCGGGGGCTGGGTCATGCTCTCTCAGTCAGCTTCGAGGGCTGGATGGCCATTTTGCCCTGACTGCACGATGGGGGTGGCCATTTTGTCCCAACATCTTCAAAGGGGTGGCCATTTTGTTTCTCGAATGCCCTTGGAGGGGTGGGGGGCACATGAAATGGTGCTGTGGGCCACAGGATGGGAACCCCTGCCCTATAGCTTGAGCAGGAGTATCTCTGGAATGACCAGGAACATCTCTTTTAAATGTTTGTTTCTTTGCCATTTTCTTACATCTGCTGTTTTAGAAACAGAACCATTTCCTTGGATTTAGATGGAACAGAATATGAGAGCTTTGGTTATGGTTGATTTTTTTAGGGTGCTGAACACATTATCTGCTGTACAGCACTTTACAGGTAAGAAATATTATAAGAAAGTTTCATCTATAATAAACTATAATGCTTTATTCACTATTGCTGTATTTAATTAATAAACTGGTTAACATTTAAATACAGTGAAGCCATCAACAGGTAGAAACTGTGTGAATCATGAATGAAGCCAAAGCAACAGGTTTACACAGAAATAATTATGTTTGCAGTGTCTCCACTCCCACACTGCCAAATCCACCCCAAACTGGGAGGCTCCCTTCAGTTTCTTTACTCGGGACAGCAGCAGGGCGACCAAGTGAAGAGGCCGAAGAACCAAGATCCACCCAATTTTGTACATACCTGTCAAGTTTTGGATTTGGAAATAAGAGAAATTTCCCAGCAAATATGGGATACTTGACAGCTATGCTTACCCTGTGCTGCCCTCAAATGGCGGCAATAGGGCATTACAGTCAAATTAATACGGGAAGACGGTGGGAAAGCGGGTAAAATAAGGGGTTTTCCCGGCCAATACGGGATACTTGACAGCTATGATTTTGTATTGTTGGGACGGCCCTCCCTTCAGACTGCCAGGCAACAGAATTTTACTCCCATGGAAGGCCCGTGAAAACTCTGCAATTTGAGCCGCTTTCCTTTGATCTCCCCTTCGCCTGGGCCGACTTTCAAGGTCTTGCTATGGGAGTCCTGCAAGATCTCACACTTCTAGTAGCGAAATTATCTCAACACTTGAACCAATAATCCAGTTCACAAAACAAACGTCCTTTTTGTCTTTTGTAGGAAACGAAACCAGTCCTGGCCCTGTCTTCCTTTTTTATTGTTGAAGCGATGAGAAGCAAAACATAATCCAATGAAATATCCAAACGAAAAGCATAGCTAAATTTAAGCTAATAAACTGACAACACATTCTAGAAATAACATTTCCCTTTCCTGGGTTCCTAATCTAAATCTAACCTAACACACAACTTATATTTTAAAATAAGAAAACGTGCAGATCCTAAGTATCGACTCATCTCTCCCCAGAGTTAAGTCCAGCCTTGCTGTAAATCCGGCTAAGTGTCAGCCTGGCGAGATTTCGTCTATCTCCCAGCCAGTGGCCTGGCTTGGCCCCATAAATCAAAGATACATCTTCCTGATGTTCTCCCGATCTTATCTCCAGAAGCACAGGGCTTCAACCTCCTTTGAAGCAGCTCTCTTTATTTAACAAAATCCGGGGGTTTTATACACAATTTCCCCCTCTTACTCCCTCCTTAGGAATTTTCAGGGCCTTGGGCTCAGATCTTGAGATAACGCTTATCTCCTCAAAATCTTTCAAGGTCAAGGCACGTTGGCAAAGTGCCAAGCTCTCATTTTGTCCCCCTTGCCATCTCATTGGCAGGGTCATTGACCGATGGTTTGAAAGGGCAATGAACTTGAGTTGGAAAGTTCATTCCCGTTCATTGAACTTTGAGAACCCCTCAGGTTTTTCTCTGGCCACTAGAGGCACTAATCCTGATGACGTAATGCTTCCAGGAATCTCTTTGAATCACTGTGCTTTTAAAGCTGTTTCTCAACCTTGAGACGCAGTGACAAGTAACATAAAACAAAGTAACTTTTCCAAGTTCATGAAATGTAGTAGAGATGAAGACACTTAGAAGGTTGTCCAGTCAACACTTTAGCCTTGCAGAAGCCAGCTAAACCCAAGAGTGCCTTAGATTTTTAAGAGGGGACAAGAGGAAGAGAGTGGAATTAGTTGACTTGAACTACACCACAAATGTTGTTTTCAAGAGGAATATGGGACCATAATACAGGCCGTCTAATTTCACAGACGCTTGAGAATTTTAGTAAAAAGTGTAAGAACACTTTTGCATCCCAAATAACCGTCTGCTACTTGGACTAATACATGTGTCCTGTACTAAATCAAGTGTGCTGAATCCAAATCTGAAGTACAATTCTGCCTAGGACATCAGGATCTTAAGTTAGTTACGCATATAGACATGATTATCTGGTTTATTAATACAGCTGCGCCTACTCATCTTTAGCTCAAAACCGACTCACTATGGCTTAGCTGTACTATCCAATAAAATGGTTTTGCACCAGACACAAGCCCTTGGTCCATTTTGCCTTATAAACCTATTGCTGTTATCAGCCCACTGACTTTCCCAGACATGCCTGGCCACTGCTGGAACATGCATGCCACCAGGGGACATGATTCAGCTGAGGCAGCAACAGGCTCAGTAGCAGCAGCAACTGTTATAAAGTTCCCATGTAAAAATACATTACCCAATTATCGACCATTTGAATAGCTATAGCATGCCTGTAATTTAAAATCTGTACGTGATAGGCAAATTCTGTGTTCAGATTTGGAATCAGCACTCGATAGCATGTAAATCACGTTATTCTCAGTAACAAAATCATTGTGGTGCAGTGTCAAGGCTATCTTAAACAATAGATCTGGCATGTTTAGAACTGTATGCCTATTGATTCTTTCAAATTTCATCAACTTATCTCATACCAGTGTGCATTTACGACCAAATATTTTAATATAAATTCATGCTGATTGAAGAGGTAAAAACATTAGTGCCCGCCATATATAACCAATTTACTATGCAGTATATAACTGAATATAACAGTGATACCTCGCTTAAAGAGCATAATGCGTTCCACGGGATTGCTCTTTAAGCGAATTTGTTCTTTAAGCGAAACACCATTGTAAGTGGCCAATTGTGACTTCTGGCATATTGACAAGGTCGCAAGACTAATCAATTAATAAACTATTGATGTTGACTTCTGGCAGGGGGAATTGCAAACCCTGATTTAGTTGTTAAGTGAGTTTTTGGTTTTAGTTGTCAAGTGAGGCGACCATTCAGAGAAAATTCTGCTCTTTGAGTTAGTCTCTAAGCGAAGTGCTCTTTATGCGAGGTTTTACTGTACTTAATTGTAGAAGATGAAAGACAAATAGGCTGGACTAAGAGCTCCATCAGAAGAACATTTGTCCCACTGTCTAGTGTGCTCTGGGGACATGTTACTTTGCTCTTTTCCCCCTAGACATCAGATATCCTGATCATTATAATAGACTAATCCTTTCCCAGGGATCCCCTACCTGCAACTATTTTTGCTTCTGTCAAGCGCTTCTGCTTTTTTTGGTGAGGGTAGGTGCACATTAGTTTGATCCATTCCCAGTGTGTGTGATTGCTGAGAATGGACAAAAATCAAGACTCAAGAGTATCAAAGCTACTAAGGTTTCTTTGCTCTTAATTTCCAGTATTGTGAAGTGGTTCAATATGTGAGCCACCAGGATATTGGCAAAGTGAACACTTCCCGTTTCTCTGCAGAGTGGCAGGGGAAGTGATTATTATTACTTTTTTGCTTGTGCTAGACCATTGCTGATATGCTAAATCACTTTGATTAAAACAAATTTCTTTGCCTTTATGTAAACAGCTGATCAAGACTGCAGCTGTGAGCAATTTCTCGATCGGTAGGTACACAAGGCAAAGTATGTTTGATTCAGCACATCAGGGATGGTCTGTAAGGTTTCCCTTGCTCGAAAGCCAGTCGTATCCGACTCTAGGGTGCAGTGCTCATCTGTTTCAAAGCCGAAGAGCCAGCACTGTCTGCTTCTGCAGACGTTTCCGTGGTCATGTGGCAGGCATGACTAGACACCGGAGCACACGGAGCGCTGTTACTGTCCCACCGAAGTGGTCCCTATTTATCTACTTGCAGTTTCTTACTTTCGAACTGCTAGGTTAGCAGGAGCTAGGACGAAGACAGGAGCTCATTCCGTCCTGCAGTACTCGGGAATCGAACTGCTGACCTTCTGCCTTCCAGTCAGCATCTTAGCCACTTGAGCCACTGCAGTCCTTAGGGATGGTCTAGCAGAGGCAAAAAAATTGGTGTAATCATTTCTCCTGCCCCTCCACATGGAACAAAGAAAGTGTTCAATTTGTCAATATCATGAAGTGGCTCATTTATTAACCTACATACTTGGATGCAAGGATCACACCAAATGGCCTATCACTCCTCCTCCTGTCCTCAAGCAACTCTAATCAGACTGTACCAGCCCGTACTGAAAGGAACAGATTGGGCAAACCCAGTTTCCTTCTCAAAAACTGTCTGTACAGTACTTGCAAAAATTTCATTCAGACAACCCACCCACCCCACCTTCTTTCGTGGATTGTCTCCTTTCACAACAGAGATGCAGTCCAACATCATTGGAGTTGAAGTACATTCCATATTCTTGATATAAGTGCACATAGGTTAAGCGTGGCTCTAATCAAGATGCCATTTTTTCCATCGGAAAACCACCTTAATTTTGTTTCTTGTATTTTGCCATTCTGACAAAGATTAGACTTGTATCTGTATTTATTAGTTTCATTATTGTTATTTACAGTGAAGATAAGCATAATTTGTATTGTTGCTCTAGGATAGGAACCTTACTAAAAAAAAATTCCTTCAGTGTTGATATGTTCAAACTTGTGTTCTGGGAGTTTAAATTTATACTTAACACTTCAGTGAGAAAAATAAATAAAAACAATAAATGAAGACAATATCACTCAGTAGATAAAAATTATATTTTTATTTTCAAATTGGTGTAAACCAGAAGAGAACTGGTACTATGTTTGATTCTATGGTGCCACTGAAAAAGGCCAAATGACTTTTGAGAGGGCGTGCATGCCCATAGAGAAGAAATACACAAACAAATGAAACCCCCAAAATGTTCTCCTAACAAATAAAGTCATTCTAACATTAGACACTGAAATCTAGTCTGGAAAGCTAAAATGTACGAAAGACTAAACATGAATAAAAATAGCTACACAGGTGCAATTTAGCTGTTTTTTGTTTTGTTTTGTAGTTTTATTTATTTAAATACAGGTTTAGGTACTTTTCAGCTAATTAAAAAAAATCAAAGACAAAAGTGCATAAGTCAAAGAAGGCAGAAAAATAATAATCAAGCAGTGAGAAACCTTCCCCCCCCCCCCCCAGGACAAAGGTGTAAAAGCTAGGAGAGATTTTAAAAATGAGCACTTTTATTTGGTCCTCTAAAAATAATTATTCACATTATGTTACTTTGTATCTTCTTCATAAAATGCTCTCCTCTTAAGGATTGTCTGTACATGATTTTGCCTTTCTCATCTGTTAGAAAAACAGCCATTGCTAAACATGGGCTTCTCTCTCTTGGCATCAAGAAGGACGTGGCCTCAGCCGCCGCCCTTGCTGGTAACATCTGAAAGCCCACGCCCAAAGTTATTAGGTGGTCCCTAAACATCCACGTCTCTCCCTCTCAACATGGTCTTGTTGAAGAAAAAGCTGCCACGTTTTACCTTTCTATTTTTTTTACAAACAGTTCTCCCTGGGACATAGAGATGGTAAAGATAAGACTGAGACACTCCTTCTTTGAACACTTTTTTGCTCTAGTGCAAAGGAAAAGTAGTGACTAGAATACTTTAATACTTTTATGAGCGCGGGGGGGGGGGGGAATCATGAATACATTTGTGCTTCTACTATCCTAAGAAAATGATGATCTGATCATTTTGGTCACTATTTCTGCCACTGAAATAAGGGGAAGGCAAAAGGTGGGCAGAGATCTCCCCAAGGTATTTAAAATTCTCCTGTGAGATTAATCTAACGTCATTCACATCCTGTACTCTACTGGGTACAAAGAAATGACCAAACAAAGCATCCCTCTGTTTCAATTTAAACATCTGAGGAACAAAGTTCTTCTTACCCTCTTGCTTAACATAAGCCTATTTTTTCGTCTCTTGTAAAGAGTGGTGCTTAAATTGATGCTTTAAATTCATTTAAATTCTATCCTTTATTCTTTCTCTGCACCACAAAATCCACAGAGTGGAAATAATGTGGGGAGAAGGTGAGTCCATGATATGCTTCCACTGTGCACAGGAGGGAGGGACTGGGGACGAGGGGAAATCTAGAGCACATAAATCCAAGCTGTTTATTTGGTCCTTGTGTATCTCATGTGATGGAATTATATCTAAATAAACCCAAGAAAGAATTAAGTGGAACCAAACGTCTCTCCACAAAAACGTCTAAGGAAAATCATTATTGATGTGTGTGGGGTGTGTGTGCGTGTTTTAAAAACTACCTCCAGAGGTTCATTCATCAATCAATTTCGGTTGATTGGTTCCTCGCCGGCTCCCTCCCTACCCTGCCCGGTGGGAGGGGGGTTGGAGCACAGCTGACCGGCATTGCGCGGTAGGACTTGAAAAGCCGCACCACCAACATCGCTGGAGTCACGGTTCCTCGCCGGCTCCCTCCCTACCCTGCCCGGTGGGAGGGGGGTTGGAGCACAGCTGACCGGCATTGCGCGGTAGGACTTGAAAAGCCGCACCACCAACATCGCTGGAGTCACGGTTCCTCGCCGGCTCCCTCCCTGCCCTGCCCGGTGGGAGGGGGGTTGGAGCACAGCTGACCGGCATTGCGCGGTAGGACTTGAAAAGCCGCGCCGCCAACATCGCTGGAGCCACGGTTCCTCGCCGGCTCCCTCCCTGCCCTGCCCGGTGGGAGGGGGGTTGGAGCACAGCTGACCGGCATTGCGCGGTAGGACTTGAAAAGCCGCACCACCAACATCGCTGGAGTCACGGTTCCTCGCCGGCTCCCTCCCTGCCCTGCCCGGTGGGAGGGGGGTTGGAGCACAGCTGACCGGCATTGCGCGGTAGGACTTGAAAAGCCGCGCCGCCAACATCGCTGGAGCCACGGTTCCTCGCCGGCTCCCTCCCTGCCCTGCCCGGTGGGAGGGGGGTTGGAGCACAGCTGACCGGCATTGCGCGGTAGGACTTGAAAAGCCGCACCACCAACATCGCTGGAGTCACGGTTCCTCGCCGGCTCCCTCCCTGCCCTGCCCGGTGGGAGGGGGGTTGGAGCACAGCTGACCGGCATTGCGCGGTAGGACTTGAAAAGCCGCACCACCAACATCGCTGGAGCCACGGTTCCTCGCCGGCTCCCTCCCTGCCCTGCCCGGTGGGAGGGGGGTTGGAGCACAGCTGACCGGCATTGCGCGGTAGGACTTGAAAAGCCGCACCACCAACATCGCTGGAGTCACGGTTCCTCGCCGGCTCCCTCCCTGCCCTGCCCGGTGGGAGGGGGTTTGGAGCACAGCTGACCGGCATTGCGTGGTAGGACTTGAAAAGCCGCACCACCAACATCGCTGGAGCCACGGTTCCTCGCCGGCTCCCTCCCTGCCCTGCCCGGTGGGAGGGGGGTTGGAGCACAGCTGACCGGCATTGCGTGGTGGGACTTGAAAAGCCATGCCGCCAACATCGCTGGAGCCACGGTTCCTCGCCGGCTCCCTCCCTGCCCTGCCCGGTGGGGGGGGGGTGTTTGAGCACAGCTGACCGGCATTGCGTGGTGGGACTTGAAAAGCCGTGCCGCCAACATGGCTGGAGCCACGGTTCCTCGCCGGCTCCCTCCCTGCCCTGCCCGGTGGGGGGGGGGGTGTTTGAGCACAGCTGACCGGCATTGCGTGGTGGGACTTGAAAAGCCGCGCTGCCAACATCGCTGGAGCCACGGTTCCTCGCCGGCTCCCTCCCTGCCCTGCCCGGTGGGAGGGGGGTTGGAGCACAGCTGACAAGCATTGCGCGGTAGGACTTGAAAACCCGCACCACCAACATCGCTGGAGTCACGGTTCCTCGCCGGCTCCCTCCCTTGCCCTGCCCGGTGGGGTGGGGGTGGGGGTGGGGGGGTTGGAGCATAGCTGACCAGCATTCCGTGGTGGGACTTTGGGGGGATGTCGCTATTGGAGTGGCCGGTGTCGGTGTGCTCTTGGCCTCATTTGCCTTGGGACCGGATCGTCCTCTTCTTTGGCTTCATTAGGGACGTATGAGCTATGGGGCTATGTTTTGGGGACATTAGTGTTGAGGGATCGTGTTATGTATTAGATGCGGTAATGTTGTATTGTTAATATTGTAGAAATTGCCATTTTGTGGAGAATTCTAGTGTAATTTGTTTGTATTTTTCTATACCTGTATTGTACTTACTGTTGGCTTTGTTTATATTTTGACTGTATATTGTGTTTTTGATTATGTTGTAATGCCGCCCAGAGTCGGCCATGTGCTGAGAGAGGCGGGGTACAAATTAAAATTATTATTATTATTATTTTATTATTATTTAATTTCAATTGTCCTGGTCAGGACAAAGTCTATTACCATAAAGCTACTTCGAATGTTATATTTAAAGATACTATGGATACTTCCCAGGCATCACCTTCCATCTGAAGAGATCAATGACATGAGTTACAGACATCAGCTCTGAGAAGCAGGTTTTGTATTATCTGAACTGGGTTTACTCTCCTTTGCCAATATTTAAATGATCTTTGCAGATTTTTAAATGTCGCAGGAGCTGCAGAGGTTCAGTGTGCAGCGCATGAGAGGATGGTGATTGAACAGTCTCACTCCTGCTTAGAAGGTTGTCTTCCTGTCCTCATTTCCATCGCACATTCCTAGCCACTTAGATTTCCAGTTATAGTAGTTCCCTGGTATTTTTACAGTAAAGTAGTCTACAGAATTTACTTTTGGTCCATGATACTATCCCAAGCCAGCAACAACATACTAACTTGGTACCAGAAAAGGGAGAAGAGGTATGTTTCCAATGCAAGGCATTTGATCCTCTGACCTGTTCAGCCAACTGGCTAGGGGGCAATGGAGTAAACCCGTGGTGGCGGACTTTGGCATTCCAGATGTTCTTTACTTCCGCTTCCAGGAGCGACGAGGGCGGCGTGGGCCGGATGAATCGCAGTAAACCTATTCGAGTGGATTCACAGGGGCTTCTGGGAATTGAAGTCCAAGAACATCTGGAGTGCCAAGGTCCACCATCACGGGAGTAAACACTGCTTGGTTCAAAAGGTACAAGAAAGGGAGATGAAGGTCTCTACTAAATGAGAAAAAAGTACTCCACGCAAGACCAGGCTTAAGTGGAGTTCCATGAATAGCTCCATTTAAAAAGAGCAATTGGTCCTAATGTTAGCACCTCCCTAGCACTTGTTTCATGCTTTTGTCTAGGGTTGCCATGATTTCAGTTTCTCAGGGAAGTGTTCACCTCGTCCTACACATTAGGTATCAACAAAGTTTTGGACAATGAAGAGAGTCACAAAGAGAAAACATTGATTTCAGGATTTTTTTTTCCCTAGAAGGATATAAGTGCAGGCATTTGCTACGGTAGTCTTGCATAGGCTGCTTCAAATATACACTCTAAAAAAGCTACTTTTATAGTAGTAAAGAAAGCAGTAAAAATAGCCAGAAGCATGTTCCTCCTCACATTCTTTCAGGCCAGGAGGTAGCATCAAAACTGAATTGATACTCATTACCTGTCAAGAACTGGGCAGGAGTTTAGCTCCTGAGACCGTTTTGTGCCAAGCCACTTCTCCCTATAAATACAGAGTGCATGTTCTCTGCCTGCCCCACATCCAGCCTATGCAGAAGCAACACTTGAGTATCCCATTATCCTCCTAAACTTCTCTCTACCTGTATAGCAGCACCTACTTTGGCTTTCATCTTATGAATATGCTGGTTTGTTTTGATTTTGCCCAAAGCTCTCCTGCTTTTCAACAAATGCTGTGATTTTTTCCCCCAAACATACATTTAAAGCTTATATAAAAAAGAAGATTTAATGGAATATACATGAGCAAGGGTCAGCATGCAAACTGAAGCCTTGGATAAAATTTTCAACTGACATAATTCTGAAATTTTCCCAAAGTTACTCAAAACTCCACAACCCCCCTCCCCACAATAAACATGGCATTGGTTCCTGCCGTAGATCTCCCTACACAATTTCTTGATTCCCTATAACAGTTTAAGTAAAGATGTGCTTTCCTCATTCTGGACCCAACTAATTTACTAAAGGAAAGGATGATGGGATACTTGTGCCATGTTCTAGGAAAGCTAAGGAAAGGGATGAAAGAAGTCTTGCACAATAATGGGGGGAAAAGATACCCACCCCAAGTACAAATATCTCGCAAACAAGGCTATGTTGGCAGAAAAATAAAGAGATGGCCATGTCAGAGGTTCAGAACATCATAAACTGATTTGTGATAAGAGACAGAATAAAAGGGATAATGGAACAAGAATCATGTGAGAGAGCCCTCCCCTGCTTGCTTTCAGGGTGGTACCAGAGCGGAGCTCATATAGCCTCCACATAGTTGGCTGGAAGCATGCCCGTATCGCCGGTCCTCTCAACTGTGCCATACATCCAGCCGTCATCAATCTGTTGCACATTGATGATGGTGTCACCATCTTGGAAAGAGACTTCATCCTCATCGGCTGCATTGTAATCATAGACTGCTCGGAAACGTTTCTGGGAAACAGGGAGAGAGTAGAGATGGATTAGTTTTCGGGGATGTCAGAGATTCCAAAGATATGGGAGTGGGTTGGGGAAAGATAAGACTGGGTGGGGGAAAGATAAGACTATCACACCCACTGGCTGTCAAATTTTATTTAGTAGTTAAATTTGGGCACTCAGATTTTGACATTCAAGAATATGTGGCTTTGTACAGTACAGCAGACTGGGAAAGTTCAATGACCAATGGCGCCCATGAAATTTAATCAAACTAATACAGTGATGGCAAATCTTGGCACTCCAGGTGTTCTTGGATTTCAATTCCCAAAAGCCCAAGTCTCTGTGAATCCACAGTAAACTCATTTGTGTGGATTCAGACTTGGGCTTCTGGGAATTGGAAGTCCAAGAATACCTGGCGTGCCAAGGTTCCTCATTATGGAACTAAGAGATGTCACTGTTCTCCACGCTTCCTCCCATTTTTATATATTTACTGGGCCTTGAAAACTGTATTTATTCATTCGGCATCTAAGGTGGTAGTTGAATACCATTCCTTACTAGGTATCCTGCAAATCATATGCTCGCATTCCCTCAAATCTCTAATTTTCTACAAGCTTGTAGTGTCTTCCAGGAGTCAGCTATGCTTTATAATCTGGGTATTTCCAAAAATGAAGGCGAGGTCACGGAACAAAACCAGATTTTCCCACATTCAGAGTCACACTACAAAAGTTAATCTCAGGTCAAATGCTGCTCAGAGTGTCTTCCTGTTGGACCAACCACCTCTTAGAAAAACCCAAGATTGTCTCCTTTCCCTGAGCTGCTCCATCTTCCCATTGCTTGCCTGAATGAGTACAGAGAGCATTCTTATGATTTCATGCTTCCTATGACTTACCTGACTAGGAGGAAACAGGTGAGAAACTAGGGGAAGGGGGCAATAAAATCTAATAAGCAGCAGGATTCTCCTACCCCCCAATTTTCCACTTTGTAGCACTGGGGTGGGTGTTGAGGGGAGCTTACAATCTATTCTCCAATACTAAATTTATATTTTTCTGGTGGATAACAAAAATAAAGCAATAGTTATGGGGTGCCCAAACATTTTGGGCTGTGGGCCGTTCACGTGGTTCAGCGGGCCAGTAACATGGCTCGGCGGGCCGGTCACATGGTTCCTCCCACCGGAAGCAGAGGTAAATTGCACGTGTAACAGAAATTACACGTGTAACAATAGAGTTGGCCTACTTATTTAAGAGTGAAAATTTGAAATTCTGGTATACTCATATAAGTTACTATCCACATGCATTATCAATGCAAGCAAGAAGACATCTGATATAGGTTATGTTTTATCAGTAAATCAACTTCAGCAAATCAAGTTAGTAAACTGGCTGTTTTACTTGATTCCCAGACAATACTCACTCCTCCTCCAGATGGGGCATTGCGCTGTATTGAAACAGGTACTGCTGGTTCCTTGTAGCCATAGGACTGAGAGGCTGGCTGCTGTGGTGGTGGCTGGTGGTGGTAGACTGAGGGAGATAAAAAGACTACTGTTGGCTCTGCAGTGAACACAAAAGGCACAAGAATTGGAACTCTCAGCCATAAGTCAGGTCACAAAGTCTAGAGAACCCCGAAGGAACCTCTTTTGCCCTTCATCTCATTTTCTACTCTGCTGCACCAATTCCTTTTTAACATTCCAACATGAAAAAGACATTTGCAGCTGTGGCCTCCAACCAATATCATGAATCTTTGGCTGACCCATTTCAATAAGAGATCTGACAGTCATCCAGCTAAAGCTTCACAGGTACACAGTATAGCATCTGAATAAGCTGTAGATCCTTTCATTTAACCTACTGTAAGAAAAATTAGCTGACACAAGGATGCCATTGCCCAGGGTACACCCAATTGTGGTTCAAAAATGTAAAATGTACTGATGAGGACTTAAGTTTGGCCAATGACAAAGCCAAGGTGGTGGTTTCATTTTGGCAGCTTAAAGTCTGACCTGGACACGAAAGAAGCTGTAGATAGATAAATGTGATTTATCACAATCCAGAATCATCTCCTTCTGCTTTTCCTGTCACTTTGCTTTTTGCTCCTTTTATTTCAACTCAGACTTCGCTTTTCAACTGTTTAACTGGAATTAGCTGCCCAGTACATGATTAACCTAACAGAGCCTTACAAAGGTACTGCCTTACAGATACACAGAGAACAGAGCTAGATTTGTGTTTGTGCATGTATCCTGTATCATACAGTGTGACCCCAGGTATTTATAGCAGTATCATGCTGAAATGCTAAATTTCCCTCTCAATCCTCTGGTCTATACTACTGCTGCTTTATTACCAGGGGTACTTGGCTGGACATGATGTGGTTGCTGGTGTGTGGGTGGCTGCTGCTCCACTGGCCTCCTGTAGTTAGCACCCTCTTGAGAGTTGCCGCGTTCCAGTTCTCCTCCTTCTCCACCAGGTGTGCCCATCCTGCTCTTCTCAAATTCTTCATGATACTTTATCTGGGAAAGAAGGAGGGCCTATTAGAAAAGCACCAAGGAGAAACACATCCAAAAAATCCAGAGATGAAAAGGAAGCCCTTCAACTTGTCTGTAAGCATAGTGAACTTCCATTATAATTGGCAACGGCTGCTTTCTGCTTTTCTCTCTACTGCTTTAGATGAAACTCAGTAATTGAGACTGATTTGCAAGCACTTTCCAGAAGCTGCATATAAATGAAGAGATAATCCTGGTGTGGAAGTCTCAAAAATACATTTCTTGTCTTAGAAACTGAATACACATGCATTCCAGTAGCCTCCCCCCCTTTCAACCTTCCTCAGAGAAGTTACTGTAGTACTACAAATAAGCCGAAAGGTGGCAGTGGGTGCTAATTAACTTGTGAACTTCCCAGAGAGTACACTAAGTGTTATTCCATGCTCTTTAGCACTCAAAGAGCATGAAGATATAAATACAAAATCTGGGTGTCTACAGTCAATGAGGAGGACTGGAACAGAAAAAGAGACCAATAAAACAAAAAGGGCTATTGCTCAATTTTAAACCTCAAAGAATGACTGCCAAAAAGAAACCATGGAACAGAGGGCCTGGAAAGGGAATCCCCGAGGGATTACAGTCATCCTGCAACACTCTCCCTGAATTAAATTGCAGAGCGCCAGTTTACACCAGATGGCCAAAGCAAATTAATAACGGCAGATTTGTCAACTGCCCAAAGGAAAATATTTTGCAGCTCAGATTATACAGGGAGGATACCAAGCAGTCATCAACCACTAATTTTAACCACTAAAGCCTTGATATTTTATATACTTGTACATAAGGAAGTAGGTTTTTTTAAAATTGTGTCAGAAGCACACAAAGGTGCTTTCTGGGTTGCAAGGGTTTTTCCTGGATGAACTCTGCTCAGGGGACACCCGAATGAGGTGCCTTTCATGTTCCCGAGATCTTTTCTCACCAAAATGTTCCCTATTTATTTACTTGTAATTTCTTGCTTTTTAACTGCTAGGCTGGCAGGAGCTGGGACAGAGATGGGCTCTCATTCCATCATGCAGTACCCGAGTCTTGAACTGCTGACTTGCTGACCTTCCAGCTAACAAGGTGAGCTTCTTAACCACTGAGCCACCGCAGTCCCTAGTAGGTAGATACATCTTGTACAAAAGGACCCCCAAATAGCCACAAGGAAAACCTAGGTTCCAAACTTATCTTACTGGATCACTCTTAACATCGAAATCTCTGTTCCCGTCTCTTCCCTCTATAACAGGAGTTCCCAACCCAAGGCCTACGGGCTGGAATCGGCACCATTTCATGTGACCCCACCCCCACCCCTCTAAGGGCATTTGATAAACAAAATGGCTGCCCCCTTTGAAGCTGTTGGGACAAAATGGTCACCCCCCATCGTACAAGCAGGGCAAAATGGCCATCCAGCCCTCAAAGCTGACTGAGAGACATTTCCTGGCCCCTGGCTTGAAAAAGTTGGGAACCCCTGCTCTATAACATGGGAATAAAATTTCTTTATGGAGCAGTAGGAACATATTAATTTTCAGGTAAATTCTAAGGAGCCTAGTCATAGAAACAGTTGTTCCAGTTCTGTAAGAAATATATATCTTTATCCCCAATTGGTTGTATTTTGTGTAATTGCACTACTAGAAAAAACTATTTAAAAAATGAGTCAGATGTAATGTAGGGGTTGGAGTAATTTAACCAATACTTAAATTCTATCTTTGCACACTTTGAATAAACTATTATCTCCCTCCCAGAATGACCATAAAACAGCTGCAAGAACAGGAACTGCAGACCACTTTGTATATTAAACATTGGTGAAATTATATATGGCAGAGATTAGCATAGGACTATTTTTTGCTGTTTTCCTACATGAGCAAAATATAGAAAGAGGAAAAAAGCGGGTTTCCCCTTCTGCTTGAGTGCTGATGAGCCAGCATCTGTCTGGCTGTCCCATTCTATCACAGCTTTAAAAAAGCAGGTGTTGTGAAGGCTGAGCCCTATTCCTTCCAGCCCATATAATACACAGTAGAAAGCATCTAGCAGCCGGTTTTAATCCAACAGTTCCAGGGCTGCTGAACCCTCTTTTTACACTTGGAGCGAGGTCACATGGAAAACAGATGAAGACAACAATAGCAGATAGTCTCAGAAGCGTAAGAGAAAGAAATGCACATGGGACCTGGCTACTGTTTTCAGAAGAGAGATATGCAGAATGTTTATGTCTGAACAACTCATTGGCCAACCAGAGAAAAAGAGTTCCTAGATCCCTCTAATCAAATCATCCAGCTAAACATATTCATTAACATAAAGCACCCTTCCCGCAAATTGGCAGCCTACAAATTCTTGGACTACAGTTCCTATCATCCTCAGGCAACAGTGTATGGGACCAGATTGAGGAAGGCTGTGAACATAGTGTTTTGGCACATTGACAGAATATTCTAGTTCAAATTTGTGTGGACTATTCATTTGTAAATGTCAGCAAAATCCCGGTAACACTTCATTTTGCAAGTTCACAGTTCCATAAGGTGTGAGGGGCCATGCACTGTAAGTTGTAACAATCTTACACACTATGATGTTGGTTCTTAAGGTTCACTCCTTTCATTTGTAAAAGAAAAACAAGACAAATTTCTAACAAATAAAGTAGAACCAGGTTTTCTTCAAATAATTTGAAAGCAAAGACATTATTTGAAGAAAAACTGGCTATTTAGTGAGTAGTATCAGACTCAAAAAAAGGATCCATTTCCTTCCCATGTTGATTGCCCTATCATCTAATACAGGGGTTCCCAACCTTTTCAAGCATGGGGCCGGGTCAGTTAGCTTCGAGGGCCAGGCTATTGTGGCCTGCCTGCACAATGGGGTGGCCATTTTGTCCCAACAGCTTCAAAGGGGCAGCCATATTGTTCTCGAATGCCCTTGGAGGGGTTCGGCACATGAAATGGTGCTGGGGGCCACATACAGCCCACGGGCCTTAGGTTGTGGACCCCTAATCTAATATACCAGAAACCAAAATTATTTTCTTAGACTAGCATCTAAAACAGGAGTTTTCAACTTTTTAAAGCCGGAGACCGGGGGGTCACGCTCCCTCAGACAGCTTTGGGGCCGGATGGCTATTTTGCCCTTCCTCCATCACATGGCACTTCCTGGTGTGGTGGAGATGGTGGTGGGCTACATGAAATGGCGACAGGGCCGTGTCCGGCCCACAGGTTGAGAATTCCTGGTCTAAAACATATTCTAAATAAAATAAAGATGCTGTAATCCAAAGACTAGTTAATATTTCCCAAGAGATTGTTTACTTAATTGCTTTGGAAAGAAGGGAATGCTTTGTAATTTAATTTCTTCAGCAAACATGGACAGCCCTCCAACTTAAACCCACCTAATTTCTATTACTTTATGGGAAAGAAAAATCAATTTAGCAAGTGAAAAATGAATTCAATTCTTGGTTGTTAACTGAGACATCAAGGGTGTTCTCTTACTGAATTTGTATAGGCACAAGCTAATATTTGAGAGAAAAGTTTTTATATTGCAAAAATTAAGATACATAATTTCTTCATCAATAATACTGTTGAGACAGTATTGTTTAATGTTTTATATTCTACTCCTTATAATGAAACCCTATTTTTGCATTTTTTATATATAAAAGTCTAAGACTGCTCTTCAAGGGAAGCACGGTTTTTAAAATAATGCCTGATTTCAAAAATTTACACGAAGTATAACACTCAGGAGTTTGCAGATTAGATTTTTAGAACATAACTGCTGCAGTAGAAGCTACTAAAATTAAATAACTTTATATTCATAAAACATACGGGGAAAGGAGTGTGTAAGGTTGCTTACATTACTGATCTGATCTTGGGTCTTCTTAATTCGCTGTAATTCAGGAGTGTCAGCCACCACACTGAAGCCTTTCCCTTTATTCTTTTCAAACTCCTCCTTGTAGCGGACCTATGTATGAAAATGAAAACACATACATGATATTGCTTATCCAGCTCCATCTATTCCTTTGACATACACAAGTCCTAAGTTGAAAGGGATCAGATGCGATCGATCCAGAAGTCATCTCAGAAAAATCTACTTTTAGTTTGAGAGAGAATCAGTCAAGCCACTGCCATAATTAAATTTCTAACTGATTTTAGTTTCTGTTTAACAGTACATAGGTATCAAACTGCTGTGCAATTAATGGCCGGAATTCTATTACTTGTCTGTATAAGGTTTGTGTACTTTCTATGGCTAATTGTGACTGATTGATGTGGTACCAGAACACATCTCAGTGCACAATCACAAACAGAACACCCTTATCTCACATAGCAAGATCCTACTCATTAAATTAAGATAAAACATTTGATTATAAAACCATAGAAAATCCTACTAAAATATTTTATACAGTGAAAAAATCCTGAATCAAGCTAAACTGATTTTAGGATTATGTACTTTGCAATAGAGGCAGATAACAAAAATGGGGACAAAGAGCAAAGGGTGTGATGACCATGACATGAAAGAGGCCAAAGTTGGTATACAAAAATCAGGGGAAGGTACTCAGGCTTGGCTCCAGGACATATTTCTTGGTTCTGCACAACAGAAATGCTTTCCTAGAATTTTTCTTAAACTGTAGAGCTGTGAGGGCTAATTTAATTCCCTAAATGCCAGCCTTTGCCTACGCCCTATATCGGGGTGGCCAACTTTTTCACGCCGCAGGCTGGACCAGGACCCTTCGGACAGATGTGCAGGCTGAAGGTGTGGTTCCTCCCGCTGCTTCTGCCATTTCCAGTGGTAGCGATGAAAGATGCAAGCACGGTGGGTTTTTGCCGTGATTGCACTTGCCATCGCCACCACCAGAAATGGCGGAAACAGTGGGAGGAACCACACCTCCAGCCTGCACATCTGTCCGAGGAGGCCTGGCCTCAACAGTCTGTTTTCACTGCTCCCTGTGACAGTGGCAACAGGAGGGCAGCGCGTTTTCACCCCATTTTCTGTGCTTCTGGCGCTTCCACAGCTTCCAGTGGCAGCGCTGAGATCCTCACCACAGGCCAGATTAATTGGTGCCATGGGCTGGATTTGGCCCGTGGGCCGTAGGTTTGCCACCCCTGCCCTATACCCATGAAGGCTTTCGATTTAAATTTTGCTTCATTTTAATAACAAATGCAACATAATCCTTGTTTCTCCTCCATCCTCTTCAAAACACATGAGCATAGCATATAGTTCTATACATGTGTTTATTCTACTTTATTTTTTCTACTAGATAACAATTATTGTTTCATCCATCTTGTAATTCTTCTTCTTTGGGTGCCGTATCCAATTCCAAATATTGCCTATCATCATGGCAATCAGCCGTGAAGATTGTCCTGGGAATATAATGCAGCGGCCTTCCATTTGCCTTCTGCATCGCCCTCCGAGCCCTGCCTGCCGGGAGAGCTCAAAGAGGAGGCGTCGCTGGAGCCCCGCCAAAGCCGCCGCGCTGCCTCTTCCCGGGGCCCACGCCATTCGGCCCGGGAATGGGAGGCAGGTGCGTCTCCCCGCCCTCCGAGCCATGCCTGCCGGGAGAGCTCAAGAGGAGGCGTCGCTGGAGCCCTGCCGAAGCCGCCGCGCTGCCTCTTCCCGGGGCCCACGCCATTCGGCCCGGGAATAGGAGGCAGGTGCGTCTCCCCGCCCTCCGAGCCCTGCCTGCCGGGAGAGCTCAAAGAGGAGGCGTCGCTGGAGCCCCGCCGAAGCCGCCGCGCTGCCTCTTCCCGGGGCCCACGCCATTCGGCCCGGGAATGGGAGGCAGGTGCGTCTCCCCGCCCTCCGAGCCCTGCCTGCCGGGAGAGCTCAAGAGGAGGCGTCGCTGGAGCCCCGCCGAAGCCGCCGCGCTGCCTCTTCCCGGGGCCCACGCCATTCGGCCCGGGAATGGGAGGCAGGTGCGTCTCCCCGCCCTCCGAGCCCTGCCTGCCGGGAGAGCTCAAAGAGGAGGTGTCGCTGGAGCCCCGCTGAGGCCGCCGCGCTGCCTCTTCCCGGGGCCCACGCCATTCGGCCCGGGAATGGGAGGCAGAAGCAGACAACGCTGGAACCGAAGACGACGTCGCCGCCACCGCAGCTGCCACGCAGGGCTGTCCCTCCCCGCCCCCTGCCACCAGGTGGGGAGGTTGGAGGGGCCCTCGGGCCAAGGGAGCCAGAGACGCCATAGCCATTGCGCGAAGTCGTCCCTCCCCGCCCCCTACCACCGGGCGGGGAGGTTGAAAGGACTCCCGGGCCGAGGGAGCCGAAGACGCCGCAGTCATTGTGCGAAGTTGTCCCTCCCCGCCCCCTGCCACCAGGCGGGGAGGTTTAAAGGGCTCACGGGTCAAGGGACCCGAAGACGACGACGACGATGACGACGCGCAAGGCCGCCCCTCCCCGCCCCCTGCCATCAGGCCGGGAGTTTAGGAGGGCTCCCCGTGGCATTGGGGAGCCGAAGACGCCGCCGTGGAGGCTGCTTCAGCGCACGGACGTCCCCCCCAGCTCCCTGCCTCCGTCCTCCCTACCTGGGGGGAAGAAAAAGGAGATGTCGACGACAGGACTCGCTAGCACTCCCTGTGCGTTTTGGGAGCCCATGCTTGTTGCTGGAATTGGGGGGGGGATGGCGGATGGGGAGGGAAGAGAGAATGTTGGTCTTGCCAGCCAGGAAGGAGGGGCAGCATTCTATCTAGGGAGGTTCCGGAGAATCATATAGGTGTTGTGACGGGCATGGGGCGGTATGGCGGGTACCGTGGGGCGGGCCGCACTCGGGGAATGCGGGTCCGATGTTTAAATGCGGTCCCTCAGTCCAGCCCTGCAGGTACATCTCTGGGCCCTGAGCAGCAGATCCGGAGTGACCCCGCCCTTAGGCTGTTGCTGGTGAATGCCAGATCGGTTTGTAATAAGGCCCCCCTGATTCAGGATGCCATCCAGGAAGGGCTGGCCGACCTGGCATGCATCACCGAAACCTGGCTGACTCCTGAAGATGGAGTACCTCTTGCGGACATGTGTCCAGCTGGGTTCAGTATCTGGCACCAGCCTAGAGGTGAGGGGAGGGGCGGTGGTGTTGCCATTGTTGCCAGGGAGTCTTTGGGAGTTGCTAGGGCCACTGCTCCACAAGTGGCTGGTTGTGAGGCCCTGCTTCTACGGCTGGGCCCCAAGGGTCAGTTGGGGATCTTACTCCTGTACCTGCCCCCTTGCAGGGTAAGGGATGCCCTGCCTGAGCTCCTCGAGGCCGCCTCGATGCTGGCGTTGGAGTTCCCGAGGCTTATGGTTCTGGGGGACTTCAATTTGCCATCGCTGGGGATGGCTTCTGAGGTGGCAAGGGAGTTCATGGCTTCCATGGCAGCCATGGGCCTGACTCAGGTAGTTCGGGGTCCGACCAGGGGCAGTGGTCACATGCCAGACTTAGTTTTCTTGTCGGAGCAGTGGCAGAGTGATCTGAGACTACAGGATTTAGTCATCTCACCTGTGCCATGGTCAGATCACTATCTGGTGACTCTTGACTTTCTGGGGACGACACTTCATCGTAGGGAGGCAGGGCCTATTAAAATGGTCCGCCCTCGGCGACTAATGGATCCAGACGGATTCCAGAGGGAACTGGGGGATGTTCCTCTGGATCGACTACACGATTCACCCGAGGCACTCGTCGACCTGTGGAATAGGACGACAATAGTAGCCTTGGATGAAATCGCGCCACTGCGGCCTCTCCGCGCCCGGGGGATTAGGTCATCTCCGTGGTTCACAGATGAACTGCGCGAACTCAAACGGGCAAAGAGACGCCTAGAGCGCCGCTGGGTGAAGACCCGGGATGACTCCGATTGGACACTAGCTAGAGCTGCTATTAGGGCCTACCTAGTGGCAATGGGGGTGGTGAGGCGGCAATACTTCACCGCCCTTATTGCCTCCGCTGATAATCGCCCAGCCGCCCTGTTCCGGGTAACCAGGTCCCTCCTCGGTAGGGGGAGATCGGTGCCCGGTTGGCAGGGTTCAGCTGAGGACTTTGCTGACCATCTGTTGGAGAAAATCGATCGGATTCGTTCAGGATTGAACCCTGGCGTGGATGGGGAGAGTCGGGGAGGTGCCGGGGCACAGTCTTGCAGTACGATCTGGGATCAGTTTGATCCTGTTGTCCCTGATGAAGTGGACAGGCTCCTTGCAGCTGTTCATGCCACTACATGTCCTTTGGACCCCTGTCCCACTTGGTTGGTGAAAGCCTCCAAGGAGGTAACAGGTGGCTGGGTTGGGGGGATAATAAATGCTTCTTTACGGGAGGGGGTATTTCCTGCACAGCTAAAACATGCTTTGGTGCGACCCCTCCTGAAGAAAATGTCCCTCGACCCAGCTGTCCTTAACAACTACAGGCCGGTTTCCAACCTGCCCTTTCTGGGTAAGGTTTTGGAGAAGGCGGTGGCGCGCCAGCTGCAGAGTGTCCTGGAGGAAGCGGATTATCTACACCCCTTTCAATCAGGGTTCAGGCCCGGGTATGGAACGGAGACGGCATTGGTCGCACTGATGGATGATCTCTGGCGGGAGCGGGACGGGGGTTGTCCATCCGTCCTTGCTCTTCTTGACCTCTCAGCGGCCTTCGATACCGTCGACCACTGTATCCTTCTGGAACGGCTCAAAGGACTGGGGATCCAGGGCACTGTGTTGTCCTGGTTTTCCTCTTTTCTGGAGGGCCGTACCCAGTCGGTGTGGTTAGAGAGTGAGAGGTCCAGCCCTAGGCCCCTCAAGTATGGGGTGCCTCAGGGCTCTGTGCTCTCTCCTCTCTTATTTAACATCTACATGAAGCCACTGGGTGAGATCATTCGTTCCCACGGGGTGCGGTACCATCAGTACGCGGATGATACTCAGCTGTACATCTCGGCCCGTGGGGACCCCAGTGATGCTGTTGAAATCCTATCCGGATGCCTGGAGGCCATTGGGGTCTGGATGGGGGTCAATGGGCTTCGGCTGAATCCCGGCAAGACAGAGTGGCTGTGGATAGGGGGCCCCGTGTTATCCAGGGAGTTACCACCTTTGATACTGGATGGGGCTGTTTTGCCCCAGACAGACCCAGTGCGCAACTTGGGGGTCCTTCTGGACTCACGGCTGCTGCTAGAAGAACAAGTAGCAGCTGTGGCCAGCAGGGCTTTTGCCCAACTTCGGGTGATTCGCCAATTGCGCATGCTCCTTGACCGGGGCTCCTTGCTTATGGTCACCCATGCTCTGGTTACTTCCCGACTAGATTACTGTAATGCGCTCTACATGGGGCTGCCCTTGACGACCATTCGGAGGCTGCAGCTGGTCCAGAATGCGGCGGCCGGGTGGTGATGGGGTGTGGGCGATATGCCCATGCCTCACCGCTACTTCGGGAGCTGCACTGGTTACCAGTTTGTCTCCGGGTGCAATTTAAGGTGCTGGTTTTGACCTTTAAAGCCCTATATGGCAGGGGGCCAGGATACCTTAGAGACCGCATCGTCCCAAGAGTGTCTGCCCGTCCAACCAGAGCGGACCGGAGGGGCTCTCTAATAGTGCCATCAACTAGGGGTGCACATCTGTCTAGCACCCGAAGGAGGGCCTTCTCCGTGTCCGCACCAACTCTCTGGAACCTCCTGCCAATAGACCTAAGACTCCAAAGTGAATTGCTGCCCTTCAGGAAAGGAGTGAAGACCTGGCTGGCAGGGCAGGTGTGGGGCCCGAATGGGACTATGGTGCCCGCCTGCTGGCTTTTATAAGAACTCTCTCTTCTTTCCTTTTGTATAGTGGGTGGATGGGGTTGGGTGGGATATGGGTTTTTAAATGGGGTGGGATGTGGGTTTTATAATGTTTTTATGTATTTTTAGAATTGTTGTGATGCCGCCCTGAGTCGGGTTCTGCCTGAGTGGGCGGCATATACAAATATGACTATAAATAAATAAATAAATAAAAATGATACCCATACCACTGCTCCAGTTCCTGAATCACTTTCTGGTTGTTTCATCCATATGAACCAAAAATACAATACAAAAGGTTACACAAGTACCAGGAAGCAGTCCCAGATTTTTGAAATAGTACAGCCTTCAAGTATATAGATCTTCTTTTTACATGACTGGCACCAGCTCTTTCATTGCTAAGGCTACAGCAAACTGAAGCCATGAGAATATATTTTTTTTCTTTACCAAGTGCTTTGCTGTTAAAGAATGCTTATTTATAATGGCTAAAAACCTGTTGCTTAGCATACTGTTACACCAGAGTAGGCTCACTGTATCAGTGGGATTTAATGAGTCACCTTTTCCAAAAGTTTCACTGGTTCAAATGGGCCTACTCTACTTTTAACATAAAAAGAACGGGTTATTCTGTAAATGTGGATCAATTGTGTTAGCCGATATTTGGATCAGATACGGCACTAGAAGAACTGTGGATCAAGTACAGTACTGTTCTATGAATTCATAGTATGTCCATTTGAATTAATGAAAGTTACAGAGGATGCTATACATAACTTCAAAAAGAATCCCAACATCATCATCGAAGAGGCAGACAAGATAGTGCTGTAATTGTCATGGACAAACTGAGCTACACCCAAGAAGTTGAAAGACCAGCTCTACATTTTACCAGCTACCAGCTACAGTAAAACCACATATAATGAAATTAATCCATTCCATAAGGTTTTTCATACAGCGAAATTTTCGTTATACAAATTTCGCGTAGGAATGTATTAAATGTGATTTCCCATAGGAATGCATTGAAAACGAAAATTTGTTATGCAAAGTGTGATTTCCCATAAGAATGTACTGAAAATGGGAAAAAAACATTCTAAAAAATTTGCTATACAAGGCACTATTTTCCTTCAATTTCCTTTCACTGTATGTGTCCCCCCTCCCCCCAGCTATTTAGAGCCCTTCGTTATACGGGTTTTACTGTACTTCCAAATATCAAAAAAACCTATAAAACCATTTGAAAACCTTTCCTGGAAATAAATATATGTGACTGTGGAAACAATTATGAGCTACAGATTCATTTCCTAATTTTGCATAAATATACTATTGAATCTTTCCCTCTGATTTGACAAAATGAGCTCAGCATATTCTGTTCCATGCTTTTTGCAATACACAATATTCTATTTCTATTCTCCCTTAAGACTATAATACACAAAACTGTTAAGATTAATAGTGTTCTATAGTTTTTCTACAATGTTCAAATGGCAACAAGATTGTTGGAGAATAATACAGTACCCTGAAATCCTCTTTTGAATGAAGGCTTTTCTTTTTAAAAAATAATAATTAAAAAATAAAAATAAATGCAAAAATTTCATCTAAGGTGCTATTATTGTTGTTAAATTATCCAACATTAACACTTTATCGTATAGGTCAAATGAATTATTTGATACATATTCTATTTTTGGTATCTAATTCTTTAGCCTCCAGTTTTAATTTTGGTACAGTATTACCTACAAAACTAATTTCTTGAAAAACATACGAGTGACATTCAACCAACATTTATGAATTACTGAAGTCACAAGAAGTGTCCTGTGCGAGCTGAGATATATGATTTTAAAGCTAAACCAGGGAAAATAAACTTTCCAGATTGTTTCATTCTAAAACTTGGTCTGAGTTACTCCATTCCAATTAGACAGCTAAGAGTCACATGAATTATCTTCAGAAAACAGGGAAGTTAAAACCACTGAAGTCCTTAACAGATTATTCCCATTTACACTCATCATACAACTCTTTAACAGATTATTTCCCTTTACACTCATCATACACTTATCTACCATAAGACTCTTGGTTATTTTCCATGCAACAGATTAGCAGGGTCACCCCTTCTCCTAAAAGATTCTACATGTCTGTTTGCTTCACATTTATTTATTTTTTTTCACGCTTATATACCGCCCACTCAGGTACAACCCAACTCAGGGCGGTTTACATAGCGGACAGTAAATACATAAAGGACACATGATAAAACAAAGTTAAAAGTTAAAAAACCCACCCCTAAAAGGTGCGCAAGAACCGAAGGGACCTTGGGGGAAGGCACACCTCTATACCAACCACCCAACGGTACCCCCATCCCCACCCGCACCCCAAACTTGGCCTGCCAGCCAGGTCTTTAGTTCCTTCCTAAAGGGCAACAACTCCGTCTGGAGATGCACATCCCCAAGTAAGCAAACAAACAAAGCAAGCAAGCAAACAAACAAACTTTTTCATCTGCAGTGCCAGCTCTACTCATTCTTGGACAGGAAGTCCATGTTGATGTTGACCTACATACTGGTAATCTCCAGAATTGGCTACTACAAAGTCCTTTACGTGGGCCTACACTTGAGGCTAGTACGAAAACTTCAATGGTCGTGAAATGTGGCAATCAAGCCAATTGTTGGTATTGGTCACTATATCACTCTGGCTCTGTCTACCCTGTATTGGTAACCCATTGTGTTTCATGCCAGATTCAAGCTATTGGTAATCACCTATAAAACCCTAAACGGTTTGGACCATGCTATCTGAGGGAGTGCTTCTTCCTTAGGAGCTACATCTATTCCACCCAAATATTTAAACTTTAGGTAGTCACCCTTAAAGATATAAGAAAGATGACGATGAGATTAAAGACACAAATTGCCTGCAGAAATTAAATCTGCTTCAACTCTGTTGGCATTTCAGAAAATCTTTGAAAACATTTTGGTTCCACAAAGTCTTTGCTTCTTAATTTGCTAATTTCTGAAATCTATGATGGATTGCACCCTGATTGGTTGTGTGCAATAATGTGGCAACCTAGCAGTTCGAAAGCAAGAAATTGCAAGTAGATAAATAGGGACCACTTCGGTGGGAAGGTAACAGCATTCCGTGCGCTCCGGTGTCTAGTCATGCCTGCCACATGACCACGGAAACGTCTGCAGGAGCAGACAGCGCTGGCTTTTCGGCTTAGAAACAGAGATGAGCACTGCACCCTAGAGTCGGATACGACTGGCTTTCGAGCAAGGGAAACCTTACCTGTTTTAATTGTTTCAGTGATATGTGTCTCCTATTGAATGATTGAGATCTTAAATGTTTGTAAACCGTACAGAGACAGATGGACAGAAATACCTGATTTAAACCAATCCTAAAGAATATAACTCAGTTATATATATTTGGGCTAAATGCAAGTTTAATAATACTTTGCAAAAGAAAACCTCGGAGATTAAAAATTACTCATGATGAACTCAGTTCCAACTAATTTCAAAGTACAATATACATACATACATACATGTTAATTCATTTTAGAACAAAGCCAATTCACTTAACCCAGAGGTGACCAATTTTGTATTTACGTATAACTCATGGAGGTAGGAGTTTCCATAATTTGCAACCAAGTCTTGAGTCCTAGTCCATTACTCTGCTACACAAACTACTCAGAATAAATTTGATAAGGTAGAATGTTTTTGCTATCAATTTCTATGAATGTGAAAAGTTTATATAGTCTTACTCCAACTCAAGATATCAAGATATATTTACACAGGGATAGTATGCTCTCTTTTGAGCTTAGGAAAAAAAGCCTTCAAATAATCTGCTGTTGGAAGCAAACAGCTTTGTCCCCACTCCCAATGAGAGTAAGCATGGAAAAGAGAAGACAGGCACCCTTGTTCTTGCAGATCATAGATAGTAACAGCTGCAAGAAGAGTCCTAGATCTCAGATGGTTGAGAGCCTTCAAGTAAACAACAGTCAATACAAAGAACTAAGGAATACAAAGATATACAGTACATACAACTGCAAAGACAAATCCAAAGATCTGGGCCTGGAGAGGAAAAGGAATCATAAAGGCCCAGCTCTACTGCTCATTCCATGCAGAGAGGCCCACAGGGGAGGTGAGTAAAGGATCCTGCCCCTCCCTCCCCATCCAAAGACCTGGGCCTGGAGAGGAAGAAAAGGAATCATAAAGGCCCAGCTCTACTGCTCATTCCATCCAGAGAGGCCCACAGGGGAAGTGAGTAAAGGATCCTGCCCCTCCCTCCCCATCCAAAGACCTGGGCTTGGAGAGGAAGAAAAGGAATCATAAAGGCCCAGCTCTAGTGCTCATTCCATGCAGAGAGGCCCACAGGGGAGGTGAGTAAAGGATCCAGCCCCTCCCTCCCCATCCAAAGACCTGGGCCTGGAGAGGAAGAAAAGGAATCATAAAGGCCCAGCTCTACTGCTCATTCCATCCAGAGAGGCCCACAGGGGAGCTGAGTAAAGGATCCAGCCCCTCCCTCCCCATCCAAAGACCTGGGCCTGGAGAGGAAGAAAAGGCTTCAGGAAGGCCCAGCTCTACTGCCCATTTGCCATCCAGAGAGGCCCAAGGGGGAGGTGAGTAAAGGATCTTGCCCCTCCCTCCCCATCCAAAGACCTGGGGCCAGAGAGAAGGGAGACTTCCGGAGACTTCCGGAGACCCCCGACCACCCCCAGGAGATACCATCCACAACCACCATCATAGCAAGGCCCGAGCCGGCGCCTTTGACCGACTCCATGCGGCCGAAGAGAGGCAAGAGATGCTGTGTGCATGCAAAGGATAAGTAATCGAACTGAAATAATATAGTTGACTAAACATAGATGGCTTATGGCAACTGACATAGTGACTGTACAAGAAACTGACTTACATAGAGACTTGATGTAGTGGACTTTTTCTTTCTTTCTTTCTTTCCCCTTCATTAATTAGTTCAACTTTTACTTTGATACTATGTGATAAACTGTGATATTGTGCATGATAATACTTTGTTTTAAAACTGTTTAAACTGTGATAACATGTGTGATGGGAAAAGACTGGCGTAGAGACCGGCAAGGCACAAAGTTTGCCAAGAGAACCCTATGGACCAAAACAAAAGGCAAAACAAGGGGATGCTCAGCACAGCAGATCTGAAAAGGGGGAGGGATACGAAAGGGGGAAGAGAAATACAGTGTTGCAGGGAACAATACTGCATAGGGACATGGAATGTGAGGTCTATGAATCAAGGAAAACTGGAAGTGGTAAAAAATGAGATGGAAAGAATAAGCATTGACATCTTGGGCATCAGTGAGCTAAAATGGACAGGGATGGGTGAATTCAGCTCTGGAAACCATCATATCTACTACTGTGGGCAAGAAAACCTTAGAAGAAATGGAGTAGCCATAATTGTCAATAAAAGAGTGAGAAAAGCAGTAATGGGATACAATCTCAAAAATGACAGAATGATGTCAGTCAGATTTCAAGGCAAACCTTTCAATGTCACTGTGATCCAAATATACGCACCAACCACTGGTGCAGATGAAGCCACAATGGACCAGTTCTATGAGGACTTACAACACCTCATAGAACAGACACCAAGAAATGATGTCCAAATTATATTAGGAGACTGGAATGCCAAAGTAGGAAATCAAAAAGTGGAGGGAATAACAGGCAAATTTGGTCTTGGAGCACAGAATGAAGCAGGGCAAAGATTGATAGAGTTCTGCCAAGAGAACGCACTGGTCATAGCAAACACTCTCTTCCAGCAACACAAGAGGTGACTTTACACATGGACATCACCAGATGGCCAACACCGAAACCATATTGACTACATACTCTGCAGCCAAAGATGGAGAACCTCCATACAGTCAGCAAAAACAAGACCTGGAGCAGACTGTGGCTCCGATCACAACCTACTGATCGCAAAATTCAGGCTTAGACTAAAGAAAATAGGGAAAACACGGAGACCAGAAAGATATCACCTAGACAGCATCCCTAAAGAATACATGGTGGAGGTGATGAACAGATTTAATGGCTTAGACTCGGTAGACAGAGTACCAGAAGAATTATGGACGGAGATGAGGGACATCATGCAGGAAGCAGCAAAGAAAACCATACCAAAAGAAAAGAAGAGTAAGAAAGCAAAGTGGTTGTCTGATGAGGCTCTTAAAATAGCAGAAGAAAGAAGGAACGCAAAAGTCAAAGGAGAAAGGAAAAACTACAACCATTTGAACACAGAATTTCAAAGGAAAGCAAGGAGAGATAAGGAAAACTACCTAAAAGAACAGTGCAGAGAAATGGAGGAAAACAACAAAAGAGGCAGAACCAGAGATCTTTTCAAAAAAATTGGGGAAATCAAGGGAACATTTAAAGCAAAAATGACCATGATAAGGGACAAAGACGGAAAGGAGCTAGCTGATGCAGAAGAAATTAAGAAAAGATGGAAAAAGGACCTCAACACTCCTGATAATCACAATGATGAAGAAATTGAACTTGAGCCAGACATCCTGGAGAGCGAAGTCATAAAGGCCCTAAAGAGCACCGCAAACAACAAAGCTAGTGGAGATGATGGTATCCCAGTTGAATTTTTCAAAGCGCTAAAAGATGATGGCATCAAATTACTGCATTCAATATGCCAGCAGTTTTGGAAAACAAAACAGTGGCCACAGGATTGGAAAAGTTGGGTTTCACTTACCAGTGATAACTTTCGTTCTTCGAGTATATAGTTTGTGAATACACACTCATGGGTTATGCGCCTGCGCAGAACGGCCGATCGGAGGCTTGAAAAGCTATTGGTCAAAAGTTTTAGCGGTAAGACCGCCCACCGTACCGCCCACCTTGAGGCGCCCGCGCGCCATTTTACCTCAGTTCCATACTTAAGCCAAGCACAGGATAAACCAATTGATCTCATCCGTGCAGCTCAAGAGGGGAGGCAGGGTGGGTAGTGTGTATTCACAAACTATATACTCGAAGAACGAAAGTTATCACTGGTAAGTGAAACCGAACTTTCTCCTTCGTATAGTTTGTGAATCCACACTCATGGGAGATTAGCAAGCTCACACTTACTTGGTCGGTGGGCAGTCGGATGAGATGATCCCACGATGAAGATGATGACGGTCAGGCAGGGTGAACTGTCAAGGGCGATGGGCCCGGAGACCCCGAGTGAGGACGACACGGCCAAGCCTGGCGTCCGCAGTGGCTCTGGTGTCCACCCTGTAGTGCTGGACAAATGTAGAAGGTCTGGACCAGGTGGCAGCCTTACAGATGTCCTCAAGCGGTGTGCCCTCCAGAAAGGCCGTTGCAACCGCTCTGGTAGAGTGCGCCCTGACATGCGGTGGAGGGGGCAGCGATGCCGACTCGTAGGCCAAGTAGATGGTAGAGGTGATCCATTTGGAGAACCGCTGCGCTGAGATGGGTTCACCTTTGGACTTGCCCCCATACGCCACGAAAAGGCGTTGCGACTTCCTGAACTCCCTTGTCCTGCTGGTGTAAAACAATAAAGCCCGTTTGACATCCAGCGTGTGCCAAGTCCTTTCTTGGGCGTTAGCGGGGTTCTGGAAGAATGTTGGCAAGGAGATAGTTTGTGCCATATGAAACTGGGAGACCACCTTGGGGAGGAAGGTGATGTCCGGTTGGAGCACCACACGGTCATTGAAGAACTGGAGAAAGGGTGCGTCCGCCCGCAGGGCGACCAGTTCACCAGCTCGTCGAGCAGACGTGATGGCCACCAGAAAGGCCGTCTTCCATGTGAGGAGACGAGCATCCGCGGTAGCCATGGGCTCGAAAGGAGTCCTGGTGAGCGCGTTAAGGACGGTAGAGAGTGACCATTGGGCCGTCGGAGTCCTGACCGGCGGGAAGGCGTTCCGCAATCCCTTGAGGAAGCGTTTCACCATTTGGTCGCGGAAAGCACCAGAAGCGGGCGAGCCAGCTGGAGAGTGAGCCACCACCGCTGCGAGGTGTACTCGGATGGAGGCGATGCTGAGGCCAGACTCCGCCAGATGGAGGAGGTAGGTCAAGACGTCCTGCAGTTCCACCTGCGAGAGGGGGGTCTGCTGAGATGCCAGGAAAGCACAAAAGCGTCTGTATTTGGAAGCGTAGGGTAGGACTTCCTTGTGGACGGGCGCCTGGCTAGTTCCAGGATCCTGGACAGTCTGGGGTTATCCTCCACGCGGTGAGGTGGAGGCTGGGCAGGTCCGAGTGGTGGAGCTGGCCCTGCTCCATCTGGAGGAGCGTTGGTGACTCCGGTAGCGTGCGATACTGAGATGACATGCGCAACAGCAGCGGAAACCATGGTTGGCGGGGCCATGCTGGGGCCACTAGGATGGCTCTGGTCCTGTGCTGGAACATTCTGGTGAGGACCTTCTGGACCAGGGGAAACGGAGGAAAAGCGTAGAAATAGTCCTGATCCCACCGTTTCATGAAGGCATCGCCCTCGGAGTTGGCACCGATGCCCGCCCTGGAGCAGTACCTGTGGCATTTCGTGTTGGACTCCGATGCGAAGAGGTCGATGTTCGGAGTCCCCCAGGCCTCGCAGAGCGACTGGAACACCTCGTTGTTCAGTTCCCATTCGTGGGTCGTCGGGGTGAGGCGGCTGAGATGGTTGGCCAGGACATTCAGCTTGCCCTGAATGTGCACTCCAATCGGGAAAATGTGCCTCTCCAGGCACCACTCCCAGAGTTGCACAGCGAGGTAAAGAAGGGTGGTGGATCGTGTTCCTCCCTGCTTGTTCAGGTACGCCACAGCCGTGGTGTTGTCCGAGGCCACTTGGACCGCCTTGCCCATGAGCAAGGTCTCGAAGGAATGGAGGGCCTTCCAAATGGCCAGCAGCTCCAAGTAGTTGATATGGTGCACCATCTCCTGAGGCGACCAAGGGTTGTTGACCGTGAGAGTCCCGCAGGCAGCCCCCCAGCCGAGGTTGCTTGCGTCGGTCAATATTTGCAGCGAGGGTTGCGGGGGGTAAAAACTTTTCCCCGTTGCCACGTTGAGTGGTGTCGTCCACCACACCAGCTGGTCCCTCAGCTCCGGGGACGGAGTTAGCCGTTTGGACTGACTCTCCCGGAGCGCATCGAATTCGTGCAGAAGCCACGACTGTAGGGACCGGAACTTTAACTTGGCGTGAGGGACCACAGCCGTCGTTGAGGCCATAAGGCCTAGCAGTCTTTGAGCCTTTTTCGCCCGGATGCACGGTTTGGTGCGTAGGTCGTTCACTCCCTGCGCGATGTCCTGCAGGCGCTTCTGGGGTGCAAAGGCTCTGGTGGCAAGCGAGTCGAGTACCGCTCCGATGTACTCGACGCGTTGAGAGGGGATCAGCTTCGATTTGGTGAAGTTGATCCTGAGGCCGAGACTCTCCATGAGGTGGACCGTGAACTGCGTGTCCCGAATGGCCGGCGAGCTGGTGGGGGATACGATCAACCAGTCGTCGATGTATGGGAAGACCCTGATTCCCCGCTGGCGAAGGAAGGCGGCCACCGGAGCCATGCATTTGGTGAAGACTCGCGGTGCCGTGGCCAGACCGAACGGTAGACATCGGTACTGGTAAACCGAATCGCCGATGCGGAATCGAAGGAACCTCCGGTGCTCCTCGAGGATGGAGACATGGAAGTAAGCGTCCTTGAGGTCTATGACTGTGAACCAGTCCCCTTTGTTGATGAGGGGAAGGACGGTCTGCAGGGTCACCATCCGGAACTTCCTGGTGTGGATGCATTTGTTGAGGCGGCGCAGGTCCAGGATCGGGCGAAGTCCTCCGTCCTTCTTCTGGACCACGAAGTACCTCGAGTAGAAGCCGTTGTCCCAATCGGGCAGGGCCACCCGCTCGATGGCTCCCTTGGACAGAAGAGTTGATATTTCTTCCTCCAAATGGGGGGACGAGGTGGTGAAACGATGTCTTCCTACCCGAGGCGCCCGCACGAACTCGATGGCGTAGCCAGAGGACAAGATCCTTAAGACCCACCGGTCGTCCGTGATGCCCGACCATACCGGAAGGAAGTTCCGGAGGGGGAGGTACGGGAGATGGAGCGTGAGAGACTCGGCCGTCGCAGCTTCAAACGCGCGGCTTGGACTTAGCGTCCGAACGCTTGCCGTGTCCGTAGGGTTGGTAGCGCGGCTTGTGCTGGCATCGTTGTTTGTAAGAGCCAGATCTGGACTGCTCCACGGGGCCACCCTGTTGTTGCGGGTTCCCCTGGTAGCGCCGCGTGAAGGGCTGGAACCTCGGCCTGGCAGGCGGAGCCGGCGTGGTGAGCCCCAGAAACTTGGCGGTGGAGTTGGTCTGCCGCATTTCATTGAGGACCTTGTCCGTGTCTTGCCCAAAAAGGCCTTGCCCGTCGAAGGGAAACTCCTCGATGAGCTTCTTCATAGCGTCATCGAGGGAGGTGCCCCTAAGCCAGGCGTGGCGGCGGAGCAGGATCGCAGACGACATGTCCTTCGCCGCATAGTCATTTATATGCCTGGCGGTTCGCATCTGTTGCTCCGCCAGGAAATCGCCCTCGGATGCCAGCGCGTCGATCCGTTTCTGGGCGTCGGCAGGTAACGTCGCCGTTTCGGCCTTCACCCGCTCCCAGAGGTGAGACTGGTACAGGCCCATGGCAGCCGAGTAGTTGGCGGCGCGGAGGAAGAGGGAACCGGTGGCGTAGAATTTGCGGCCCACCGCGTCCAGCTTCTTCCCCTCCGGGGTCGACGGAACCGGGAACCTGCTGGTGGCCGTCCTGTGTTGGAAGGCCTTGACCACCAGGGAATTCGGCAGGGGATGTGCCTGCAGGAACTCGACGTTCTCGTCCAGGACTCTATACATGCCGTCGAGCCTGGACGAAACGGAGTGCGCCGACACCGGCTTCCTCCATGTTGCCTTCGCCGACGTCAGCATGGACGGAAGCATGGTGATATGGACCGGCCGTACCGCACGCCTGTCCAGTTTTGCGGTCATTTGGTCCTCACCTTCCAGTGGCGGCTGGTCCAGGTTCAACGCGGTCCCCAGGCGCGTCAGCATGGCCGTGAGCGAGCGTTGATCCTCACCACGCGGTGGGTCAACCGCGCCGATGGCCTGGTCCGGCGTCCGCTCGGCGTCGACGTCTCCCTCGTCCTCCTCCGAAGAGGCGCTGGAGTCATCGGAGGACGAGGGAGGAACTCTTACATCCACGTCGGGACCGCGCCAGTACAGCCTGGGCGGGCCGACAGGATGGGAGTCCACCGCTTCAACGACTGGACCAACCCGCGACGATGTGGGTGGGCCAGCGGAGCGGACACTCGACCCTCGGGAGGTCGGTGGGGCCACAGCAGGGCCAGCATCCCTGGGGCTTGCGGTGGTCGGTACCGGAGCCGCAGAGGCCGCAGGCATGGAGGTCTGAAACCGGTTGGCAAAAGTCTGAGCCATGACCTCAAACATCTCCTTCAGGAACTCCCTGTGGGATGGGTCCCCCACCGTCGGGAGCGACGAAACGGTGGCCGACGAAACGGTGGCCGGTAAAATCGGCGACGAAATGGTGGCCGGCATGGTGATCGCCGCGTCGTCGAGCGTCGGAGTCCTGGGCCTTGGGGAGACGGAGGCCTGCCTCATAGGCGAGCGGGCCCTCCCACGAGGCGGTGACGGGAGTACCTGAAGTGGGCGAGCTGGAGCCCCAGCCCTGCGTCCTTTTTCAGGCGAACCCGAGGAGGACCGTCCTCCCCAGATGGAGGACCCAGGAGACGGACATCTCGCGACCGAGTATGGTGGCGAAGGTCCCGGAGACACAGGGGTGTGAGGAGTAGGCGGGAGCGATCGCCTCTTCTCCGACCCGCGCTTCTTTTTCTTGTCTCCGTTCTTGTCCCTCTTCTTCTTCTTCTTGATGGTGGCGGAAGAAGAGGTCGAAGGCGGCGAAGGCTGAGAGACGCTAGCCGAGGTAGAAGCGGCCACAACGGGAGCCAGAGAGAGTTCCATCAGGTGCGCTTTGAGCCGGTAGCTCCGGTTTTGCACGGCCAGATGGGTGAATTTCTTGCAGTGGGGGCAAGACTGGCTCTGATGAGACTCTCCGAGGCAGAAAAGGCAGAGGCTATGCCCGTCGGAAGCCGGAAACTTTTTCAGGCAAGCCGAGCACTGTTTGAAGGCCGCGGCCATCAAAGAAAAAATTCTTCCAACGGAAGTTTCTGGAACGCGGTTACCCCGAAGGGCTGGCCAGCCGCCACCCCCTTGAGGGGGGAAACGGTGACCGAAGCGAGTAGGTAACTGAGTCCACCAGAAGGAAGAAACAGCACCGGGGTGGCGATCCTGCCCGAAGGACAAGATCACCGAGAAAAATTGTTGAAATTTGCCAAAAGACTTTCCCTCAGAAGGGCGAAAAAATTGAGGAAGCTCTCAACGATCATCCTGCTGCTACGGCGGAAAGAAGAGAACTGAGGTAAAATGGCGCGCGGGCGCCTCAGGGTGGGCGGTACGGTGGGCGGTCTTACCGCCAAAACTTTTGACCAATAGCTTTTCAAGCCTCCGATCGGCCGTTCTGCGCAGGCGCATAACCCATGAGTGTGGATTCACAAACTATACGAAGGAGAAAGATCAGTATACGTCCCAATCCCAAAAAAGGGCAATGCCAAAGAATGTTCAAATTATCTAACAATCGCGCTCATCCCACATGCCAGCAAGGTGATGCTCAAGATAATACAGGATAGACTTCAGCAGCATGTGGAGAGAGAATTACCAGAGGTGCAGGCTGGTTTCAGAAGAGGCAGGGGGACTAGAGACCACATCGCCAACATACGCTGGATCATGGAGAAAACAAAGGAATACCAGAAACAAGTTTACTTTTGTTTTATTGACTACACTAAGGCATTTGACTGTGTGGACCACAACAAGATGTGGCAAGTAATTAAAGAGATGGGAATACCAGAGCACCTCATATGCCTCCTGAGAAATCTGTACATGAACCAAGAAGCAACAGTTAGGACAGAACATGGAATAACAGAGTGGTTTGGAATAGGAAAAGGAGTAAGACAAGGCTGCATTTTGTCACCATGCTTATTCAACCTATACACAGAGCACATAATGCACAGTGCAGGGATGGAGGAATCACAATATGGGATTAAAATCGCTGGGAGAAACATCAATAATCTGAGATATGCAGACGATACCACCCTAATGGCAGAAAGTGAGGAAGGCCTAAAGAGTCTCTTGATTGGGCTGAAGGAGGAGAGTGCAAAAGCTGGCTTGAGACTCAATAACAAGAAAACCAAGATAATGGCAACAGGCCCAATCAGTTCCTGGAAAATAGACGGGGAAGAAGTAGAAGCAGTGACAGATTTTACTTTCTTAGGATCAAAGATCACTGCAGATGGGGATTGTAGCCATGAAATAAAAAGGCGACTGATTCTTGGGAGACAAGCGATGAGAAACCTGGGGAACATAGTGAAAAGCAGAGACAACACATTGCAAACAAAAATTAGAATAGTCAAAGCAATGGTTTTCCCAGTAGTAATGTATGGATGTGAGAGCTGGACAATTAGGAAGGCTGAACGCAGAAGAATAGATGCCTTTGAAATGTGGTGTTGGAGGAGGGTTTTGAGAGTCCCCTGGACAGCGAGGAGAACAAATAGGTCAATCTTAGAAGAAATTAACCCTGACTGCTCATTGGAAGGTCAAATAATAAAGATGAAGCTAAAATACTTTGGACATCAAATGAGAAGGGAGGATTCACTTGAGAAGGCATTGATGTTGGGAAAGGTGGAGGGCAAAAGAAGAAGGGGGAGGCCAAGGATGAGATGGCTAGATGGTATTGTAGACACAATGGGCACAGAGCTGGGAGGGCTGAGGGGGATGGTGGAGGACAGAGGCGCCTGGAGGAAAATGGTCCATGGGGTCGCAAAGGGTCGGAGTCGACTGTGCGACTGAACAACAACACAAACAACTGCAAATTTAGCCAATAATGAGGGCTCTTGGAACTAAGGTAGGGTGTGCCTACTATGTGACACTTAAAAGCTGCTTCTCAGAAATAGATAACTGAACAACTGTATGTGAGTTTCTAAACACACCAATGTTAGAAGCCCTGTAAATAATGGCTGCCATGCTATTTCAAAAGGCAAGATATGTGTGATACGCAAAGGCTTTGAGCTGCTATAGGAATATGCAAAACGTTGGAATTTCACACCAATATTCATATTTACTCATACCACATTTCTACATTGTAAGAAAAAATAACAATGAATCTTATAGTATCTTAAAAGCTAACAAGCTTTATTTGGCATATGTTTTGCAGACTTCTGCCTTCTGTTTCAGATAAAGAATAGCATTACAAATAAGAGTATGGGAGAAAATTGTATAGCTGACAAGATTTTGGACAAGACAAGCCTGTTCAAGATTTTCCAAGCCCTGTCAGAGTTCTTACATCAAGCACAAGATCAAGACAGCCAGTGTTTTAAAATTGTTTTTATTACATGTAAAAAATTGTTTGTTGAGGATAGAGGTTGTGAGAATATATATACATCTCCATCCCAGGGAAGCAACTAGCAATCTCTGGTTGGGCAAGTATATCTGACCCAGGGTTTTCTGTCTCCCACCCTATTAACATACATCTTCCTCTAAATAAGTCATAAACAGTATTTGGTCCAGAAATATACATTAGGAAATAATGTCTCAATGTGACTAAGCATGATGCTCTGTAGATGTCAGCGTCTGCTTGAACATAAGCTTTCTTTAATATTAGTCAGATTCTTCAGACTAACATAAGAGGGAAGTAAAATAATAACAAAAGTGAAGGATATGCAAATTTGATGTCCTATCAAAAGAACAATATATGCTTCTAGAGAGAAAAGTTCAGAAATGCCCACTCCTAGTAAGGGTTATTCCTGGACATTTCTGAAGACTCCTCATGACAGGCCTTTTTCTTGGACTCCAAATTCCTGTTTTCTTCACACTGAACATTCTCCATATCTTCCTATTTCTAATTTTCATCTCTCTTTGAAAGGCAACTCAAGCACACATATACTGACAACTGGCAAATTATATAGTACTATACAGCTTTGAGTACCTTGAGTGCACAAAGAGGCAGCCAAAAAATGTTGACCGTCATAGTAATTTATAACAGAAGAATTAAATAAGGAATGTGGTTTCTGTTGAAGTTTGCAGTCTCAGTGCACAGGGGACATTCTTCCTGCACACCAGAGGCTGAAGCAACAGAGTTGCTGCAAGCAGAGGAAATATCAGACAAGGCTGGCTTTCAGTTTTTTTTCTGCCCTTTTATGGGCACTCGGCTGAAATCAACTCAACTCTGATGCTTGCGGAAGCCCATACAAGAGTGAGTCAGGCAAATCAACTAGTTTTTTCCCATGCCCTGCTGAATGCAGGGCTATTATGACCTGGTAGAAAAATGATTGGGGTGGTGGCGCGGCGTAAGACCAAGAGAATGTGGAAAAGCACAAAATGGGAAAGTTGCAAGAACAGCTGCCATTACAGTTCAGTGAAGAATCTGTTCATCAGATAAACAAAAAGATACATGTTTTCCACACCAGCTACCTAGTTAAGGTGCTATGAAAGGTCTAACCAATTTAAGACTACAGCTGCTTTGTCCAGAATGGAACTGTTCTAATGTACGTAACTTGCCATTTACAGCAGTAAGCCTTTCACACAAACATATTGTTGTGATGTTGTTATGTTTCATCAAGTCATCCACAACCTATGGTGAATCTATGAATATGTGATCTCCAAAATGTTGTATACTGGCCATAATCCAGCAGGCTGAATAAACTCAACCTTTATGTAAAATGTGAAAACCAGCCTTTTAGGTATTAAAGATGCAACTAACATATGAATGTCTGGGCAACACTGTTCAGAATTTTTAAAAGCAAGGTGGGAGGATTAAGCAGAATTATTCCAGTAAAATAACCTATCCTAGTTATAGGAAAACTAGAATTCTGCAAAATAAGCATATGCAAAAATGTACACAATTCGAAGTACATTCTATAATGAAACCTTTTCTCGTAGAGGTTGGGAGGGGGGATTTTTTTTTAAAAAAAAAGTAATGCATAATACACTGATCTGCTTACAGTCATGCTATCAGAACACACATCTGATGCTATCCAAAAGTATTTACTAGCTGCAAGCCATTCTGCCTTTTTTTCTAGATAAAGACGTATAAAAAGACCCAAGCCTATACTAAAAGCAACAAAAACAAGCAGAAATAAATGATTGCATTCATGTGAAATAAAGCAAACAGCCAAACCTTACAGCAGTTTTTGCCTACTTTTTGACTGTTCATATGCTCTTGCTTCATGACCATTTAGCCACAAAAGAATCAGACCTAGCTCATGGTTAAAACCTGACTAGGACAGAAGAGATTTAAGAAGTAAAACAGTGAATTGATTTGCTGTCAAATTAAAATATGGAGATAATAATAATTTCGTGTCAGAGTTGAAAGGATTTTTAGGGTACGCCCAAATGAGGCTCCTTTCATGTTCCCAACTGCAGCTCTCGGGTATCGAAACCTGACCTTCCAGTCTCCAGTTCAGCAATATCTCAGGTGTACTATAAAAAAGGATGGGCAGAAGCTTAAAATAAGATATCTTAGCCTGGAATACAGCATGTCTCAAATGCATGCCTTAAAGTACTACTTAAGAGAGGACCAAACCCACAGGATATAAGCCCTCTTGTTTCTTGGCCAATAGTGGGCGGCAGGTGTTAAAATTAACCCAACCAAAGAACTTGTTTACTTGCACACAAGATAATTTTAAGCTTTTGGTGAACTACTGGAACTAGCTACGCCTCTTCAGTTACCCAAAATAATACCTCACAGAGGTCTATGGGAGGTCCTTCAGTGAGGTTACTTCAGGGTCAAATATTCTTGGAGAAACTCCAGTAGAACTCCCAAAAAGTCAGGTTGTACTATAAGCAGACAAAATGTAGATTAGAAAACTCAGTGGACAAGTGAGATGGGTTTGAGGGGCTTTTTTTATGCCCCTGGGACCTCTCAGTATCCCACAAATAAAGGAAAATACCAAGATCCACTAAAAAACAGAAGCATTTAGCTGTTTGGTTTTGAAAAATGAGCATAGCAGAAGCAGGACTTGTTGCTGTGTGAGGCCTCCTGGATCTTCCCTTGCGCACACCACACACTGTACCATACATCTGAAACTTCATCGATGCAAGCAATTGTTAGGCGTGTTGGAGGTTCTGTTGCATACACAAGCCTCCACTGTCATACTTCCACAAAGTCTTTGAATTCCAAATGCCACTTCAAAATGGTCTTGCGCTCCTCAAATGACAACTGTGCTTCTGCCATTTTCTTTGACTGTCCTGCCTGTCACATAGCGACATTCATTCTTTTGCGCATACGTCATACTACATGTTGCTACCGTAATTCAATTCAACTTCAAAAGTAAGATATAGATAACATCTCTTATAATATATATACATTTTTTTTGACAAATTTTTTTTAAGAAACAGAATAAAAAGCATGATGGATTCAGTCCTGCCACATGATTGAAAATGCATACAAAAGGCAGATACATTTCACTGGACAGTGTTAGAGAAAAAAGAACATGTGCGTTTGGTCTTGAGAGCTGAATGTTGGAGCAATTGTCAATTTTTTCTTCAGAATCTGAAACATCTTGGCCTTATCAGTCAATGCTACTTGACCCCGCACCCTTTTCATCTTACACTTCACTATATATTTTCTTCAGTACCTGATGTTCCTTCACGTTATTTCTTCAGCTGTTTACTGCATCCTTGACAGCTTGTGTTTCTCCTCAGGCAGATGTACTAGGTATTTTAACGTATAATACATCCATGCATTTTTGTGGATTCTTTTTAATGCTTTGAGTGGTTTTATCACATACTAGCATATTTTGCCCGGCGGTGCTGGGCTTTTTAAAATTGTGTTGGATAGTAAAGGGGTTTTTTTTCTTCCTTGAACCAATGGTGCTGGGCTGTTTTAAATGGTGTTGTAAGGTTTTGTGATTTTGTGGCTTCAAGGAGCTGCATCCGCCTGCGGCGGACTTGCGCTCCCAGTGTTTTTGTTGTGGTTTTTTTTTTTTGCGTGCTGTGCTCTTTCTATTGTTTTTTGAAGGTTTTTGTTTTATGTTTGTGCAAATTTTAATTTAATTTAATTTATTTAATTTTATTTTATTTAGTTGGATGCTGGGGCTTGTAGTTTTGCCTGCGCGTGTTTGCTTACTGTAGCAGTTTTTTCCCTGCAGCTTTTTTTAATTGGCCGTGGCGCGTTTCCGAACGTTCTTTTTGCCACGCCGCTCAGCCTGATTGGCTCTGGTGCGGCGCAAGGAACGTTGGGAATTGAGGTTCCCTTTTTTTGTTTGCGACTGGGGGGCTCCTGCCCCCGGGTCGAAAATTTCAACCCGACTATTACCTGCGAACCGGGTTCGGGCGAGTGAACGGAGGCCCATTACGGGCTAGTGGGGCCTGGTGCAACATCCTTTGTCACATTCCAACGGTTAATGCACCATTTTATAGGTATAGATTGTATAATAAATATCATCTGCTTATAGGGTGTTTACTTGTCAGAACTTGTTAATTTAATTTCAGCTTTGTTAATTACACTTCCTATGGCAAAATTTAACAGCTTTTTTCCTTGATATCTAAGCAGAAGTCTATAAGAGAAGATGAATTTTTAATAACAGCCTATATGGCTCTTGTTTGGAGAAAGCCAATAAGAACAAGTACATAATTTATATTCTCAACCTGCAACTTGGATGCGGCCTGCAGCACCATTTCATGTGGCCCCCCACTGCCTCCATCACACCAGGAAGTGACATGTGGTCGAGGAAGGGCAAAATGGCTGTCCGGCCTCTGAAGCTGTCTGAGGGAGTATGACCCGGCCACCAACTTTAAAAGGTTGACAACTCCTGAAGTACACGATTGTTGATAGTCTTACCTGACTCTGAAGCTCACTCTGCTGCTTAAGGCGCAGGTTCTCCGGAGTGTCTGCCACCATAGTGAATGACTGCTTTGGGTAGTGTCTGCAAATGGAACCAATAAGGTTGTGTTAAAAGTGACTACTCTTTATTCAGTTTTGCTAATAAGCTCAGACTTACACAGGAAAGCAATATTTTCAAGTCTCATCCATACAACCTGCTACTCCTATACAGTATAACTGAGGGCCCAACTCAACCCTGCAGAATAACCCAAGAGAATGAGTACCGTATTTTTCGCCTTATAAGACGCACTTTTTCTTCCTCAAAACTGGGGGGGAAAAGTTGGTGCGTCTTATAAGGCAAATATACGGCAGCCGCGCTCTCCCCGCCCCCACCATCGGCGGGGAGATAAAGGGAGCCGCGCCGCGCGAAGCCGTCCCTCCCCGCCCCCTGCCTGTACCGGGCGGGGAGGTTAAAAGGGCTCCCTCGGCCAGGGAGCCCTTTTAACCTCCCCGCCCGGTGGCAGGGGGCGGGGAGGGACGGCTTCGCACGGCGCGGCGCGGCTCGGCTCGGCTCCCTTTATCGGCGGGGAGATAAAGGGAGCCGAGCCGCGCCGCGCGAAGCCGTCCCTCCCCGCCCCCTGCCTGTACCGGGCGGGGAGGTTAAAAGGGCTCCCTCGGCCAGGGAGCCCTTTTAACCTCCCCGCCCGGTGGCAGGGGGCGGGGAGGGACGGCTTCGCACGGCGCGGCGCGGCTCGGCTCGGCTCCCTTTATCGGCGGGGAGATAAAGGGAGCCGAGCCGCGCCGCGCGAAGCCGTCCCTCCCCGCCCCCTGCCTGTACCGGGCGGGGAGGTTAAAAGGGCTCCCTCGGCCAGGGAGCCCTTTTAACCTCCCCGCCCGGTACAGGCAGGGGGCGGGGAGGGACGGCTTCGCGCGGCGCGGCTTGGCGCGGCGCGGCTCGGCTCCCTTTATCGGCGGGGAGATAAAGGGAGCCGAGCCGCGCCGCGCGAAGCCGTCCCTCCCCGCCCCCTGCCTGTACCGGGCGGGGAGGTTAAAAGGGCTCCCTCGGCCAGGGAGCCCTTTTAACCTCCCCGCCCGGTACAGGCAGGGGGCGGGGAGGGACGGCTTCGCGCGGCGCGGCGTGGCTCCCTTTATCGGCGGGGAGATAAAGGGAGCCGAGCCGCGCCGCGCCGCGCCAAGCCGCGCCGTGCGAAGCCGTCCCAGAGTAATTTCTGACACAAAATTTATTATTAGTGCTGCTGATGGTGAGAGTTCATTCTGAACTTTTCCATAGAAAGTTTATAAACCCGTTCAGATTGCCATTTCAGTTTTACATGATGTTTTATCAGACAAATGTAGCCATGTTGCTCAGTTCAGATTCAGATTGAATTTCAACTCTGTAAGTACCAACTTCATTTGCTTTCTTAGGAAATGTATTTGGAGTCTGGGAAGCAGATACTACGGTACTCTTCTGTCATTGTTGGAGAGAAAGAGAGAAAGAGAGAGAAATTGCAGCTCCCTTGTACACTTTGAGACTCTCCAAGATGATAAATTATTTTATTTTATTAAAGAGTTGTATTCATTACTCTGTTGCTGCTGGCATTTCAGTTCAGATGTTAAGATGTGGCTGTTTCATAACTCCATTTAATTTGAATTGTTTCAAGAGAAATAAAAATTAAATGCATGACTTTAGGGGAGAAGATAATGGATTCAGACAGACATTCATTAAACATGTGTCACAACAGGCATTTACTGTTTTGTTTTATAACATGGAATAATTGCTCCCTACCTAGGGAAAAAAAAGGTAATTTCACCTTCCCAGAGTACCGTATGCTTAAATTTGGACTAGCTGCTGCTTAGGGTGGCTATATTCCCTGACAGAGGCCCATGGGTTAAAGCTACTGTATGTTTAAAACAATTTTGTGTTTCATAGAGAATCAGTTCTTATAGTAAAGATGTTACCATCTAGTAGGCCTCACATTACTGAACAAACTCACTTAGACTATGACAATCTGCCGTCAAACACATATCCAGATTATAAAGATTTTATAAAATGTCATTTTTAAATGTATCACTAATGTTAATCACAAATTATGAGGCACTTAATATAGTGGCTCAAGCGGCTAAGATGCTGACTGGGAGGCAGTTCGATTCCTGCGTACTGCAAGATGGAATGAGCTCCTGTCTCTGTCCCAGCTCGGCCAGGGAGCCCTTTTAACCTCCCCGCCCGGTGGCAGGGGGCGGGGAGGGACGGCTTCGCGCGGCGCGGCGCGGCTCCCTTTATCGGCGGGGAGATAAAGGGAGCCGAGCCGCGCCGAGCCAAGCCGCGCCGCGCGAAGCCGTCCCTCCCTGCCACCGGGCGGGGAGGTTAAAAGTGCTCCCTGGCCGAGGGAGCCGAAGACGCCGCCGCTGCCGCGCTCTCCCCGCCCCCACCATCGGCGGGGAGATAAAGGGAGCCTTCCGTGGCTCCGAAGACGCCGCTGCTGCGAAGCATCGTGCCCTCCCGGCCCTTTGTTCCTCTTGGAGGTTGACTAAGGCAGGTAGATTTTGACTTTGAGTATTTTTGTGGTGGCTTTATTGTACCTGGACATGTGGGGTTTCTGAAAAGATGTGTTTTTTTTTCTTCCCTTTTAGTACAGTATTTGGTTCAGAATCTTTTTTTCTAGATTTCCCTCCTTTAAAATTGGGTGCGTCTTATATGCCGGAGCGTCTTATAGGGCGAAAAATACGGTATATGCTTTCTCTGTTACAGTTGCTCTTAGTATGGGATTGTAGGGGATCACCAAAAAATGGAAAGGAAAACACTTACACTCACCCTGTGAGCTCAATGAATTATGTCAGCTGCAATGTGCCAAATTTAGAGGAAGTGGACAAAAAAGCATGTACACACTCCTGGTCCAATACAGTGATGTGTATGGTTATACCCAGATTGTATATTTTACTTCACCAAATTATCTGAGGCTTGACTATTCATCTTTTCCAAAGGAAAGAAAAATCTAACATTTGCTGGTTTAAAAAACAACTAAATTGTATCCAAATTTAAAATATATACCCTATTGCCTACCTTAAAGAAGTTCTAGGCAATTGAGAAAAGGCAAACCAGTTAAAAGCTTCCTTTCTACCTTCAACTTCTATACTGCTCAATAGTGCAAGCATTCTCTAGGAGTTTCACAGCAAAACTTACCAAGCACTTTGCTTTCTCCCTCACTAATAATCAACTAAGTTCTGCAGTTGAAAGCAACAAAAACAAACAGACTAAGCTTAGCAAATCACTTATGTTAGACAGAGAGAAAGAAGAGAGCGTCATGTGCAGAACTATTAAAATTTGCACGAGACTCCTCCAGTATCATTAATTTTGCTCTCATGAGTATGAAATTGCCTAGTATCCTTTCTGAAAAGAGAAAACAAACAAATCTGATGGGGGGGGAGAGAGGCCCAGCCTCAGATATTATAAGAAAAATAAGTTTGTTGACATTTGGGGAAAAATATTGATTTTGTCTTGGGGGAAATCCAAAGGTATTAAACCTGGATATGAATATATAACATTTTGGAAATGGGGGGAAAGATTTATGTAACTTGTATAGTTGAGTTAAGGAATAGCTTTGGATAGGAGGTATGCCCCCAGGGTGATGGGTCCACACTGTAATGTATATGTGGAAATGTTTTATTTATATACAGTGGTACCTCATACAACAATTTTAATCTGTTCCATAGGGCCATTGTTGTATGAAAATTGCTATATGATACATGCATCATATAGCGATTTTCCCTATGGGATGCATCGTACGACGATTTATTTTTATTTTTTTGCCAAGTGGTTTTTCCATTGAAGAATTGTTATGCAGGACACCATTTTCCCCCAAAACCTAATTGTTATGCAATTTTGTAGCTATACGTGGCAATTGTTGTATGAGGTTCCACTGTATATGTTTTTTATATGAAAATTTTAAATAAAATTATATACATATAAAAGGTCCAGCCTCACATTTATCAAATTTCCATGACCAATAAGGGAAGTTTTTCCAAGTGCCTGCATCTGTCAATTGCACTGGGTTCATTACTTTGTCAGCATGCTTCACAGCGAAACTGCAATGTCCCGAAGATCTTATTCTCTAGCAGCAACCTTTTGTTTGGGAGTGCATTTGTTCCATTCTACTGCAAAGAGCCAGGTGATCCTCAAGTACAGTGATACCTCATACAACGTCCAAGCTTGGTTCCACAAGTTTGGACTTTATACGGATTTGGACTTTGTATGAGGCATGCAAAATCCTAGCCGTGATGCCTCATAAAATGTCCAAATCCTTGCCGTGATGCCTCATATGTCGTTTCCACAGAGATACATTGTACTGTAACAGCACAGACTTCAGGGCAAAGTCAAGGAAACAGACATGAAACTGACAGAACTTTAAGAAATCATTGTCTAAAGGCTAAAAACATTACAAAAACTTGTCAAACAACCCTGATTGTACAAGAACCTGAAGAATGCTGCAAAAATCCCAGGAATGCTTCTAAAAATTCTGATGAAAAAATTCAGAAAAATCAAAAATCGCGCTCAAAACCACTCCTAAACACTCTTTGCCTTATGCAAAACCCACAAGAGCAATGCACGCATGTGTCCTGCCTTTTATACTGCCCAGGCACAATGCAACCTGGGAAAACCCCAATGCCTCATACAACGTCGCACGATTTTGTATGAGGCAACTTTTTTCAAGGAATTAGGCGATGTTGTATGAAGCGGACTTTGTATGAGGTATTACTGTATGTGGAAGTTAACACAATTTTTCAACGCAATTGAAAAAACTTTAGAAAATACTTAAAATTTGACGAATACTAAGAGTTATAAGAGTATATATTATAACAAGAATTTACAGGTAATCCCTTGTTTGATATCTATGATAATATCATGTATCCGAGACTGTTGTAAATATGCATATATGCATTGCTTGTCATTACAATGTATTAGTGATATTTCTGTATCATTATGTTTTATAGATCCCTGAGGAAGGTTTATACTAAAACCTCTTATTACTAGATGGAATTTGGATCTGTTTTGGAATTTACTTAAAGTGCATTAAAACTCTTCTTATTTTATTGCCACAAACGGTCTTGCTGCTTTTGATTCTATCTAGCAATACTACAAAGCTGAAGCACTAGCCACAGCAGGGAGGAGGTAACGTACATTTAGCAGAAAGGCAGGAAGTTGAGGATTAAAATTAGAGCTGACTATTTTGAAAGGCCAGCAAGAATAAGTTTGTTTGATGATCTCTGTAAAAATAAAGAGAAAAGCTATTATTGCAGCAAGCAACTGCATGCTCCAAACCCTCTTCCTCAAAATGTGTAGGATGACATAAAGCAACAATCTCCTTGGATATGTCATTATCTCTGAGAAAGGCAGTGGGGAGGAATAACCTGTCCGATGTGCAACTGTGGAATAGGCTGTGTGACCCAGACAGGGAAACAGAAAGGAACACCGAGGAAGATAGTTGGTCAATATTCTAGACTAGATAATATGGAGAAAAGCAGAACTTTGGCAACTGATGGCTATTCAAGATGTTCTTATAGAACAGGGGTTCCCAAACTTTTCATGCTGTGGGCCAGACCAAGCCCCCCGGACAGCTGAGCAGGCTGGTCACATGGTTCCTCCCGCCGTAAACGCTCCCATGAAATGTGTCCGCGGCTGTTGTAAATACGTTTACGACAGCCACAGGTGCATTTATGGCAGCGTTTACAGCAGGCATGTGCGCATTAACGCATGTGCAGGCACATTTTATGGCTGTCATAAACACGTCTGCTTCCGCTTCTGGGAACAGTGAGGGTGGTGGTTGGCCACATGAAATGGTGCTGTGGGCCGGAGCTGGCTCACAGGCCATAGTTCAGTCACCCCTGTTCTAGAAGTACCATATCCTGAAGAGGAAAAAATGAAGGAGACACAAAGGCCTCCTTGTGGGTGGAGAGCATGATGATTAAGACACAAGATATATGGTTTAAATTCTCTTGTAATTTGGTTCTATTGTGAATGCTGGTGAAGCAGATAGCAATCTGGTAGTTTTAAGACTCTCTTCTGACTGCAAGAATGAGAAAACTAATGCCTTGAAAAATGACCTTGGTGTTCCTAAGTCTGCAACACTATATATAAATCCAAAGGATCCTTTACTCCTAATTCAGGATAACCTGCTTATAACAATTAAATAGTCCATGTGCATATAGGACAATCACAGAACAGGAAGGCAGCTAGCTTGAACCATAAGAGCATTAGAATTCAATGCAAAATGATTCAGAAACTGTAAGAAGAAATTGAGAAATCTTCATTATACCCGTTTAAGGTGATCTTTGCTCCACTGACAAAGAAGAGGACATGGAGGGCAAAGAAAACCAAAAGGATATTTCTGCATTAAATGTGCATATGCCAATTTAAAATAATATATGCAAATAGCACAAATTTCAACATTATTAAAAAAATTAAGTTTCTTTCTTTCTTTGTATCAAAGCAAATTTAAAATTATGGATGTATATTAAATATAAGTAAAATTCAAAACAAATTAAAATATTAAAGTAATTAGACTGTTTTAAAACAAAGCCAGGCTTTTTCAATAATGTTAATTTAATATCGTTATATTTTAAGTAGAGAAAGACTACTGGTCACCATACTACACAAGACTATGACTAGGTAACCACCTTGGGACACAGCATTAGGAGAAAGTTGGGATATAAACCTGTTGGGATAATAGCAATCTTGGAGGGGACTTTTACAGCCTGTTTCTATTATCCTTTCTCACTAACGTAACTGGTTAAGTTCTTTTCCTGCCTCTGGCATCTGAAGACAAACCATTGCCCTCCTTCTTGTCTGTTTTTTTGCTTCCACTGTTTTGTTAATAGTCCCTTTCTTACCTCTGACCTTCCTCCAAGCAAAATTCATGGAGGGTTTTCCATGTAACCGAGATTCCATTTTTCTTTAACTGTAATTCCAGATGATAACTGTAAACAAGTGTGCCTTTATTCCCTTGTTAAGTTAAGAAAATTCACTGGGGGTAGGATTTCCATATGCACATCACCAAATACATCATGCATCCTATCAACTGTCTTGCCAAAAAGAGAACATATGAACAAACAAAGCAAAGCCCAGAAAAAGCAGCCATTTAAGAAATAAGGATCAAAAGGTTTTTAGCATTCTTGCTAGTCAAAAGTGGTGGGGATATGATATGCAGGAGAGCCAATATATATTTACCAATATATATTTATTCAACGGGTGTAGAAGAGAGCAAACATGAATTTAATCATGACATTTGGTGCCTACAACTGCAGTGTATCCGTAGCATTTGCCTTCTATAGAAAAGGCAGTCACTATTGTTACCTTAAGGTCTTTTGCAATATATACATATATCCAAAGATAGAAACTATAGGAAAGCACACTGGAACATTTACAGTTCAATCTAGGTTCAAAAGCTTTATGCTGTTCTTGTGAAGAGCGAAGGTCCTTAGTTTGCCATGGCAACTGAAATTAGTGGCCATGTTGGAGCTGAGGGTTATCAGTAGCAGCCTTAGAGTTTTGGTGCACAGGAAAGAGAACAAAGGTTTCCGTTTGTTTTTGGAAAATGCAAAAACTGACAAAAAATGAATTGCTGAAATTTAAAAGAATTTTAGGATGCAGCTCCAGGAGAAATGATGCAATACTTATGCATCTTAGAATAGGCATTGCAATTCAAGGGATCTCTCAATACTAATTCTTGTCTTTTAATAGACATTGTTACACAAGGCGAGAGAAAATTATCCAAGACTAGAGAATGTCCAGATGGGCCCTTATAGTCTGGGCTCACTCATTTTCACATTGTTTGAGCACAGGGGAGGGGTTAAATTATATTTAACCTGCTTCTCTTGTCCAAACACCAGAAGCGATCTTTGACTGTATAGTGAAGTAGATGACCTCGCCATGAGGGCAAAGGTAACAAACAGTTCCACTCTTTCTCTTCAGAGGGATAGGAGAACTGTTTAATTATTCCTCCCCCAGGTGATCACTGTAGCACTGTATTGGATAGGAGGGTAAAACAAATATTTTTTCCCCTCTGTGTTTCCCTTTTATCTACTTTTTTACAGTGCTGAAATATATGAAGTTCCCAGTGCCTCTGGATGTTGGGAACAGTATATGAAAAAATGCTTGATGCCCTAAGGCTGCTTTCACCTTTATTGGTTGCTGATAAAGAAGAAACATGGAGAATTTTTTTTAACCCTACCATCTGATGCAGGGCTACAAGATCAGCTAGGAGAGGAAAAGTAATAAAAAGGTTCCCCTACCCATCAGAAGAGGAGCAGGAGAACGGTTTAATCACAACATCCCTATTCTGATGGAGCTCTTTAGCCCCATCAGCATACCAGATGCTGATAGCAGAAGCAGCCTTTTACCTGGAAGCTTCCAGAAACCCCTGATGGGGATTCAACAAGAGTTGCAATGCTCCAGTAACTGTGCAATCTGGACATAAGGAGCCTGAACCAACCCTTGAGGGCACAAAAGAGCATGCTAAGCACTCATCTAGATATGCTCCTAAACTCAAGACAGGTTTATCAACTTGATCAGAATGAGAAGACAGCCTATGGTCATTCTCATTTTCCATTCCGGCAATTATTCTAGCAACATGGCTCAATTATGATTTCACTATTTTCTGAACACATCATATTTAAAAGCAAATCATGTGATAAAGATCATACTGTTTGAAAATGCACAAGAAACTATCTTCAGTGTTCTACAAATGTTCAAGCTGCCTATGTGCTCCTGGGATGCCTGGGAATATTACCTGAATTCAAACTGTAAATTAACACCAAACTGTTGGGGGAGGGGGGAGAGAATGAATCAATACAGAATTCATTCATTCATCCATTCATTTTATTTTTACTCTAGCTTTACAATAAATAGTAGTACTCTAGGTGGCTTTTAATTGGCATAAAAGAATTAAAAACAAGTAAACACATTTAATTATAAAATGATACAATCAAACAAAATCAACCAGTTTTAAAATTATTAACATTAAATAAGCCATTAGAATTAACTAAATATAACATAAACAGTATTTGGGTACACAGAAAGAGCCTCCTCAAAGTTGTGGTACAGTATTTTATGGTAACAGCAACCTTATGTTGCTAGATAATCTTTCTCACGCTAGGTCAGGCGAAAGGAATTGCAGAATGAACTCATTAAAAGGTGCTTTCATTTTGGTAGTTTCATGCCTGGCCTAGACATGGAAGAACAGTCAGGCCTAGGCTGGCTACCGTTGGGGCGCATGAGCAGAAGTCATTGGGGGGCCTGGGGGGGATTGGGGGGGATCCTGGCCCCTGGGGCCAACAGCCTCCTCCTCCTCCTCAGGGGGGCGAGGCGACAAGGCGAGATCGTTCAAGATCTCTCTCCACCCCACTGAGTTCCTGAGTTTCCCCCCTCCCCACTCCATAGCGCCTCAGCCAGTTATCTCTCCCACTTTGGCCCAGGGAAGCGGTGGGACGCCCAGGGAAGCGGTGGGAGGTGAAGGCAGGTTGGGCGGCTGAGGGCAGCGCCTGGTTCAACTCCACATCAAGGGAGGACGCAGCAGCCACAAAGCACCCAGAGCAAAGATGGATCCACCAAGCCGAAGGAGGAGGAGGTGGGGTGGGCAATCAGGGTGGCAGAGCTGCCTTCTCTCCCGTCCCCAATGACTCGGGTCTCTTGCTCAATAGGCGAGGCGACAAAAGGGCAGAAACAAAACCAACCCTGCTTGCTGCCTCAGCACTTCCTGGCATGCCCACCACCTTGTGATTGGATGGAGTCCCTTTCAAACTCAGCTCTTCTGCCCACCTCCTTGCCCCAAAAAAACATCTCGATTAATGCACTAAGGCACCAAATGACTACTGGCATGCCCTTGTTTAGCCGGTGACATAAGCTGTTACCAGGCAGCTTTTGCCTCAGTGCGCTCAGAAGAGCCAAGTTTGAAAGGTGCTACTTGCCTTCATTTTTTTTAAAAAATTCACCTGCCCGCCTCTTGGGGCGCTAGTCATTGTGTCACAATGGGATAAGTCCCGGTGTCCCAAATAGCCACCGCGGGCCTGAGAACAGTATCTGATTTGACCGCTTCAGTGGATACAATTATCAGTCCAGCACGTCAAGAAAATTTTGATTAGACACGAATTTGAACAGAAAAGAAAGTCTTAACAACGAAGGCCTATAAAAGAATCAAATGCCTGAGCATTTGAAAGGAGCAGCAATCCCAACGCGAACAATGAGAACTTATTTCTTTCCTTGGAAATTTTACTGTTACCATCGTTATTAGTAAGCAAGAAAAAGATAGCAATGCAGAGTTGAAAACCTGAGATCTTCCTGCTTGTATTATTAAAAGGGCATTGCCATGTTTAGTTTGTTAGCAGAAATATGTATACAGTGGAACCTCATACAATTTACCTGTATAGCAATGAAATCGCATAACAATTAGGTGTGTTTTTTTTTTGGGGGGGGATGGTGTCCCGCATAACAATTTTCCCTATGGAAATAGGGAAATTTTTCAATGGGAAAAACCACTTAGCAAAAAAAAAAATTTATCGCTGTACAATGCATCCCATAGGGAAAATCGCTATACAATGCATGTATTGTATAGCAATCGTTTCATACAACGAGTCCCGTGGAACGGATTAAAATTGTTGTATGAGGTACCACTGTATTTGGAACAAGGCAGAAGATCTCATAGACAGAAATTCAGAGTATATAAACCACTTGATCTTCACTTTCACAAAAGTGGCACTCTGCAAAATACATTTGATAATGCAAGGTGATCCATTTTTTGCCTGGATGGGTGATAGAATACTGTATATAACTGCTCATAGTGTATTGTATAAGATGACGGTAAAAGACATGCTATTTTTATCATTCATCCATGACAAAAAGATACAGTTGGCACAAATTTAGCCATAAAGTAGCAAACCCATTGCTCTGAAACCAAAAAGGAGAAACTCTCTAATGAAGAAAACATTTCTGGAGATAATATTTTTTCTAAAGCAATAGGCTGTATGTTCTTCCATATTTCCTTTTATCTTCATTAAAATGCTTGCAACAGCATGTTTCCTAAACTCTTGAAATAAGGTATGCTGCAAAGCAAGTGCTGAAATACTCTGGGAGAGCAATATGGCACTGGATGGTTCACCTTTAAAAAGAGATGGATATGGAAGGCAAAATATACAAACAAAGGTTTATTAGATACATGAAAAATTTCTTGGGTTTGTCTTCTTAATTCTATACAGACCACAACAGGTACAAAACAGTGCTACTGAAAGAAGTAATTCATATCTCACACCACGAAAGATGGAGTTTCAATTAAAATTACTGCTAGGGATAGCAATCTTTGAAGAAATCAAACTCCAGCTGTTAGGAAGAGGCAAAGATGAATACTTTGACAACTTACTTGGAGAAAAAACCAATGAATTAAGACTTTAAACTCAGAGTTCACTGTATGCTATTAAAAACTCTACATGTATCTGTAATGCAGATATCACACAATAGTCCTATTCAGGTGTTACAGCCAGAATCTGTGTAAGACCTGTAAACTGTTGGTGGTGAGAGAATAAATGTAAATGCCATTTCCTTATCCCCTCTTCACCCCAAAGTCACTGAGATCTTTGTATGAGGAACGTGATGATCTGAAGCAGACACTGCAAGCATGTTTAGCTCAACATGTTTATGCTGTTTACACTGTTAGGTGCACTAAAAAGTCAGAGCCCCAGATCATGCAAGAAAAATGCATTTAATCAAACACACATACAGACTCCTTTATATTGCTCTTTCATAGGTCTCAGCAACATTGGGTGGAGAGGAGTGCAGGAGCAGGGCTCACATGCACACCTAATCCACATGTTACTTTTAGCTCTCTATAGGTTTACTAGCAGAGGTTGCCCGGCGTTGCTGGGCTGTTTTAAATGGTGTTGAAAGGTTTTTGTTTTATATTTCTACAAATGAGGTTAGTCTGTAATTGTGATTTTTAAAATGTTTATTTATAAGCACGGGCTCTTATAAACTGTGATTAGCCTTTTTTGGTTTGTTTGTTTTTTGGATTAAAAAAGAGGAAAGGATGATATAATTTTTTTATAATTATTTTATTTAACCAAATAATGTTTTACTATGTGACATTTTTTAAATAGTTGTACCTTGGATAATAATTTTTAAAATGTGTAAGTATATGTTTGTTTAAATTTAATATTTTTAAACTGTGTTTAGATGTTTTGAATTGTTTTTGAGTGAAAACTGTATACAGGATTTTAGAAATGTTTGTATTGTATTATTTTGTGATTTATTTCTGTGAATATTTTGACTGTTTTTTCTCCTGTGGCCTCTGGGTGGGGCTGTTGAGGTTTTCATTGATTTTGACTGTTTTTCTCTACTGGCCTCTGGGTGTCGCTTCTTCCGGTAAGTAGTCTCTTTCTTTCCTCATTTCAGTTCCGGTCGTTGTGGAGGAAGGTCGTTTGGGCAAGTTCTCTGGTTTAATTTCTTTTGGGTTTTTTTTTGTAAAAAAAATGTTTTGGGGTGTGTGTGTGTGTTTGTTGATTTTGGTTGTTTTGGTGTTGTTTTTTAATTAATGGTTTACTTTTGGGGTAAGTAAAGTCAGCGGGTGCAGCGCCGTCCGCTGGCTTTGCTTACCTGGGAATGGGTTTACTTTCAAGGGGGGCCAAGGCACCATTGCCTTGGCCCCTGCTTGAGAGCGAAACTCTTTTGGGGTAAGTAAAGTCAGCGGGCACAGCGCCGTCCGCTGGCTTTGCTTACCTGGGAATGGGTTCACTTTCAAGGGTGGGCCAAGGCAATGATGCCTTTGCCCTCCCTTGTAAGCCAAACACTTACTGTTAAAGTAAAGGCACCGGACGGAGCGCTGTCCGGTGCCTTTGCTTTGGGAAGGAATTGTTTTGCTTTCGGGGGGGAGGGGCGAAGGCATCAATACCTTCCCCCCCCCCCTTGAACTCCCTCTGTTTTTGTGGTTTTTTTCCACCCCACCTCCACTTTTGTTGAGGCCGGTGGTGGTCTCGGCGTGTCAGCGTGGAGGAGAGGGAGTCCCTCTCCTCCCCGTTGCTCCGTGCATGAACGCCGGCGGGTGTTTGCGTGGAGTTGCATTCACGTTGTGGTTTTAATTTTTATTTTTCACGCGCTGGCTTCCTCAGCGTTCACGCTGGGGCTTGTAGTTATGGGTTTGTGGTTTGTGTTGCATTTTTTTAAAATGGTTTTCTTTTGATTGGCCATGGCACATTTCCGAACGTTCCTTTCGCCGCACCGCACCAGAGCCTCTCAGCCTGATTGGCTCTGGCACGGCGCAAGGAATGTTGGGAAATGAAGTTGTTTCCCTTTTTTCGCGTTTGTGGGGCTGTTGCCCCACTGCCGGTTTTCTAAATCCTTCATTGACCTGTGGACCCAATTCACCCGTGTGCACGAATAGTGGGTGCGGGTTAGTAGGACCAGGCTTAGGAACCTATGAGAAGTTCCAACGGTTAACCCTTGGTTTTATAGGTTAAGATATAGTGCTACAGCGTTTTTGTTTTGTTTATTCTCTGATATAGGTTTTTATGCATAACACACAAACCAGATTTTTGACAACCTTTGTTGTTGTTCAGTTGCATAGTCGAGTCCAGCCCTTTGCGACCCCATGGACCACCGCACGCCAGGCACCCCCTATCTTCTACCATCCTTCTCAACCTGCCCAGTTTTGTGCCCACTGTGTCAACAATACCATCAACGCCATCTCATTCTTTGCCGTCCCCTTCTTCTTTTGCCTCAACCTTTCCCAACATCAAGGCTTTCTCAAGTGAATCCTCTCTTTTCATTTGATGAACAAAGTACTTTAGCTTCATCTTCAATATTTGACTTTCCAAGGAGCAGTCAGGGTTGATTTCTTTTAAGATCGACCTATTTGTTCTCCATGCTGTCCAGGCTACTCTCAAAATTCTCCTCCAGCACCACATTTCAAATGCATCTATTCTTCTGCGCACATCTTTCTTTATGGTCCAGATCTCACAACCATACATTACTACCAGAAATATCATTGTTTTGACTATGCGGACTTTTGTTTGCAAAGTGATGTCTCTACTTTTGACTATGTTCCCCAGGTTTCTCATAGCTTGTCTCCCAAGAATCAGTTGCCTTTTTATTTAATGGCTGCAATCACCATCTGCAGTGATCTTGGATCCTAAGAATGTAAAGTCTGTCACTGCTTCTACTTCTTCCCCACCTATTTTCCAGGGACTGATAGGGCCTGTTGCCATTATCTTGGTTTTATTGATGTTGAGTCTCAGGCCAGCTTTTGCACTCTCTTAAACAAGAGCTTCTTTAAATCTTCTTCACTTTCTGCCATCAGGGTAGTATCTAACATCCTAACATCTTGCAAGTTTCATGCAACTACAAACCCTAAACGTCTTCTTCCCTGTCTAGGTCAGATGTGAAGCTGCCAAAATGAAGGCACCTGTTGATGAGTTCATTCTGCAGTTCCTTTCACCTGACCCAGTGTGAGAAAGATTACCCAGCAACACAAGATTGCCGTTACCAGGGTACGCCCAATTGTGGTTCAAAAATACCACAATCTTCGAGGAGGCTCTTTCTGTGTACCCCAAGCACCAAATTGTAAGGGAGTCATGACTGTTAATCTCCTTGAGCCATGAACAAATGTCTCTTTCAATAACCAACAGCTACATTCAATCTCCCATTGATCTCTAGTGGAAACCAACGAAAGTCATACATAATTATGCTATTTCAATGTTCTATAGATATACTGTACATGTAATGACCCATGCAATATTTTTGCTATATATGGGGTTTTCTATATATAGCATTACCCAAAAAGAAAAGTTGCAGATTGATAGCATAGTACTCCCAGGATGTATCTAAGATAAAACTTCTGGGATTGTTTATTCATGACAACAAAGAGTAACAAATCAATAATTCTTCATTTACAAGGAGTATATTTTTCAGTTAGAGGTATGCAGACTTTTTTAAAAAATAAGCAAGAACACTAAAGAAAAATTGATAATGTCTGCACAGAAAAGTGAAAATTTGTTGTTGTTGTTTTGACAACTCCCAGAATTCCACAAGCGGCAAGGCTACTGGGGTACATCTGTGAGGCAAAGTAAAGGTATCCCTTGCTTGAAAGCCAGTCGTATCCGACTCTAGGGTTCAGTGCTCATCTCTGTTTCAAAGCCAGCACTGTCTGCTTCCGCAGACATTTCCATGGCCATGTGGCAAGCTGGTCATGTGGTAGGAAGGTATTTAGCTACTTGCAATTTCTTGCTTTTGAACTGCTAGGTTGGCAGGATGTTTAATAAGGCAAAAGGATGTTTAATAAGAAGGCAACCTAATGCTTAGATCAGAGAAACAGCACTAGATATGCCATGGGATTTTAAAAAAATGAACACAGACCTAAAAATTGCTGATCATGAAGTTTTATAGACTACCACAATGTCCCACTCTCTTCTGCATATTTCTGCTCTCAAAATAACAGAATGACAATAGAAAGGAAAGAAGGGTCAGCATATAGTCCAGTAGTTTAAGAATGAAGGCAACTGTTTTTGAAGACAGTACAAAGAACTATTAGAATAACAATGTGAAAACCAAAGAAACAACTTGTTAGGCATTCTAGCCCTATGTAAATGAAATGTGTTCTATAGTGACCAACAGGTTTTAAGTATCCTAACTCCAGATCAGATTTTTTTAACATCTTCCTGTGCCAAAGTGATAGCTCCATTTCAACCAAAGCAGAGATATCCCTATGTGAACCCATCATTTTTATGACAATTTTTTTTATCAATTATCATTTTGAAAATGCAAACAGGAAGTGGAAAATAAATCTGGGCTGGGAAAGGATCACCTTGTAATTTAACATTAGCTTAGAAACATAGGTGCCAAGGGAAACAATACACTATTAACAGGCAACAACTCACATTATGCTGAGGATGTCCTACGAACATACACATTAATACATTACCTTTCTGGGAAGTTCGGCAATAGGAAAAAGCATTGAGCCTTAGTCAGCCAAAAACACTTTTCCACCACTGCACTCTACTCCTCAAGATATTACTGCTTTAAAGCAGCCGTTCACAGAAAAATACACTGTCTTCTTCAAAGGCAGAGAGGGACAAAAGAGGAAATAGCTCTGCAAGTAGGCCACTCACTTCCTGCCAGTCATTCTACACCATTTCAAGAAATAAAGAGGTCTGCTCAGTGGGATGTATACAAGAGAGAAAGCCTGCACGATTAAGCACACACTTCAGAAATCCCTAACACTGTTAGCTCTGCCTCTTTTACTATGGAATGACAGCTGACTATTCTACTGGCAGAACCTTAACATGCTGTCTCAGTTTATTTATGCACATATGGTTATGCATACAGACAGCTACACGTGCTGATCACATTCAACATTTGGCTTTTTTGCTAATAAGACTAACATCTCCAGATGCTAGAATGCTGCTTATTAGATCAGAATTATATGCGATATACTCAGACAGCGCTGGCTCTTCAGCTATAAAAAGAGATGAGCACTGAAACCTAAAGTCTGATACGAATGGCTTTTGAGCAAGGGTGACCTTTTACTAAAATACATACAGTAGGTTGAAGTTATACCCTCAAATGTTGTTTCCCCCCCCCCCCCAAAAAATAGCTACCATCATGAATGTGGCATAAGTGCAACCCAAACTGTGATTATTCTTTAAAAAGCAATATTTTCATATATGCCCCTTAAAATTGGGAGATTATTCAAATAATGCATCTCCACAATAGCTAGTAAGCTTAAATGCAATATACATGCGGCTACAGTTCACAATTACTTTAAAAAAAATCTGAGGACTTGGCATAAGATTCTTACTTATATTAGACGTATATAGATTAAAATTCTACTACTGGCAGCCATAGCCAAACAAATATGTACCGTAGCTATCTTCTTCTCCTGTAACAATTATTATATATTGGTATTATTGCCTGTTTATAGACAGGGAGCTTCAAGGGTTCATGAAAGTTGCTCCATTTTTAGTTATCAGTTACCCAAAGGGATATCGTAATTCATTCTAATTAATTTTGAAACACACTACTGACAAATGAGGCTAGGTGTACCCTTTATGAGCCTCTACTTGAAATGTAAACAAACATGTCCCATTCACTCCACTTCAATGATGCAGAAAAAGTCTCACAGAGAACAATCAAAAAGCAAAAGCTTTAACTGAAAAGCTATGTTCAGATTACAATATGATATCAAGATAGCACAGAGGAACCAGCTTTCTTCCTACAGCTTTAACTAAGAAATAGGCTTACAGCTTGGCAGGAGGCCAACGCTCAGACAGAGGAAAGCCTGTATTAAACATGTTTGAAGAAGTAAGCTTACTTGTGCCAGCATAAACATGGCATTTCCCACTCCCCACTCCACAGAAAATATTGGGACATTCATTGTGCAATACCAGTTGTTACAGAAGCAGTTTAGAAAAGAAGACCTGGTGAAGAAAACTGGGCACTCCTGGCACAAGACTTTGCCAGCACTGATCATAGTTGCAATCTGCTATTACCTCTAAAATATTGTGCTGAAAGACATACATTTTACATATACTTCACACACTACTTCCAATCTAGAGTGCTTCAGGTTCTATTTGAATGATTTCTACCATGCTTTCATGCATGTTCAAATTAGAACATTACCTGAATTCAAGAAATCCTATCCAGTTTATGGGCTTGAACTGATCAAACTGAAATAAATCTGCAAATGTATAAGAACAGTGATGAAGAAAGAGCATTTTAGATGGTGTATGTAATGTATCACAACAGTTACTATCTTAAAAGAGGCATTCACTTTCAGCAGGAAAAGAAATTATAGAGTTCGCTTATAACACCATAGGTACCACCTATGGCTTTTGAAAGTACTTGTACTACACATTTTACATTCTGCTATCCACTTAATTAAAGGAACCTTTGACTGAAGCTTTTTTAGTACATTAAATATTGTGGACTAAATAATATTTTAATTAAACATTTCCCATTTACATATGTAAGACTGAACATTAATCTGATGGGTCTGAAACAAAATTCAATTCCAAAACTAAGTATTATTTAATAATCATCTACAAACACATACTAAATTTGGCATTTCTATAAAATTAGACACAGAAAAAGTCCAGAACACCATGACTGCTATTCTTAGTTCTGGATTTAGGATTAAGGATGTCCTTAAAGCTTCTCTGCAGTTCTATCCCATGAGTGGGTAGAATTCAGGCTTGTGGTTTTTATTTTTCTTTCAAAATGAGAAACTTGGAACCCATCAAACACAGCTTGCTTGATGCAAAAGATATACACTTAGAATGAAAGAACTCTTGAGTCTAGGCATTTACTTTGAGCATCAGAACTGAAGCATGCTCACAGAACTCCCACAAAATTTCACTAATGCTTGTGACAAGTTTTAATAATTATAGCAATATAATATAGGAAAGGGGCTGTTGCTATCCTTAAACTACTGTCAGAATTTCTTGCTACTGAATACCCATAGTTTATGCCTGCAACATTTTGTCCAGTCAGATTTTATCCCTCTAGTCTACAAATCTATTGTATTCCTTAACTTCTTTGCCACTACCGAAGGTTTTCCACAGAAGACATTTGGATTAGGATAGAAACTGTATAATGTTGCCAACCATCTTCACAGACATGAAAATCTAACCATAGTGATGAGGGAAGAATGTTAATGATCTGGAGAGGCAATCACTGTGGATCAATGTCACATCACCACACTGAGTAACTAAGAATCTTAACTGACTGTTAATTACTGTAGACAGTTGCCTCTTAGTAGCAACCATATTCATCTCTGCAGATAACTGGGGTACAGGAAATGTTGGGAGAGGGGAAACTGTGTATGTTTTAGTCAACAACAACAAGAATAAATTGACTCCATTAACTGCAATCAAAAACAGAAGTGAGAAATGTAAGAGCAAACACTGGAACATAGGCCTCTAACTTCCACAGTGCAGAGATTTCTAGATGTACCATGAACTACTAGCAGAGGGATTCTCAACCTGCAGCCCATGCACCATTTCATGTGCCCCCCCCCGCCTCCACCACATCAGGAAGTGCCATGTGGTGGAGGAAGGACAAAATGGCTGTCTGGCCCCCGAAGCTCTCTGAGGGAGCATGACCCGACCCCTCGCTCAAAAAGATTGAGAACTCCTGTAATGTACTAGAAGAAATATCTTTGTTATCACCAAGTCAAATTCACAAAAATACTAGTTTTTCTACTTATCAAGAAAATTAAATAATAGAAATGGGATTATGGTTTTAAGCAATCAGCATTTTCATGGTATTTATCCAAAACCTTATTTATATCAACACATTTTCATTACTATAATATGCTAGCTGCATAATTGCAAAATTTTCACAATTTGCCAAACACCAATTTAATACCTCATTACATGCCCCAATGTGTAACTAAAAGACTGGAATATGTGAAAGTCAGCAAACTGAGCCCCTGTGAGATTGCTACTACTGTAATCTGTTCCAGGTGTTTCTAGCCTCTCTTATTCTTAAATTAATCTGTTTTTTTTAACAAAGTTCTAATATTGTTTTCAACTCAAAAGCAGTTCTGTATGTACACATATGGTATATTTTGAGCTTAGATTGCTTTTATTTATGTAGCAGGTATCTGGCATTAACCTCAAAAACTGTACCTAAACTAAATTACCAAGCTTTTTATTCAAGGAAAATACTAATCACATCTTACAATTTTCAGTACTATTGCCATATAATAATAATAATTGGCATATGAATTATTATATTGCCATATGAATCCTTATTATCAAAGACTTTTTACTTTATATGATATAGCAAAGTACTGGACTAAACTTAATTTTGAAATCAGAAGAGAAAACGGCATAAAACAGAGGCAGGGAGAGAGGGACAACATCAAGCACTAGAGTGGTTCTCAACCTTAAGTCCTCAGATGTTCTTAAATTACAGCTCCCAGAAATCTTGGCCAAGCATAGCCAAAGATAAAGGCTTCTGGGAGTCCAAGAACACCAGGAAACCCAAGGTTGGAAACCACGCAATACCTCGCTTAACAAGAAAAATGCGTTCCATGGAGTTGTTCTTTAAGCGAAACACATTTACCTATAGGAATGCATTGAAAACCAAATGTTCCATTCCGGACCATAGAAAAAAGCAAAAAACAACCCATTTTAAACCCCCCTCCATTTATTTTTTAAAAAAACCCTCCAAACCCCATAACATCTCCTTATCTTCTTAATGGCCCGGGCGGAGAAGGAATGTGAAGCCAGCAGTTCTCACAGTTCTCTCACCCGGCAGTGGTAGCTAAAGTAAGGGAGACCAGGACAAACACCTCCTCTTTCTTGCCTTTTCCCCCTTGCTTTAGCCACTGGTCTCTCCTGCTTTATCTGCCACCACCTGTTTACTTCCCACTTCCTTCCGCCTGGGACACCAAGTCAGAACAGCAAGAAAGAGAAGGGGGTAAAAAGCGAACATTTTTCTCGCCCGTTCTGGACTTATCCACCAGGCAAGAGAACTCTTCGCTTCCCACCTCCTTCTTCCCTTTCTTGCCATTCCAGACTTAGCGTCTCAGGCAGAGAAGGAGGTGAAAAGCCAACAGTTCCCTTGCCCGCACTGGTGGAAAAGGCAGGCTACTGCCTCAGGTCTTTTGCCCAAGACTGGAACGCAAGGTCTCCCCTGCCTTTATCCACCAGCGCAGGCGAGATAACTTTCCACTTTTCACCCCCTTCCCATTCTCCGCCTGGGACACTAAGTCCGGAAGAGAACTGTTCGCTTTTTACCCCCTTCTTTGCCAGGGCCACTCGTTAAGCGAGTTTTTGCTTGTTCCAACGAGGGCAACCTTTTGGCAAAAATCCTGCTCGTTAAGTGATTTAGTCACTCAATGAGGTGCTCGCTATGCAAGGTATTACTGTACTAGACTTTCCCCTCTAATATTTACAGAAGTTATCTATGCTATTTGTCCTGAGGTGGTTTTCTTTTTATTGTTCAATGTTGCAAAAAACACTGCTTACAATAAACATTGTACTATGCATAAACTGTGTTGGAGAGTTTTCCATTGCCCCCACCCTCCCAGTACATTTCTAGGGACCATCAGGGACTTGAAGCTAAAGCTCTCACGGGGGTGAGGAGACCCCATGGCAGTGGAGCACTCGCAGAGGGTGGAGAGGCCTCATGGTGGTGGTGAGCACCCACAGGGGGCAGGCACACACATGGTGTCGCTGGCGCACCACAAGTGACACACATATGCATGCACTCACGTGACTTCGCCAGAGGCACACCGGCAACATCACATTGGGTGTGTGGGCACTTGTGGTGCCTGCCCATGTCGCCTCCTCCTCCTTGGGCACTCAGTCTCTAAAAGGTTCTCCATCACTGCCATATGCAATAGTATTTCCTCTAAAACCATTTTCAACATCTACTACTGCGGAAATTTTTCAATGTTGCAAGTTGTCCACACAATCCACCTTTATATTTCCAGTACTTTGAATTAATTATCTAAACTTAAAATTACAACCGTTTTGGAAAGAAAATGTTTTCTGATCTACCTCATCTACCATCCCATTGCCACTAACTCCATATTCAGTGACAAAGAAATTGTAATTCAAACAGTATAACCACAAGCTTCAGAAAGATACTGATGGGAGTGAAGATATACTAGTCTATAGATATTATTTTGCTTCTTTCATTGTGACATTTGACTGGTACGAAAGCAAAAAAACCTAACACTGAGATCAAAAGATATAAAGCCCATTCAATGCACTATTCACATACAGCTCTAGGCCTAGGGAAGCAAGGTGGTGGGAGTACAAGCAACTTACGCATTGCAGTATGGCTTCTTGTCATAGCCCTTGTAGTTCTTCATGTTGAGGGTCATCTTGCAGACTTCGCAATGGAAACATGCTTTATGCCAGTACTGGGGGGAAATGCAAGAAACAACTGTAAACATAAAACATTTATTGTGGCAATTTCTTCTTATCTGAATTATGTTAATGTCAGTAGTCAGATTCCATGTATCTAGAGATTATATTCCAAGAATTTCTGCAGCTTCACTGTTTTTGAAGTATCCCAAAAATATTCTCTGTACCTTTCTGAAGGTCAGATTAGACACAAGAATCTTTCTATTGTTATTATTCAATCAAAAACATACTTACATCATTTAATTTTTTTAAAAAAAAATTAAAATTAAAAACACTGCATTTCAGCCATGAGAGGACACAGAAATAGCCTCTCCGAAAACAAAGTAGAGAGCATTACAAATAAATTCAGGTATCCTTCTGGTCCAGAAACATTGACCTGTAAACATGCTGATGAGCAAAATAACCCAATGGTTTTTTCTAAGACCACAAATAAAAATTTCTAATAATATAGAGATCATCTCTTCATCCAATTAGGAACTTTTAGTATAACTTTGCCATGATCAGAAATATGATGTGCTTTGTTTTCAAGACATTCATAGAGGAATTGATTAGCTTTGAACAACTTTCTTGGGATATGTCTTTCTTGTAAGCTCATGTATTATATTTTTCTCAATGGGCTATACTAAAGAAGACAAGGTTGAAATCTTGATGTTTGAACTGGCTGCATTTATAGTAATATCATTTCATATAATATACTGTTCTGCTTCAAGAAACAGTCTAATATGGAAAACCAAACACTCACTTTTTTAGCTGGAGATTTCAATAGCCATAGCAGCATTTGGAGCAATTCAGGACAGCAATAATGGCAAAGCCGTAAAAAAATGGGCAGAATTTCCCTCAATGTGCTTTATAAATGATCTGAAATTACTCAGTCCAATTAGCAGTAGCATATGGGAGAAGCTTTAATTCAAATCTAAGCTTTAATTCAAATCTAATATTTGTTAGTGAGCCTATAATTATACTGTTTTGTTCACAGCACAGTTGATCTAATCCCAAACACTCAGTACACTCATTCTGTTAGATCTACTCAGCCATCTGACCTCAACCTATTATGCCTTCCGGTCTAAAACAATCATTTGCCCATTTCCTAAAAAGGCAAATGTCACTATAGGTGGTTTTAACAACTAAAGACCTATGGCAAATCTGTCTTTCATGGACAAGGATGGTGCGGATCAATTGCAGACGTTCTCAAATGAAGCTGACTGCTCAGAATCATTGTGGTCAGGGTCCAGGACTCATTGTGGTACTGAGACTGCTTTGGTCACCCTGCATAATGATCTTATCTGGGAAGCTGAAAGGGGCTTCATCCTTCCTGGTGCTTTTGGGTCTATTAGCAACTTTTGTTACTGTCAACCATGGCATCCTCTTGGAACTGCCGTTGGCAATGGTAATTTGAAGCATTGTTTTCCAGTGGCTCCACTCAAACCTTGACAGCTGTTCACAAAGGGTTCAACTTGGAGATACATTCTTGATTCCATTGAGGGAACCCCTAGGGTTCAATCATCTCCCCAATGTTATTCAACATCTATGTGAAGCCACTGTGTGTGGAGGTGGTGGGGGTGGTGCAGTTTCATCAATATCTGAATGACACACTATATCTCTCCTTTACATCTTCTGCAGTGGAGGCAATCTAGTGCCTTGAGGATTGTCTCGCCTCCGGTATAGAATAGACAAGAATGAACAAGTTGAAATGGAATCTTACGAGACAGAAGTACTGCTGTTGAAAAGGTTCTCTATTCATATGGGCAACCAGGCCCTGACCTTAGTGGGAGCTGTCATTCCTTGGAGGGACAGGATTTGCAGCTTGGTGTTATTACAGGTTGGGCCCTCAACTTAGAACAACAAATTGCAGCCATAACTAAATTGTCATTTGTCCAACTCAATCAAATTACCCATCTGTGCCCAGGCAATCCCTCACAATGCTACTCCGCATGTTGGTAGTCTAAAGATTGACTACCGTAATGTTCTCTACACTGGGTGCCCTTCAGGTTAATATGGAAACTGATCAGGTTGAAAATGCAGTGGGCAGACATAGAGCAGGGAAGAAGAAATATGATCGTATCACCCCAGCCCTGGCCCAGCTGAATTAGCAATAACACTTATATATACCACCCAATACCACTTAGTGCACTTACTGGGCGGTTCACAAGGCAATTAGCATTTTGCCCCCAACATGCTGGGTACTTATTTTATCCACCTCGGAAGGATGAAAGGCTGAGTCAACCTTGAGTCTCATCAGGATTAAACCCACACCAGCAGTTTTGACTGCTGCAGTACATCAGTTTAACCACTGCACCACCAGGGCTCTTCCTGTTCCTTTTCATATTACACATGTTATTAATGAAAACTTGCAAAGCCTTAAATAAGGGGATCCCAAGTTTTTCGCGCCACAGGACAGTCACGTGGTTGAGCAAGCCAATCACATGGTTCCTCCCACTTGAAGTGAAAGTTAAATGCACCCATGCATGTGCAAAATACTGCTGTAAATACACCCACATCTGTCATAAATGCACTTACAAGCCGTGGTGCATTTATGGCAGCGTTTTGCGCATGCGTGGGCATGTTTAACTTCCACTTCTGAGAGTGGTGAGGTCAGTGTGGGCTGGATTATTTGGTGCCATAGTTTGGTCATAGTTTGGGAACCCCTGCCCTAAATCATTTAGGACCTTGTTATGTGACTGACCCTCTTTCCAAATGTCATCTGTCTGCATCACTCAATCTTTGTAAATGGGCCAGCTTCATGTGCCAACACTGAGAGTGGCCAAGACGGTTTCAACAAGGAAATGTGCCTTCTTGATAGCAGCACCCATAATGTGGAATACCTTACTGCTGGAGCTGTGCCAGATATCATTTCTGGATATATATTTAAAAGACATTTCAAGACGATGCTGTTTAAGGAGACTTTTAAAGATCACATGCAAGCTACCAATTACCAGTAGTTAGTTAGCATAGGTTGAGCAGTAGCCATTAAGAAAGCTTAATGTGTTTCTGGACCAGGGTTGGGTTTATGCTACTTTTTATATCTTATATTAACTGTTTTGTGCTTATGTTATTGGAAACCACCCAGAATGGGAACACCTCCCAAATGGGTGGTACGGAAATGTATTTCATAAATAAACTACCTGTATACCATTTCATAGGAGTTTTTTTTTTTAAAGGGAAAGTTTACAACAATGTTAGACGCATCTGTGCTTCAAATTGCCCCTCAACCAGAGAACTATGATCAATTTGTAACTTCCACTTCAGAATGTTTTCATGCCTCCATTCTGAGAGGTTGCTAGATCAAATACATCCCAGCTCTCACTCTGAAAACATATGTCCAATACTTAGACCAGCGCTTCCCAAACTGAGTTCCACGGAACACTGATGGACTTCAATTCCCAGAAGCCTAAGTCAGTACATTGGCTGATCAGTGCTTTGGGGAATTGATTTAGGCTTCTGGGAATTGAAGTCCAAAAACCAAAGGTTGGGAAACACTGGTCTAGCCCCTAAAATTGAACCTCTTCTAATTCCAGAAGAGGCAGGCTTTAGATCTAGCAAGTTGCACTGTTCAAATCTCAAATTTAAACCAGCATACAGAAGATTGTTTTGAAACAAAAAAACTGGAGCATTTTCAACTTTATAGTGGTACATGACATTGACCACCACCAACAGCTTCTCAAAAAGCAATAGCTCCTTAATAAAGAGCATGGACTAACAGAAATGGTTACTATTTTACTTCAAAACTGAAGATACTATGTCAAATTTGAAGAGACACAATCACCAGAGGAATCAAAGAAACTATCTACCATAGGGTAGTGTCCTGCTGGCACCATTACTTTTCAACAGTTACACAAATGATCAACCAATGTTCCCATATTACTGGAGTTTTATCTATGTTGATGATCTTGTCTACACAGTATAGAGCAGTGATGGCGAACCTTTTAGAGACTGAGTGCCCAAACTGCAACCAAAACCCACTTATTTATCACAAAGTGCCAACACAGCAACAGGGGAGGAAGGAAATGCTCCCACTGGGCTGCTGGGCAGAGGGGTGGGGAAACCTTTGTCCTGGGGGGAGGGAGGAAGTGCTCCCACTGGGCTGCTGGATAGAGGGGTGAGGTGAACTCTGTGCTGGGGGAGGGAAGAAGTGCTCCCATTGGGCTGCTGGGCAGAGGGGTGGGGCAAACTCTGTGCTGGGGTGACTGCATGGGTGCCCACAGAGAGGGCTCCGAGTGCCACCTCTGGCACCCGTGCCATAAGTTCACCACCACTGATATAGAGGAAAACCTTTGAGTCCATTGAGCACCAGCTAACCTCTCCCTTAGATCTTTCCTCATAAAAGCAATGAGCTGAAACTAAAACAAAGGTCTATACCTTTCTCTTATAGAACATAGAAACAGAGAAGAACCTCAAAGATAGCTGGGATCACAAGATTTTATAACATTGCCCTACCCCAAGTATAAGGCATCACTCTGGCTCAAATCCTAACCAACATAAAACATTGTCTAAACACCAAACAGAGAGTTGGTGTCAGAAATAACATGCTTAGGAAATTGGTTGGTTCAGACTGGAGAGGACTCCCTCAAACAACAAAAACAACTTTGTCCCTGTGCTACTCTTCAACAGAATACAGTATAATTGTGCCATGGGGTATAAATCAGCACATGTGGTGAATCACACAGGACGCCTGAAACCTACCCCACTGAAAAGGTACATTATTTGGCTGGTACTGCCCCTCTGGAGGTACGCCAAGCAGTACTAGCAAATAATAGCAACTACACTTATATAATGCCCCATAGCACTTATTGCACTCTCTGTGTGGCTCACAAAGTAATTAGCATTTTGCCTTGAACAAGCTGGGTACTCATTTTACTGACCTTGGAAGGATGGAAGGCTGAGTAAACCTTGACCCCTGATCAGGATCAAACTCACAACCTTTTGGTTGCAGGACAGCAGTTTAACCACTGCACCACTGGGGCTCTTAATGAAGTAAAGCAATACGCACTAAACCCATCCACTTCATATACATCAACCCCCTAGATGACAGCAAAAATCAAGGAAATTTTTTTGCACACCTCTCAAACTCTAAATATTAAACCAGAAGAGCTAGGCTCAACTTACGGAAAGCAAGAATAACAGACCTTACTGAATGGATAAATGTTGAAGCATGTCTCCCACCAGGGCAAGACACTTGACAGACCTCAAAGTGAAGTAGGAAGAGCAAAGAATAAATAATCAAGTACTTGACTACACAACAAATTTTCTGTGAATGTAGAAAAATTCAATCAATGCAGCATTTATGTACATGCAATTTATGCTCCACCACGTACTGTATACAAAAGATCTAGAAAATCGTTGAAATAACACTACTGAAGTAGTGTGCTTCTGCACAAACTCAGTCTAATTATTTTAACATTTTAATTTGATTTGAATTTTACCTATGTATCATATATGTCCATAATTTTAAATTTTGCAATACACAAAAAGACCACTGTGTTCAAAGCAAGAAAATGGAAAATATTCCTTTGTATTCAGCCAGTGACAAATATTAATAGCATATACAATTAAGTTATCTCTATCAGAAATGTGTTATGCTAGTGCAGTTACCTATACATGAAATGTATCTCACCGCACAAAAAGCCCTCTCACTTCAGAAGTACTGTAATTTATTTTAAGTTCTGATAACGTGAAGATCTCCTACCACTGTAAATGTGAAACAAACCTTTGTTTCCCATCTGGTCTTGAAAAATAATGTGGTTTAAGGAAACTTGGCAATTCGCATTGAATGATAAATTAACTTGAGAATTGAATGGAAAAAAAGGGTTAATCAAAAAAATAGATTTTGGTTGATATGGAAACCTTGTGTGGATTATGTGTTAAGGAAAGGTGAAGGAAGTAGACCAGTACCAGATCAAATGGGTTATTGGAAGCATTGAAAAAACATGATACAGTCGCATCTCCCTCTTGACATTGTATATATCACTTGGTGTACTACGTCTTATATTTTTACTCTTGTTCTTTTGCTTTTTACTTTTTTGAATAGTCACTGATAAAGAAACTTACCATGAGTTTGTTGCACTGAATCAAATTTTGATTTGACTGTATATTTTGGAATTAATTGATAAGGTTGAGATACGTAGTTTAGAACGAGATAGTTACGTAATTATAACTCATTTTGACGAGACATTTTTCTTCTTAACGACGATTATTTTTGTGTATCCAATTATTATTTTCAAACTTAATATGGGTTTTTTCTTTAATTTTCCTTGTTATTATATTTGTATTGCTTTTTTCATTTTTATCTCTTTTTGTATTGTATCTTTAGTTTTGTATTTTATATTGAAAAGTTAATAAAAATAATAAAAAAAGAAAAATAATGTCATGCAAGGTTGATGGAAAAACAGCCCTGGTTCCTAAATAAACCACTGAGAGAAAGATGTAATCCAATTAATATCAGTATAGGAGGAAAGTGCTACAAAGGAAACAGCACCAGATTACCAATTACTGTACATCTATTTTGTTATAACATACCTAACTGACTGCTAAATTCTGTAAGCAACAGGAAAGTATTTTGTGTACATTCTGAAAATGTTTTAATTTCCTCCAAATTCCACAACTTGATAGTATAATTTTCTAGCCTTGTTGTACAAGCTATCCAAATTAATACGAGGCCATCTGTTTTGTCTTAAATACATTTCAAATTCCAGATATTGTTTTGAGAAATTCTGAGTTATTCAGTACTAACAGAAAAGGAAATGTGGAGCATCACCGGAGTTAATGCACTATTCAGGAGTAACATAACAGCTACATGACTGGAGAATTAATTAGATTTGCACAGATAAGGTTTGAGAAATCTATGAGGTCATAAGTATACAGTGGTACCTTGCTTAAAGAGCATAATGCGTTCCACGGGATTGCTCTTTAAGTGAGTTTGCTCTTTAAGCGAAACACCATTGTAAGCGACCAATTGTGACTTCTGATGGGGGGAGGGGATTGTGGACCCTGATTTAGTTGCTAAGCGAGTTTTTGGTTGGTTATAGTTAAGCGAGGCGACCATTCAGAGAAAATTCTGCTCTTTAGGCAAGTTAGTCTCTAAGCGAGGTGCTCTTTATGCAAGGTTTTAGTGTATAACCAAATAATTTTATAATAAATATTTGTAAATGTTCAATCATTCAGGGGAAAAAACCTATGGTTAAAATATAGTACAGTACTCTTTCAATAAAAATAACCCTAAAATACTAAGACTATTAAACATCTCACAGACACATTTTGTTAACTTCATGTAAGCTTATATACTTGTTTACCTTTTGTGACAGCAAAAGACTTGCTTGAAACAAAAAACAAAAACAAATATTTGACTCATAGTTCTGTGGAAATATTCTATACCAGTGATGGCAAACCTTGGCACTCCAGCTGTTCTTCAATTCCCAGAAGCCCTGATCAGCAGGAGTGCTTACCTGGGCTACTGGTAAATGAAGTCCAAGAACACTATGAATGCCAAGGTTTGCCATCACAGGGCTATACTGTGTAAAATTAAGTGTGTTTCATGATATGGTTGTACCAAACTGAACCACCTGACAACAGGGAAAAGTCCAGGAACCAGTGTTTCCTTCATCCTGTGCAAAATTACAGCTTTCAACAGATCCATCATGTACCAATTGTCACATTTCTATTTAATTAAGATTAATGGCCAGGTTTTCTACTATTTTTGGAATACCCATGTTTTATACCCATGTTGCCGCCCTGAGTCGGGTTCTGCCTGAGTGGGCGGCATATATAAATATGACTATTAAATTAAATTAAATTTAAATAATGGTTTCCAAACAACCTTAAGTCAAGAAGTATAGTATTGTGCAAACTCTGAGGAAAAATGAGAACACCACACCCAATGTTTAAATACAGGCATTGCCTAAAATGATAAATACCAATAGTGACTCAATCATAGAACAGTTGGGAGCCCAGTACACTTTGATTGCCTAGGTAGGGCAACAGATTTAGACCTTTTATCAGTGGCTATGATTCAGTCCTTGTAGAAATGAATTCCTATTTTCTTTGCTCAACAAACTCCACTAGCTGCCAACAGAAAAACTCTTTTGTTCACTTCACCTATGATGTAATCAAAATTAAATATCTCAGACTAATGTACATTTTTGATCTTATATACAGAAACATAACATTAGATTTTATTTGTGAGTCTATTATGTTCCTCTGAAACTTAAAATTTCCTTTCAAGAATTTCATGACCTGAATTAAAGATCATTCCATTAAGAATCCCTGCTAAAATACCTGTGTTCTGTATAACCCACCCACAGCATGACAGAATTTTAGAATAAGTAAACAGATCAAGACTGGACAAAACTCTGTAACAGACTGCCTGCAAAAGTCCACTACAAAAAGCAAGGCATGTGGGCGATAGCAAGTCTTCTACCATAAGAATGGGAGGGCAGTTCAGCAAAGAGCTTCAGCAGAGAACGCCTTTTCTTACAAAAAGGAAGTTTCTTCTCAAATCCAGAAATTACTTCTTCAATCTCCTCTTTCCCCTCTTAGAATATCTTCATGCCTCTTGAGGATGCAAACCCCCACCCCAAATTTAGAAAGCATCTTATGCCATTTAGATATTACCCTTTTACCCTCAGACAAGAAATATCCATATTCTTACTCATATTCAAGTTACTCAAATTACTCATATTCAAGATATGAACAGTTACTAGAAAACAGGATGGAACAAATTATTTACAGTTATAAGATTACATTCACATACTCACATCTTCAATTGACCAATCATGGAACAACCTTCCAGATCTGAAACGTTAGTGCAGTTTAACAAATGTGCTTCACTACTTTAAAAAAAAAGCCTTCCAATTTATCTTGAAAAGGGTCAAACTGAGTCAAAAAACATTATGAACCTCTCTCTCTATGAATATTAAGTGGAGCTTATTCTTCCCTTGCAAAAATCATACATGGTCAGTACAGAAGTCAGCTATCACAATCTAGAAAGTAGGGCCAGGAAGAAATTCTGAGATAGCAGAACAGCACTGCATATCAATACAGGATTAGTATAGCAGTGAGTCTCCTAACATACCAAGATAATATATTTAATGCAATTTATGCAAATATATCTGAAATAATGGTGGTTCCAAAGAATTACTCATAACATTATGGAACACAACAGCCAACATAGTTTAATAAACATCATGTGGAAATACAGTACTGACATGAAAATTCAAAACTTTCTGTTTGGTGTTACTTTATTTTTATTTTTAGACTAAACTTCTATGCCTTCTTCTTCTTCTGTGTCTAGGCCAGACATGAAACTGACAAAATGAAGGCATCTGGGAAGAGTTTGGATACAAGCTAAAGAGAAAGCAGCACTGAAGAGTTCACTGAAAAGCAATAGCTAAGTTAAGAAGTGACTATGCCATTGACAAAATATACTTGAAACCAAATTCATTATTTTGTTAGTCATGGAATAATATCTTTAAATCTACAGATCATATTTTAAAATAGGACAGCACAACCTTTGAAGAGACTATAATTAATGGTAAGTTTTAACCATTTGAAACACTACAACACAGTCAATCTCATAGTAAGAAGAATGGGAACAGAAACTAACAGAAAAAAGCAAATGACATCTATTTAGTCCCTTTTTGTCTGTAGAGACATCCAGCTGTATTGCAACTGTTGAAGAAAAAAATCTTTGGAAAACTTCTTTGCTGCTGGCTTCATCAAAGTTTTAAAGCATTAAGGGAAAATTGAAATGTTAAGCATTTACACTGTTTTTTAAATGCAGCTCAAAAAACAGCTGACAACGTGGCTTAAATTCCTGTCTTTTGACCTTAGACAAAACTGGAATATATCCAACATCAAATTCAGCTGTTCTGATTTTTTTAAAGGAGAAACTGGGGAAATGTTTTTTCCCAGGCAAAAATCTGTCTTCCTGGACAAATGACTTGGTAGAAAAGATACAAACAAAGTAAAGTAAGTTACTGTCTATTCAACTCATCAGCAGATTCAAGAGAAAAACCCAAATCAAGTGAGCTTTTGACTGAAGCTTTTTGTTTGCTTGTTTACATTAGCTGGGTGATTATATTCTTTCACAAAATGGAAAAACTAGTACTTAAGGGTAAAGTGTACATTCAACAATTTACTTTAAAAAAAATCAAAATGAATGTTTAGAATCATGTTTCAAAACCATGCATTCGCACTGTTAAAAAGTACATGCCCTATGCCTTGCATCACTTCTATCACCTACACTCTTGTTGAAGTTCTGTCTAACAAATTCCTAATTACTGTCAATTTCACATTCCACTATTTGGGGGGAACCCAACTGTCAAACCTGTCAACACCATGAGTGAGACTACTCACATACTAGACACTATCACATCTCAAGTACATTTTAAATGGTATGGGCTGGATTTAGAAAAGAACATAACAGTAGGCCTGCTTTTAAGTTTGACTCAATATTGATCCAATATGTTATCTGATTGAACCCTTATTTTCCATTTGAACCCTTCGGTCCACAACCTTCTCCTCTACACTTCTTCCCCTCAAACTCCCAAACTGCAATATTTTCTGTGCAATTTATGACAGATGAGATTAGAACTCTAGCAGCAGCAGCAGCAGCAGCAGCAGCACACACACACACTATTGCTTTTAGCACCAAAAGGCTAACCAAAGTCCACCTTGGTGATACAAGGCAATCAGCAATCACACTTATATACCACCCCATATTGCTTAGTGAACTCTCTGGGCGGTTCACAATTAGCATTTTGCCCCCAACATGCTGGGTACTCATTTTACAGACCTCGAAAGGATGGAAGAGCATAATACGTTCCTTTCCCATGGTTCCTTCGGTCCCTGCACCCTTTTTAGGGGGTGGGTAGTTTAAAATAATTTTAACCTGTTTTTATCTGGGATTGTCAACCGCCCTGAGTCAGCCTTGGCCAAGTGGGTGGTATATAAATTTAAGAATGAATAAATAAATAAAATGGAAGGCTGAGTCAACTCTGATCCCTGATCAAGATTGAACTCATAACCTTTTGGTTGCAGGGACAGCAGTTTAACCACTGTGCCAGCAGGGCTCCACCCACTCCACCCCTCTTCTATCCCATTTATCTCTTTGGCACTTATTAATGCCACTCTACTGGCACTCAGAAAACCCAAATCCTAATAGTGCCAGTCATCAAAACTACCACCCCACTAGTAGTGGACTTATCTCCAAGCAAGCTCCTGTGCTTCCGGTATATTCAGTGAGCTATCAGGTTCCTTACACCTTTCTAGGCTTGTCAATTTCTTAACACACCCACCATGCACCATGCTGACACGCCACAGATCCCTTCCAACCGACCCCCCCTTCCCCCTCCCTTCAACCTGCTTTGCTCCGTACCTCCTCCCTCATTCCACTCCCCAAGCCTTACCAACCACTCTCCAACGGCCCCCCTCGTCTCCCCCCCCTTTTGTGTCTTCTACACACTTCCCTCGCGATCCAACCAACCCCCTCCACCTCAATCTTGGACTTTCCTTCCGGCAATTCCACATACAGGGCTGCACTGGCTCAAGTGGCTAAAACGCTGACTGGGAGGCGGAAGGTCAGCAGCTCGATTCCCGAGTAGTGCAGGACGGAATGAGCTCCTGTCTTTGTCCCAGCTCCTGTCAACCTAGCAGTTCGAAAGCACGACATTGCAAGTAGATAAATAGGGACCACTTCGGTGGGAAGGTAACAGCGTTCCGTGCGCTCCGGTGTCTAGTCATGCCTGCCACATGGCCACGGGAACGTCTGCAGAAGCAGGCAGCGCTGGCTCTTCGGCTTTGAAACAGAGATGAGCACTGCACCCTAGAGTCGGATACGACTGGCTTTCGAGCAAGGGAAACCTTTACCTTTACTATTCCACACTTCAGGGCCCTGCTTTCCTCCCATAAGTCCCACAACAGCTCATGTACATGTCCAACGCCAACCCCACATTTCCCTTGCCTTAGGGCTCATACATACTACCTCCGTAAATGGTTCCTACCCTTTCCCCTCATCCACCCCACTACCTTACTACCCCCTTTTCTTCCGCCCCCCTCCCCGGCGATCAGCCTCCCGCTTCTTCCGCCAGCCCTGCCCCACCCACCCCCGGCCCAAATATCTCCACTACTACTCGCCCCCTCCCCAGCAGCTCTCGGAAAGCCAAGGTCTGGACCCGCCTCAGTCTCTCCTCTCCTCCTCCACTCTCCCCCTCCTCACTTTCTCGGCTTCCTGACCTCTCTCCCCGCCCTCCCTTTTCCTCCTCTCCACCCCCACCCCGGCCTCCTCCTGTGGCCCTCCTTTTGCCCGCTGCCTTCTTCCCTTCCTCGAGAGTAGAACACACACTCACCTTGTCAAGGCAGTTCACCTTCTCGGTCGGGTACACGATCTTGCCACAACGGGCGCAACTGGGGTTCATGGCGGCCACAGCCAAGGGAACGACTCGAGGCGGGGGTGGGGTGGGGGTTTTACCCGGGCGTCGTGTGAAGACGAGCAAGAGGGCTACGAGTCCCGAGCAGGCGGCAGGAAAGAAACGCCGAGGATTAAGAGTCCTGAACTGCGGAGGAGGAAGAGGCAAGGGGAGGGGGGAAAAAAACGGCGCCTGAGGCGGAAACGGGGCTACTTCAAGCCAGCCAGGCAGAGGAGGGAGGAGGAAGAAGCCGCCCCGTCAACGGCTGCAACCGAGCCACCAACCGACTGAGGGGGAAGAAGGGGCGAGGCAGACTCTGTCGCCTCACGCGGGCGCCTCCGCCCTCTTCCTCGTCAGCGCCAGCCAGCCAGGCGAGGCGAGGCGCGTGCCCGCCCCCGCGCTCCCTCTACTTCCAGGGTTTCTCAACCCTTGGACCTCCAGGTGTTCTTGGACTTCAATTCCCAGAAGCCCACGTCAGCACACCGGCTGAACCAGGGCTTCTGGGAATTGAAGTCCAAGAACATCTGAGGGCTCAAGGTTGAGAAACCCTGCTGAAGTCTCTCTGGAAAGGCGCGCGAGCGCTGGGGGGGAGGCGGGGCTGGAAAGAGAGTGAGATTTTTCAAAGGAGGCGACGGTTGGGAGGGGCGCGCGCGCGCGCGCGCGCGGCGGGCCTGAGAAGGCATACTACTGAAGCCGCCGCCGCCAACGAGGTGGTGCATAATAAATTATTCAGTGCTTCTCAACCTTTGGTTTTTGGACTTCCCAAAACACTGATCAGCCTAAGTACTGGCTTAGGCTTCTGGGAATTGAAGTCCAAAAACCAAAGGTTGAGAAGCACTACTATATATGTGTTGGTTTGAGAGAGACCAGAGACGGTTGAGGAGGAGAGCCCGTAAAGCAAGACTTTCTGGCTGGAAACTGCAGCCTGCGCCCGTCATGGTGTATTATATGTGGCTGGCTGGGTGATTTCTCTCTCACTCTCTCTCTCAAAGCGAGGGCTTCCGGTTCCTGCTGGCTGGCAAGAGACGTGATGGCGAACCTTGGCACTCCAGATGTTCTTGGACTTCAATTCCCAGAAGGTCACGCCCCCGGGAATCCGCACGAATGGGTTTACTGCGATTCATCCGGCCCACGCCGCCCTCGTCGCTTCCGGAAGCGGAAGTAAAACGCGCCCACGGTGCATTTTACTTCCACTTCCGGGAGCGACAAGGGCCGGATGAATTGCAGTAAACCCATTTGTGCGGATTCCCAGGAGCGTGACCTTCTGGGAATTGAAGTCCAAGAACATCTGGAGTGCCAAGGTTCGCCATTGCGGGCTTAGAACAATCTTCCATGTGGAAATCCTGTAGAAACCAATTTACGGGGAGAGGGAAAGCCTTCGAAAATCATTGCCATTTGCTTTTTCAGAGGAAGTCAAGACTGGCGCCTGGGTGAGGAAGACTATACCCTGCTATGCTCAAAGGGAGTAAATTTCGCCTCACCTTTAAAAAAAAAGCACGAAGGGATTTATTTTTATTCTATTTTTTGAGGAGAAAAAAAAGAGTGTAAACAAAATAAAGCAACACAAAAAGACTTGGGTACAGTACTTCTTTTTATTCTCCCCTTAGGATGTGATGCATCTGCTTGCAAGATAAGTTTCTTTTGCAACCATTTGCAACACAGGGCCAGGCTTTGCAGCAGGTTTAAATAACATATGTGCAGGGATTTTCCATTATTACTGGTTGTAAAAAGCTACAATGTTACTTTTCTGTTAGGCTGGCTAATCATTGTGTGCCTGATGTGTATAAATTGATGCCATGGGCCTCACTCTTAAGTCTGATGAATGAAGTGGACTTGATCCACGAAAGACAAAGATCACATTTAAATGCAGTACAGGAGTTAGTCTTTAAGGTGCCACAACATTTTTTTGTCTCTCCCCCCTGTTTTGTTCACTCTCGAAAAGGTCAACCAAGTTCTCAGCCAGAGATAGGTGGACAGGATTAGTCGGGCCATATGCTCCCGTTCTAAACCTGTACATCGTTCGGACCGGATCCATGTTTACCGGAGCCCTAGGGGTGGACTCCGAGCGGGGGGGCGAGTATCGTGGAATGGGTGTATTTACCGCACACCTCTTCCCGAAACATCATTCCTCCGCAGGAACTGGTCTCCGCGGTGATTCACCGAGGAAGGCTGAGAGCTAGGGATATCTCAGGGCACGATTTGGCAAAAATTGTGGTCCCATTCACGAAAGAGCAAATTCAGCAACTGATGCAGCTCAGTGACTCGCTTCCGATTGCATTGGAAGGATTCACTGGATGTTTGGCATACCATTTGCCGAAAGACCCCAGACTTGTCTCGCTTCAAACACAGACAGTCAGTTTGTGTGAATTAATGTCACTGGTTCCACTTCAGGGGGCTAGGACAGTTTTCACTGATAGGGGGTCGTACATATGGTGTTCTTACTTGGCAAGAGGACCAGGCTTGGCGCACGCTTCTAACTCTTCCACAGAAGTCCGCGCAGCGGGCAGAGTTGGCAGCTGTGAACCTCGCCTTGCGCACCTTTGCCAAAGAACGCCTGAACATAATCACTGACAGCCAGTATGTTAGGAATTTGCTTCACAGTCTACCGGGAGCATACATCACTCCCGCGATAGACAATAATTTGTTGAGTCTTTTCCTCACAACTCAATTTCATTTGCGGAACCGCACCAAAGCGCTCTATATCGCCCACATCAGAAGTCACCAGGACTTGCCTGGTCCAATTTCCGTGGGCAATAGCAGAGCGGATGCGGCCGCAAAGGAAATTCAGCAACAGTCAGTTTTGGGAGTCTTCACAACTCCAATTCAGAGTCATGCATTCTTTCATCAAAATGCCAAAGCACTCGCATGGCAGTTTAACCTGCCACTTTCCCAAGCCCAAGCCCAAGGCATAGTCCGTTCCTGTCCACATTGTGCAGGGGCGGTAGGGGGGCCCTCGTGGGGGGTCAACCCACGAGGGACAGAGGCCAACCAGGTGTGGCAGATGGACGTCACACATGTCCCGCAGTTTGGCAGATGGCAGTATATGCACGTCTGCATTGACACTTTTTCACAGTTCGTTTGGGCTACTGCGCAGAAGGGACAAACGGCTTCCCATGTGGAGCAGCATCTCCTTTCCTGCTTTGCGGCCATGGGCAAACCACAGCACGTGAAAACCGATAACAGTCCGGCTTATAGCTCCAGGCAACTGGCCACCTTCATGGCCACCTGGGACATTAAGCATACCTTTGGCATTCCGTACAATCCGCAAGGGCAAGCGATTGTGGAACAGGTCAATCGGACGCTTAAGTCCTACATTGACAAACAAACAGAAAGGGGGGAACCACCAGCCCTCCCCAAAAATCAGAGTCAGGCACAGCATTGTCTTAACAAGGTATTGTTTACGTACAATCACCTTAATGTTTTTTTGGATTACACCCCGCAGGAGAAGCACTTCCGTCACATGGAGGCTTTCCCGCGGCCGATGGTGCGTTACCGAGTGCCTTCCTTCTTGGAAGGGCCCGGCACCACTCATAACATGGGGAAGAGGGTATGCTGCAATTATGTCTCCTACAGGCATCATCTGGATTCCAGCCCGGTGTGTCAAGCCTCACTTCGAGTCCAGGCAGTTCCGGACCCAATACCGGAGATGGAGGAATTAACCCTGACGGGGAGAGCCAAACGGATGAGGCAGCAATAGCAGATGATAGTGCCGAAGATCACCTGGGGGATGGCCAAGTCCCTGTGCCAGGAGGCAGCGGACGCCGTTCGGCGGGAGGACAAGGAGCCGACACCAGAGAACATCTTGATTGCAGCCTTTCCCCTGATTACAGCTAATTCCATGATGACCACCATCATCTTGATCCTTTCCTTGCTTGCGGGGGGAGGCGTTCAAGCAGCTTCACTGGAAGCCGACTATCTGATGCCAGGCAGAGATCTCTCTGCCCGGCTGCAGTACAACGTTTGGGAAAGATTGGTGAACCTCGTCAATCAGTCCGATTTTTGCCTGAGGCAGACCACCGCGTCTGCCTCTATTCTGAGCACTTGTCTCATCCCGGTGTGTCACTCCCCAGATGCGCGCATCAGGTACGGTGACTGGTTGGTGAAGCAGATATTTGGTCTGTTTTTCAAGACTGCCTTTTCAACATATGCGCATTGGGGAACTCAAGTCACGAAAGTCCTACCGGCTGATGCGGCCACTCTCTACACTCCCCGAGTGGCGGTCAGCCCGAACTCTACTTGTGCTCGTATGACCGGCTGTTCCGCGGTCGAAGGGCCACAGCGCTGTTGCCTTGACCCCGGCAACAGCAATTGGACTTGTAATAACCCAGAGATTATTAGTTCAATGTATGCTCACGTTACTTTGCCTTCAGGATGGTTTTTTACTTGTAACCAGTATACTTGGAACTACATTCCTGCAAATGTATCTGATTCCCTTTGCTGTATCAGTCGTTTGACATTGTTGCTTCCCACTAGAGACATGGTTGCCCCAAGCACGAATGTACCTTCACACACACGGCACGCTCGTGCCACCCAGTTAGACAGTTCATGTGATAGCAACATCAGGATTCTGAGTAAAGCTGAGTATGTTTCGTTAGCAGTCAGCTTGTTTGGCGTGCCAGGCTTAGCCGTAGGCAACGCTCGGAGAATTGGTCAATTGGCTTGCGCTTTGGCAATTAACCACACCTCCTCGGCGATAGCGCTGCTTAATCAAGAGCAGACGGAGCTTCGCCATGCCATATTAGATAATCGAGCAGCTATCGATTACCTCCTACTGTTACATCATTTGGGTTGAGAGTCTGACCATGGCATGTGTTGTTTTAACCTCACGGACAACTCGCGTAAGGTACAGAGTCAACTCACAGACCTCCATACCTTGGTTAAAAACATAAAGGAAGATGCTACGTGGGCGTGGTGGAATTTGTTATGGTCTTGGTTCCCGTGGGGTTGGCTACAAACTACACTCAAGGTGATTGTGGGGATAATAATACCGGGAATGGCTGTGTGTTGTTTCATGCAATGTATTCCCTCGCTGATGTCAAGATGTCCCCCATGGAGAGAACCCTGGAATGTCCTCACTCCACGTCAGCTGATGCCGCTCCTACGCCGAGCCGTCTGTCAGGTCCAACTAAACAAATAAAGGGGGAGTGTGGGATCCGTGCACACAATTGGTATACTGGCCCTGACAGAACCCCGGTAATGGGTGATCACCTCGTTGCCAGGGGTTCCTGAAGGGACAGAAATTGGGGGAGCGGAATATTAGATAGAGTTTAATTCATCACTAACTGATCTGACAAACTGCTCTGTCAACAGAGAGCTAATGACTAACGTGTTAGGTGCGTAATAGGAAATCTCGCGCCTGCAGATTACCTTAAGCCCTAGAACCAATACCAGCCACATGTTTACCCCGGATAACACGGAACAATGTATTTCCCCTGCCGTTAATTAAGTTAGTTAATTAACTTCCCCTGTAGACTTCCCCAATTAACTTGTGTAAACACGGAGTGTGAGTTCTGCAGATCGCGATGCTTTTACATGCAGCCTGTACATGATAAATACTGATGATTTGCCTTCATTAAATCACTGGCCTTCGCTCCATCTTGCCTCGTGTCTCATTGCTTGACCAGTCTCCTCCGGGACCCAGCAGCCGCTTCGCGGTTCCGATCCAGCTTGCGCAACCTGCTTCGCGGCCCAGATCCAACAAAATCAGGATGGTTGACAGGTATGATACATGCACATCAGTTTAAAAAAGCCTCTCAAACAATACATTAGATGAAAATATGACAGTAATGTAATTTTCACACACACTAGTAGGGATTCTTTGCATTTAAATATCCTGTGACAGGCAGAAATTCAACAGGTGAAAAGCTTAGTTACAGTGTTCAGGGTTTCTGGGAAGTCACACCTTCATTTCCTGATAATGCAGCCAGTTCCTGATTCACATAATTATTTCAGTCTCCTATGTTGAATAAAATTACTGGATCTGAAAAGAGACAGAAGGGGCTCTGTTTTCAAAACATCTATTTCTGTATTTTTTTACCTCTCAACAGATTAAAATCATACTCTGTACACAAGCTGTTACGCCTAAGTGTTTTTCCTAACAAAAACTCAACTATTGGAAGGGGGCTTTTTTAGTTCAGAAAAAGAAAATAAGCAAGTTCCCATAGTAAACAAAATAAATGAGATGGGGAAGGGAATTAAAGGCCATAATGGAGGTTCTAAACACTTACTGAGCCACACCCTAATTCCGTTTTATTTTATACATAGGTTCTTGTACTTGCTGAAAGGTACTCAATCAGGATGTGGAAGTACGAACTTTGTAGAACTCTAAGAACATGCACATGTGTATCATACATCATAAAAATGCATATACGCATACATGCACATCCCTAATAAAAGGGTAGAATTACATTCTACTACTGAGGGTGAGGAAGCAGTATATTGTATTGTATTTTGCAGTTTATTGTACCCGGAGATCTGGCAGAAAGGACTAAAAGTCCTCCATGACAGACCTGGGAGGCGGGGCTAAGCCAGTGACAACCAGAAAACATTGCTGTAGTTGAGACTGCCATTCTGAAGAAGTGGTACTGTCCATGTACAAGGAGTCCATTTCCAAACACCACTTTATAATAACAATGATCTTCAAACGGCAGAGACTATGTGGGGTCTAGTCCCTGTTTAGGAGGCACAACAGGGAATCACTCCCAACCTCTGTCTCCACAGGTAGATACCGTAACTAAACCACTGAGCTATCCAATAGTTCTTTCCTTTGAGAGGAGTAACGGGTTGGAAAGCTAATGTGTAAAATACCTTCTGGGCTAGAAAGTATAAGTATGAAAAGAGGCCTGAACAGAGTTTGGGAATGGAAAGATCACACTGCAAACTTAATTTTCATTTCTTCTACTGTTCCATGACTTATACAGGTGAAACTCGGAAAATTAGAATATCATGCAAATGTCCATTCATTTCACTTAAAAGGTGAAACAAATATATGAGTTATATACTCACTACATGCAAAGCAAGATATGTCATGCCTTAATTTGTTATAATTGTGATGATCATGACGTACAGTCATGATGAGTATGGGGTACATGAGATTGGGGGTTGAGGTTTTAATAAGCTGTAAGCTTTAAGCATCAATATTATTATTATTATTATTATTATTATTATTATTATTATTATTATTATTATTATTATTATTATTATTATTATTATTATTATTATTATTATTATTATTATTATTATTATTATTATTATTTACCGCCTTACTCAGCACAAGTGTGACTCAAAATATACAGCAAAATATACAATACAGTTACAAAGTAAGGCTTGAACTACAGTATCTCGCTTTGCATGCAATGAGTCTATCTCATATATTTGTTTCACCTTTTAAGTTGCATTACTGAACTGAATGAACATTTGCACGATATTCTAATTTTCTGAGTTTCACCTGTATTTATGAGCGGTGTTTTTCAAGCCCAGCTGGGATCCTTTTTGAAATTTATTTTTAATTAAATATTGCTGATATGTTAACCCCACATATAAATAAACCAACACTGCTGACAGAGTGTATCTGTCAGCTCTGGGAAAGGGGTAGTGTTTTTATAGCCACCTGTTTGATATCTGTAGTTTTTCAGACCCATGTTTTCCTCTGACATCTTTGTCTATTGAACCCTATGTATATCAAGCTTAACTATAATAGAATTTAAAAGGGGAAAGTGTGCAGTGGTGAAGATGCAGGATGCACAGAGTAAAAACTTATGGTGCGGCACTAGTGATCCATCTTGGTTTCATATCAAGACTGAAATATTGTGTGGTCCAAGAACCTGACATGCAACCTTTTTACATGATTGTTAAACTAAAAATATTCTTTCACTTGCACTTTTATTCTTTTCATTTAAATGATCACAAAGATGAATGGATACTTTTCCCATTTGTTTATTGGTTTTAGGCTCAAAATAAAGGTGACATAAGGGACATATGATTACATTGCCCCCCCCCCAACAGCTTTTCCCTTGCTTAAAAACAAATGTTGCTTGGGATTTGGGCATGATTCTGCAAAGGGTTAATATTTTCCTTACGTACCATTGTTCAGATAGGAAAATTCCTTTGTTCATAAATAAATGTAACATTGGAGGAAAGATATCTGCTATGAAAATGGAAGGCAGCTGCATGTTCCAATACAAAGCAATCCCTCATGGTTATTTTAACCAAAACGTATTGTTCTTAAATTAGGAAATTATGTCTTCACAGTATGGGAATATAACACAGACATGTATAAATACAGACAAACACACACAAGTCTTGGATAATTATAAGTGGCCTTGGCCTTTACTCGGTTGCATATTAGTATGGTTCATCAATACTTTAGTTGTACCAACTTCCAATCACTGTTCCTTTGTATGAGATTTAAGAGAGAGCTGAATCACTTCATATTTTAGAAGAACCCACTTGTGAAATTAAGAATATGCTATGTGATTATGTCACAAATTAGATGTTCAATACTATAAATCCTATTTCTGTCACTTGGGAAGTTTGGAGGAATCCTTGACTGCACAGTCTCATTTGAAAGTAGAAATTTTCAAACTATTTTCATCGCTTTTTGATGTGAAAGCACAGATGTCTGGTAGAAAAGACTATCATGGAGAATATCTAGCTAGTTTTCTACAAAGGGGATCCGTCCAACTTGTTTTTCCAAAATTAGGCAAACTGATAACTATAAAACAGTCAATAATAAACATCTAGTGCCATCAACAAATTGTGGACACTAGCACCTCCTGGTGTTACAGTTTGGGAATGTGAAAATACATCAGTTGTTACTGCATATATTTGTAAGGAACATCTTGAGTAACTATTTTTTGTATATGATTTTTTTAAAAACAGAATTGCTTTTTGGAGGCGGATGTGATATAAATTCCTGCTCTGTTAAGGCAGTTGATACACCTTTTTATACTCACTTCTTAAACAGGCATAGATTTCCCAATCTTATGACATAAATGTTTAATTAATGTTACATTCCCGCTCCCATCTGTTTGTTTGTTTGTTCTGGTCACATCTTGCCTGATGAAGAGATCTATCAATTTCAAAAGATGGCACATGTTATGTATCCTACTAGTTCACCTAATAAAGATATTGTATTTGTTGTTTTATGTGCCATCAAATCACCTCCAACATACAGTATGGTGAACATATAAATAAGAGATCTCCAAAATGTCCAGTTCTCAACAACCTGTTCAGCTCTTGCAAGCTAGCGTTTATGGCTTCCCTTAGAAAATCAGTCCATCTTATTTTCTAGTCTTCCTCTTTTCCTCCTGCCTTCCATTTTTCATAGCATACAGTAATTGTCTTTTCCAGAGAGTCCTGCTTCTCATGATGTACCCAAAGTAGGACAGGCTCAGTTTCATCGTTTTTGCAAAATCAGGCTTAATTTGCACTAGTATTTGTTTTTCTGGCAGTCCAGGGTATTTCCAGATCTTACCAATCCTTCCTTATGGAGGCACTCTGGCACATGCCTCTTTTCCAAAAGCATACAGAAAGCAGGGCACATAATCCCATTGACCAAACATAACTTGAGTGATCATGGCTGACCCTCTGACTGGAGACACAGTGGACATTAAAACTCCTAGTCCAGTGAGCTATACCAGTACAATTATGAAAACCTGCATAACCATTTACAAAAGCAATAAAATCAGGAAAACAAAAAAGGAAGAAGGATTGGGGACTTACCTCAAATAGACTAAGCTGGTCCCTCCATGTATTTCTGTGCTGTTGTTTTTCTTTTGTCATCCTCTGCTAACTGGAGGAAATAACCAACATTCCCTAGTAACTTTTGAGTCCTACATGATTGTTCATCAGTGGGGCATTGCAGATCTTGCAGGACAGGAAGATAAATCATTTTAACTAAATCTGAAATCTCAAGATCTGTAGTTAAAATAACAATCCTGGATGGAGGCTTCACAACTAAAGTACCATTCTGAGGCATTTGACTGTTTACACCCACATGGATAAAACCTTATACTACCAATTATCTTTTTCTGTCTCCATCTTTATTTGTAAAGTAATGTCAGTCACTCATTCAATCCTCTGCTGCCATATATATTTATGCTATTAATTGAAATACTGTAATCTCTTTTATGCATTTTTCAACTACAAATACCTGATATCTCATGGCAACAAGGCACAGAACACAAAACGTTATGCTCCATAAGCACAATGTCCCAGACAAACATTGCTTTTTAGAGTAAACATTTTTTATACTGTCAACTGGCTTGAAATAAACAGGCACGGCTCTTCATGAAAAGAGCAGGGCATGTCCATAGCAAACAACGGACAAGGGCAATATTGGGATAAGGATTCCACAGCATTTAATGACTCAGCTCTTCTTTGGACTTAGTTATTAAATCAGGATTGGCTCAAGACGTTTTGCATTTTGAGGCAGAGAAATGAATGGATCCCCTACCCCCAACCTAGCCAAGAAAATGCCATTAACACATATCATCTTTGGCAACAAAAATTCAATAACAAAATAAATTAGTGACCTACACTAATCTTTAGATCAGGGTTCCTCAAACTTTTTAAGCCAGGGGCTGGTTCACGGCCCCTCAAACCAAGGCTGTAGCCAGGACTTGGCCCACCCTGAGTTAGCAGTTTGCCCACCCTGGCAAAGCACAGTTTCCCATAGAAATGCATTGAAAAGAGGGTTTGTTGCGCATCCTGAAAAAATATTTGCCCACCCACATCTAGAATCCTGGCTATGGCCCTGCTTCAGACTGTTGAGAGGGTGGCGGCAGCGGGGGCCAGTTCATGGTCCCTAAGACTGTTTAGTGGCTGCTGCCACCCCCCTCCTCTGCTTGGCTTGGCCTGTCCCTGCCGGTGCTCCACAGCATGGCGGTTCGCAGCCCCTCAGACTGCTGAGGGGCTGCCGCCACTCCTTCCACCACCGCTTCCATGACAAGGGTGTGGGCTGGATTGTTTGATGTCACATCCAGATCCGGCGGCCTGCAGGCTGTAGTTTGATGGCCCCTGCTTTAGATCAATGATGGAGCACAGAGAAGGAAGAAATATGAACATTTTAAAAATAAGTATTAAAATAAATTAAAAATTAAACATCTCTAAACAACCCAATCCAAGCCAGACTTACACTGGATCAGTAGTTTTGTTTGCAAAAGCCTCCTCTCAGTTTTTGATGAAAGGCAAAGTTCACAGGAACTCCAGTATCATTTTACAGTACTATCTCCTTTGAGCCAAGAGAGGTGAATTTGACAGGAATTATGACAGTGACACTTACAGTTTAGGCGTGATGAAGAGAATGTGAGAAAATCCACAAGTGGGCACTGCAATCCATTATAAACAAATTTTCCCGCCAGGGAAGTAGAAGTAAAAGAAATGAACTACTGTACAATCATGGTGTGTTCTAATTGGTTCCTGTCAGACATAATTGTCTGCTTCCATGGGTGATTTGTACCTGACCAAACTAAACATGTGGAATGAAATTCTTGAAGAGGCATGCCCTGTACATTCAACTCCCCTTTATATGCAGTTGCCATTCCCAGACTGCTAAGTATTATTAGCCATGCCTTCCACTACTCAGAGCCTGGCAAAGATGGCTTCTCAGAGCAGCTTATGGTAACCCTGCCTTCTCTTACTCTCTGCGGATGGAATAATTGATGCCAGGTGACAAGTGGAAGACCCTGATGATGGGGACAGGGCAGATGGTGGCCCTTCTTCTCTTCTTTTGTCCTGCTGGAGCCTCCAGTTATTCACATTAACAAAATCATAATAAGTTATCTTCTTCAAAGTAATTTACTCAGGGGGAGAAGTAAGAAATAAAGACCAGTTACCCTTAGTAAGCAGAGGCAATTGATACATATAGGGCATAAGATGGAGAATGTGAGGCCTTCCAGTTGTTGCTGAAGTGCACGTCCCATCAACTAGTACAGTGGTGGTGAACCTATGGCATGTGTGCCAGAAATGACACCCGGAGCCCTCTCTGTGGGCACCCATGCAGCCACCTCAGCACAGAGTTTGCCCCTCCCTCTGCCCAGCAGGCCAATGGGAGTGCTTCCTCCCTCCCCCAGCACAGAGTTTGCCCCGCCCCTCTGCCCAGCAGTCCAGTGAGAGAGTTTCTTCCCTGTTGCTGTGTTGGCACCTTGTAATAAATAAGTGGGTTTTGGGTTGCAGTTTGGGCACTCGGTCTCTAAAAGGTTCGCCATCACTGATCTAGTGGGACACATTCCCCAATCCTCATTTCAGGATAAGAAAGTTATTAGAAGCAAACTGATTCCCTGGTGGTGACTGGAGACAATGAGACACTTCCAATTAACAGGAAATTGTTTTTATTTTAATTAGTTATAGGACCATGCAAATTAGACATAAATTATCTATCTTTTCTCAGTGGCAAATCAGCAGATGGATAGGCATGTTTTATTTTTAGGCGAGCTGGAACATAAATCCTCTCCATGTCCCAGACAATAGCTGGAAATGGCCAAGAAAAAATAGAACCCATCAAATCTGTCTGCAATATGAAGATCCATATAGATAGTATATGTACAGATACAAGCAGTGGTGGGCATCAGCAGGTTTGCACCAGTTCACCAGAACCGGAAGCAGAAATTCTGGTTGGCTCTGCCCATCCAAGTTTTGAAATAAAGTACTTGTAGTCCTAATTCAGGTGCAATGCAGGGCTTTCCCCCTGGCCATGCCCACCATACCACGGCCACAGTGTGGTAGTAATTTTTTTTAGAGCCCACCACTGGGTACAAGACTTAGGGTGCAATCTCATATTCACTTGCCAGGGAGGATATCCCACTGAACTTAGTACGGGTTATTACTGAGTCGGCCTCTGCAGGTTAGTGTCAATTAAAGAATTCATGGTTTGTACATCTGTGCAACAAAGTTGGAAGCATGCTACAGAAAAATTCTGTTACCATGACTCCCATGGAAGTTAGAGACAGAACCATATATTATTGAAGACTGCACATTCTACATTGATTTTTTTTTTTACAAAAATGTTTTAAATAATCTTGTTCTAGATGTTTAGGGGAAAGCCTTAGCATTTCTTTCCTTTCCGGGGTCTTTGGATTTCATTTTCTTTCAAATTCAGGCCCCTTTCAGTAAACCCAAAAGTGCCCAATTTTTTTTAGTCTTTTTGTTTTTGATTTCTAATTCTGGTTTCTGGAGCTATACCCAATTAAGCCCTGCAGAATTCTCAAAACTAGCTTAAAAAGGCAAGGAAAAGACAACAGAGAACCATCCATTCCAAAAGTGAATAACAGTACACAAGCAAGAAAAAGTCATCCACCCACCTATCAGTCACTAATATGACTTTAAACATTGCATTTATCATCACGCCATTATCCTCATCAATTTATTAGCAGGAAATTATATATTTATAGATGAGAAACTGAAATCATGGTGATGATCATAATCAAAATAAAAAATGCACACTCATTATGGGCAATATTATCTAATCTCCCAAACCAAAAATCCCCCAAAGTATGGGGGAGTGGGAGAAAATTCTCCCTTCTCCCAGTTTGATACCTTCAATCCAGCAGCACAGAGAGTTTTGGTTGTTCAGTCGCACAGTCGAGTCCGAGCCATGGACCACTGCACGCCAGGCACCCCTATCTTCCACCATCCTTGACAGCCCGCTCAGCTCCATGCCCATTGTGTCAACAATGCCATCTAGCCATCTCATCCTCTGCTGCCCCCTTCTCCTTTTTTCCCCTCAATCTTTACCAGCATCAAGACCTTCTCAAGTGAGTCCTCTCTTCTCATTTGGTGTCCAGAGTACTTTAGCTTCATCTTCAATATTTGTCCTTCCAAGGAGCAGTCAGGGTTAATTTCCTTCAGGATCAACTTATTTGATCTCTTTGCTGTCCAGGGTACTCGCAAAATTCTCCTCCTGCACCACATTACAAAGGCGTCTATTTTTCCACGCTCAGCCTTCCTTATGGTCCAGCTCTCACAAACATACTGTACATTACTACCAGGAATACCATTGCTTTGACTATGTGAACCTTTGTTAGCAGGGTGATGTCTCTATTTTTATTATGTTCCCACAGTTTCGAGTAGTGTACCAGGATAGGGACTGCAGTGGCTCAAGTGGGTAAGACGCTGACTGGGAGGCGGAAGGTCAGCAGTCCTATTCCCGAGTACAGTGATACCTCATACAACGTCCAAACTTGGTTCCACAAGTTTGTACTTTATACGGATTTGGACTTTGTATGAGGCATGCAAAATCCTAGCCGCGATGCCTCATACAACGTCCAAATCCTTGCCGCGATGCCTCATACAACGTCATTTCCATAGAGATACATTGTACTGTAACAGGACAGACTTCAGGGCAAAGTCAAGGAAACAGACAGGAAACTGACAGAACTTTAAGAAATCATTGTCTAAAGGCTAAATACATTACAAAAACATGTCAAACAACCCTGATTGTCCAAGAACCTGAAGAATGCTGCAAAAATCCCAAGAATGATTCTAAAAAAATTGACGTAAAAATTCAAAACAATCCAAAATCACGCTCAAAACCACTCGCCTCGTGCAAAACCCACAAGAGCAATGTACGCATGTGTCCTGCCTTTTATACTGCCCAGGCACAATGCAACCTGGAGAAAACCCCAATGCCTCATACAAAGTTGCAGAGACTTTGTATGAGGCAACTTTTTTCCAAGGAATTAGGCGATGTTGTATGAATCCGATGTTGTACGAAGCGGACTTTGTATGAGGTATTACTGTACTGCAGGACGGAATGAGCTGCTGCCGTGGCTTTAGTGGTTAAGATGCTGAACTTGACTGGAAGGTCAGCAGTTCGTGACCCAAGTGCTGCACGGAGTAAGCTCCCGTCATCTGTCCCAGCTCCTGCCAACCTAGCAGTTCGAAAGCAAGAAATTGCAATAAATAGGGACCACTCCGGTGGGAAAGGTAAACAGCGCTCCGTGCCCTCCGGTGTCTAGTCATGCCTGCCGCGTGACCACGGAAACGTCTGCAGAAGCAGACAGCGCAGGCTCTTCGGCTTTGAAACAGAGATGAGCACTGAACCCTAGAGTCGGATACGACCGGCTTTCGAGCAAGGGAAACCTTTAACTTTACCTCGTAAAGTTACAGGCGGCTGGGTACTCTAGGCAACAATAAAGGAAATGGGGGGGAGGAAATGTTCCCAAGCATTAATAAAATAAAAAGCAAATAAAAGCATTTGCAGGGGGGGGGGACCATTAGATCGAGAGCAATATACAGTACCTTCTCCTCTCTATTAGCTAAGCTACCAATGTAGAAAAGAGGCGGAACCGGGGTTTTTGTATTTTAAAATTTGGGTACGGAATGGATTAGTTAGAAAACCGAAAGCAACTTTTGCGATCATGTGATGTGCCAACGAAAGGCCTTGTGTGTGTGTGTGTGTGTGTGTGTGTGTGTGTGTGTGTGTGTGTGTGAGGCGACTAGCTCGGGTTGTTGTCATTGGCACAGCAGCGGTGGAGACAGGAAAGGAAGGTAAGGACCCCGCACCCCCTTTCCCAGATTTTGGAATAAATAAGGTGTGTGTTCAAATCATTCGATGCTTGTTTACTCTGCAGTAAGTGCCGCTCTCATATCAGTGGGGTTTATGGCCTTTGCAGGAAGTATGCTTCGTTGTAGGCTACCAAGAGGTCCGCCCCAATCTACTTCGTAGCTAAGCGGAAGTAACCCACACTTTTCCCATTGAAAAGGTCTTGTTTGGACTAGTCCCGTGATGGCGAACCTTGGGCACACCAGATGTTCTTGGACTTCAATTCGCAGAAGCCCCCGTGAAACCACACGAATGGGTTTACTGCGATTCATCCGTCCCGCGCCGCCCTCGTCGCTCCTGGAAGCGGAAGTAAAACGCGCCCGTACGGGCGCGTTTTACTTCCGCTTCCAGGAGCGACGAGGGCGGCGCGGGCCGGATGAATCGCAGTAAACCCATTCGTGTGGATTCATGGAGGCGTGGCCTTCTGGGAATTGAACTCCAAGAACATCTGGAGTGCCCAAGGTTCGCCATCACAGGACTAGGATTTTAGTCCAGCCCAGCTACTGTGTAACTTGGAAGTCTGAAATTACCATTTTGCCCAAGGAAGACCTTCCCAAACAACTGTCTACCTCCCATCTTCAGTTAATAATGTTAGAAATATTCAGTTAATAATATTAAAAGCCATGAGCTGTCAAGATTAGAGATGTGAAGACCCAGGAAAAATGGGTGGGAAACCATTTTTTCTCATATTTTGTGTCTCCCCCCCCCCTGAAAAATTGTAAAAATAAAAAAAATATGGGATATTTTATTTTAACATGATGAATACAATATTTTAAGATAAGGCTGGGTTCAAATATTTTATAAATCATTGCTAAAAATATATATGTATGGTATCAGAATATTCTAATTTCTGTGAGGAGCAAGTCCTAGGTTCCATAGTTATATTTTATGTTTCTAAAGTAACAGAATGACTTTCAATCTGGAAAAGAAAAAAAATGCTAATGTAGCATTTTTTCAATTTTTCCAAAAATTTCCCTTTCCCCCCAAAAAACCCGTTGTTTTTTTCCAAGCTTAGAAATTTCCACAAATTTTACATCTCTAGATGGATTCTGATTTATGATTACCCTTTCCAGGGTTTTCTAGCTAGAGAATAGATGTGATTTCCCACTCCTTTCTTCATGAGGATGTTCTGAATCCACCTTGGGTTTTAGTCAGCACTTTTCAAGTGCACCTTGGATACCCTTGCCAAAGTACAAGGTAAAACCTGGAGTGGATTCACAGCACCCCTGAAATGAGAATCACCAGCTTCTTTTGAGTATAATATAGGGAGGGATGCCTGCTCCATGGTTTCTTCAGTTCCTGCACCCCTCTCTTTTTAGGGGTGGGTTCTTATTGCTGGTTTTTATCTGTTTTATTTGTTTTTATATGTTTTTACCCACTGTTGTGAACCGCCCGGAGTCGGCTTTGGCTGAGTGGGCGGTATAAAAATTTAACAATAAATAAATAAATAAATAAATACATAGAGAGAAGGATAAAGAGAGGGCCAGAACTGGATTGGATTAGGATTCATTGTTTCATAATTATCTTTTCCCTTCTTAGGTTAAATTGTGACATCTACAACCACAATTTTCAATGGGTGCTGAGAGACCTCTAATTGTACCCTGGCTAGTGGAGAAGTTAAATTCCCAGGAATACCCAGGGGTGTCATGGCTAAACCCTGAACGGACTCAGTTCCGAGTGCCATGGAAGCATAAGGCACGGCAGAACATTGTTCCTGAAGATTTCCAGATTTTTGAAGTAAGCATGTAGAGCATCAACAGTTTATATATATATATATATATATATACATGTTTGACATCACAGTTCCCTGCTGATTGTTGAATTAGCTACATATGGTAGCTGTTATTTGATTCATTCCAGGCAGGTCAGGGCCAGCCTTACTGTTGTGCACAGTTACCTGAGACAGAAAATTGTTGAAGTTATGAAAGTTAATGGCTGACTTGTAGATCATGGAGGGCTTTGTCTCTAAATTTAAAAGGTTGCTCTCCTTGCTCCTATCTTGAGCTGTGTGTGATGAGAAGGCAACAAGTTTCCTTAACTAGTATCAGAGGGGTCCAAAAGTTTGGTAAAGATGTTCTTCTGGAGGAACCATGAAATGGAATTGGCTATGTTCCAAATGGAGTTTTATAACAGCGGGTCCCACAGCCATAACGGCGGGTCCCACATTTTGGTTGGTCTGTTTTAATTTGTTGTGTGTTTTGTTGGATTATTTGATATTTGTATTTACACCACCCAGAGTGGAAAATTTCCCAAATGGGTGGTATAGAACTGTAATAAACAAACAAACAAAACACTTGCTCAGGTTACCTTTCCCAGGTGTTGACCATGGGCAGTTACACCAGGGCCCCCTCCAGTACCTGGACTCTAAGCTATTTAATGTCTTGTAAGTTTCAGTATTTTGTAACATGCTGATGTTGACTGCAACTCGTATCCAAGGATGCATTTTCCCCTGAAGCAGGAAAAATGTATTTGGTGTGAATTTGTTTAAGGTGGATCCCAGCTTGCCATGAAGTGACCCACACACTATGATCACGGAGCCATCTCCTGTGGCACACATGAAATGAGACATGCAGGATTTAACACCGGGACTGCAATGGACTGCCGCAACCTTGAGGATATGGACAAGGTGTGCCTTCACAAGCCAGTCCATCTAGCATGGCCTCTTCCACCTCCATGGCCATTGGGAATCAGAGTTCCTCCTCCACTCATTTTGCCGTTGGGCCCAATGTGATGGTTTCCAGTGGCATTTCCTTCACTGAGGGGGCCATCACCCCATCTAAAGGGGCTCATCTGCCCATAGCCATTGCCCCCTTTAGGGAGTCATGTTAGTTAACCCCTGCCATAACATGCTATATGCTAATAGCAGTACAGTACAGTACTTTGAAGTAGACTCAAAAGCCAGTACTGATCCTGGAGGACATGGATTGGGCTACAACTAAAACTTCGTTAGAAGCCTATAACGCGTTTCCTTTTCAGGAATATAATTTTTTGAAAGCTCCGCACACAGTTTTACTGTGAACTGCTGTGAGTACAGTTCATTGTGGAAAAACAACATATAAATAAACTTACTGAGAGTACAATCTTGCCTGGTTGAGATAGCTAAAGGCCATCTGAAATTATGATGAATCCAAAGCCAGCCCAAAATTGGGATGTTTGAGGTTAATCGGGACTACCTTCACCTTGGCCAAACTTTATGCCAGCATAGTATATCCTTGAGCTGGAAGGGGTTTATATCTGGCATTCGCTTTTTTGTCATATTGACCTCCATCCTTCTTTTGTTTCTTCAGCAGCTGTTAGCTAGCAAAGCAGTTCTGATGGCAGATTCTTCTGCCAACAGATCTGTTCCAATCAGCTACCCGGCACAAAGACATTTCTGCCACAGAAGATGATTGCTAACAGCAAAAACTTCAGTCTGTTCCTAATCCTCTATACTCTGTGCACCTTTGAGTTCGGATTGCATTGTTTTTTGTGTTTTTGTTATACAGCAGAAACAAACCAACTACCATAGAGGATGGGCCATTTTATCTTTGTTTTCTTTCCCCTCCAGGACTGGGCCATTGTCAGAGGGCATTACCACCCTGGTAGAGACCCACCTGCCCCATCAGAGTGGAAACGTAACTTCCGTGCTGCCCTCAACCGCAAAGAAGAAATTATAATGGTGCAAGATAACAGCACAGATTCTAATGATCCCCACAAAGTGTTTGAAATCCAGTTTAATATGCCAAGTAAGGTGATAAGACTGGAAAAATCTGAAGCCTAGTATTATTGAAGGGCTACTGGTGGAGTTCCCTAGGCAGAAAGATATAGGGCAGGGATTCTCAACATGCGGCCCGTGGGCTGGATGCGGCCTACGACACCATTTCATGTGGGCCCCCACTGCCTCCACCACACCCGGAAGTGCCATGTGGAGGAGGAAGGGCAAAATGGCTGTCCGGCCACCAAAGCTGTCTGAGGGAGTATGACCCAGCCCCTGGCTTAAAAAGGTTGAGAACTCCTGATATAAGGAGAAGGAGGGGCTGCAGGTGGTGACAACGGTGGTCAGAGCTTATAAAAATAGCCATGTGGGCTGGGGATGGAAATCTGAGAACTGAAGTTCAAGAAACTAATTTTTCTAAACTTTGGACGCCTTGCTGAATGCATCATCATCTTGTTCATCATCTTCTCATAGATCCAATCAATGCTGCTGTGGGGGCAGCGAATGCAGCACCAGAGGAGCCGCCCCCTGTATCTGCTGGAAGCATGGACGCATTTGCAAGCCATTTGTCTTTTAGCCCGGTCAGTTCTTTTCTTCCTTTTTGTTCATTCAGCTCTCCATTAAATCCAGAATGGGGGGAAAGCAGGCTTAGAAAGAATAAGTAGAGCTTTGAGAATTCTCTGTTGCCTTTCTATTTACTGTAAATCAAGAAGTTCGGATTCTGGTTGGTGTCAAATGATGGACTGAATGAGGGTGAACAAGTTGAAGCATAATCTAAGTACAGTGGAACCTCAGATAACGACGCATTCAGATAACGTCAAAACCACATAATGACACGTCCATCATGCCCCACGTGATTCCCCACATAACGACAAAAAACATTATCTGGATAACGACTTTTTTGTCGTTATGCAGGGAATCTCCCCTAGGGATCACATAACGATGAAAATCGGTTAACGACGCTACTTGAGGAACCAAGTTTTGTCGTTATCCGAGGGTCCACTGTATGTAAGAAGTGCTACTGGTTAACTGAAAATCAACAAAGAGAATTGGGATTCAACCAGTGTTGGACTGAGTCTCCTTTCCTCAAAGATATCCACTTTTGGGTTGTACAATTTGGGCATACTCTCAGACTCAGCCTTGGAGCTTTTGCCAGTGGCCAAGAGTGTGTTTACACAGCTACTAGACAAAACCATTAGAAGGATCTGTTGCCTAGATTTTAGGATTCTTAGAAGACTCCTTTTTCTTCAGGCCACCATAAGAGGCCTATTTTGATTTGGTGAGTATGTGAAGGGGCCTTCTCTATCATTGCTCCTAGAATCTGAAACATCATGCCAAATGGCTAAACTGGTTTTAATCTGTTCTTTAAGAAAATTTCAACTATATTTATTGATTTTATTTTTGTATTTTAGTTATGTGCTGTCATATTACTACTAACTTATGGCAAGTTTATAAAATCATGCACAGTGTGGACAAAGTAGATAAGGAAAAACTTTTCCCTATCGCACAACTCTAGAACTAGGGGGCACTCCATGAAACTTTTGGGTACTAGTTCTCAAACAAATAAGAGAAAGTACTTTTTCACCCAGAGGATTACTGGTCTATGGAACTCCCTGCCAGAAGAAGTGGTGACAGCTGTCAGTCTTGACAGCTTTAAGAAAGGATTAGACAAGCTCATGGAGGACAAGGGTATCAATGGCTATAATTATGGATACCTAAGGACAACTTCCGGGTTGGAGAGATAGGCAGGATATCTCTCAATGCCATTTCCAGGGAATCCTAAGCAGGTGAAGGCATCTCCTTGGGAATACCCTGAAGGAAATGGTGTGCCACTGTGTGAGACAGAATGCTGGACTGGATGGGCTGTGGCCTGTTCGAGCAAGGCTGTTCTTATGTTCAGTGACCTCCAAAAGGTTTTTGTTAATTCTGGCCATAATCCTGTTGAATCGTTACACCTGAGGAAGACAAGCAGTGTAGTTCACTGCAACTTTTCTCCGGCAATCATATTTTCTGCTTAGAATTTCAGATGCATTGTAGTCCACCAGACTGATGTGCACCCAAAAATCCAGGAGGGGACTTGTTAATTACAGTACAAGTTATGCTGTTTGCTTCCTGCAGGTGTTACTAAGCAACAGGATTTTGGCTATTGTTTTAGCCCTCTTGAGTGCCATTAATTGGCCGAAAAATGGGAAAGAAGTAGAGATTGGAGAAGGATGGGGTGTGTACATGCGTGTGCTTGGAATGTACTTTCTAGAATTCTCCAGCAAATATGGCAACTGATTTGCTAAAGGGTTTTGGCGAGAATTTTAGGTAAAACAGACAGTAAGGAACTGGGGGATTCTATTTTTTGAAATAGTAGCCATGTTAGTCTGTGTTTCAGGCATATCAGAGAATAAACAAAACAAAATATTTGCAATTGAAAAAATAGGGGGATTTACAGCTAATCTGAATAACAACCAGAGATTATCTGCCATTACCAATTGTATGAAGACATATTGATTTGTATGCTTATCTGTTATGCTAACCAATCACTCTGTACTTGATGTGTATAAATTGATGCCATGAAGCCTCATGTCTGATGAAGTGGACTTGATCCACGAAAGCTCACATTGAAATATAACAGTTAGTCTTTAAATTGCTATAGCATTTTTGTCTTGTTTGTTCTCTGATATGGGGGATTCTAGGAGTTGTACTCCAAAAATAACTGATGACTAGGGCATGGGGTGGGGGACCAACCAGCAGAACAAGATGAGAATTAAGGAGGTAGAGGCACTGAGTTGTCTGCATCCTGTTCTTCAGGACGAAACACTGGAGAGTGTACTGAGTGCCCTGGATCTCTCCAGTTCCCAAGAAGGTGAGTGATGGGGATCAGAAAGGAATCTGGAAAGTAGTTAGATAGGATTCGGGGGGGGGGGTAGGAGGAGGAAAGGAAACAATAATCTTAAAATAATCAATTTTCTTAAAATAATTCCACCTTACAAATAGCAATTGATTATAAGCTAAAACCTGTTAGTCTTTCAGAGGTGCAATTCAGGCAATCTTTGTCCTTGAGCAAACTTACTCGCAAACAAACCTGTGCTTATTTCCCCCTGATGGATCCCAAAACAATTAAGCCAAATTTGCCGATTGGGATATGTGAAAGACTCCTGCTGTGGCAATCAGGCCTTTCCAGCACTTAAGGAATTCCCTCTTTGAATGACATACTGTTTCTAATATACATTATATATCTCAGCATATACTTAGTTAATGAGTCTTTCTCTTTGATATAAATGCTGAGTTTTTTTGCAAAATTTGCATACTTTGGGGCGCATATGGAGGATACAGCTATGAAAAAAATCACTCCCCCCCCCTCCAAAAAAACAACCATGGAGAAAATGTTCTCTCTTCACCTTTCACTTGTATAGAGAAGAGCATGCATCCAGGCAGGTGGCTCTAAAACTGTGGTTCCCAATGTGAGGCACATGCCCACAGGGTAATCTTCAATTCCCAGAAGCCTGAGTTGTTACATTGGCTGATCAGTGCTTTGGGGAATTGACTTAGGTTTCTGGGAATTGAAGTCCAAAAACCAAAGGTTGGGAAACACTGCTCTAAACACTACAGAATTTCTTCCTCTTCCTCGGAGAACTTTTGCACTGTGCTTTTTATCGCCATGGCTTGCAGCCTTTGCAACAGGGTGTGTGGACTAGAAAAACGTAAATAGACTTCAGCTCCAAGTAACAGTCTTTATGTATTTATGCAAAACAAAGGAAATAACTCTGAACAGGAAGGCTTGCCAATGCCAGGGATGGCCAGCTTGACGGAAGGTTGGGAATGTTGCTTTCCGCCTCCAATTCCACCCCCTTGATTCATCTTTCTATATGGAATCAGGAAGTCCTTCTGAATCCCAAGAAGCAACATCATGGCCTGTTTCTGCCACAAAAGACCCTTGGTCCCAATAGCCAACTGTCCTAAGTTACTAAGCCAGCTTTCCTATCCTGGAGACTTCCAAATATTGTGGAGTTCAACTTCACATCAATCTTAGACAGATAAGTGGTAACCGAGGACAAAATATATAGAGGGCGGCATATCTGAAGATCCTTCAATCCAGGTTACTACAGTGTCATCTCCTGCTCCAGTACTGAATGTCTATATGTTAGAACAAGGGTTCCCAACCTTTTCAAGCCGGGGGCCGGGTCACACTCTCTCAGTCAGCTTCAAGGGCCGGATGGCCATTTTACCCTGCCGGCTTGATGTGGGCAGCCATTTTGTCCCAACAGCTTCAAAGTGGTGGCCATTTTGTTTCTTGATTGCCCGTGAAGGGAGGGGTGGGAGGGCACATGAAATGGTACTGTGGGCCGAATCCAACCCATGGGCCTTAGGTTGGGAACCCGTGTGTTAGACATTGATCTTCCTTTGTTCTTTTTCTCCTCTGCAATGTTTCGCACCAGGAATGGAGAATCCTGCATGGTGTGGGAGTTTGTTCCCTACCAATCCAAATCTGAATCTGACACTTCCTACGGTTGTAGGGCCACCTTCGGAACCAATCTTGGGAACAAGCATGTATGGTGAGCTTCTAGCATCTCCAGACCAAGGGTGGACAAACTGTAGCTGAATCCGACCCTCATGGGTAATAGTTTTTGCCCTCCCAATAGCCCATAATATTGAGGGGGGGGGGGAGAGAAACAAAATTATTTGTAAACTAAATAACATTGTTTATAAAGAAGGCCTGAAATAGTTGCCTAAGACCCCTAGCCCATCCCCCAAATGAAGACGTACTGTATCTGGTCTGTGCACTTTTAGTGTCTGAAAAATGACCCCTTGAGTTTTTGTGTGTCTGCAACCCATTGCTAGAAAATCCAGTTTGTTGTGAAGACCAGCCTCCAGCCAGCTTGAATCAAGTTGCAGTGACACCATTGGAGCAGATCTTTGGATCTACTACATTTGGTAAGCTTCTGGGATCTATAGAAAATAGTTGATTCTCTTGTGATCGCTGTGGTGGGGGAGGCCATGCCATTATCTCTAGATCAGTGGTTCCCAACGTGGGTCCAGGCCCCCACAGGGGGACTTCAGTTCTCAGAAGCCTAAGTCACCCCATTCCTTTGCTTCTCTCTTTCTGCATCTACCCAGTCTCACGTAATGCAGGCTTAATGCAAGAGGACACTGAAGACTCAGATGCCAAAATATTGGCTGATCTGTGCTTTGGGGGATTGACTTAAGCTTCTGAGAACTGAAGTCCAGAAACCAAAGGTTGGGAAACACTGCTCTAGATAGAGCCATTATTAGGGCAGTGTGAACAGGACTTTTGACCATGGCAGTGAAATATAGAGCATGGGGGGGACCCTTGCTGTTGAAAGGCGTGATGCCCCCATTGGCATTTGATGCTGGAAGGTCACAAAACCGTAAGCCCCATGTTTGTACCCCATACCCAGGTGCCACCTCCTTAAGAAAACGACACAAAACAAGCTGGCTACGCACTGTGTCATACGCTCAGACACAGGCACGTTCACCCCATTCCTTTGCTTCTCTCTTTCTGCATCTACCCAGTCTCACATAATGCAGGCTTAATGCAAGAGGACACTGAAGACTCAGATGCCAAAATTTAGTCCCACGCTGGGCCTTAAAAACTTAAATCCTGCCTATCTTAGTTGTTAAATCCTGCCTATCTCCCTCGTCGTCACCCCCTAGCCCCTACTATTGGCTGGAGGGAGGAGTCGCCATGGCCCTGAAGGGTGACTGAGGAGGACCCCCCACCATCGACTGGAGGGAGGAGCCGCCGGGACGCCGCTGCTGCATCTGCTCCAGAGACGTTGAGCCTAGGCTCCGTCATAGCTGTTTGTTGTTGTATTTGTTTCACACTGTAAGCCGCCCTGAGTGGTGCTTGCACCAGTAGGGCGGGGTATAAATATATATATAAAATAAAATAAATGTGCAATTTGGGTGGATCTTCAGCAATGTTTTGTCCCCACAACATACCCATTTTTTCGGAAACAAGACCTAACCAGGAAATAAGCCCTAGCATGATTTTTCAGGATGCTCATAATATGAGCCCTACCCCCAAAATAAGGCCCAGTTAAGATTGTCAGCCAGACAGACACATTTAGTATGTCCATTGCGACACACGACAGACGTATTTCATTATAAAATAATAATATTTATATGTAAATATAAATAAATAATATTATTGACATTAATACTTAAAATAAATGATAATATAAATTATAATTAAGAATGTGTAAATATGCAAGTGGGCACCTTTGGACGGGAGGTAAATGCCTATGTAAACAGATACACTCAAGACTTCTTGCTGAATGACCAATCAGAGTCCCCTGAAAACAAGCCCTAATACGTCTTTTGGAGCAAATAAGACCCAGTCTTATTTTGGGGAAAATACGGTATGTATGTATGCAGGGCCACCATCAGGGCAGTACTACCAGTACTGCCATATAGGGCCCGGAGCTGACAGGGGCCCTGCCGCCACCGGCCATAACTGTGACATTACTGTGAGACATTACTGTGGGGGCCCCAATAGGATTGCTCAATATGGGGCTCAGAAATTTCTGATGGCGGCCCTGTATGTATGTACTGAGTGCCATTAAGTCGATTCCAACTTATGGTGACCATTTTTCAGGGTTTTGTAAGTAGAGAATGCTCAAATGTAGTTTACTATTCATTTCTTCTGGGGGTCCCTAGGAGTGTGCAGCTTGCCTTTAGTGCAATGGCTGACACTTCTCCCTGGAGATACAGTTGAACTCTCAATGTGTCAGGAAGTTCATTTGCAGTTTGCTGCTCCCTTCCCTTTGCCTACCTACATATTACAAAGGAAGGTGATTAGGTGTTTGCTCTATAGCAGTGGTGGCGAACCTATGGCACGTGTGCCAGAGGTGGCACTCGAAGCCCTCTCTGTGGGCATCTGTGCAGTCACCCCAGCACAGAGTTTGCCTCACCCCTCTGCCCAGCAGCCCAATGGGAGCACTTCCTGCCTCCCCAGTACAAAGTTCATCCCACCCTTCTGCCCAGCAGTCCAATGGGAGCGTTTCCTTCCTCCTCTGTTGCTGTGTTGGCACTTTGCGATAAATAAGTGGGTTTGGGATTGCAATTTGGGCACCCAGTCTCTAAAAGGTTGGCCATCACTGCTCTATAGAGAACAGTGCTTTCTGGGTTCTAGTAGTGCTTGGAAGGATGTTTGTAGGGTGTCGTTATACCCTCCCCATTTCGCCAGGGAAAAACAAGGATGAGCAGAATGCATTCTCTTGAATTTCATTTCATCATACACTTGATCACGTCAAGTCAAACAGGCAAGACTGAAATACAATAAACCTGTCACACAACCCTCCCTCTTTTTTGCTTTGCATACCCTATGTCAGTGTTCCCCTAACTATGGTCCACGGAACACTGGTGGACTTCAATTCCCAGAAGCCTAAGTCAGTACATTGGCTGATCAGTGCTTTGGGAAATTGACTTAGGCTTCTGGGAATTGAAGTCCAAAAACCAAAGATTGGGAAACATTGGCGTAGACCATACTAACCTGACAACCCTGAGGACTAACATCCTTGAGTGCTGAAGTCCACAGGGAAGGGTGATGGTCCCCAAGTGGATTATATCCCACTTGAATCCATCTTGATGGAGGGCATCAACTTTGTCAATACTGGCCTGGGGCTGATGAAGACTTTGTGTGCCAAAATGGCTCAGGACCAGAAAGTGACTTGTGGAATTAGACAGGTGTCACATTGGGATATGGAAGGCAAATGGGAAACACTGCCCTATGGTGACTGCTACAGAAAACTTAGGAAACTTAGAAAAATTGTCTGGCTGAACTACAACCACCATGTTCATGCCATACATACTGAAGGATTGTGAGAATTGTGGCCCAGGGAGGGGGGGATCTGTTTTCCAAATTCTGGTGCTGCAAGGTTTAAGCGAGTAGTAGTAGTAATGTAAGTAGTACTATGTTTGCAGCAAGACAGGGCGGATGGTTCACTTGAAGCTGGACACAGGTACCCCAACTTTCCTCTCTTCTCTTCAGAAACAGATTTTGATGTCCGAATCTACTATCGGGGCCGGCTGGTTTCAAACAACGTGTTCAGCAATACACGTGGCCTGTGCTTTGTGCCTCCCGGCTCCTCAGGCTACTATCCTGATTTGCAGGACGTGGTCCTTCCTGACCCCTCTGGCTTGTGTGACAAGATGCAGGTGTCTTTCACACAACGTGTTCTACACGGGGTGGCTCCGGGAGTGCTTCTCCGCATCAAGGGCAAATCGCTGTGCGGCATGCGCCGAGGTCACTGCAGTGTCTTTTGGGGCCAATCCGAGATAGCTACAGAGAGCACCTTTTACGGACAGCTGCCAAAGAAACAGTTCTGTCCTGTGTACAGTGTGTCGCAGTTTGTGCAAGGTATGTCAATGTGGCCATTCAAGGACTCTGAGGATGTTGCCATCCCATCTCACTGTGCCAACGTAACATTAAAGGTCTCCCTTGCTCGGAATCGAGTTGTATCTGACTCTAGGGTTCAGTACTCATCTCTGTTTCTAGCCAAAGAGCTAGCGCTGTTTCTGTAGACGTCTCCGTGGACATGTGGCAGGCATGCACAGAATGCTGTTTACCTTCACACTAAAGTGGTACCTGTTTATCTACTCACAATTTCTTGCTTTTGAACTGCTAGGTTGGCAGGAGTTGGGACAGAGGTGGAAGCTCACTCCATCATGCAGCACTCGGGTCTTGAACAGCTGACCTTCCCTAATCAAGTTCACCATCTTAACCACTAAGCCACAGCAGTCCGGTAACATTACGTAAAGGTTGCCCTTGCTCAAAAGACAGTTGTATTCGACGCTAGGGTTCAGTGCTCATCTCTAGCACAGTCTGCGTTTGTAGATGTTTCCGTGGACATGTGGCAGGCATGCTTAGATACCAGAGTGCACAGAACGCTGCTTACCTTCCCACTGAAGTGGCACCTGTTTATCTACTTGCAGTTTCTTGCTTTCGAACTGCTAGGTTGGCAAGAGCTGGTTTCAGAGACGGGAGCTCACTCCATCACGCAGTACTCAGGCATTGAACTCTGTCCTTCCAGTCTTCAAGTTCAGCATCTTACCCACTTGAGCCACCACTGTAACATTACAGAGTGGTAATTACGAGGTGAAAATTGTGATTTTCCAACCCATTCTCCTTTTTGGGTAAGACTAGCTTTAGTGGAATCGTTCTGATCCTGGAATGACATTTTTGGGAGGAAACAATTGAGCAGCACACCAACACCCTACGTGGGGCAAGATTCATGAAAAAATAGCTTATACTGTTGTATTTAGGAGCATATTAAGCATTCTAAGAGACAGGGATAAGTAGCAATACCCTCTCTGTTGTGAGTGGGTGTGATTTCCTAGAATTGATTGAAACAAGTTGGTCTGTATTGTTTACTGTGTGCTATATGTATGCAGCGGCTTAAAAGAGAGGAAAAACCTGCTTAAACTGAAAATGTTTTGTAAAGTCAGTTTCTTTCCCACACCAATGAACTCTTGTGCATTTCTACATTTTAAAAAATGCAGGGGAGTCCTGCAGTTAGGTCAAAGCAGGGGTTCCCAACCTAAGGTCCGTGGGCTGGAACTGGCCTGGCCCATGGTGCCATTTCATGTGCCCCCACCCCTCCAAGGGCATTCGAGAAACAAAATGGCTGCCCCTTTGAAGCTGTTGGAACAAAATGGCCACCCCCATCATACAGGCAGGGCAAAATGGCCACCTGGCTCTTGAAGCTGACTGAGAGAGCGTGACCCGGCCCCCAGCTTGAAAAGGTTGGGGACCCCTGGTTTAAAGCAAAAGATTATGGATGATTTAATTTAATTTAATTTAATAGATTTATATACCGCCCTCTCCAAAGGACTCTGGGCGGTGTACATAGAATATACAGGTAAAACAATTTATAAAAACCTTAAAAACATAATATTACCACCACCACCCGCCATGCCATCTATTATCTAAAAACAAATATAAAATCTACAAAAACCTTAAAAAAAATAATTAAAGGAGGGGGGAAGCCTCAGACGAGCCAAAAAGGGGAGCTTGTTGACAATCCTGGCCCCCAGAAGTGATGTTACTAAAACATAGGTCAATCCATCAATTCTCTGTCTGGATTTCTTTGCTTTGGGAGATTTGAACGATAATTATTATTTTTTGTTTGTTTCTATTCTTATAGAGAACTTTGGGGAGAAGTGTATTTGTCACATTTTGAACTTGGCCGCCCTCCTTCTAAATTGATTGTCTCTCTCTTACTATTTGCCCCTCCGAATCTAATGGTATTCTGCACCTATCTGTGACTTCACAGAATTCTAGAGGTATTTTACCATCCCATTCTTAGTTTGAGCTTATAAAGTTCATGGAGAGCTCAGCATACACACAGCTGCTCCAGGCCACCCTTCCCTGGCCAGGAAGGAATAAAGAGCCACCCGACTATTATTTTTATTTTTATTTTAGATTTATCAACTGTATCGATTGTATTGTATTATGTTGTTGTATTTATATTTGATATTGTAATACTGTAATATTTGTTGCTTCATGGAATGTTAGCTGCTTTGAGTTGCGCCGTCAAGTAGGGCGGCATACAAGTTTAATAAATGAAATGAAAATTAAATTAAATGAAACCTATTCAAACTACTGCATCAAAAGAACCAGGGCAACCGCTAGTTGGGGAATACCACATATAGTCAAGTATAAGCCAATTTTTTAGCCCAAAAATGAGCCCCAAAAAAGGGACTCGGACCATGAGGGTCCCAAGACCATGCCGGATTGATATGTGCTAACAATTTAATTAATTTTACCATATTTTCATGTATTCTGATTATTGAAACTCACTACTGCATTTCCCACCCTCAGCTTATACTCGGGTCAATCTATTTTCCTAGGTTTTCAGGTCAAAATTAGGTACCTCGGTTTATATTCGGGTTGGCTTATACTTGAGTATATACTGTAGGTCTTCTATTGTCTTGTCAGTGGATATGGCAGCATAATATTAAGGAAACTGCTCTCTCTTTCTCTCTTGATTAAGAATTGACTGGCTATATGGAAGGAAAAAACAGCTCCCCTAAGTATACCCTGTGGTTATGCTTTGGAGAAGAGTGGCCTGATACTCAGCTGCCCTGGAAGAAAAAGCTGATCATGGTAGAAGTAAGTGGCTGCCCCTCTTTATGTTGCTTAACACTGCAGATAGGAAAATTCTTATCCTGAAAGTGACCATGGAGACTGGTGAATTCTGGAAGTTGTAGTCCAAACAAGTAACTTTGCCCATGGTCCTAAGGTCGGTCACCCTTGCCTGAAAGCTAGTCGTATCTGACTCTAGGGTTCAGTGTTCATCTCTGTTTATAGCCAAAGAGCCAGTGTTATCTGCGCCTGCAGATGTTTCCATGGACACGTGGCAGGCATGACTAGACGTCGGAGTGCACAGAATGCTGTTTATCTTCCCACCAAAGTGGTACCTATCTATCTACTTGCAATTTCTTGCTTTCAAACTGCTAAGTTGGCAGGAGCTAGGCCAGAGATGGGAGCTCTCTCTGTCATGCAGTACCTGGGAATTGACCTTCCAGTCAGCAAGTTCAGCACCTTAACCACTTGAGCCACTGCGGTCCCATCCTAAAACACAAACTCAAATAAACATATCACCAACTCAATATGCTGCTGCAGTTTCCCCATCTCCTAAGTAAAATGTGCAGCTATAAATTAATATAACATCTCTTAATAACCACAGCCAGGATTGTTTAGCAAGCTTTGCAAAACCAGCTTTACCTTCAGTTCCTTTCCAGGAAGGTACAGTGGGTAACATCAAGATCCAGCAGAGATCATGGATGTAGCAATGTCTATTAAAGTCAAACCTATTGTCAAATGGGGGCCTTGTCCAGGATCTCTAGCTGACAAGAGACTCAGTTCAAACACAGGTCCTTGTGAACAGAAGACACCTGGACATGTTTTTCTCCAACTCATTGACCATTTCATCCAAATGGTGAAGGCTAGTTTGCCTTGAAGTCATGGCTGGTCATGTTGAGACAAAAGACCACAGCAATGCATGTAGCTGCAAAACAGAAGGGTAGGTTTTGAACGTCTTCTTTTCATCTCCTTCTCTCCAGAAGAAACAAGTGTTCCAGAGGTTGGAGGATCCTAGGTTGGAAAGGACTGTTGACATAAACAGAAATAAGCCTGGTGCAACTTATTTTCCTGCTTGATGTGGCATAGCAAACAGCACCATGCAGGCCAAGGTGCTGAGTAGACAAAGCCAACCACTTGGTTTTGGCACCTGAGGCAGAAACTCCTCCATCCTTGGCAGTACAGATATATTAACAGCATAGGAAGTACCGGTAACTGCCTTTTTATGACATCCCAAATACCTTCAGAGGGTTCACCCTGTCTTTGCAGAATACTAATACTGAAAGCAGTAAGAATGGATTTTTTTCTTCAAGTTATGTCTGAAGGCTCAGCTGCCAGGCAGTATCATTTGACAAGCTCAGGAGAAGTAGGGTAATTCTCCTTGACAGGGAGCTGCTGGCTTCTGAAATCCACCCTGCAGTATTCTTCTGAATGTACTTGCAAACCTTCCCTCAATCCCAAATGTCATTACAAATCCTTTAATTCAGTGCCTCCCCCTTCATATTTTTCTACCATGCTATTGTTTTCATCTCATTTATCTATTCCTCACACATCTATAATGGGGTGGGTAATCGGCAGCGTTCCCAGTTTGCTGGACTGACAACTCCCATTGCTTGTGTTAATTTGAACTGATGGGAGTTGCAGACCAGCTACCTCTGGTAGAGACAAGCTGGCTATCTCTACGTTAACAACCCCTCATGCTCTATACATGGCAGTTCAGACCATCTAAAGCAAGGGGTCCCAATCTTTTCAAGCCGTGGGCTGGGTCACACTCTCTCAGTCAGCTTCAAGGGCCTGACTGCCATTTTGCCCTGCCTGCACAATGGGGGATGGCCATTTTGTCCCTACAGCTTTAAAGTGGAAGCCATTTTGTTTCATGAATGCCCTTGGAGGGATGGGGGCTACATGCAATGGTGTCAGGGGCCAGATCTGGCCCACAGACCTTTGCTTGGGAACCCCTGATCTAAAGCAGTGGTTCCCAATGTAGAGTCAATGTCCCACAGGGGGACTTACATCCCCAGAAGCCTAAGTCAGTAATTTGGCTGATTGGTGCTTTGGGGAATTGACTTAGGCTTCTGGGAATTGAAGTCCCAAAAACCAAAGGTTGGGAAACACTGGTCTAAAGGAAAAGAACAAAGCTATGTCAAAGGGCCATGAAAGTCTCACCAGAACAAAAGTGGGGAAGTTGTATCCCCATTGATGGGAAATGCCTATCACTGGCCTGGGCTGGTGTGTGTGTGTGTGTGTGTGTGTGTGTGTGTGTGTGTGTGTGTGTGTGTGTGTGTGTGTGTGTGTGTGTGTGTGTGTGTGTGTGTGTGTGTGTGTGTGTGTGTGTGTGTGTGTGTGTGTGTGTGTGTGTGTGTGTCAGGCAGATGTCCAAACCCAAAAGGATCCTCACCTTAGAACTGTAGAGATCCTATGGATCATCATGCCTAGCCCCTATCAAGGAGGTACAAGTGACAGATTGAACTCCCACCACTATTACAGCCCAGTTAGGAAACTCCCGAGACTGTTGGCTTGCAACTCCCATCATTCCTGACCATTGCTGACCATAGATCAGGGGTGCCCAAACTATGGCCCGCAGGCCAGATTGCTGCCGGCACCGGAAGTGACTCGCTGCCGCCGGAAGTGCCAAAATGGTGCAAAAACACACCTAAAAATTAAAAAAAATGTGAAAATGCTACCTTGCTCCCTCCCCTCCATTGGAAGCGGTGGGGTGGCAAAACAGCCCAAAAACGCATGTTGAATTAACGCGCCCACGCCTCCAAGAATGTGACTGGCCTGATCAGGTCAGGCCCCTAGCAGGAAAAGTTTGTGCACCCCTGCTATGGGTGATGAAAGTTGAGAGAACACTGTTGTGTGGTACAAGAGGGGGGAGAACACAAAAAGAACTAGCCATTAAGTGGTAGCTGTTGGTTTTCTCCCCGCCAGGTCATCCCTAAGGCTTTTGCACTTCTCCACGAATTGAGCCAGATTCATGGAGCATCATCGTTAAAAGAAAACAGCCCAGATCTAAGGATATCAGACTCACTGCAGGAACCCTCCTTCCTGGATCAGTTGCGCGAATGGGAGGAGAAGATGGAGCTATAGTCCAACAACCAACCAGGCAACCCTGCTGTCTTCCCCAGCAACCCTTGAATTCTTTTCTTCAGCAATGAGGTGACATTTCCCCTTCTTCCAGAGAGATGTTTGATGCTGGCAGTTTGGAAAACAACTCATTCTGTTGTCAGAAGCTGTTATCTCCCTGCAGTTGTGTTGGCAGCATTTTCACTGCCTTCACTCTGTGATAAGGAATCCTAGGATTTGTAGTTTAAAACCCAATCGTGGATGTTTATGAGATCAGCTCTCTAACAGAGGATTCTATGTACATCCTCACTAAACTAAAAATGCCAGGATTTTGTAGGATGGGGCAGCTGACTGCATTATCAAACTGATATAAATGCATAATGGATATGCGCCTATGACACATCTTCCATTATAATGACTGGTTGACTCTATAGTTTTCTTTGGGTATTCACTGTAACAAGAGGTGAGCCTGCTTGCCCTACCTTCTCACATCTTTACTTAGCTCATATGAAGAGCAACTGCTTTGGACAGCCTGCTCCATGTGAAGCTCTTCAGACACAGCAGAAACATGAAAAAATCAGGTTTACAGGTCATATGGAGCCTCCCCTCTTCAGAGATTTCACTTACAGTACATCACATCGATTTTGCTACTTGGAATAACACATGTAATTTACATATCGAGTGTGCTGATTCCAAATCTGAACTCAGAATTTGCCTATCACATACAGATATGAAGGCATGCTATAGCTATTCAAATGGTCAGTAACTGGGTAATGTATTTTTACCGGGGAACATTATAACAGTTGCAGCTACCACAATACCTGCTGCCACCTCAGCGGAATCACGTCCCCTGGTGGCATGCATGTTCCAGCAGCGGCCAAGCATGTCTGGGGAAGTCAGTGGGCTGACACCAGAAATAGGTATATAAGGCGAGATGGACCAAGGGCTTGTCTCTAGTGTGAAACCATCTTATTGGATAGTACAGCTAAGCCATAGTGAGTCTGTTTTGAGCTAAAGATGAGTAGGTGCAGCTGTGTTAATAAACTGGACAATTTTTGCTACATTTGCGGCAAATATACCCCACACGATCAACGCAAGAACCTAACCAAAAGGATGAGATTTACTAATTTAAGATCCTGACATCCTAGGACATCCTAGGACTTTAGATTTGGATTCAGTGCACTTGATTTAGTATAGGACACATGGATTAGACCAAGTAGCAGACAAGATTTTATTTTTATTTTTTTGCAGTGTTATCACATAAACAAAGCATCATGATGATCACCTCAAATTGGGCCTTTACTTGCTGGGGATGTTCAAACAAACTTTCTTTTATTCTGTGTTTTCTTTCTCTTTTCCTGCCAATGTTTCTAATTATAATCTTCAATGTAACACAAAGCTGAAAGTGGACAAAGCTGAATCCGTTACCATTTTCTGATTAAAGTCCTGTCACCCACTTATGCTTGCCATTAATCATACCTTGTACTACTGCTGCTTCTCCTGGTTTGCAGTGCTGACATGGAACTCAGCTCTGGCTTCTTCTTGTCCATAGTGATGTTGATGCAAAGACTAATGTTGTTTTTTAAAAATAATAATCAAAATTGCTTACTTGTGCTTATTCCTTTTTATGATGGCATTTAGTTCACGTTTTGACTCATTCTTGACTTGTTGCTGTTTGGGTTTTTCATGCTGGTCTCCCATCTTAATATCTGTACAGTAAAACCCCTACTTACGAAAAAAAGTCCATTCCATAGGCTTTAGCTTAAATCGGTTTTTTATGTAACTCGAAGCAAACCCATAGGAAAAATTATTTTTTTATGTACATCGAAGCAAACCCATAGGAAGAAGAATCTACGTAATTCAAAGCAAACCCATAGGAAATCGTGTAAATCGGGACATGGTTTTAGCACAAAATCATTATGTAAGTCGAATTTCATGTAACTCGAGGCATATGTAAGTCGGGGTTTTACTGTATTCCATTCCACAATCCTCAAGTTCTGTTTTTCATGTCATATATACAAAATACTGCTGACCTTTGATCTCCAGGGTCTAACAGTAGTCCCAGACCTACCTTTTGTCCATCCCAATTTTAATCATCTGGTTGTGTCAAAGTATGGAAATACAGTAACAAATTACAAGTAACAATGCTATCTGTAGCGCTCTTTTTTTTGGGGGGGGGGAATGAGGACATAACAAAGTTCATTTTACAAAAATCATGTAATAACCAGTAATATTGTTACTATTCTTCAGTGTAATAACAGATTGCTTCTTAAATATTTCTTTGTGATCCATTTGGAAGGATAGAGGATCATTTTTTTTTTGTAAAATAATAAACTAAAATGATATTACTGTGTCACTTGTGCATTACAAATGCACAGTGCTTAAAGGAATAAATAATGACTAGCATTTCCATATTTTTTAAGTAACACCTCTCACATTATTTTTTAAAACAATATCTCTTATTCTGGGTTATGACTAAGTATTCTTATAGACTGATGATGGCGAACCTTGGCACTCCAGCTGTTTACATAGTAAACTCAATTGTGTGGATTCACAGGGACTTGGGCTTCTGGGAATTGAAGTCCAAGAACAGCTGGAGTGCCAAGGTTCGCCATCACAATTATAGACTGTCATATGCCCTACCTTCTCTCTCTTCCTGAAGCTCTCTTATTCTCTGTCTTTTTTGTTGTTGTTGTTGTTTTAACAATGCAATCTGGATATGCCTTCTCAGCAGCAAGCCCATCTACATTAATTATATAGGACAGCAACCTTAAAAATTACTTTTCTGCACTGCATTTTCTTCTAATTAGCTGTTATAGTTTGAGACTTATAGTTTTGTTTTGTCTCTCCTTTCTCCATCTATTTCCCTTAATTTCCTACTGTAGACTATGGTCACACACATTGTTAAACCAGGAATCCTAACTAAATGGACCACAATACAAGGAAACATTTGCTCATATATGCAATCCACCAAGTCCCATTTCGCACTTAAATAAAACAGGAGATGAAAAACTGCATTATGTGCAAACCTAAATTAATGGCTAGGATTAAAGAAGCTAGGATTCCTGAGATAACAACAATCACTGGTTAAAAGTTAATTTATGTTCTTGATGTGTTTAAACACAAATAATCATAATCCTAAATCTGGCTGTGATATTGGCATGCCAATTCATTCGTGCAAAGTAGTGTGCTGTATATACCTGCACACTCTAGTTAACATCATGGGTGATCGAGCATTATGTGTGAATGCAGCCACTGTTAATTCCATAGTGTGATCCTGAAAAGTAGGATATTGTCTTTACAATACAGTGTGTATAGTTTCAGATACTTTGTCAAAGCAAGGAGAAGGTAACAACCTCTACTGCACTAGAACTTTAGGGGCAGAACTGAAGTAGCAAAGAGCCAAAATGGGCTGTCAGGCAAAAGATAAATCCAGCTTGTCTACCATTTGCTACTGAGCCATAGTTATCTCTGAAAGCTGGATATTCAACATTAACCATTGCAACAAGGAACCACCCGTAGTCTGATGAGTCACAATTTCCAAACATGTTTGTTTCCAGCCATTGTTCTGAAGGAAGCAAATCCCAATAAAATCCATTACATGTTTTTGCAAAACCATCCTTTCTTTCGTCTCCTTAAATTCATACGACTCCATTTCACAGGACACTTTACTTTATAGAAGAAAATTCTCTTGATTTCCCCATGCTGCACAACATTTTAGAAACTCTATGATTCTCCTTCCAACCACTTAGTTTTTTTTCCTTTCTTTTAAAATGAAAAGTGATTGGATATTATTTTGGCTGGTAGACTCTGTGAGACAAAGGAGAAAAAAATCTTTAGAAAAAGTATTTTCTCCAAGTTCTTCCTTCTGTGGGCCTGCTCAGTTTCATAAAGGCACTGACCTCCTACCTTTAAGGTATGAGCAAGAACAGGTAACTAATTAGTCAGTGGGATAAATGAGGCTCAAAGATAGGCACTGTGTACAACAAAGAAGTAAAAGTGGGTCCCAAAACCCCATGGCAGACATAGAGAAACCAAGATGAAGAGTGCCTTCACATGTAGTTATAGGCCGGGGTGCCCAAACATTTTGGGCCGCAGGCCGGTCCTGTGGTTCAGTGGGCCGGTCACATGGTTCCTCCCACCGGAAGCGGAAGTAAAACACGCCTTGCAATCTGTTTTGCAACAGGATGAGATAGCTGCCATTTTCTCTGCTTAAACCAGGGGTGTCCAAACTATGGCCCATGGGCCAGATCCTGCCCGAAGCCAATTCATCCAGCCCATGCTGCTCTCGTCGGTCCCGGAAGCGGAAGCAACGTGCCCATACAGGCACATTTTGCTTCCAGGAGTGATGAGGGTGGTATGGGCTGGATGAATTGGCATCACGGGTTGGATCTGGCCCATGGGCCGTAGTTTGGGCACCCCTGTAATAGGCTATTAGTCCTATTCTGGGGTGTCATACCATGTCAGAACCTTCATACATGACAGTGATTTAGCTGTCTTAGCCTTGGAATGTTTGTTATGAAGAAGGCATCCTTGAGAAGAAAATACCCGGGCAACTCTCTCCTTAAGTAAACTGCAGCCGCAAACACAGTAGCCATGCAAGACTCCTATCCCGTGAAGCACTGAAACAACCCCCCACCCCACTGCTGAAGGACCATGGAGACAGAGCCTGGTGTGGATGGCTAAATGCAGTTTTATCAAGAGAAAGAGGGCAGGGAAAGAGTATGACAGACAAAACTTACAACCGGGAGGAGGGGGTGCATTACCCACCCTACATGGCAGCAGGAAGTTGTCACCTCTAGGGCAAGCGTGGTACCTGCTGTTTCATGACTGCTGACAGGGAGGGTGAAGAGGAGGAAAAAAACCCAACAAATTAAAAACATGCTAAATGAGTAAAAACTAGGTTTAGAGGCGGGGAGGAGTATCACCACCCATTGTCTCATGGGAGCTTGAGAGCGACAAAACTACAAATCAACCTCATCCTCTTCCATCTGTATTTACAGGGTAAAACACCAGTCAATTTGTGACTAAAACTGATAAAGGTATTTGTGGGAGGGGGTCCGGGGACAGATAGCAGATGCACAAGAACCGCACTCTTCAAATGCCACCCCTCCCTCAAACAAAACGGGGTGGCCCCAAGCTCCCCTTTCCACGTACCCCACACAGTTAATGGGGCCAAACCTATCTGCATAACAAAGGGCCATTTTGCTCCGCTTCTTTCCCCTTCTGGTCAGAGGAGATCAGAGAGGGGGCATGGGTAAGCCGGACTTGTCCAGCCCGATTTCCTTGGAGGCACCCGCCTCCTCGTCCATTTTGCGCCCGTGTTTTCGAAAGTACTTGTATCTCTGGACATAGGCCTTGATGAGGTTGTTCACCTTGACAGGGTTGATTTCTCCACTCTTGCTGTGGCAGATCTAGAGAATAAGGAAGGTAAGGAAAGTGTTAATGCAACGTTTCCTTTCTTTCTCTACTCTCTTCTGTCTGGAGCCTCTTTTGCTCCCAAGCGATTACCTCCCCTCCCCTCCCCCTTCTCTACCTTGTGGACAGCTTTGCGCAGGATATCCTTGTATTCTTCCTTGGTGATCTCCTTTTTCTGGTAATAGGGCTTGATGGCTAGTTTCACTTCCTCCACGGCTCGCTCTTGGGTGTGAAGCTTTTTCAGGTACTGAAGTAAAAGTAGGGGAGTTAGCCACACATGGGAACACTACCTGCAGTCAAGCTAGCACCCGCAGGCCACCTTAAATAGATTTATCTCATCTGATTTTTGGAAGCTAAGCAGATCAGACTTGGTTTGTGTTTGGACGGGAGACCACCAGATAATAACACAGATCTCCAGCTAGGATTAGGAAGGCATCCTTAAAGGACGGCCTGAAATCCTGAACAGCTGCAGCTGGTAGACAATGCTGAAGGTACTAAACCCATGATGGTGAACCTTGGCACTCCAGGTGTTCTTGGAACTTCAATTCCCAGAAACCCAAGTTCGCGTACTCACAGTAAACCCATCCATGTGGATTCATAGAGACTTGGGCTTCTGGGACTTGAAGTTCAAGAACAGCTGGAGTGTCAAGGTTCACCATGACTGTACTAGACTATCTAGATAGTTGACTCTGTAAAGCAGACTTCAAGAAATGTCATGCCCAGCATGTGGATATTATGTTTTTTGTGCTACAACTCCCAGGATCCCTGCCACTATCCATATTGGCTTCTATCCATATTGGTTCTAACAGTCTTTCCAAGCTTGGATTGCACCATGGGATGGATGATGGTGCCCCGAGCAGCTCTGGGCTAGCTGAGCCTTGATCTTTCAGCCACCGCAATTAATAGGACCATTGCCAATTCGCTAGGTATGCAACAGCATACAGTAAAACCCCTACTTACGAAAAAAAGTCAGTTCCGTAGGCTTTTGCTTAAATCGATTTTTTTTTGTAACTCAAAACAAACCCATAGGAAAAAAAAAAATTTTAAGTAACTCAAAGCAAACCCATAGGGAAATGAATCTTTATGTAACTGGAAGCAAACCCATAGGAAATCGTGTAAATCGGGACATAGTTTTAGCACAAAATCATTATGTAAGTCAAATTTTATGTAAATCGAGGCATTTTAAGTCGGGGTTTTACTGTACTGGCTCAGGTCTTCAGAGGCGCCTTGAAATCTGTCAAGACACAGTTTAATGCAAGCTGGTGGTTTCTCTAGTTGTTGTGGACCATGGTTCACATATGCAACACTTACAGCTTGCCCCCTGGCGAGGGGATTCTGGGAGGAGTTACCCAAAATCAACTCAAACAGAGTGAACTGCCACAAGGTGCCAAGTCACAGTTTCACGCTTTCAGTCCCATAATGTGACAGTGGCAGAGCTTGAAAAAGTTATTGTACTTGCAAAACCGTAACACAATAGAGGACTGAGACAGAAAACAAGAATGCTGGTGGGATTCTGAAGAAAGCAATGAGAAGACTGCATCCAATTGCTAATCCGTTTGATTTGGCCCATTGAATCATTGGGGTTTACACCTGTGTTAACTCAACAAGTCCCATTCATTCAATGGGATGAGTCCAGCTGGAGCTAATGACTGGATTTAGCCCTGACAAATTTCACATCCCCTAATCCAGTGATGGGGAACCATGGCACTCCAGATGTTCTTGAACTTCAATTCCCAGAAGCCCTGACCAGCAGGAGTGCTGACTTGGGCTTCTGGTAACTGAAGTACAAGAACACCTGAGTGTCAAGGTTCATTACCACTGCCCTAATCCTATTTAAGTATGGTGGCAGGAAGGAAAACTTGGGTAGGGGTTCTGAACCTTTGCAAGCCGGGGGCCGGGTCACACTCTCTGTCAACTTCAAGGGCGGACGGCCATTTTGCCCTGCCTGCACGATGGGGGTGATCATTTTGTCCCAATGGCTTCAAAGGGATGGCCATTTTGTTTCTCAAATGCCCTTGGAGGGATGAGGGCACATGAAATGGTGCTGCAGGCTGGATCTGGCCCACATCCTTAGGTTGGAAACCCCTGGCTTGGGCCATGGTCAGTGGGGGGAAGATTCTGTGAGAACTTTTAAAAAACACCTATGCACAGTGGTACAAAGTCAATGCTAAATGATCCTTCACTCACCCACAGATGACAACAGTTCTCTCCCTTCCAAAGGCTATTATTACCTTATCACTGTCTCCACGCCCATCGGAGCTGGTGCTGCCCAGATCGGTGCCAGACGAGGAAGCGAAAATACCAGCTGAAGGAGGGCCTCCTGAGGCCTGGCTCAAAGTCCCAGGCAACACCCCCGTTGGGGTGGTGGGGGTTGACCCACAACTACTAAGAGGCAGGGAGCCCTGTAGCAAGTAGGAGACAGGCGGTACAGCCAGGTGTGAGACAGATGGCTGGATAGGTGGTGCTGGAGGCTGAGGGGGGGCCAAGGAGGTTGAGGGCTTTGTGTGGGTCAAGATCTGGAGGGATCAGAAAGTGCAAGGCAGAAGGTTAAACCCGTATGGGGAGGAAAAGAGAAATCCACAACTCATACATTCAGCCATTGGTGCACAACCCATTGTGTGTCATTCTCAAGGCACAAAGAAAGTAAATGCTACATCTGTCTCAACATAGAGGCCAATGAAGAACTAAATGGGTGTACAGAACTCGGCTCTACAGAGGTAGAGGCAATATTGGGCAAATTTCATTCTCCTGACTAATGTAAATAAAATAAAACACAATGTCCAAAATACTCTGTCAACATGTCCAAGGCCATATCATTGGGGGCGATTCTGGGAGCTGTCACCTAAAACATATTTTCAATCTCTGGGCAAGACAAAGTGACCTTTCATTCTCCAGTCTCAGGGACTTCCCCTTCACCAGATCTAACTGCACATGACACTGCAAGTAGTCAGAGCAGGCAGGCAAAGTTCAATTAACCAATGAGCCACTGCAGTACCCTTTGCCTTGTAAGACTGCTGCTTTTGATGTGTAAAATCAAGATGCTCAGGAGGTGTATGCCTTGTTTTGGAAAGAATTGTGCTAGCGCAAATTTCCAGGAGGTAAACCTTTGCATTTACATAACAGAACCTCCAGTAATGTTTGCTGCAGCATCAAGAACTGTTTTTTTTTAAACATATGAACATGGTACATAAACAAGGCACATGTTTACATGTGAACTTTTGCCTTGTTTTTTGGTCAGGAACTTTTGCTGCAAATCCAATTATAAGGCTTTTGTAGAGGTCCCTGGAAGTACCCCATAGTTCATTCACCCTCTTAGCACAAACTGTGGAATGGAGACGAACCACAGAAAATGGAAATAGTAAACATTTCTGTATAGCAGAGGAATGGTTAACAATGACATTAACACACAAATGGAACATTTAAACCTTTCCAATATGTTTTGAATTAAGAGGCCTCAGAGAAAACACCCAAACTGTGGTGGGGGTTGGGGAGGAAATGATAGCTCATTGGTTGCAAAATGCCACTTTATTATAAAGAAAAATATCTGCTCTTCATCAGGATCGAGCAAATTCACATCTGCAACTGGGAAGAATTTACAAGTTAAGCCAAGTTGTTTCTTTGGAAAGCCAGCCCGTTTTTATTCAGCGGGATGTACTTCCAAGTAACTTGTCCAAATAATGGGGTGCCCAGGTTTAACCAAATGTTTCAAACAATCTGCCTGTCCGTTTGTCAAAATAGTTTGTTCATATACAGTGGTACCTCATACGATGATTTTAATCCATTCCACGGGGCTCATCGTTGTACAATTGCTATACGATCGTACATGCATCGTATAGCTAAGTGGTTTTTCCCATTGAAAAATTGTTGTACTTTTTTTCCATAGGAAAAATTGTTATGCGGGATGCCATCCCCCCCCCCAAAGAAACCTTGTTGTTAGGCGATTTTGTTGCTATACGGGGCAATTGTTGTATGAGGCTCCACTGTACGTCTAATGATTTTGCTTGCATTATGCTAAACGTGGGAAACCTTTGGCTTATGAGTCTAATATGGACCAGAGAGCTTAATTCTTTGCAAGTTCCTCTCCTGCCAATGCCACGTTTCATGGCAGCGGGAAACAGGAATGCCTGTTGTTCATCTTTGATCAGTGATGGGATATGACAGCAGGGATTTCAAATGTTCTCCTTAGCCCAATCCTTTACTGATGAGGAAGAGCACAGGGCAGATAAAGCACAATCATCTCAGGTCTGTAACCCAAAGGAATGCTCCTCCAAGTTCATTCTATGCCTCTCCTAATTGGAGAAGCTAAACGATACAAATTCCAGTCCCTAGCCAAAACCTGCGCTGTACTAGAAGCAGTTCCAGACATGGTTGACCAGACAGACACCCAATGATACCTGTCCTCTTTCATCCATGCCATTCAGGCGTGGGCAGGATGCATCATCATGTCCAATAAACAATCTTTATCCTGTACTTTGTTTTTTTTAAAAACAAAACAAACAAGTCAAACTCCACCCTTTCCACCAAGATATTTGGGAACACCACTTTCAAGCGACAAAATCACAAAGAAGGCTCTGAACGTGAGACGGAACATTGGTCTGAAGAACTAATGGTGGTGAACCTTGGCAACTCCAGCTGTTCTTGGACTTCAATTCCCAGAAGCCCAAGTCAGTACACCTGCTGATTAGGGCTTCTGGAAATTGAGAACAGCTGGAGTGCCAAGGTTCGCCGCCACCTGGAATATAACAATGCTAGACTGACATGTGAAATAAAGATAAAGAAGGGAATTATTAAAAAACATTAAAAGAGATTTGGGAAAAATTTATTATGTTCTGGTGAAAGTGAAGGGACTGCAGTGGTTTAGAGGATAAGATGCTGAATTTGATGGGAAGGTCAGCAGGTCAGTAGTTCGAGACCCAAGTGCTGCATGACAGAGTGAGCACCTGTCTCTGTCCCAGCTCCTGCCAACCTAGCTGTTCAAAAGCAAGAAATTGCAAGTAGATAAATAGGTACTACTTCAGTGGGAAGGTAAACAGGGTTCCGTGTCTAGTCATGCCTGCCACATGGCCACAAAAACATCAGCAGATGCTGGCTCTCTGGCTGTAAACAGAGATGAGTACTGAACCCTATAGTTGAATATGACTGGCTTTCAAGCGAGCGCAGCCCTAGGGAAAACGTCCCTTCTTACACTAGATACTTGGTCCACCATTCAGACTCTGCAATTCAACTTGACAGCATCAAACTCCCTTCATACCTGGTTGGTTGCTTGAATAAGCTCTTGGGCTTTTGCACGGCTTGCAAGGTTGGCCTCTTCCATCTTGAAGAGGAGGGCAGTCACTAGGTAAGAAATACACACGTTTTTCAAGTGACAGGATAGAGCAGGGATTCCCAACCTAAGGCCCGTGGGCTGGATCTGGCCCACAGCACCATTTCATGTGGCCCCCACCCCTCCAAGGGCATTCGAGAAACAAAATGGCCAGCCCCATTTGACGCTGTTGGGGGTAAAATGGCTGCCCCCATCGTGCAGGCAGGGCAAAATGACCATCCGGCCCTTGAAGCTGCTTGAGAGTGTGTGATCCAGCCCTCAGTTTGAAAAGGTTGGGAACCCCTGGGATAGAGAGATCCACAGACTGCTAGGCTCCTGTCCCATCCTGGGCTTGGCCCTCCAACATAACAAGTGGACTTGAGATGCTCTCTACCTTGGACTTCATGCACTGAGCAAGGTGCTGATGCCAATCACCCCCAAAATCATCCTGTTTTTCAACTCTACCATTATATCCTCTGTCTCTTGCCAGCACAGGAAACAGGATCCCAAGGGAAAGAGACTTATAACCGGGGGGGGGGGGGGCAAGCACCCCATCCCCAGCACCAATTACTATCCTCCCCAACCAGTGGCTTTAAGGAATCAAACATATGGGGAGATCTAGTGGAATCTCCCACATCACAGATACCGTATTTGCCGGCATATAAGATGCATCCCCCCCCCCTTAAATTACACCGGAAAAATTGAGTGTGTCTTGTGTACCGGCAAATACTATATTCACTGTATTAGTGGCATCTAGCGGGCCATTTTGGTAATATTATGTAGTTTTGGGGGCAGTACGAGTGTGCCTTTAAGAGGCTTTCTAGCCTCAAAGCAGGAATTATTTGGGTGAGCTCTTCAATGGAACAGGGGATGAAGCAGTTGGGGAACCCAACTTTTCCCATGGATTGCTTTCTCTGGGCAGGCAGGGAGATTCAGGGGGCATGAGTGAAGGGAGCCGTCGGGGTGGGGTGGGGGTAATGCTTCTCCCAGGGAGGAATTTTTTTTCCTTTAAAGTGTGTATTAAAAACGAGGTGTGTCTTATACTCTGATGTGTCTTATATGTCAGCAAATACGGTAGGTGGGCCCAGGCCTGCTCATTTTGTTTTGCAGTGGCACCATGAAAGAAAACCTTATTTTGCAGGGCACTCCTCAGCAGGGGCAGGGCTTTCACCGCCTTTTCTAGACAGTACACTTTCAAATGACATTACAAAGCCCCAAGATCTTCCAAATGTACCCATCCACTCACTCCTATCAGAGTGGCACTAAGCTTCTACATCAGCTGGTAAACTTTCCGGAACAGTTTTGACTCTTTGCTCTGTTTTCCTCCACCTATCACATTAAACCAGGGGTGCCCAAACTATGGCCTGCAGGCTGGATCTGGCCTGATGCTAATTCATTCGGCCACTCCACCCTCGTGGCTCCTGGAAGCGGAAGTAAAAAGCGCCCGGGCAAATTTTACTTCCACTTCTAGGAGCGACGAAGGCGGTGCGGGCTGGATAAATTGGCGTTGGGGCCCGGATCTGGCCCATGGGCCGTAGTTTGGGCATCCTTGGTTTATGCAGAGAAAATGGCATCTTAAAATCTATCTCATCCTGTTGCAAAACAGATTGCAAGTTGCATTTTACTTCTGCTTCCGGTGGGAGGAACCACTGGTCCCGGCCCACTGAACCACGGGACCGGCCTGCAGCTCAAAAAGTTTGGGCAACCCTGTATTAAACACTGAGCCCCAACTATTAAACCCTAGAGTAGTTTTTATGGCCAGTTCTAATATATTAAGCCTTTACCTCTCTCATTCTCCCTGCAATGTCTTTTAGCGCAAGACATGAATGAATGCATATGTCTTTACCAGAAACACAGACTAGTCAACTGACAACTGACTTGGCCTAAGCCACAAGGAGATTGGCTTGCTTTCTTAAGCCCATCTGTGCAGAGAGTAGAAAGACGAAGAAACTAGTTTGCATTTGAAAGAATGTGTATATAGACACCTGCTCCTAGACAGATCATCATGCCCTGTCCCCAGTTCTTTTTGACTCCTAGCCATGGGTTTGGCCCTACTATTAACTAGCGAGGAAATTGCCAATAAAGCTGATGGTGGGAGGTTGTAGATGTCTGACCAACCTTCCTGAATGCCACAGCTATTCTTGTCTGTTGGAGGATGCAGCTGTGCATTTTACATAATCACCTCTGCTTCCACTAAAGTAAACTATTCAACTATCTGTCACCTCCAAGTGCAATAGATGCTGCTGCCACACCCCTAGGGGTGACAAAACACATCCAACAGGTAATCCAGTTAGCTTTTTAACAGGATGGCGCAGAGAAGAAGGAATCATGTTCTTTGCTTCAGGCAGCAAAGCAACTTGGGCTGGCAATTACTACCTAACACTCGAGGATCAAACGCAGGGGTGCCCAAACTTTTCAGGCCGTGAGCCAGTACCGTGGTTCAGCAGGCCGGTCATGTGGTTTGTCCCACCAGAAGTGGAAGTAAAACGTGCCTTGCACTCTGTTTTGCAACAGGGCGAGAGAAATTTTAGGCTGCAATTTTCTCTGCTTAAAGCACAGGATCTGCTCTAGGATCTAACGAATTGCATGCCCCCGTGTATCACTTGAAGACATTTTCCAACTCTCCCCAGTCCAGAATCCCGACGAGTCCAGGAAAGTCACAGGGTGGCTTTGGACCAGTCAGTCTCTTATCCTACTCTACATCACAGATTATCCAGACTAGAGGATAAGTACTGAGTAAAGGACCATATATGCCTTCTTCAACTCCTTAAAGCAGGGGTTTCCAACCTAAGGCCCATGGGCCAGATCTAGCCCATGGCACCATTTCATGTGCCCCCATCCCAAGGACATTCAAGAAACAAAATGGCCACCCATTTGAAGCTGTTGGGACAAAATGGCCAGCCCCCCATTATACAGTCAGGGCAAAATGGCTGTCTGGCCCTTGAAGCTGACTGAGAGAACCCCTGTCTTAAAAGAAAGGTGGGATATATTTATTAATAATTATTACCCCAAGCATATCTTGCTTTTTGAAAAATAAAATCTGGAATAAGCCAGGTGGCCAAATCCAAAACTGGGGTCCTGTGGTTGGACACTAAACAGTGGGGTGACTTTAACTGAAGCAGGGATAATGCATTTAGACTAGTGGGGCCAACACTGAAGATAAGCTCTAGATTTGACCTGTAAGAACTTTTCTTGGAGCTAAACTGGAGGTTTGTGTCAGAACCTAGAATGGCCATCCTTGAGCTTAGCTCCACAAACGGCCTACCCGCCTCCCGCACCAGTCCTCCCTCACAATACCTACATGCCAATACGCCACTGGTGCAGTCTACTCCACCCTGCAGATTCCAAGACATGGGGGCAGGTGGCTGGGGAGTGCTGCGGGGAGGGAGGGGTAGCTGTTGTGGTGCTGGCGGCTCCTCTTTGGTCTCAGACAAGCTGTCTGCTTCAGGCTCCTCGTCAGGCAACATGGGCAGCTCAGCTGGCAGCTCTTCTGGGAGGAAGGAGACATCAGGTGTCTTACAGCTGCTGTCCACCGTCTGGGAATCAGGCGTCAACTCTTGATCCGGAGCCAATGGCTGAGGGCTTGGCGGCTTGGCTGTGCCCTCGGACTTCTCTGAACCTGACCAGGAAGGCTCCTCTTTGACCCGCAGAGGGCTACTTGCCCCTTGGCTGCAGCTGTCAGCCTTGGATTTTTTCAGTCCAGTCTTCACTTTAAGCTTCTTCTTCTTCTTGGGTTCTGAAGAGGCACCTTTGGACTTGATGCCCTTCAGTTTCTTCACACCCATCTTGGTCTTCAGCCCTTTGACCTTCTTGGGTTTGAAGCCCGGCTCCTTGACATCTGCCATCTCACCCTGGCCTGCTGCTGAAGCCCCAACCATTAAGACCTTCTCCTCTGACTTCAGGAAAGGTGAGCGGCTCTCCTTGTCACGACTGAACTTCACGCCAATGGAACCTACTTCCTTGACTGAGGTGGTGCTGCTTACCCCTTCGCGGATTAACACAGCAACCTTGGACTGGAGCTTCACCTTCCGTCCTGAGCCCAGCCTACCACTCTCCTTGTGGCTTCCACCTTTAATCTTTTTCCCAGCCTTATCCCTGTCAGGTCTGGGCTTCTTTTCAGGCTTAGGCAAGTCTTGTTGTTCTGAACAGGGAAGCCCTTCCTTTGGCTTCTTTTTGTACTTCTCCCGGGCACCAGGGCGATCCTCAAGGTAGGTCCTCTTGCGTTCTTTCTCCTTGGGAATCCTCTGCTTGGTGTCCTCTTCAGCCCGTTTCTCTTTGCGGGAAGGAATGGCATCCTCCTTAGTCGTCAGCCGTGTGCCACTAGATTTGGATTCCTCGGCAGGCTCACGATCTGAGAAACAAGCGTCAAAGCTCATCCCTTCAGAATCATAAAGCACCTCCCGCTTAGCTCTCTCGGGTGTCTCCAACAGGGCCTCCATTTTCTCCTTCTGGTTGACTGTGATAGTCCTCTTGATGGTGAAGAGGTCATGGTCATTGAGATCTTGGATTGAGGGTGGCACCACAGTACGTGCATCTCTCCGGCGCTCCATCAAGACCTTCTCGGACTTGTGCTCCTCCAAGAGGTGGACTTCCCGCTCCTTATCTTTTGATAGTCGATGGGAAGGATGCTTCTCACGAGAGCGAGAGCGCTTCTTTTTCTTTCGGCTGCCATCTCCCCTATGTTTGTCTTTGTGCCTACTGCGATGGGCACGGCTACTGCTGGGTGATCGGGAACGATGGCTACGACGTTTCTCCTTTGATTTAGACCTCCGGCCCTTGCGACGCTCTGCAGAGGTATGACAGGAGCCGATGGCAGATATGCTTGTGCTGATAGAGGGGGACCAGGAACGAGAGGCTCGGTGATGTGAGCGGGACCTTGAGGCCCTGTGGCGGGAGTGACGACGCTCCTTGGATTTTGAGCGGGACTTAGATTTCTTCTTAGGGTTCCATGAAGAGGTATATGACTCCTTGTTTTTTGCAGCCTTCTGCTCCCGGGATCGCTTGCGCTCCCGTTTGGATTTCTTGCACGAGCCTGAGCTAGAACCAGAGTGAGCTTTTGAGGCAGGGCGTTTAGGGGCTGGGGGAGGTGGCGGGGGAGGCGGGGGCGATGGGGCTCGGTAACGTTCTTGTCTCTGGGTGAGAATCTTCCTCCTCAAGTCCACACCTTTCCAACGGGGGTCTGGTTGGCTTTCAGTAAAGTCAATTTGTAAGGTGCCTTCGTCATCTGAGTCCGCATGCAATGACAAGAAGTCATCTCCTTCCACCACCCGCAAGGTGCGCTGTTCTGCAGGACGGCATCTGCTCCGGAAGAGCCGAATAGGACTGTACCTCTCATCCTCTGGCTGAACAATCTCACCTTCTTCAATTTCTGAGTCCCCACCTCCGCTCCCGTCCCAATCCATAGATGACCGACGGCCAGCCCGGTGATGCCCTCCTCCCCCTCCTTTGGACACCTTCTCCCCGCTCCTTAGTTTGGCGTTTCCAATGGTGACCAACCCCAGAGACACCTTCCCCTCCAGCTGAGGCTTGGCTTCGGCATCCAAACGGCCTTTGGGGGCCAGATCTACCACAAATACCCGGCGGCGCGGCTCGGGAGCTTGGGATTCAGCGTGCTCTGGAGGGAGCTCTTCAGGCAGGGTGGAATCTGCACCTGGGAGTTCTTTGTCCTCTGAAGGTTCGGTGGGACAGGCAGCCTTGGTTTTATAATCCCTGTCTGCCTCCACCTCCGGTTCTGAATCTTCTTGTCCTTTGTCTGAGCTGGGAAAATCTTGGCTCAAGCTGTTCTCATCGTAGATTCCAGCCAAAGTTTCCGAGATGCGGCTAATGCTGTGGGACATGTCTGGAGGATGCGGGTCACGATCATCTTCATCCTCCTCTTCCTCATCCTCCTCAGGGGAAGGGGTACTAACAGAGGAACTAGGGTTGGAGCCTGTGGGGTCAAAGGGGTCGTACTTCTGGTCATGCCGTCCACCCTCAGCCTCTTTGTCGGGGGAATCACCAAAACTAAAATCCCCATTCAGGTTATCCTCATCGGTGGGGTGAAAGGGATCATAAATATCTAAGTCCGGGGAGCGCATTGGGGGGCATGGATTCAAAGATCCACCACCTTCACCAGGCAGGTCCTGGTGAGAGGACACAGAGGAAGATGATGAAGAACAAGATGATGAAGAAGAGCTGCTGGAATCAGCCTTATCCAAGGAGTTGGTGGGTGGTGGCTGGGATCGCTGCTGAGCTTCAGACTCCCGACCAGTGGTGTTCTGTGGGCGCTGCTGCCCCCCACTGGATACCCCCATGCCAGTGCCCAGAGTCATGCCCAAGCAAGATGAAGAAGTCCTGTCTGATTTAGGGTTCTGAAAAACCTTGCTTCCACCTAAAACAGTAGTCCGAATGGTCTTGTTTGTTACAGTCAGAGTTCTGTTTGGGTCCAGAAGGTAGGGTTGTATTGAAAGGGAAAGTTGGCCAATGGGGCAAATGTTGCTTCCTCTCCAGCAAGATGTGGATGATCCAAGGCAGGCTACAGAGAGCAGAAGAAACAGAAGTCCATCAGAATTTTACACCTTTATCTTCCAATGTTTCAAAGAAAGAATGGGAGTTATGTGGGCCTCATAGAGCCTAACAAACTACCCATTACCCCTATTAGTGAAGACAATCAATTTGGCTCATGAATGGAGTTACATTCCCCCAGAAGACAGTTGTGGTGAACCTATGGCACGCATGCCAGAGGTTGCATGCAGAGGCCTCTCTCTTGGCATCAAGGGGAAGCCCCGCCCAGCCGGCGCCAATGGCAGTGCTGTTTCCCCACCACCCCTCTCCCACTGCCAATGGGGAGGCGAGAGGGGAAGCTGAAATCCCACCCAGAAGGTGGCGGCGGGGCAAGGTGAGGCGACCAGACACCCCCCCCCAGGAGTCAGGTGCACCCACGGGGAACAGGCACACCGGCGGGTGGGCGCACCCATGTGACTTTGCCAGAGGCCTACTGGTGACGTCACATGGGAGTGTGGGCATGCGCAGTGCCTGCCCACATGCCTCCTCCTCCTCCTCCTTGGGCATTCAGTCGCTAAAAAGTTCACCAACACTGCTCTAGTAGGTATAAATCTCTACTTCAAGGCCTTTCCCATTCTCCTTGCATTTTGTAAGACAAAATCAATCTTTTCTTTAACTCTAGAACTGGAAATGGCCTCTAGATCAGGATTTCTCAACCTTTTTAAGCCGGGGCCCAGGTCATGCTCCCTCAGACAGCTTTGGGGGGGCAGACGGCCATTTTGCCCTCCCTCCACCACGACACTTCCTAGTGTGGTGGAGGCGGTGAGGGGGGGGGCACATGAAATGGTGCCGAGGGCCACATCCGGCCCACAGGCCGAAGCTTGAGAATGCCTGATCTAGATACTTCTGATTTTCAAAGAGTGGAAATCTGGAGGTGCATTTAAAAGAGGTACAATCTCTAGAAATGACACAGCTGCTTAGTTCCGCTTTAAAGCAACCTTCCTCAAAACTGTGCCTTCTAGATGTACAGCTTCCAGCATTTTCAGCTAAAAGGACCAATGGAATCAGTGACTAGGGATAACGGGTATAGTAGGAGACCAATACATTTAAATGGCACCAATTTGGAGGAAACTGCTCCAAAGGGAAGGAAGCCTCTATATCTCATTTTCCAAATGTTTCTACTTTTAATTTAACCCAACCAAAGATAGCGAATTCAGAACCCACTCTTCACAGATGTCAAGATCCAGATAATCCTCAGTTTGCCTTCTAGCCATTCATCACCTACACACCCCAAACCTTGCCTGGCATCCTTATCAGCACACAGCCATATCTAGTTCCAGGGCTGCTGCCGGAGTTTGTCATCAGCAAATGTCATCAGCCTTAATCCAAATCTCCATCCAGTTAGTGAATCTTGTCTCTTAGATTTACCAACTAATCAGAGGCCTCACTGGCATCCCTGGAAATATAGTGATCACTAACTAGAACAATAAATCCCAGGCCAGCAGTGTGTAATGACGAGAGGAAAATAAAGTTCGGTTTCACTTACCAGTGATAACTTTCGTTCTTCGAGTATATAGTTTGTGAATACACACTCATGGGTTATGCGCCTGCGCAGAACAGCCGATCGGAGGCTTGAAAAGCTATTGGTCAAAAGTTTTGGCGGTAAGACCGCCCACCGTACCGCCCACCCTGAGGCGCCCGCGCGCCATTTTACCTCAGTTCCATACTTAAGCCAAGCACAGGATAAACCAACTGATCTCATCCGTGCAGCTCAAGAGGGGAGGCAGGGTGGGTAGTGTGTATTCACAAACTATATACTCGAAGAACGAAAGTTATCACTGGTAAGTGAAACCGAACTTTCTCCTTCGTATAGTTTGTGAATCCACACTCATGGGAGATTAGCAAGCTCACACTTACTTGGTCGGTGGGCAGTCGGATGAGATGATCCCACGATGAGCTGAAGAACCCGTAGGTGGACCCGTCAGGGGCGTTGAGTCCGGAGCCCCCTGGTGAGGACGACACGGCCAAGCCTGGCGTCCGCAGTGGCTCTGGTGTCCACCCTGTAGTGCTGGACAAATGTGGAAGGTCTGGACCAGGTGGCAGCCTTACATATGTCCTCAAGCGGTGTGCCCTCCAGAAAGGCAGTGGATGTGGCAACCGCCCTGGTGGAATGCGCCCTGACATGCGGTGGAGGTGGCAGTGAAGCTGACTCGTAGGCCAGGTAGATGGTAGAGGTGATCCATTTGGAGAACCTTTGAGCAGAGATGGGTTCACCCTTGGACTTTCCCCCATAAGCCACAAAGAGGCGTTGTGACTTCCTGAACTCTCTAGTCCTGCTGGTGTAAAACAATAAAGCTCGTTTCACATCCAGCGTGTGCCAAGTCCTTTCTTGGGCGTTAGTGGGGTTCTGGAAGAAGGTTGGCAAGGAGATAGTTTGTGCCATGTGAAACTTGGAGACCACCTTGGGTAGAAAGGTGATGTCCGCTTGGAGGACGACGCGGTCGTTGAAGAACTGGAGAAAAGGTGCGTCTGCTCGCAGGGCAACCAGCTCACCAGCTCGTCGTGCAGACGTGATGGCCACCAGGAATGCTGTCTTCCATGTGAGGAGACGAACATCGGCGGTAGCCATGGGCTCGAAGGGGGTCCTGGTGAGCGCGTTAAGAACGGTGGACAGTGACCATTGAGCCGTCGGTGTCCGGGCCGGCGGAAAAGCGTTCTTTAGTCCCTTGAGGAAGCGCTTTACCGTTTGGTCGCGGAAGGCCCCGGAAGCGGGCGAGCCAGCAGGAGAGTGCGCTACCACTGCTGCGAGATGCACTCGGATGGAGGTGATGCTGAGGCCAGACTCCGCCAGCTGGAGGAGGTAGGTTAAAATGTCCTGCAGTCCCACCTGCGTGGGGGGCGTTTGCCGGGCGGCCAGGAAAGCACAAAAACGCCTGTATTTGGAAGCGTAGGACTTCCTTGTGGAAGGGCGCCGCGCTAGTTCAAGGATCCTGGCCAGTCTGGGGTTATCCTCCACGCGGTGAGGTGGAGGCTGGGCAGGTCCGAATGGTGCAGCTGGCCCTGCTCCATTTGGAGGAGTGTCGGTGATTCCGGCAGTGTGCGATACTGTGACGACATGCGCAACAGTAGCGGAAACCAGGGTTGGCGCGGCCACGCCGGTGCCACCAGAATTGCATTGGCTCTGTGTTGGTGCATCCTGGTGAGTACCTTCTGGACCAGAGGAAACGGAGGAAAGGCATAGAGATAGTCCTGATCCCACCGTTTCATGAAGGCATCGCCCTCGGAGTTCAGTCCGATGCCTGCTCTGGAGCAGTACCTGCTGAGTTTCTTGTTGGACTCCGATGCAAAGAGGTCGATGCTCGGCGTCCCCCAGACCTGGCACAGGGACTGGAACACTCCGTCGTCCAGCTCCCATTCGTGGGTCGTCGAGGTGAGACGGCTCAGGTGGTCTGCCAAGACATTCAGTGTGCCCTGAATGTGCACTCCAATTGGGAAAATGTGCCTCTCCAGGCACCATTCCCACAACTGCACTGCAAGGTACAAGAGGGTGGTGGACCGTGTTCCTCCCTGCTTGTTGAGGTACGCCACCGCCGTGGTATTGTCCGAGGCCACTTGAACCGCCTTGCCGGTGAGCAGAGTCTCGAAGGAGCGCAGGGCCTTCCAAATGGCCAGCAGCTCCAAGTAATTTATGTGGTGCACCGTTTCGTGCGGTGTCCAGGTGTCGTTGACCGTGAGAGTCCCGCAAGCAGCGCCCCAGCCGAGGTTGCTCGCGTCGGTCAGTATCTGCAGCGAAGGTTGCGGGGGGTAGAAACTCTTCCCCGTGGCCACGTTGAGTGGTGTAGACCACCACAGCAGTTGGTCCCTCAGTTCTGGAGATGGGGTCAACCGTTTGGATTGGCTCTCCCGAAGTGCGTCGAACTCGTGAAGGAGCCACGATTGCAGGGACCTGAATTTTAACTTGGCATGGGGGATCACTGCCGTCGTTGAGGCCATCAGGCCTAGAAGTCTCTGAGCCTTCTTCGCCCGGATGCACGGTTTCGTGCGCAGTTCGCTCACCCCCTGCGCAATGTCCCGTAAGCGTTTCTGGGGGGCGTAGGCTCTCGTAGTGAGCGAGTCGAGTACCGCTCCAATGTACTCGACGCGCTGGGAGGGAGTCAACTTCGACTTGGTGAAGTTGATCCTGAGGCCGAGACTCTCCATGAGGTGAACCGTGTATTGTGTGTCCCGAACGGCCGACGATTTGGTGGGGGAGACGATCAACCAATCGTCGATGTACGGGAAGACCCTGATGCCCCGTTGGCGGAGGAATGCAGCCACCGGAGCCATGCATTTGGTGAAGACCCGCGGTGCCGTGGCCAGACCGAACGGTAGGCATCGGTACTGGTACACGGAATGGTCGATACGGAAGCGGAGAAACCGTCTGTGTTCCTCGAGGATGGAAACGTGGAAGTAGGCATCCTTGAGGTCTATGACTGTGAACCAGTCCCCTTTGTTGATGAGGGGGAGGACGGTCTGTAGGGTCACCATCCGGAACTTCCTGGTGTGGATGCATTTGTTCAGGCGGCGTAGGTCCAGGATAGGGCGAAGGCCTCCGTCCTTCTTCTGGACCACGAAGTACCTCGAGTAGAAGCCGTTGTCCCAGTCGGACGGTGCTACCCGCTCGATGGCTCCCTTGGAGAGAAGGGTTGCTATTTCTTCCTCCAAATGGGGGGACGAGGTGGTGAGACGATGTCTTCCTACTCGAGGCACCCGCACGAACTCGATGGCGTAGCCAGAGGACAAGATCTTTAAGACCCACTGGTCATCCGTGATGCCCGACCATGCCTGGAGGAAGTTCCGGAGGGGGAGGTACGGGATGTGGAGCGAGAGAGACTCGGCCGTCGCAGCTTCAAACGCGGGGCTTGGGCCTCGCGGTCGAACGCTTGTCCTGTCCGTAGGGCCGGTAGCGGGGTTTGTGTTGTCGCCGCTGTTTATAGGAGCTGGATCTAGGCTGCTCCGTCGGTCCCTGCTGCTGTGGGTTGCCCTGGAACCGCCGTGTGAAGGGCTGGAACCTCGGCCTGGTGGAAGTTGCCGGCGTGGTGAGCCCCAGGAACTTCGCCGTGGAACTGGTCTGGCGCATCTCATTCAGGACCTTATCGGTGTCCTGACCGAATAGGCCCTGCCCGTCGAAGGGAAACTCCTCGATGAGCTTTTTCATAGCGTCATCGAGGGAGGTGTCCCTGAGCCAAGCATGGCGACGGAGGTAGATTGCGGAGGCCATGTCTTTTGCCGCATAATCGTTGATATGCCGGGCAGTGCGCATCAGCTGCTCGGCGACGAAGTCCCCCTCGGTGGCCAGCGCGTCAATCCTCTTCTGGGCATCGGCGGGCAGTTTAGCCGTCTCAACCTTCACCTGCTCCCAGAGGTGAGATTGGTACAGGCCCATGGCGGCCGAATAGTTTGCGGCCCGAAAGAATAGGGAGCCGGTGGCGTAAAACTTACGCCCCACCGCGTCCAGTTTCTTTCCCTCCGGCGTCGACGGGACCGGGAATCCGCTGGTGGCCGTCCTATGCTGGAAGGCCTTGACCACCAGGGAATTCGGCAGGGGGTGCGCCTGCAAGAACTCGACGTTCTCGTCCAGGACCCGGTACATGCTGTCGAGCCTGGACGAAACGGAGTGTGCCGCCAAAGGTTTCTTCCACGTCGCCCTCGCCGTGGTCATCATGGAGGGGAGCATGGTTATGTGGACCGGTCGCACAGCACGCCTGTCGAGCTTCGCGGTCATCTGATCCTCACCCTCCAACGGCGGTTGGTCGACCTTCAGGTTGAGGGCGGTGCCGAGCCTCGTGAGCATGGCGGTCAGTGAGCGCTGGTCCTCACCACGCGGTGGGTCCACCGAGCCGATGGCCTGTTCCGGCGTGCGCTCGGCGTCGACGTCTCCCTCGTCCTCCTCCGACGACGAGCTGGACTCATCGGAGGACGAGGGAGGCAGCCTTTCGTCCACGTCCGGACCGCGCCAGTACGGCCTGGGCGGGCCGGCGGGATGGGCGTCCACCGCATCAACGTCCGGACCACACCATGACGGGTTGGGTGGGCCGGCGGAGCGGGTACTCGACCCACGGGAGGTCGGTGGGGCCGCGGCAGAGCCGGGATGCCCGGGGCTTGCGGTGGTCGGAACCGGAGCCGCAGAGGCCGCAGGCGTGGAGGTCTGGAACCTGGTCGCAAACGACGCCATGACCTGGAACATCTCTCGGACGAGGGCCATCTGAGACGCGTCCGAGTCCGCTGGCGGTGGAGCTCCGGTGGCCGGCGGGATGGTGGCCCACGAAACGGTGGGAGCCGAAACGGTGGCCGGCGTCGGTGTCGGCGAAACGGTCGTCGGAACGGTGACGACCGCCTCGTCCGTCGGCGTCCTGGGCCGTGGAGAGACGGAGGCCTGCCTCGGCGAGGAATTTCTGCCCCGAGGAGGAGAGGAGAGCACCTGAGGTGGGCGAGCTGGAGCCCCAGCCCTGCGTCCTTTCTCAGGTGACCCGGAAGACGACCGTCCTCCCCAGATGGAGGATCCCGGAGAAGGACATCGGGCAGTCGAGAACGGCGGCGAAGGCCCGGGAGAGGCGGGTGTGCGCGGAGTGGGGGGAAGCGACCGTCTCTTCTCCGACCCACGCTTGCGCTTCTTCTCACCGTTCTTGTCCTTCTTCTTCTTCTTCCTCATCGGAAGCACGGAGGAAGAGGCCGGCGGTGGTTGAGCGGCAGCGGCGGCCGTGGAGGCGGACGCGGCGGGAGCCAGAGCGAGCTCCATCAGGTGAGCCTTGAGGCGATTGCTTCGGTTCTGCACCGCGAGGCGCGTAAACTTTTTGCAATGCGGGCAAGACTGGCTCTGATGCGACTCTCCCAAACAAAAAAGGCACAGGCTGTGTCCGTCGGAAGCCGGAAACTTCTTAAGGCAAGCCGTGCACTGTTTAAACGCTGCAGCCATCAACCGCGGAAAAAATTCTTCCAGTGGAAGTTTCTGGAGACGAGTACCCCGAAGGGCCGACCAGCCGCCACCCCCTTGAGGGGGGAGACGGTGATCGATGCGAAAAATTGGCTACTGAATCCACTCAAGAGAAGAGACAGAGCCGGGGTGGCGATCCTGCCCGGAGGACAAGATCACCGAGAAAAATTGTTAAGATTTGCCAAAAAGACTTTCCCTCAGAAGGGCGAAAAAATTGAGGAAGCTCTCAACGATCGTCCTGCTGCTACGGCGGAAAGAAGAGAACTGAGGTAAAATGGCGCGCGGGCGCCTCAGGGTGGGCGGTACGGTGGGCGGTCTTACCGCCAAAACTTTTGACCAATAGCTTTTCAAGCCTCCGATCGGCTGTTCTGCGCAGGCGCATAACCCATGAGTGTGGATTCACAAACTATACGAAGGAGAACTAGAAGCCTTTTCTGGAGGGGCAACCCCTCCCCACCCACCCCAAAAAAGAAAAAGACCTAGACCTAATGCATTCTATCAATCCACACAGTTCTGCTCAGGGAAGGGCACTGAATTTCCCCCCTTTCTTGCAGTTAACATAAGCAGACAATTTCACCCATCTGCTCCCAGGTACACAAGACAAATATATTTTCTACTGTAACACTGAGATCTGGACTCTGTAAATACCTCCTGCCTGAATTTCTATTAAGGGTTCATCGGAAAATCTAGAGGCCTTCCACTGCTCTAGAACTGTGATGGCAAACTTTGGCACTCCAGGTGTTCTTGGACTTCAGTTACCAGAAGCCTAAGTCAGGATTCCTGCTGTTCAGGGCTTCTGGGAATTGAAGTTCAAGAACAGCTGGAGTGCCAAGGTTCACCATTATGGCTCTAGAAGGTAATAAACGCGCATCCCTTTCTTCATTTCTCTCTCTCTTTCTTGTGCATTCAAACTCGCATACCTCTCTTCTGCATCCTCCTGGACAGGTTTCTTCTAAAGACTCCCGACAGGGCACCGACGTCTCCCAGCCGCACTTCAGCTACGAGCTCCACTTCTTCCATCTCTTCATCTTCACTGTTGAGAGCCAGAAACAGAAATATAAGCACATGAAAATAATTAGAACAGAAGTCTCGCTGACCTCTCCCAGTTTATTTATTTATTACAATATTTATATACCGCCTTCTTCATCCCAAGATGACCCAAGGCGGTTTACAAGATCTAAAAACGTCAATTAAAACCCAGTCTACAACTAATAAAAACACATCTAAAACCCTTCAATACCCTCCGTAACCCATTAAGAAAAAAGAAAAGGGGGGGGGGTGAGCAGACAAGCAAACGTTATTAAGTTCCTGCGTCCCCAGCTAAACAACCTAATTTTTAAATCTTTAAATCAGAAAAGAAGATTCGGGTGTTGCTGGACAATATATGTCAAACTTTGTAGTCACTGGCCATGACAAGTGAGACCTCTGGAATTCTAGTCTAGTAACATCTGGAAGGACCACTGACAACCAACAGCTTTGAGTAACCTACGGTCCTCCAGATGTTGCCATCACCTCATCCAATGCTGCCACTGATAAAGAACTACAGGAGAAACACTGGGTCAATTTCTTAAGGACCATCAGCCATAGGTAAAGGTCGCCAGTCATATCCAAATCTAGGGTTCATTGCTTATCTCGGTTTATAGCAAAAGAGCCAGCGCTGTCTGCATTCGCAGGCGTTTCTGCGGACATGTGGCAGGCATGCCTCGACAACAGAGTGCACAGAACGCTGTTTACCTTCCCACCAAAGTGGTACCTATCTATCTACTTGTAATTTCTTGCTTTCGAACTGCTAGGGGACAGAGACGGGCGCTAACTCCATTGTGCAGTACCCGGGAATCAAACTCCGACCTTCCTGTCGTTGAGTTCAGCGTCTTAACCACTTGAGCCACCGCAGTCCATAAAAGGCTATAAAACAGGATACAAAGTACCTGCATAGATGCTACAAAAAAACTAAGCTTCCCAGATGTTCAAGTTACTTGTCCAGTGTTCACTTGCTGCACATAAAAAGTGGCAACTTATATTTGTTCTCTCTTTCCCTGGTGCTAATCCGTCAGTCACCATCCAAAACATGACCACTTTGGGAATGCATCACACCAATGCAGCCACCTCACTACTTAGAGCCATTATGCTTCTGGGCTACAACACACAGAATTCTGGTGTTTGGGGACCTGTGATGCAAAAAGGCAACTTCCCATCTTTGAGCTGCCTCTGAAGCTCTATACCAGGGGAGGCAAATGAACTGTCTCTCCAGGGCTCTGCTGTCCACAGACTACTTAAGCAATGTATCTTCAAAATCAGGGGTTCGCAACCTACGGCCCATGGGCCAAATCTGGCCCCCAATCTTGTTCCAGCCACCCCCACTGCCAGAATCAGCCGCAGACTCATTTACAGCCACGTTTGCTACAGCTGTAAAATTATCGCTTCCCTCTGCAATACCCTTATTAATCTGACATGCCCTGATACAACATCACAACTAATCTGTGCGCCACACTGGGATAGCAGAGGCTGCCAAGAATGTTTTTTTTAATCAGCTTCCTGCACTTTTGCCAAATGCTTTTTCACCACAGAGACAGAAGCGCTTGAGGCCAAGACACTATTAGGAGCAGGAGTCCTTCTGGCCCTTCTTGAACATAATTTCCCAGTGCAATTAGGACTAGCGTTGGGAAGAAAAATGAGGCTTTTTCTGCTACAACGCCACTGTGTCTGCAACTGCCCATTTTTAGTCTGGCGACTGGGATCTGACCATGCTCAAGTTACTAAAAATAGCGTGTACGTTTGTGCGTTTGGTTATTTGATGTATTTCTGAATTTCATTTGTGAAGCAGAATATGACTTTAAAAGCATCACTATTATTGCCTCATGTCCACTGAATGGCTTTAAGAGGTTATAAAACAAATCCTTGGAAGATAAGGCTACCAGTGGCTATTAGTCATGATGCCTACAGTATATGCCACCTCCAGTACCAGAGAGAATGTGCCTCTTGAGTAGCAGCAGCTGTTGGACAGCACAAAATAAAAAGGCACAATTGCATTCATGTCCTGCTTTTGGGTATCCCAGAGGTACCTCATTGTCCACGTTTGGCCAAGTGAAACAAGGCTCTTCTGTTCTTCGTTGCTTTGCTCTAACACAGTATAGGACTGTTTAGCAGAAAATCATAGCTTTTAATGTAGAATTCAAGACCATACCTGTCAAGTTGCGGCGGTGAAGAAATGGGAAGCACCGCTGCGTCTGACGGGCGCGCATGCACGAAGGGGTTACTGCAGCGGTGAGCATGTGCGAAGGGTTTACTGTTCATGCACAGTGACCCCTTTGCACATGTGCATCGCTGCAGAAACCCCTTCGCGCATGCGCACCCGTCAGGCGTGCATGTGCAGTAACCCCTTTTCTGGCCATTCAAATACAGGATGGCCGCGGAAAGGACCGGGAAAGAGGGGTGAAATACGGGATTTCTCGGCCAATATGGGATACTTGACAGGTATGGTCAAAGACAGCAGCCACATCAGTGCATAACAGATCTCTCTTCTGTAAGGACCTCACTTACTAAACTGCCTGATCCCCCACGGAACTCTCTACTCCCTGGGGCAAATGGGAAGTCCACTCCAGGTAATCCAAAATGCCAGCAAAGGGAGGTACTGTGTCAGAAGAAGGAGCCTCAAGAACCTGGAGGAAAATGAAAAGCAGTATTAACAAAGACAAGTCCTACAATTTGTTCTCCCTTGGTAGGGTGTAGTGTGTGGGAGGAGGTGGCAATGATAAGTCAATATTCACAATGCTGGGGGTTGGAGAAAATTTACTTTTTTGAACTAAAACTCCAGGGACACCCCTGCCCCCGTAGTACATCTAAACATGTGCAATAGACCGAAAAATTAAATTTCATCATCACTCCCTAAAAAAATTGGACAGGCAACCTATGTCCTCCAGATGTTGTTACGCTGCAACTCCCCAAACCCAGTTATGCTGGCTAGAGCCAATGGAAGCCACAAGCTGTCCATCCTACAATAAATAGTCCCAATCCAGTCAAAATCTATGACTGAACATGTGAGATCACTTTCACGCATCATGTAGGAATGATTTGCCTTACAAGCTGCGAGTGCTACATACCTCGCCCGTTGGGCCATTCCTATCACAGGCCACTGTGGAATCCCTAATTCCTGGCCAACTTCCTTCGAGCACTTCAGATTTCGAGCTCCTGCACAATTTCCTTCGGCTCATGCGCTTGTACTCAGCATCTTAAAAAGGGAGAAAATGACAGCACAAGGGTCTTAAATCTCCAGCAAGAACAGGCAGTATTCCAGAAACTGGGATGCAATAAAACTACTTCCAAATCCAATGTTTTTTACTGTCATCTAGATTTTAGGTGTTCAACTTCCAAAAATCTAGAGCAGTGATTCTCAATATGGGGCACAAGCCCCACAGGGAGACTTCAATTCCCAGAAGCCTAAGTCAGTACATTGGCTGATCAGTGCTTTGGGGAACTAACTTAGTCTTCTGGGAATTGAAGTCCAAAAACCAAAGGTTGGGAAACACTGATCAAGTCAAATGTCTCATTTATAGGGCTCATCAAAGCCTACAAAAAATCCAAAATTATTTTTTTTAAGAGGGGGGGGGGGTTAGTTTCCAGAATGAAACTGCTGGCTTAGGTCTTTTTCCCTTCTCCTATCTGAGGAGTTGGGGAGCAACCTGCACACTATTTTATAGCAAAATACAGTGGAACCTCGGTTAACAAACTGCTTGGTTAACATAAAATCAAAAAACAAATGGAAGTCCATAGAAAATAGTAGCTCAGCTTATGGAATTTTTTCGGAACGGGTTAATTGATTTTTAATGCATTCCTATGGGAAACCGCATTTCGGTTAATGCATTTTGGCCTTCAATGCATTCCTATGGGAAATTTGGTTAAAGTAATTTTCACTGTAAGAAACTTCCTGGAGAACGCATTAATTACATTAACTGAGGTTCCACTGTACCTGTATCTGGGCACCTCCAGGAACAGAAAATGACTCTTCTCCCACCACCACTTTGACATTTTTTCACTGGTTGGTGGGGCACAGAACATTCTTGAGGTGAAGGCTATACTTTACCCACTCCTACCCTAAACACTAAGGACTACCATTTCAAAATGGCGACCACTTACACTTCCTCTGGTTAACAAGCTTCCCCAACTAGTTGTCCTCTGTATAAACTGTACTATATCCTCTATTAACTCCAAGATTACTGAGCTTATGGGAACTATAATAGTACAACACATCTAGCAGGCAGAGGATTGGAAAGAACAAAAGGCTAGGGAAAATCGTTTTCTACAATAAGAAACAAAATATCAATTCCAAATAAAGGCCACACAGATATCTGAAGTCAGATATTGCATTGTTCAGGAGCGGGCAGAGGACAGATCTGGTACTAATGGGTGATCTCAGGGTGTATTGTAAAAGATAAGCAAGAATTTCTGCTGTCTGAATGTTTATCAACAACACCAAAATTATAATGTCCATACTAGATTATATTGTGACATGAAGAAATGTCTTGCTCTCTAGACATATACTAGCATTATCTCCAAATTAAAGAATGGACAGTTGGTCCACATGGTTGATAACTAGCCAATCTCTCCCAGCTGGTGCTCTCCCTTTATGTTAGAGTACAACTCCCATAATCTTAGATGTTAGATAACCAATACCGTGTGTGTGTGTGTGTGTGTGTGTGTGTGTGTGTGTGTGTGTGTGTGTGTGTGTGTGTACATATATATATTCCTTGGGATTTCAAGTCAAAATTAGGCACATCGGCTTATATTCGGGTCGGCTGATACTCGAGTGAGTGTGTGTGTATATATCTATCTATATCTATCTATATCTATCTATATCTATCTATCTACACACACACACACACACTCGAGTATAAGCCGACCCGAATATAAGCCGATGTGCCTAATTTTGACTTGAAACCCCAGGGAAATAGATTGACCTGCGTATAAGCCGAGGGTGGGAAATGCAGCAGCTGCTAGTGAGTTTCAATAATCGATATACACGAAAATATGGTAAAATTAATTAAATTGTTGGTGCATCTCAATCCGGCACGGTCTTGGGACCCTCATGGTCATTGACCCTCATATAAGCTGCGTCCCTTTTTTCAGACCCATTTGGGGGGCTAAAAAACTCAGCTTATACTCGAGTATATATGGTAAATAAGATTACGCACAGAAAGTTAGGCATGTTCTTTACCCACAATTTAGATTACGTTTCATTGGAGCAACACTCCCATCCCAACCCTACCCCATTCTTCAGTCACAGTTCAGCTTGTGTCATGGTTATATAGCTTCATGGTATTTCAGGTAAGAGAATTCCGCTGCTGAAGGTACAATCCATCCACCCCTGCCCCATCTGCTCCTCCATCTGTATCTAGATTCTGAAATACCTTTCTCGTTTGCTGGATCTTGCAGTTCACCTGCCAAGCCAGTGCCCACGGCTTTCTTCAAAGCTTTCTGCAGTAATTTAGAAAACAGAAACAGTTAGCACCTCCTGCAGAATATCCAGAACTACAATCAACATGTACCCTACTAAACTGTTACTGAATGCATCTGGTCAGGGAGAATGAATAGAGCAGGAGTCAAACAGTGAAAAAGAATTAAAGCAAAAGGATAAAAACTTTGCACATGAGCATTTGGCAGTTTAAACAATGATACACCATTAGAAGGTTTAGCATCTTGTGTCCAGCCTAACTACCTCCATATTACAGGTGGATGAGCCCCTTTAGGAGGGGTGATGGCCCCCTCAGTGGAGGAAATGCCACTAGAAACCATCATATTGGGCCCAGTGGTAAAATGAGCAGAGGAGGGACCACTTCACTATTCTAGTTCCTAACAGTCATGGAGGCAGAAGAGGACATGCCAGATGCACTGGCTGTGAAGGAGCAGCTTGATCATATCCTCAAGGCAGCAGCAATCCATTGCAGTCCCGGTGTTAAATCCTACATGTCTCATTTCATACATGCTGCAGGAGATGGTTCTGTTATCATAGTGTGTGGATCACTTCACGGCAAGCTGGGATCCGCCTTAAGCAAATTCATGCCAATGGCACTTTTCCTGTTTGTCAGGGGAAATGTATACTCGGATACGAGTAGTAGCCGATGACGACCTCCATATAGTAACTATGCAGTAACAATAACAGCAATGACTTGCTATGTTAAAAGAATTACCAGATGTGATGCGTACACATGTACAGTACAACAGTTACTAAACATAACAACTTTATAGAGTACTATGAAAAGGACCATATGAAATATCATGTGAACTTCTGAAAATGTCTCAGTTCTCTAAAATAATCTCCCAATTATTTAATCATTTGGTTAATACAGCACTGCAGTGGCTTAGTGGTTAAGATGCTGAGCTTGGAGACTGGAAGGTCAGGGTCTGATACCCGAGTGCTGCATGACAGATCTTGGGGACATGAAAGGAGCCTCATTCAGGTGTCCCCTGAGCAGAGTTTCTCCAGCAAAAATCCTTTCAACCCAGAGTAATTTTTGATACACAGTTTATTTATTTATTTGGTTAATGCCAGACCTGCAAACCGTCACTGATCTGGTCATCTGGGATGAACAGAAATTTTCCCAAACAACCAGATCTGATCTGGAATTTCCCTTTTGTAAGTTATTTTCAGTGACAGCCTGGATTTTTTAACAACAAAAACCAATCTATCGCCCATGCTCAGTAATTAAGTCAGCTTTCAGGAGCCATGAAAACATTTTAACTTTTGCTGCCAACCTGCTGAACCTGTATGGTGTCCTGAGCTTATGGGAGACCCTAACATTGTTTGAGTCAGCTTGACCTGTGAGGACTACTTTAGTACCAGAAGGTTATTTCTCCCTTTCTGCCTACTTCTTTTTGCATGACCCAAAGCTAGCCATTTTGGAACACTTGTTCTTTATCTCCTTGAAGAAAAGGTTGAACAACAGGGTTGTGGGCGTACTTGCTCTTCAGTTTCCCAAACATCAAAATCTGGCTTTGGATAGTATGTTCAGACAAACAAAAACCTCCTATTTTCAAAAAAGGAAGAACTAAGAAGAAAAGTTACATATAATTCTGCCTTCCACTGGATTCTTTATTTTTTAACCCTCTAAGCCTACATTTATACCATACTGTTTAGGATGGAGCATTCTGAAGTTGTCAAGGCTATATCCGAGGGGTTCTCAACCTGCGGCCCACAGCACCATTTCAGAAGTGCCATGTGTGGCAGGCAGGGCAAAATGCCCATCCGGTCCCCGAAGCTGTCTGAGGGAGCGTTGACCCGGCCCTCGACTTGAAAAGGTTGAGGACCCCTGCTATATTCTCTTCCTTCCCTTGGTCAAGATGGGATCAGAAGAATCCAAGAACTGGAAGTCCAATAATGTCTCTCCAGAGAAAAATATAATAGGTAAATTTTCTCCTGGGTTTATTTCAAAGTTGTTTTAAAAAAATAAAAGCACATTTATTTGGCTTGTAATTTCTGCACGCCCATGTGAAAGGCTGATTTTTAAAATGATACTCTCCTACTGATTTTGATTTGTGACAATTCATGCAGGCCTAGCAAACTATAGATTAATTCTAGAGAACTGTTGGTAAATGCAGTGGAAAATGTCTATATGCACAAGTAAGGGACAGTGACGGAAATAACACAAATGTGGGGCAAATGGAAACAAAAATAATTATTTTAAATAAATGTCATATGGTTATGTTGCATCTTTTAATAGAAAGGCTTAGAGTATGAAATTATTTCTGGCAGTAAAAGAAAGAAGTAGGGTTGTAGAAGAATTGATGTGCAATAAAAATAAGTACAATAGAATTTAAGAAGAAAAATGATTGGGATGCAAAAAAACACAGCATATTACTAAAATGAACTTTATACATACTGTAGACAGAAAAAATGGTAAGGCCCCAAAATTCTACAGTCCTGCAGGAGTTGTAGTCTAGAGCTCTATACCTCTATTTTAGGAAGAAAAATCTTACATTCTTTCAATCCTCTCTGGTTTAGTGGTTCTCAAACAGCAGACTTGAACATTTCTGAAGCTCTTGGACAAACTGGCAAATTAATATGTTGTTGTCAGTGTTCTACACATGAAAACAATAAATGACTTGTGCTTCAGTAACTCACTGACATTGCTGTTGTTGTCATCATCAACAACAAATCTAGCATAATAGTATAAAAGTTACAGATAGATCTACAGACTCTCAGTGGCCAGATGTTTATAATTCACTAGACTGGATTGGATCCAGACTTGAATTTAGGAATAGGTCAAGTGAAATCAATGGAACTTGATATACAGGTAAAACTCGGAAAATTAGAATATCGTGCAAATGTTCATTCAGTCCAGTAATGCAACTTAAAAGGAGAAACAAATATATGAGATAGACTCATTACATGCAAAGCGAGATAGTTCAAGCCTTACTTTGTTATAATATTGATGCTTATGGCTTACATCTTATGAAAACCCCAACCCCCCAATCTCATGTACCCCATAATCATCACATCTCATGTACGCTGTACGCCATGATCATCACAATTATAACGAATTAAGGCATGACATATTTCGCTTTGCATGTAGTGAGTCTATCTCATATATTTGTTTCACCTTTTAAGTGAAATGAGTGAACATTTGCACAATATTCTAATTTTCCGAGTTTCACCTGTACTTAAAATTCCATAGATTCAATAGGCCTACTCTAAATATGAACAAACCTAGATTTAGTTCAATGTAGTACAAACATCACTTTACATGTCACTATGGGATATAACTGCTTAGTATAAATTATCAGCAGCTGAATAAGCTCTTCATCTTCCAATGTTCCTCAGAAGAGCTTAGGCTAAAAAAAAGAGGAAGGTGGTTCTTTAGTCTGATACATTCATATATTTTTGTCTGTACAGTACAACTCGATTTTTGCCTTGACCAGGGATGGGTGGGTGGGGCTTAATAAGTACTGCCCAGGGTCCTTATTGTTTTGATCACGATGCAAAGAAACAAAGCGTTTGAACTTCATTGCAAAATTATAGCAGTTTTTGCAGAATTTTACAAAGTTCATCTCCCCCCTAGGGAAGACAGATATTTAGTTCCTAAATAGGGGGGGGGGCACAAACAATTTCATGGCTTAAAACCACAAAGGGACTAGGCAGACTTTCAGCGATCAGCTTACAAAATATACCAATTTGGCATTTATTGTGTCTTTTCTCTTGGCACCTATTTTCTGTCATTACAGACACGGTATTATCCTGGAAAGAGGAAATGAATATGTAAAATCCTTACACTTCTCCATACACAAAGCACAGAATGACAGAAAACACAGAGCATCCATGTCCATTTCTGTGGACATGAGGCAGGCATGCCTAGACACCGAAGTTCATGGAATGCTGTTTACGTTCCCACCAAAGTGGTACCTATTTATCTACTTGCAATTTCTTGCTTTCAAACAGATAGGTTGGCAGGAGCTGGGAGAGTGACAGGTGTTCATGCTGTTATGCAGTACAGTACTCGGGTTTTGAACTGCTGACCTTCCGCCTCCTAGTCAGCGTCTTAACCACTTGAGCCACTGCTATTTATCTACTTGCAATTTCTTACTTTTGAATTGCTAGGTTGGCAGGAGCTGGGACAGAGATGGAAGCTCACTCGGTCGTGCACCACTTGGGTATCAAACTGCTGACATTTCAGCCATTAATTTCAGTGTCTTAATCACTAAGCCACCACAATCCCCAATGGTACAGTTACTGAGACCTATATGACCATTATGCACACCAATTATTTAGTCAACAATACGAATATCAGAAAAAAGCATTAGCTATGTACTTATAAGGGAGAGGATTTTGTAGGAAATGTTGGGGAGAGAAAATCTTCAAGATAATCACCTGGTACTCTAAGATGTGTAAGAGAAACATCATTTCAGACACTTATTTGCATATCCACAGCAGTCTACTGAAGTGACACAAGATGATGCTCATGATCCCATGGATCCGGTTACTCATGCTCAGCCCAAATGGCTTATGAGTTTCCCAGTGTCCAAAGCCTGTCTAACCCAAAGCTGTAAGCAACGGTTATACTCGCCCTAACTCCAGCTCACTATCCCATAAGAAACAAAACTGCCATTACCAAAATGATCACTTGTCCAGCACAGAGGGCACTTGATTGGTCCCAATCTGAGTCAAGAGAGGGTTCACTGGATGGCTTCTCACCACCTTGTGTAGGATCCTCCTTTACTGGAGAGCGGCAATTCTCCTCTTCTTCCATGTCTCTGAAGCTGCAAAGCCTGGATGATGATGATGACGGAAGGGAAGCATCAGTGACATTTCAAAGTTCTGACCAATTTGCCTACTTCAGCTCCAACCCCTGGCACTACATTAGGAGTAGCAAATGTACAGTCCTCTAGATGCCACTGGACTCAAACTTCCATCACACTAGTTAGCAAAGACAAGAGTGAGGACTGATGGGAAATGCTCTCCAACAATATCTGGCATGCTGCAAGAATACTGTTCTATTATTAGGTAGGGGGAAGGCACTCCACTTGCACAGAAATCAGGAATCTTTGCATCTTATCTGCAACAAGGTACCCACCTTCATGCATTTCATTGCCAGATAATAAAAGAGGTCTAGTTCCCAACCCATGTTTCCCTCTATCCTTTCCTTCAAAGGAAACTCTGCCAACATTCATTGCCTGAATGCAGAATTAGGTATGTATCACCCATGTTTAATTAACTAGAGAGAACGTGGAGGTAAGAAGGCAGTCACCACCATGTTCTAATTATACATGCCTAATTATTAAGCAGCAGATAAATTTGGCCTTTACAAAATATAAGCCATTTGCCCTGCTGACATCTGCATATTTCAATCAGGGAGACAACTAATTCAGACCTAAACAGGGAAAAGATTTCCCATTCCACACTAAGATGACATTTCACAAGTGTTCCCTTATAGGGGGGAAAATTCAGGTTAGTTTGCAGGCCACCTTCAGGACAGTGACAAGGAGGAGGAAAATCAGGGGCCATCTCCACACACACTTTTGTGTCCCAAAGCTCACCACTGCAAATGAGAGCTGTAACAAAAAAAAAAGATGTACTCTTCAGCATATATAGAAAATCTTTAACTTGTGACTATACTGGATAATTTATGAGAGTGATTATCCTACTCCCTTAAGATGAGCAATAACCTGCTAGAAATCCACCAAATGATTAGTGAAGACATTTTCTTTTTATACGAGAAAGTACCTGAATGCAGTGATATGTTATGCTAGTAGGCCAATATTCTATACACAGAATATTTATACATAAAGGAATAAGTATTCCCTTCCCACCATTCAAACACACCTGATCTTGTTTTCTAATTTTCAAGATGATAAGGACAGAGGAGACCTAAAAATATATTTTTCTCAGATTCTTCTTATAAACAACTGCTTCAGTGGTACAGTTCTAATCTATAGTCTACATGCAAAGATGATACTTCTAATACCTTGTACCAATCTTCTCCAACCTGATGTTTTTCAGTAGTTTTATTTATTTATTTCCATTTATATACCACCCATCTGATCTACCTACTCTGGGCAGTGTACAACATTAAAAAAAGATGTAAGAATACATTATTAAAATATATAAACAACACTCAGAATAAAAGATTAGATCAAAATACTCCAGAGGTAACCTGCAAAGAAACCCAAACAATGTATTGAATCCAAACAGAATTAGACAGCGTTGTGGAGGATGGTGCCTGATGCAGCTCAGGTGGCAAATAATTCCAAAGAGTCGGAGCCACTACTGAGAAGGCCCTCTTCATGTTGGTCTTTTATTGCCATCCTTAGTGTTGGTACACAGTGTTGGTCAGTTTGGATCCACGAGTGATGTGGCAGACGTTTCATGGGAGAGACACTCTGACAGACAAGAAGGTCCTAAACTGCATAGGGCATTATATGTCTATGTCAACACCTTGTTCCTGAAACAGTAGGGAATGAGGAGTCAGTGCCAGCTTGTCAAGGCTGGGGAGATATGTTCATCTTCTTTGTTCCAGTTATCAGTCTGGCCGCCACATTCTGAACCCCTTGCAATCTCCATGTCAAGGACAAGGGAAACCCCATGTAGAGAGCATTACAGTAGTCAATTTGTGAGAATACCAATAAGTGGACTAAGGTTGTCAGGGAACGCCTGTCCATGTAGGGTTGTTTTAGACAAGTTGTTTTAGACAACAACTTCAGTACATTAACCAACAGAAACATTTTGTGAGTAGCAGTCTAATCCAATTAGCAGAATGTAAAATCTGCTCCATGTGTATTATTTTATCTACCTAATGAATAATCTATCCTGCATCTTGGCTCCGGTCAGCATGCAGAACTTTCTTCTCCTACAATTAAAAACGTCCTTGAATGAAGAATATCTAAGGTAATCACCATCACAACTTTTCACAAACAATATCACCTTATGGCATCAACAAACAAACCCTTCTAATAATTTCCAGTTTGGAAGCCAAATCCAATATTCAGCTGTCATTTTACTTTGAGCATGTCATTCAATCGACCTACTGAGATGCCTAAAGCTTTGCAACAATATTGTGTCTGAATGGCAGATTTGGCTTTTTAGCCACTTAAATTTATCCCCAACTTCTCTCCACACTATTCTTGACTTTTTCTGCTTCTCACCATTCACTGTAATTTTATGCATTAAATATTCTTCTTGGTCCTAAGGTCATCTCAGCCTTACAATTTTCACCCATTATATAAGCTCTTCATTATTAACTGTTTTGGCAAAGTGACATCGCACACCTTTGCATGTGAATGATTGAAAAGATCAAGCAGTAAAGAAACCTCTCTGTGTGAGATTTTGAATGGATGTGAGACTTGGCAGGTTTATCGGATTGCATCTCCCATCATCCCTCACCGTTGGTTACTCCGTCTAGGGCTGATGGGAGACAACTACAGTGATACCTCATACAACGTCCAAACTTGGTTCCACAAGTATGGACTTTATACGGATTTGGACTTTGTATGAGGCATGCAAAATCCTAGCTGCAATGCCTCATACAATGTCCAAATCCTTGCCGTGATGCCTCGTACAACGTCGTTTCCATAGAGATACATTGTACTGTAACAGCACAGACTTCAGGGCAAAGTCAAGGAAACAGACAGGAAACTGACAGAACTTTAAGAAATCATTGTCTAAAGGCTAAATACATTACAAAAATATGTCAAAATCGCGCTCAAAACCACTCCTAAACACTCTTCGCCTCATGCAAAACCCACAAGAGCAATGCACGCATGCGTCCTGCCTTTTATACTGGCCAGGCACAATGCAACCTGGGGAAAACCCCAATGCTTCATACAAAGTCGCAGCGACTTTGTATGAGGCAACTTTTTTCAAGGAATTAGGCGATGTTGTATGAATCCGATGTTGTACGAAGCGGACTTTGTATGAGGTATTACTGTATTCTAGCTAAGGCAAATGACACACTCCCCACGCACATTCGGTTTACTCAGACTGCAATGCCCATCAACCCTAGCCAAAATAACCAAGTAGCAAGAAGTGATGGGACCTGTTGTCCAACAGCAGCTAGCTGCCCACCCCCAAAACGCACAATACCAAGCTATGTGGACCAATGGTTTTATCCAGCACCAGGAAGTTGCCTCAATTAATCCAGTTTCTTCCTGCAACCAACATGCTACCCCCAGGAACTTAAATGAAGGCCAATGCTGCCACAATTAGTTCCCTACCTCAGTACCACCAAAGGGACCTTGACAATTTGGCCAGCCACCACCTCCAAGCCATATTGAGATACCCCTCATCTCCTATATAGATCTGTAGGCCTCAGACTCCTTAGTCTTAAAAAATATTATTATTATTACTACCGATCACAGCCCCAACACTCTTCCATCTTAGGACAAACAAAGCCTGATTTGACATATCCTAGTGGAGGAGCAAATCTCAGAGTTCAAGGGGGGGGGAGGGGTGGCTGGTTTAATAATCCCTGGTGAATTTGTTTAGGATTGCATCCACACACACACACCTATTTATTGCCAGTTTCCCTTCATAATCCCCAAACAAAACATAAACAGTTCAGCGACCCCCAATGGACCGACTACCCCTCCCTCATTGCTATGGGAAACGTCTCCAATTCACGCTAAACCCCATATTATTTTATCCCCCATATTCAATTATTCCATTTTTTTAAAGGTTCGCCTCACGACCTTTTCTTACGTCACCCCAAATTTAGCCCCCTCTTGATTCCCCCCCCCCCAGCCCTCGCCCCTGCATTGCGTACCTTATACCTCCCCCACCCCCAAATTAAATTAATACTTCCAGCATCCCATATAATATCCTGACTACTGGATACCTATTTAGTCAACAACATCCCTCCCAAATAGTTGCCATAATTACCCGGCTCCACCGGGATGCCTAAGCCCTGCCGCCCGCCCACTTTAGCACCAGCGGAGGAGGAGGAGGAGGAGGCGCGGCCGCCGCCGCCGAGACTGCCCGGGCCCAGCCTGTGCGGCAGCCATTTTACTCCGCTCGGATATGCTGCTGAGCTGCGGGGAAGAGCCGCCGCGAAGGGCGGGGATGGATTCTGGGAAGTGTAGTCCTCTTGCCCTTGCATTCTTTAGCCAGCTAAGTATAATGGACTACAATGGCCAGGATGCCTCGGGAAAGGCCCGGCGTGAGGGCGCATGGCATGGCGGGAGATGTAGTGCCGAGGGGGCCGTGTGGCTCTCAACGGGGCCAGCCCAGGAGGAAGGAGAAGGCTATTTTCTCGCCGCGTCGCGCGAGACCGAGTGGCGACGGTCTTGAATGGCGGGGTCCATCTGACAGTGGGCAAGGAATCCGCCATGTGCGGGGCAAGAGGGGTTGCAATGCCTGGCCATGCACATACTGTACTGTAATATGAAATGAAACGAGGCAACTTGTATGCCCGTGTGATGGCGAACCTTGGCACTCCAGATGTTCTTGTACTTCAATTCCCAGAAGCCCAAGCCCCCGTGAATCCACACGAATGGGTTGACTGCGATTCATCCGGTCCGCGCCGCCCTCATCACTCCCGGAAGTGGGAGTAAAACGTGCCTGTACATTTGCAGAACAATCTTATACATAATTTTAATAATTTTAATTTATACCCTGCCCCACTCGGCACACAGCCGACTCTGGGCGGCATTACAACATATTAAAAATACAATAAAACTCCGCTCAGGGGACATTCGAATGAGGCTCCTTTCATGTCCCCAAGATCTTTTCCCACTAAAGTGATTCCTATTTATCCACAGTACTGTACTTGCAATTACTTGCTTTTGATCTAGTAGGCTGGCAGTTGCTGGGACAGAGCCGGGCGCACAATCTGTCATGCAATACACAGGTCTCGAACTGCTGACTTGCTAGCCTTCCAGCTAACAAGTTGAGCTTCTTAACCACTGAGCCACGGCAGCCCAACAGGTGGAGTCCTCATGCAAAGACATTAGAGGAGAATGAAACAGAATTCTGTCCATTTTTTATTTTATTTTGAAAGTATAGTCCGGTGGATTTCTTCCTCAATTTGAAGCATACCTAGTGTGCCCATGATGTCAAGGCATGTTTCCAATCAATTTTCATGGGAGCTTGCTATCAAACCTGTTTTTGTTCTAAGGTAAAGGTAAAGGTCACCCTTGCTCGAAAGCCAGTTGTATTCGACTCTAGGGTTCAGTGCTCATCTCTGTTTATAGCCAAAGAGCCAGCGCTGTCTGCATCTGCAGACATTTCTGTGGACATGTGCAGGGGTGTGGCCAGGGTGGTTGTTGCCCACCCTGAGTTAGCATTTTGCCCACCCTCAAGCTCCCAGCTGCTTATATACAGTATATGACAAATATATGTGACATTGTTGCCCATCCTGAAAAAATATTTACCCACCCACATCTAGAATCCTGGCTACAGCCCTGACGTGGCAGGCATGCCTCAACTCCAGAGTGCACGGAATGCTGTTTGCCTTCCCACCGAAGTGGTACCTATTTATCTACTTGCAATTTCTTGCTTTCGAACTGCTAGATTTGCATGAGCTGGGACAGAGACGGGAGCTCACTCCACCATGCAGTACCTGGGAATCAAACTCCAACCTTCAGCATCTTAACCACTTGAGCCACTGCAGTCCTGTTTTTGTTCTAATGTACTAATATCTTCTAGTCAGATGTGCAGAGGATGAGATGGCTAGATGGCATCGTTGACACAGCGAGCGTAGATCTGGGTGGACTCCGGAGAATGGCAGATGACAGAGGCATACGTGTCAACTATCCCGATTTGGCCGGGATTACCCCGTAATCCTGCGCCAATTGACGTCATTTCCCGACCCGCGCTGCCAAAACCCCATAATTTGGCAGCGGGGGAAAGGAAGCACTGCGCAGCCCATCTGCGCAGGTCACGTTGCACGCATGCGTGGAAGGGCTCTACACTTCTGTAGCTCCCTTCCACGCATGCGCAGAAGGCTACGCCACCTGCGTAGGCTACACAAGCGGCGTAGCCCTCCACGTGCATGCGTACAACGCGACCTGCACAGACCCGGTCTGCGCAGGTCCTGAATTTGCCGGAGCCGCGGTTGACAGGTATGGACAGAGGAGCCTGGCATGGGGTGGTCCATGGGATCGCAAAGGGTTGGACTCGACTGTGTGACTGAACAACAACAGACGTGCAGGTTCAGGTCCATAGCCAGAATTCCAGATTGGGGGGGGGGGGATTTTTCAGGAGGGGCAAAAAAAAAAATCAGAAGGGGCAACAATGTCACACTCACGTACATAACATTGGCACCATGGGGTGGGTTGTGGGGGCTGTTAGCTCAGGAGGGTTTTCGGGGGCCCTGGCTATGGCCCTGTGCAGGTTGCACCAGAAGCCTGTGGACTCCTACTTAGGAATAGAACTTTTGTACCATCATAACATTTCTTGCTATGCTTGGCAGTGATGTAGCTGAAGAAAAGCCATTTTGAACTTTAAGTGAACTAAGTGTAAAAATATCAGAGTAAACAAAACAAAAAGACAAAAACCTTTGTGGCACCTTAAAGACTAACTGCTGTATTTTGATGTTAGCTTTCATGGATAAAATTTCCCTCGCCACTTCCCCTTGCCTTTGAATACATGCCGGGAAGCAAGTAAAAGGAGCCTGTATGCATATGTAAGAATAAAGCCTTTCTTTCCTACTTTTGGTGCAAGTATTTCTTTCTTTAAACCCAACCATCCAAAATAATACAACTGTGCCATTGTTCAGCAACAGTGGGACAAGTTGCATTCAGTGGGTTTACGTCTGAGGGGAAATCTGCAGCATTTTGGGCTGCATGGAACCTCCAAAATTGCTTCAGTTTCCGTCGTCATTTTCTAGCCAAGGCAATGTGCTTCTCTACTCACTGAATCTGTAAGGATGTGTCAACTGTAGGACCAAGATCATCCACTCTCTAATATTCTTGATCACTATGTAAGGACATGAAAGTTGGGTAACAAAGATAGCTGACAAAAAATTGATACACCCCAACTAACAGGTTGTTATATTCTGCCAAATATGTTGTATGTTATATGTTGTTATTCCACCTTCACAGAAACTACTTCAGTAGAATTCTCATCCACAGCATAGGCTACCTCACAGAACAAAGGATGAACTCACAGGATTATCAATAGATTGCTGAAGGTTAAACTCATTAGCAAATGTTTAATGCCAGATGTTTGTCTTGTATCCTCTTACTAACCATTTGCAATTCAACAGGGTGAAACTTCACAACTAATCTGAATAATAAGAGATCTTCTGCTATTAGTAAAGGTAAAGGTTTCCCTTGCTCAAAAGCCAGCCGTATCCAACTCTAGGGTTCAGTGCTCATCTCTGTTTCAAAGCCGAAGAGCCAGCGCTGTCTGCTTCTGCAGACATTTCCATGGTCATGTGGCAGGCATGACTAGACACTGGCGTGTACGGAACGCTGTTACCTTCCCACCAAAGTGGTCCCTATTTATCTACTTGCAATTTCTTGCTTTCGAACTGGGAGCTCATTCCGTCCTGCAGTACTTGGGAATCAAACTGCTGACCTTCCACCTCCCAGTCAGCGTCTTAGCCAGTTGAGCCACTGCAGCCAGTTGTTAAAAAGCCATACTGATTTGTATACTTATCTATTATACTAACCAAGCCCTCTGTGCCTCTGTACCTCATGTATTGATGCAATGAAGTCTTACTCCTATGTCTGATGAAATTGACTTGATCCACAAAAGCTAACATTAAAATACAGCACTCAGTCTTTACTGTAAAGTGCCACAACAGGATGGGGTTTTTTTTGTTGTCTTTTTGTCTTGTTTTATTTACTCTCTGATATGCTTGAAACACAGACTAACACAGCTATAATTTCAACAAGAAAAAAAATCGACTCATTTGAAATACAGTACAGTGCTGGAGGAGATCTCTGAGGATATCCTGAACTGGGTTCTGAAGCAAATCAAGCCTGAACTATCTCTGGAGAGGGAAAACAATGAAGCTGAGGCTGTCCTTCTTTGGGCACATCGTGAAAAAGAAGAGCAAATATGAGATGGACTGACTACCTAAAAAGGAATCCACAGGCTTGAGTTTGCGATAGCTGAGCGGAGTTGTTGAGGGCATGACATTCTGGAGATTGCTCATTCATAGGGTCAGAGATGACTTGACAGCACTTAATGAAACTCTTTCCACTTTTGTCCCTCTCATAGAGTCGAATGGGAACTGGAAATGAGAGCGGCATGAAATCCTCGAACTTTATGGATCTCTTTGTCTGCAACGAGTCACTTCCTCTGACCTATAGAGAGATGAAGTGTACTTCCGGGCCAAAGTCCAAGTTTTCTAATCTGTAAAACCACACTGAACAAGGCTAGGCTGCATGCCATTTCCCCCGCATAATGTGTTTTTTGTCTTTACAGGCTTTCCCAGTAAGGGAACTAGGATGGGATTTTAGACCCAGGATCCCCGTCTTTTTATACTACAATGTCCTTAATCCTTGTCATTGCATGAATTGTAGTTGGGGGGGGAGGGTTGTTCAGTTCAATCTGGCCAGGTTATCCTGCTATGGTAATAGAGTAGACTTTACTGTCAGCATCTCAACCCTGATCATCAGGTAGCAGTTAACTAACCTGGCAACCCTGAGGATGCCAAAGTCCACAGGGAAGGGTGAGGGTCCCCAAGTGGATTAAATCCCACTTAAATCCATCTTGATGGAAGACAGTAGCTTCATAAATACTGGCCTAGGGCTGAGGAGGACTTTGCATGCCAAAAGGGCTCAGGACCAGAAAGTGACTCATGGAACTGGATCAGTGGTATTGGGGGTGGTGGTCATGCTGTGATGCAGAAGGCAAATGAAAGGTCACTGCAATATATTGTTCCCAGGACAATCTTCATGGCTGATTGCCATAAATGAAATACAGTGAACCCTTGCTTAAGAAGCAACTTGCTTAACACAAAAGGAACTCGATAGAAAATCTTTTCAGAATGGATTGTTTGGTTTTCAATGCATTCCTATGGGAAACCGTGTTTCGGCTAACAAATTTTGTTTCTCAATGCATTCCTATGGGAAATTTGCTTTACAGATTTTTTGTAGTACAAAAGGGGAATGCATTAAACTTGTTAAGCGAGGGTCCACTGTATTCGGAATTGCATACGGCACATGAAGAAAGGAGGGAGCGAGTAAAACTGTTCACGCTGTAGCCAGCAGCAATGTTGTATCCATGGAGACAAGGAAAAGGTACATCATCATGAAAAAGAACTCTTAGTTTTGTTGTAACTACTCTCGCAACCAGGACAACAACACATGTGTTCATTCAGTTCTAAAACACACTAAACTGGTGAAGCAAATCTTGCAACTGCTTGGATCCAGGCGTTGATATGTCTTCCGTGCAAGACACTAAATAACTCTTGTGTCTCTTGGTTGTAGAAATGTGTTTGTCAACTGTCTACTAGCAAAACACACTGTTTTCCTATACAAGTCACAAAACATTCTTTCTGTGTGTTTTGTTGGAGAGGTTATGAACTGTATCTGTGATGTGCATTTGCAACATGTTTCGCAACAAAGGGTGATGGTCCCCAAGTGGATTAAATCCCACTTGAATCTATCTTGATGGAGGGAAACAGCTTCATCAATACTGGCCTGGGGCTGAGGAGGACTTTATGTGCCAAAAGGGCTCAGGACCAGAAAGTGACTCACAGAACTTGATCAGTGGTATGGGGTGTCATGCTGCAATGCGGAAGGCAGATAAAAGGCCACTGCATTATACTCTCAGGACAGTCTTCATGGCAGATCACCACGATGATTTCCTACTGTTGTGTATGTACAATGCTGCTTCATATGAATGTACAATGTTGCTTTAAGAAATGTATTAATGTAACCCAGCCATAATCACAATGTAACCCAGCTGTTAAAGGAACGCGAGCAAGCTGCCTATAGAGGGCAGCTGCGAGTGTTCAACTCACATGGTCATTATTCCTCAAATCACCTGCAGCCGCGGGAACTTCCCGTAGCAAACAACTACTGCTGATCCACCACCAAAGATGGGCATGACCCAGATGGCGTCACGCCGGTAGCGGCCAATGAGCTACCATGCAGCCAAGTTCAAATGTGTTGTACCACTGTATATAATGTGAGATACCTCCGCCATTACCACATGTTCGTTCTGATCATCAACCAATAAACCTGTGTTAGTCCTTCCTGCGACTCCTTCTATGTCTCCTGGAACAGACACTAAATTGGCGACGAAGGTGGGATCGATGGCGAATCCCAAGGTCAAGGCGTACCAGTTCGATGTGAGCGAGCCCGAACAATGGGAGCTCTACGAGTGCCAGTTTCGGCATGCGATGGAAGCCGCGGGCGTCGCCGCCGCCGCGAAGATGCGCTCCCACTTCCTGACCCAAGTGGGGCCGGCCACGCTGCGGATCCTGATGACCCTGGTGGCCCCCCGGAAGGTAGACGAGGTCCCCATCGACCGTATCCTGGAGAGACTGGGTGAGCATTTCCAGCCGCCCGTCTCGATCTTCCCAGCACGGGTCGCGTTCCACAGGCGAGACCAGTGACCGGGCAAATCCGTGTCCGCCTACGCGGCGGCCCTCAGGCTTGCAGCGGTCCACTGCCAGTGGGATGACCTGGACCAGGCCCTCCGTGACCGCATGTTGTGTGGTCTGAGGGACGAGGAGCTGCAGAGGAGGCTGATGACCCGCGACCAACGCCTCACGTTCAACGAGGTGCTGCGGGAGGCCCAAGCAGCCGAGGAGGCCAGGAGCGGGGTGAGGCTGTTCAAGTCCCGAGGGGCCGCGTCCAAGCGGGCCAAGTCACCAGTACAGGCGGCCCGGCGTACACCAGCGAAGGCGGCCTGGCAGGCCCCCAAGCCGCCCGCCGGCACACCAACGTCGTCCGAGGAGTCGTCCACAACAGCGGACCCCTACTCCAGCGAGGACGACGATGTCCAGAGGATCAAGAAGCGTGGTGAGAAGCGGCAGTCCCAAGAACGGCAGGACCGCCGTTGCGATGGTTGTGGGGCGTCCCATGACCACACGAGGTGCCCGTTTCGAAAGGCCGAGTGTCACAACTGCGGCCGAAAGGGGCACATCGCCCGAGTATGCAGGCGCGGGCGAGTCGAGGACAAGAGGAGTTCCAGCCATCCCCAGACGCACCAGCGGAAGGCGACCGGCACCAGGAAGGTCGCAGCCAGCTACGATGAGAAAGGCGTGAACCGCGTGGGCCTGGAGCACCGGCGGTTTTTCGTAGAGGTACTGTTGCAAGAGGTCCCAGTGAGGATGGAGATAGACTCGGGGTCATCTTATTCCATCCTGTCCCAAAAAGAGTTCATGCGTATTCCCCCAGACAAGCGGCCCAAACTGCGGGCCATGAGGTCACACCTTCGGGACGTGCAGGGAAACGGGATCCCAGTGTTGGGGGTGGGGAATTTCAAGGTGAAGTTCAAGGGCTACTCTGAGAAACTGCCCTTAGTGGTCCTCAAAGGGGGGAGGTGCTGCCTTTTGGGAACGCAGTGGTTTGCTCCCCTGGGAATCGAACTGTCCGGCATTAATGCCATCGAGACTGACCCAATGCGGGACGTGTGCAACGCGCACCCGGACGTTTTCAAGAAGGGGCTCGGGAAATACAAGGGGCCCCCGGTTTCCTTCGAGCTGGACCCAGAAATCCGGCCCATCCGCCTCAAACCAAGGAGGGTGCCTTTCGCCTTAAAGGACAAGATCGAGGCGGAACTGGACAAATTGGTGGGGCAGGGGATTTTGGTTCCAGTTGACTCGGCGGAGTGGGAAACGCCGATTGTTACAGCCCTTAAGTCGAACGGGGAAGTCAGGATTTGTGCAGACTATAAATGTACCATTAACAAGGCCATTCGGCCAAACGCATATCCAGTGCCCGTGGTCAGCCACTTGCTGGCCACGTTACATGGGGGGAAGTGTTTTGCCAAGCTAGATCTGGCTCAGGCGTATCAGCAGCTCTCTGTAACCCCGGCTGCTGCCGCCGCACAAACGATAGTGACGCGCAAGGGGCGTTTAAGGTAATGCGCCTTCAGTTTGGCATGAATTCGGCCCCCGGAATTTTCCAATCCCTCGTGGAACGCCTTTTAAAGGGGCTTCCAGGCGTGCTCCCATACTTCGACGACGTGTTGATAACAGCGGGGAGCGAATTAGAGTTGGCAAAGAGGCTAGATGGGGTCCTTTCAGTGTTCGAGAGGGCAGGCCTTCGATTGAGGAGGGACAAATGCGTATTCTTTGCGAGGGAGGTTGAGTTTCTAGGCTTTAAGGTAACCCCGGACGGGATCAAACCCTCCGAGTCAAAGGTTGCAGCCGTGAAGAACACCCCTCGCCCCACCGCAAAACCGGAGCTACAGTCATTTCTAGGGCTCCTAAATTTTTATCATACCTTCCTGCCTCGGAAGGCATCGGTCGCGGAGCCACTGCACGCCCTGCTCAAAAAGGACGCGGCTTGGCGGTGGGGGGACAGGCAGGAGAGAGCCTTCAAGGAGCTTAAGTCACTCCTGTCTTCGGACGCTGTCCTGACCCATTTCGACCCGAAACAACCAGTGGTTTTAGTCTGTGATGCGTCCCCAGTGGGGGTGGGGGCGGTCCTGTGCCACGTGTTGGAAAGCGGGAGGGAAGCCCCAGTAGCGTACTACTCTAGGTCCCTCTCAAAGGCCGAGCGCAATTATGCGCAAACTGATAGGGAGGCCCTAGCCATCATCGCCGGAACGAAAAAGTTCCATGACTTTTTATACGGCCGCGAGTTTACGGTAGTGACCGATCACAAACCACTTTTGGGGATCTTCACTACCGGCAAACCCACACCGCAAATATTATCCCCCAGAATGCTGCGTTGGGCCATTTTCCTCAACGCCTACCAGTATGAGCTGGTCTATCGCCCAGGGAAGGAGATCTCCCATGCGGACGCACTGTCCCGATCTCCCCTCCCAAGTGTAGGGGACCCCACATGCGAGGTAGAGCAGGATCACCAAGTCCTACTGATCGAGTCTCTCGACTCACCCCCCCATTGTCCCGGCCGACCTCGCCAAAGCCACGGCGGCCGACAAGATGCTGGCCCAAGTTAGTTCCTGGGTTAGGAAGGGCTGGCCCACTACTCCCCCCGATGAAGAGTTCAGACCATTTTTTAGGCGCAGAGTAGAGCTGTCACTGGAAAGGGGCTGCTTACTCTGGGCCCAGCGAGTAGTTATCCCAGAGAAGCTGAGGGCCAAAGTACTGAGACTACTGCACACCAGTCACCCCGGGATCGTGCGCTCCAAGGCTCTGGCCAGGAGTTTCTTTTGGTGGCCCCAGATAGACCGGGACATAGAGCGTTTAGTGGGCACGTGCGAGAGCTGCCAGGGCTCTCGGCCCGAGGAGTCCCGGTTGCCCCATAGGAAATGGGATACGGCCCGCGGGCCATGGTCCCGGATCCATGTCGACTTCGCTGGCCCTTTTCGCGGGTCCATGTTTCTATTGGTAGTCGACTCCTATTCCAAGTGGTTGGAGGTAATCCCTATGAACAGCACCTCCTCCGCCGCAACCATCAAGCAGTTGCGCAAGCTTTTTGCCTGTTTCGGCCTGCCAGACGTCCTTGTTAGCGATAACGCTAGTACCTTCACGTCTGCAGAGTTCAAGACGTTTATTGAGCGGAACGCCATCAGGCACATCACCGCTGCCCCGTTTCACCCGCCACAAATGGTCAGGTAGAGTGCCAAGTGCGCACTACGAAAGACGCACTGCGGAGCATGGGTCCCGGTGAGTTGAACCTGCAGTTGTGCCAGTTCCTCATCTGCTACAGGACAACCCCCTTAGCTTCAGGATTTTTTGACCGGATGGATCCGTCCAGGGTGGAGGATGAAGGGAGAAACATAAACATAGGGAGAGGGAGCTCCAAAAGTTTTTCGGCAGGGGACCCGGTTCACTGCAGGAACTACACGGCGTCAGGGCCGGCGTGGGTCCCAGGGACAGTCATCGAGCAGACGGGACCAGTGTCCTACAGGGTTGAGACTAGCTCGGGTCTACTATGGAGGAGGCACGCCGACCAACTCAGAAGGCGGGTCATTAGTGAAGGGGATTCAGCGTTAGGGTCCTCCCCCACCCGCATTACCCAAGGGGGAGACACGGCGGAAACCGGGGATACAAAGGCATATCCTTGGTTCTCAGCCACAGAGGAGGATACTTTGAAAGAGAGGGATCAGTTTGATGATTATGAGTTACGGTACCAGGGGGGTGTAGCGGAGTGGTCCCCCCACCCGTCCTAGCGAGAAGAGGGGTTTCAGTTCAGCCCCTGGTACCTCCAGTCCCCCCAGTCCTTTCGTGTTAGAATATACCATAGCCCCAGCTCCCCGGAGGCCAACACCCCCAAGGCAGGCATCGGGGGGGAGCCCACCCACCGCAGTCCCCGGAACTCCCAGGCAGGGAACAGGGGGTGGCGAGACCACGAGGGTCTCTTCGTCAGTCCCGAGATTCGTGCTGGGGGGGACCCCTAGCTCCTCAAGCAGTAGGCAGGAGTTCACTTCCCAACTGTTCATTCCATTCCCTTCCCCCAATGCAAGGTTACCACGGAGCCCACACCGAGCCACTAACGAGTCCCCCCTTTCCATTGCAGGACAGGACTCTGCAGAGCCAGGCTCCCCTGTATTAAGCCAAGCGGCCGCTCGCCCCAGGCGCACGTGCGGCAAGCCACAATGGTTGAGGGACTTCGTCCCATCCTAGGGGGGAGGGATGTTGTGTATGTACAATGCTGCTTCATATGAATGTACAATGTTGCTTTAAGAAATGTATTAATGTAACCCAGCCATAATCACAATGTAACCCAGCTGTTAAAGGAACGCGAGCAAGCTGCCTATAGAGGGCAGCTGCGAGTGTTCAACTCACATGGTCATCATTCCTCAAATCACCTGCAGCCGCGGGAACTTCCCGCAGCAAACAACTACTGCTGATCCACCACCAAAGATGGGCGTGACCCGGATGACGTCACGCCGGTAGCGGCCAATGAGCTACCATGCAGCCAAGTTCAAATGTGTTGTACCACTGTATATAATGTGAGATACCTCCGCCATTACCACATGTTCGTTCTGATCATCAACCAATAAACCTGTGTTAGTCCTTCCTGTGACCCCTTCTATGTCTCCTGGAACAGACACTAAACCTACATTCAGATTTGAATATGGCAGAAGAAGAAGAAGTTGCCAAAGCATCAGTTCTTTACTTCTTTATAAAAAACATATCCTTTCTTTCCACAAAACAGAACTTAAAATAAAGAAGACCACCCCATATTTAAAAACAATGTACCACACCCATCTTGTTTTCTAGCAATCAAAAGCATTTTTGATATAATAAGACATCTCATTTCCCTTTTAAACTTCTACAAGTTGCATTTTGACTGTAGCTACTGTAGCTATACAGTAGTTACAATGTGGAGCTGGAGGAGATTTCTGAGAGTCCCCTGGACTGCAAGGAGATCAAATCAGTCAATCCTGAAGGAAATCAACCCTGACTGTTAATTGGAAGAACAAATACTGAAGATGAAGCTCAAGTACTTTGGTCACCAAATGAGAAGAGAGGACTCACTTGAGAAGGCCCTGACGATAGGAAAGATTGAAGGCAAAAGGATAAGGGGACGGCAGAGGATGAGGTGGATGGATGGAATAATTGATGTGATGGGTGTTGTTGATCTGGATTCTGGCCGGGCTGCAGAGGATGGACAGAGAAGCCTGGTGTGCAGTGACCCATAGGGTTGCACAGGGTCAGACTGGACTGTGCAACTGAACAACAACAAACAACAACAACAACTCTAGCAACAGATGATAGATAAATAGATAAATCTTTATTGTCTTTGTCCCCTTGCGGGAACAATGAAATTTCTTGGTTGCAATATATATCTACTTGAATAAGGCATACCCCATAATTTAAAACAGCTACAGAAACACCAATTAAGATAGTACCATACAGTACAATTTTAAAATTTTAAAATTTAAATTTTAAATTTTAAATTTTAAATTTTCAAAACTTCAAAACTTCAAAAATTTGAAAATTTGAAAATTTGAAAATTTGAAAATTTAAAATAAGATAAGATGACTTCAGAGTCCAGAGTTTCAATTTAAGGCCAAAATTGCTCTGGAGAAGAAACTGTTCTTGAGACGGCTCATTTTTACCTTCATTGTTCTACTTCATTGTGTCCTACTTTAGCTCTAGCATACATGCATGTGAATGCAGGATCATAGATGACCAATGCAAAACTTCCCATGCTTCCCCACATCTCAGAAGGTGATGCTTGAGAGGGCTGTTTCAGAATAAATGAACAGCAAGCAACAGGGACCCAGAAGTTTCCTGTTTTTGTCTATAAAATGTTAGGGTAAGCCAAAGAGCCAGTGCTGTCTGTATCTGCAGATGTTTCTGTGCTCATGTGGTAGGCATGACTAGATGCCGGAGTACATGGAACACTGTTGCCTTTCCCACACAACAAGAACCCTGCATTTCCCTCAACACCCAATGAGGTAAAAGAGGAAGCAAAAAGGAAGGGGAAACAGGAGAAGGTAAATGTCACTGAACAGTACTTTCAAATTCAACTACATCCATCAAAAGCACTAAACTTCTATATTAAAAAATGAGAAGTTAGTCCACATTATTAGCAGCAATAAATGAGATGAAGGAACTCATCAGTGGATTGCGAAGGAATACACTAGGAGTTCTCAAACTTTTTAAGCTGGGGGCCGGGTCATGCTCCCTCAGACAGTTTCAAGGGCCGGATGGCCATTTTGCCCTTCCTCCACCACATGGCACTTCCAGGTGTGGTGGAGGCGGTGGGAGCCCACATGAAATGGCACTATGGGCCACATCCAGCCCACAGACTGCAGGTTGAGAATCCCTGGAGTACACAGAAAGCGCCTCCTCTAAGATTGTGGTATTTTAACCACAATTGGGAGTACCCCGAGCAATGTCAACTTTGTATTGGTTAATCTTTCTCACACTAGGTTGGGTGAAATGAACTACAGAATGAATTCACCAAATGATGGCTTCATTTTGGCAGTTTCACATCCTGCCTAGACAGTTAAGAAGAAGTGGATCATGGAAGGGAGACAAAAAAGCATACATGACAGATTTTGTTATTATGACGCATGACCACGTCTGTGAAAACTTCATTCCCTGAGTGAACTACATCTGCCCCTACTACAACTAGTTTCAGACTTTTATCCTGTTTATTTCAACCCATTTTGATTTGTCTATAGCATAAAGGCAACCACCTGAAAACTTGACTCATATCATGAGAAGCTGCCTTTTAAATCTGTTACTAAGCATTATTGCATCTTTTGATAGCAAATTCCAAAGACAGTTGAGAGAAATTAGAGCATTAGTGGCTAACCTTGGCATTCCAGATGTCCTTGGACTTCAATTACCAGATGTCCAAGTCAGCACTCTTGCTGATCAGGGCTTCTGGGAATTGAGGTTCAAGAACATCTGGAGTGCCAAGATTCGCCACCACTGGATTAGTGTCCTCAACAGGAGAGATATGATAGAGATGCAATAGACAGGATAAATAATAACTTAAGTAACAGAACTATAAGGAATGTAAATATAGAAACTGGAGAGCTAGTTAGTATACTATCAGTGAATTGAGAGATCTAGGATTTAGATCTCAGTGAGCCATCCTTGAACTCACCTTGAGGAAGGATGGCTAAATATGTAATAGATAAATGATCAAATACCCTGGGCTGCTTAAGAAAAAGATATGATATATATTCATTATGCACCCCAGGAAAAGAGCCAGCCTATGTAGTTATGGGCAAGCTGCACAATCCCATGATGCTCCCAGAAGAAGGGAATGGTATATGATATGTCACGTCTGAGTATAAGATACTGTATCAAGATAACCCTGGAAAGGGTCACCATAAATCAGAACTGACTTGACAGCATGCAATATACAGAAGATAATGCAGTAGTTAAGGTATCTGGCTGTGGAACTAGAGGTTTGGAGTTCAAATCTAAACTTTGTTTCCCCAAAGAACCAGCCTATTTGGCCTTGGGCAAGCTGCACGGTCCCAGGGCACTTCAAAAAAAGGGACTAGTAAACTCTCTTAGTACTCTCTGCCTAGAAAACCTCAGAAAGAGTCACCATAAATCAGAATTGACCTCATGGCACATGATTATTGATTATACATAGAAGAGGTGGTACAGCTCAGCAGGTTGGAGTCCTGGCTGTGGAGCCTAGGACTGGATGTTAGAATCTCTATGTGTCTCCAGGGGAAAAGAGCAACTGAGACTACTGTGAGCACATGTGGCTCATGGAATTGTCAACCTTGCTATCTTTGTAGACTTGATCTAACTGCACTACCAAAAAAGGAGTGGTAAACCTTTTCAGAGTACTTTATAGAGTACTATAAAACCCTATGATGATTGCCAGAAGTTGCAATTGAATTGACATCACATCTTTGTTACATAAAGAAATAGATCAGTGTGCCAAATGGCATGTAATTGGTCACTCACCTCTTTTAATAGAAGCAAGCAAGCCAGAAAACTCCAAGATGCAGTTATTCTAATCCTGCCCTCAAGTTTTCAAGCCCTTTTCTTTATTGGAAGAAAGTAAATGATAATATATCCTTTTGCATCCTGGACATGCTACATAGTTGGTGATTTCCATCAAAATAGTCTTATGGGCAATTGAAGCCCATTGAGTTACATTTTTTCTTAGTCTCTCCTGCTGATTGTTTGTGTTGGTGACTTGACTATGAGATCCCAGTTCTTCTCATGTATTTTTTCTTCGATTTTGTCTCACCTTGAGGAGTAAGGAAAGGGCAAATAGCTCACGTCACCTTTCTCATGCTTTTCCTGTAGGGTTCAGTATCTTTCAGTCTCATGTGCACTAGAATCCCTTTAAACAACATTATGGAATCTGGCATCATCACCAACAAATTTAAATATACATTTGGTGTATGCAAACCAAGACACAGGGCACAGCCTCGGGCTGGGTTAACTCAGGTTTATTGCATCGTGGACAGAGGGAACATGAGGTAATGGCGGATCGATAGCTCTTTATATACAGCAGTAACACATTTGAACGTGGTGCCATGGTAGCCCATTGGCTACTGTCTGCGTGACGTCATTGCAGGTCACGCCCTTCTTGTCCAGGTGTAGGTGGTGGCGGGAAAACTTCCCGCGCTGTTGCCTTTGATGAGTTTGGACCAAGAGAGCTTGGACGCTCGCTGCTGCCAGCTGGTGGTCATTAGCTCGCGTCCTATTACAGGGTTTATATGATACAGCTGAAGGTTACATTGTTGCTATAGGCAAGGTTACATTGGCTCAGATACATTGTAATCCGTGTGTACAATAAAACCAACAGAACACAACACCCCTCCCCCCTAGGACGAGACAAAGTCTCGAGCCCACACTTAAACACACTCCCCCCCCCTTAGGAGACAAAGTCTCTCAGCCAAGATGGCTTATTTCGAACACGCTGGGGTCTCGATGCGGGCTGCCTCTCCCCGGGTTTGCTACCTTCTCTTTGTCCCCTGGTTTCCTGTCCTGTAATATGAGAGGGAGACTCGTTAGTGACTTTCCGCGGCTCCGCGGCGTTGTTGGGAGGTGTGCTCTTTCTTAGGGAGGAACCGGGGGCACTGGGGGCTAACGAAAAACCCCTCTTCTCGCTTGGATGGGTGGGGGAACACTCCTGAAAACCCCCCCGGCTCGCAAAATCAAACTCAAAATTACTATCGGGGGCAGCGGTCGCGAACTCCTCTCCCCCTTCCCCGGCCCCTGATAAAACTGGCGTATCAAAAGGATATGAGTCGGGGTCGCTGCTATCAAAATGATATGAGTCGGGGCCGCTGCTTCTGCTTCCTTCCCCCCTTGTTTGGGACTGTGGTCCATTGCTGTCTCCCCCTTGGGTTAAGCGGGTGGGGGAGAACCCTAACGCTGAATCCTGTTGCTGAGCTCCACTGACTGGCCCACTCACTCGGTGCCTCAGTTGGTCTGCGTGCCTCCTCCAGAGGAGGCCGGTGTTAGTCTCGACCCGGTACGATACTGGCCCCGTCTGTTCTACAACCTTCCCTGGTACCCAGGCCGGCCCTGCGCTGGAATAGTTCCTGCAGTGAACAGGGTCCCCGGCGGCGAAACCTCTCGAGACTGCCAACCCTATGTTTTTCCCTTTATCCTCGACCCTCGTCGGGTCCAGCCTGGACAGGATCGTGGTCAATTTTCGCCGCATCAAGAGCTCCGCCGGCGAGTAGCCTGACGCTAAAGGGGTCACCCTATACGCTAAAAGGAACTGGCATACCTGGTGATTCAGGTCCCCCGGGCCCATGCGCCGCAGCGCGTCCTTTGTTGTACGCACTAGGCGTTCCACTTGGCCATTCGTGGCCGGGTGAAACGGTGCGGATGTGACATGCCGAATGGCGTTTGCCTCCATGAATGCTCCGAACTCAGCGGAGGTGAAACAACTAGCGTTATCGCTGACTAAAGTGTCGGGTAAACCGAACGTGGAAAAGACTCTCCTTAGCCGGCTAATTGTCGTGGCGGAGGACGTACTCTTTACTGGGATAACCTCCAGCCACTTGGAGAACGCATCTACCACCAGGAGAAACATGGTTCCTCGGAACGGGCCAGCGAAATCCACGTGCACCCTGGACCACGGCCCCCTTGCCGTGTCCCACTCTCTATGCGGCAGCCGGGCCGCCTCAGGTCGGGATTCCTGGCAAGCCTCGCAAGTGCCGACCATGTGCTCAATGTCCGCGTCCAGCTGTGGCCACCAGAAGTAACTCCGGGCTAGCGCCTTTGAACGAACAATGCCCGGGTGGCTGACGTGCAGCAGTTCGAGCACCCTCGTCCGCAGGGGCGCAGGGACCACCACCCGTTGGCCCCACAGAAGGCACCCCCTCTCTAGGGACAACTCAAGCTTTTTCCTAAAAAATGGGTCGAACTCTGTACTCGGGGACGAAGCCGGCCACCCCTTCTGCACCCATGAACTAACTTTCTCCAGCGTCCTGTCCTTGCCTGTCGCCCTAGCAATGTCGGCTGGTACTATTGGGGGTGCGTCCAAAACCTCAATTAGCAACACCTGGCGGTCCCTTTCTGCTCTCGCCTTTTGGTCCGCCGACAAGGGCAGAGGGGATCTCGAGAGCGCATCAGCATGGCTGATTTCCTTTCCGGGCCTGTACTCCAACTCATGTTGGTACGCGTTGAGAAAAATAGCCCATCGCAGCATCCTCGGGGACAGGATCTGTGGCGTGGGCTTGCTTGCCGTGAAAATCCCTAACAGCGGCTTGTGATCGGTCACGATTTTGAACGGGCGGCCATACAAAAAATCGTGAAATTTTTTGGTCCCCGCTACTATTGCTAACGCTTCTCTGTCGGTTTGTGCGTAATTTCGCTCCGCTTGGGACAGGGACCTTGAGTAAAACGCTACTGGGGCCTCCCTTCCGTCCTCCAACACGTGGCAAAGCACCGCCCCCACCCCCACCGGGGATGCATCACAGACTAGGACCACTGGCCGTTTGGGATCGAAGTGCGTCAGGATTGCCTCAGATGTTAGGAGTTGCTTTAGCTCCTTGAACGCCCTCTCGTGCTCGTCACCCCACATCCATGGTTCCTCCTTTTTAAGTAACCGATGGAGCGGTTCGGCCACGGACGCCTTCCGCGGGAGGAATGTATGGTAAAAATTGAGGAGCCCCAGGAAAGACTGCAGCTCGGTTTTGGATGTGGGGCGAGGGGCCTTTTTAATGGCTGCTACTTTGGATTTAGATGGCTTAATCCCCTCGGGTGTGATCCGGAACCCTAAAAACTCGACCTCGGTCTCGAAAAACACACATTTGTCCTTCCTCAATCTCAGCCCCGCTTTCTCGAACACGGTCAGTACTTTGTCCAACCTTTTCGCCAGTTCAGCCTCACTCCCCCCTGTTATCAACACGTCATCAAAATAAGGCAACACCCCCTCCAGGCCCTTTAGGAGGCGTTCCACGAGCGATTGAAAAAGGCCGGGTGCCGAGTTCACGCCGAACTGTAACCGCGACACCTGGAACGCTCCCTTATGTGTAACTATCGTTTGTGCCGCGGCCGTGGCGGGGGTCACTGGAAGTTGCTGATAGGCTTGTGCCAAATCGAGTTTAGCGAAACACTTCCCCCCATTTAGTCTGGCCAAAAGGTGGCTGATCACTGGCACCGGGTATGCATTAGGGCGGATCGCCTTGTTAATTGTACACTTATAATCAGCGCAAATGCGCACCTCCCCGTTAGCCTTTAGAGCTGTTACAATTGGAGTTTCCCACTCCGCGGAATCAACAGGAATAAGAATCCCCTGGCCCACCAGTTTGTCCAGTTCCGCCTCTATCTTGTCCTTGAGTGCGAACGGCACCCTGCGTGGTTTGAGTCTTATCGGGCGGACCTCCGGGTCTATGTCGAAAGCTACAGGGGGTCCCTTGAACCTTCCGAGTCCTTTCTTAAAAACGTCGGGATGCGCATCGCAAACCGCTTGTATTGGGTCCCCCCCCACGGTATGCACTCCCCCTATGAACAAACCTAAGGGCTGAAACCACTGTGTCCCCAGGAGGCTACAGCTTCCCCCTTTGAGGACAACTAGGGGCAGTTCCGCAGAATGTCTCTTAAAATTGACCCGAAATTTCCCGACCCCCAACACCGGAATGCTGTTTCCCTGTACGTCCCGTAGTGTGGACCTCAACGCTTTAAGCTTGGGCCGCACGTGGGGGTCGATTTTCAGGAACTCTTTCTGGGGAATTATGGAATAGGAGGACCCCGAGTCAATTTCCATCTTAATAGGGGCCCCTTGTACTAATACCTCAACGAAGTAATGGGACTGTCCCGCGGACACGCTGAACACTGAGGCGTCGTCCTCGCTGCCGTCCGAGACGCGGCCCACGCCGTCCTGCTTCCTCGTGGTCTGGGCGCCATCTTTGGGCCTCGCTGGACGGTCCGGTCTGGCTGCGCGGTCTTGTGACTGCCTCCGGCCCTCTTTCCTCTTTCTGCACGCCTTGGCGATGTGCCCCCGACGGCCGCAGGTGTAACACTCGGCCTTCCTGAACGGGCATCTCGCGCGCTCGTGGGCCGCTCCGCAACCCTCGCAGCGTCGACCACCCTTCCGGACCTTCTGGACCTCCTCGCCGTCGCTGCCTTCCGTAGACGACTTTGAGGCCCGTCGAGTCGCGTGCACCGACTGTCCGGTCTTCCCGTGCACCGAATTTTCCGCCTTGCCGGCTCTAGGACGCCACTCACGCCACTGGTGCATCTCGTCCACTCCGGCATTCGTGGACTCTGCGGCTTCCGCGGCCTCTATGACCTCCGCCAGCGTGGGTGGCGGCTCCTTATTCATCAAGCTGCGCTGTACCTCCTTGTCTTTCAGGCCACACAACACGCCGTCCCTGAGGACCAACTCCAGGATATCGCCCCATTTACAGGGGGCGGCGGCTACCCTCATGGCGGCCACGAATGCCTCAACCGACTCATCCGGCGCTTGGACTCGCCTCCAAAACGCGCTCCGAGCGGGAAACATTGCCCTCGAGGGGCAGAACCGCTCTCGCAGCAGTTTCATGATGTCGCTCGCCTTAAAGTCGCTCACCTTCTTCGGAGCGATTATGCCCACCAGCGTCCGCTTGGTTTCCATCCCGAGCATTCTGGTGAGGATGGCCCTCTTCCTCTCCTCGTCTTCTCCTTTGACTCTGAGTTCCACCAGGGCCGCCTGGAAATCCATCTCAAGCAGCTCCCAGTCTTGCGGTTTGGTGATGTTGAAACCGCTCTGTGCCCTGGCTGTTCCGTGGGGATCCATCATCCCACCTTCGTCGCCAATTTGGTGTATGCAAACCAAGACACAGGGCACAGCCTCGGGCTGGGTTAACTCAGGTTTATTGCATCGTGGACAGAGGGAACATGAGGTAATGGCGGATCGATAGCTCTTTATATACAGCAGTAACACATTTGAACGTGGTGCCATGGTAGCCCATTGGCTACTGTCTGCGTGACGTCATTGCAGGTCACGCCCTTCTTGTCCAGGTGTAGGTGGTGGCGGGAAAACTTCCCGCGCTGTTGCCTTTGATGAGTTCGGACCAAGAGAGCTTGGACGCTCGCTGCTGCCAGCTGGTGGTCATTAGCTCGCGTCCTATTACAGGGTTTATATGATACAGCTGAAGGTTACATTGTTGCTATAGGCAAGGTTACATTGGCTCAGATACATTGTAATCCGTGTGTACAATAAAACCAACAGAACACAACACCACATGTGCCTCTTCAATTTCTTTTCATCCCTCTCTGGATCACGCCTGATCCTGGGCATGTTTACTTGGAAGTCAATTTTCACATTCAGTAGGATTCAGCAGGAGCCTACGATTGTACTAGTTACTCACAAAACTCATCTTTGAAGATTTTGAGTCAGGGACGGGCCTGTTGTCAGACATGGTGGGGTAGCTGATTCAGGCTGCGAGTTGCAGATTTCTTAGGAAAGGACAACAAACTATTAGCCATTTTGCATTTCCCCCTGTTACACATTGCAGGGGAGAGGCAATTTTGAAATATTTTCCATCTGTTCAAGCAAGGTGGGGTAGCTGATTCAGGCTGTAGATTGCAGATTTCTTACAAAAGCCCAACAAACGATTAGTCATTTTGTATTATTCTTCCTGCTAGACATTGGGTTTGTGTGTGCAGTTTTGGAGCATTTTGTGCCTCTGTGCCTGTGTGTATGTGCACACGCACGTGCCATGATTATGCTACACTGCAATATTCAAAAGTATTCTGTTTGGGAATTTTCATAGAGAGAAGTGAAGATGACCGTTGTATTAATATTAGGTTAGGATTATAGAATTACAATACTGTGTAAAGTCCTAAACCACCACCAACTGCTTTGGGAAAAATTCAATGAGTGATGGGGGTGGGTGGGCTAGGTTCAGCCCCCGAGCCACCTAGACAGCCCAAAAATGGAAAAATTCTTCTGTTGACTCTCCTGAAAATCCTCTCCACATTTGGTGAAGTTTAGAGTTAGGGAAGTGATGGCGAACCTTTTAGAGACTGTGTGCCCAAACTGCAATCCCAAACCCACTTATTTATCGCAAAGTGTCAATATGGCAACAGGTGAGGGAGGAAGCATTCCCATTGGGCTGTTGGGAAGAGGGGCGGAGTGAACTCTGTGCTGGGAGGAGGAAGGAAGCGCTCCCATTGGGCTGCTGGACATAGGGGTGGAGCAAACTCTGTGCTGGAGAGGGAGGAACTTCTCCCATTGGGCTGCTCAGCAGACCGAACTCGGTGCTGGGGGGAGGGCAAGGGTGACCTTTACCTTTACCTAGTTAATCTTTAAGATGCCATGTTTTTTTTGTCTTTTTGTTTTGTTTACTCTTTGATATGCTTTCACAGACTAACACGGCTAATACTTTAAATATTTCCACATGGTCTTCTTCCTATTCTTGTAGTTTCCCTGTACATATCTCTGTTATTTGATGACTTGCTTCCTAAATGAACACATTTGTTTCGGTAGCTACACCCTGAGCTAGGAGGCGGCTTTAGGAGGAGAAAGCCCAATGAAGTCTGGTATGGAGCACATTTCACGGATCCTCTGAACTGCACACTGGACAGAAGGTTTACTTGTAGGCAATGGGTGGAGGAGGGAAAGAACAAACTGTGAGTGCCTCTACTTCCTTCACACAACAGATGAAAGGAATGTGGTGGTGAGCTCATGGCCCCCCTCCACCCTCAGCCCAGCTTCAGCCCTGGGTCCTAACACCCCTCCTCTCCTAAGGAAAAGACTTTTGCGCTTAAGCCCCCGCCCTTTGAACAGTGATGCCTGCATGCTGTGTATCCACATTTATTTAAGATTCTGAATAAGCCTTGACATGTCATGCCATTTAACTTGTCCAGTGGAATGTGGGCCGACCCAGAAATGTTTTGCAACTTTGGTCATGGCGGAGAAGAGTACCAATCCACCCCATCACGGTATATACAGAGGGTGCCAAAATGTATATACATATGGTATTAAGAAAGGATATTTTGATTTGTCAAGAAAAAAAATCTCACCAGAGGAATCTTATCTCTTATTATGATCATGTCACCCCCCACAGGGTACATTGTTAAATGCTGCGCTGAAGTCAATTCAACTTTGAAAAGTTATAGATTCTTCTTCTTCTTCTTCTTCTTCTTCTAGGCCAGATGTGCAACTGAAAAAATGAAGGCACCTTTTGGTGACTTCATTCTGTAGTTCTTTTTGCCTGACCCAGTGTGAGGAAGATTAGCCAGCCGGCAACACAAGGTTGCCATTACCAGTGTACACACGACTGTGGTTCAAAAAATACCACAGTCTTCAAGGAGGCTCTTTCTGTGTGTCCCAGTAATAGATAATATCTCTTTAAATGTGTATATGTTGTATTTTTGCACCCTCTGTAGTATCTAAAGTCAGCCAAGTTATTTTGGTGCAGAAATATGAAAATCCTACAATAGCTTTCCCCTCCCCATCTGACAGTCAAAACAGGGTAATAATAAATCCAGCAGCTAACCATCTGTTGCCCCAGGCGGCCACCTCACTATGTCTAATAGTGGGGCAGGCTAGTGTCTGAGCAAACCTGCCCAGCATACAATCAGACTGCTTTGTTGAATCCTCCTTGCCTGCGGCCCAATCTCCGCTTCCTCATTCCAGAAAAACCTAAGTTTTCCTAACTCAGGAAACCTAACAGCATAGCAAAGTTCACACCCTGGATACTGGGTCTAAACCCACCTGCTCGCAAGGGGTGGCACAAAAAGGATGATTGCCTGGGATCCCAATGTTGGTATTTCTTCAAATGCATACAGGGTATCGGGGGTTCGATACCTGAGTACTGCACAATGGAGTGAGCTCCCGTTTCTACCCCAGCTCCTACCCACCTAGCAATCTGAAAGCAAGAAATTGCAAGTGGATAAATAGGGACCACTTTGGTGGGAAGGTAAACAGCGTTCCGTGTCTAGGCATTCTGTGCAGTGTTCCGTGCAGCGTTCCGTGTCTAGGCATGCCTGCCACATGTCCATGGAAAGGTCTGCATATGCAGACAGCACTGGCTCTTTGGCTATACACAGAGATGAGCACTGAACCCTAGAGTCGGATACGAATGGCTTTCGAGCAAGGGAGACCTTTACCTTTACACAGGTAAAATCGAGGCAAGTCAATAATCAATTAGGTATCAAGATCGAGATTTGCCTCTTGCAATGCTTTAGTTGTCAAGATGCTGAGCTTGATGATCAGAAAGTCAGCAGGTCAGCAGTTCAATACCCCTGTGCTGCTCGGTGTGAGCTCCCATCATTGGTCCCACCTCTTGCCAACCCAGTAGTTCGAAAGCAAAGAAATTGCAGATAGATAAAGAGGTACCACTTCAGCGGGAAAGGTAACAGCTTTCTGTGCGCTCGGGCATCTAGTCATGCCTGCCACGACTACGGAAGTGTCTGCAGACAGCGCTGGCTCTTTGGCTATAAATGGAGATGAACATCGTAAGGTAAAGGTTTCCCTTGCTTGAAAGCCAGTCGTATCCGACTCTAGGGTTCAGTGCTCATCTCTGTTTCAAAGCCGAAGAGCCAGCGCTGTCTGCTTCTGCAGACGTTTTCCGTGGCCATGTGGCAGGCATGACTAGACACCGGAGTGCACGGAATGCTGTATCACCTTCCCACCGAAGTGGTCCCTATTTATCTACTTGCAATGTCTTACTTTCGAACTGCTAGGTTGACAGGAGCTGAGCACCGTACCTAGAAGTCAAATACGGCTGGCTTTCGAGCAAGGGAGACAACTCTTTACTTATGTCTACAGACGACCCATGCCAGGCTCAAACGGAGTTGACCCGCTGAACCAATGGCATTTACCCTGGCTGGGCTAGCAACTAGCTTAGGCCGGCGGGTAACTCACAACCGCTTGTCTAAGAAATAGGGCAATAAGCTGCCATGTGGGAATTTCCTCTAAGGCTGTAATGGCGAACCTTGGCACTGGAGATGTTCTTGGACTTCAATTCCCAGAAGCCCAAGCCCCCTGTGGATCCACACACGAATGGGTTTACTGCGATTTATCCAGCCTGCACTGCCCTCGTCGCTCCCGGAAGCGGAAGTAAAACGCGCCCCTTGTGGATCCACACACGAATGGGTTTACTGCGATTTATCCGGCCCGCACTGCCCTCGTCGCTCCCGGAAGCGGAAGTAAAACACGTTTACTTCCGCTTCCGGGAGCGACGAGGGCAGTGCGGGCCGGATAAATCGCAGTAAACCCATTCGTGTGTGGATCCACAAGGGGCTTCTGGGAATTGAAGTCCAAGAACATCTCCAGTGCCAAGGTTCGCCATCACGGCTCTAAGGGATGATCAGTTATTCAATTCCCGCCAAAAAACACCCTTGCTCTTTCCATGGTTCGATTCCCCACCACGGGTGGAACTTTCGAACCCGACTTCGCCTGAATCTACACGTGGTGGTGGTGGGGAGGCGAGGAGGAAGGGGGCGGCGGAGTAGCACCTTTTCTTACACCCCTCTCCACTTTTGGCCCGTCGGAAGACGATCGCCGCCCTGCCTTCGGCGGTTCGATCCCCGGGCGGGGCAGCAGGAGTGGTTTTTTTTTTTTTTTTTTGGCGGTGGTGGGGACTCGAGAAACTCGTTCCGGACGTGGTAGGACCCGCCCCATAGCGGCTCCCGCTGGCCAAATAGGGAAGCGGAGCAAGCCCGGGAAGAATCGCCGCCACTTCACTTCGCTTTTTCCCGGACGGAGGAGCCCCGATTTCGTATTAAGAAAAAAGGCCCACCCCGGATCCTCAGCCAGCCATCTTCTTTGGGGAGGGGGGCCAGCAGGGGCCATGGCAGCGGCTGGGCTTGGGGTGTTTTGAATTCCTCGATCCGCCCCCCCCCACCGCTCCCCCCCCCTTTTCCCGCGCCCCTCTCCACCGCCACCCATTCCGGATCAGGAGGATGATGAATCCCAACGAAAGCGGCCCGCCGCAGGAGAAATATAAACTGGTGGTGGTCGGGGGCGGCGGCGTGGGCAAGAGCGCCTTGACCATTCAGTTCATCCAGGTACGTAGGACCCGGACCCGGAGGAGAACAAGTAGTAGGCAACGTGGGGGGATCGGGTGGGGCGGATCGGATCGGATCGGAGCTAGCAAACCCAAAAAGCTAACAAACCTAAAACTTTTTTTTTTTGGCAACGTGTTTTCCTCCATATAAAGTGACAGGGCGGCGGCATGTGTGAAAGGGAAACTTCTTTCAAAAACAAAAGTTGCGTGTAACTTTTTCTTTTTAACACCGGGACATCCCCGAGTTACGTGTGTTGTTGTTGTTGTTGTTATTTAGTATGCTTATATACCGCTTTACTTGTCTACTGACAACTCAAAGCGGTTTACAAAAAAATAAATACAAAGCAAATCATAAGTACGGGGTAGGGGAGGAGGAGGGGGAAATCAACAACATACAGAAATAACAGTGCAAAATACAATAAATAATGCAAGTCACAATAAACTTCACAAAAAATATCAAGTCAAGTCAATAATACAATTTACAATTACAAAAAGCACGTCATTATAAAGCAACATAACCTAAACCCACTCACTGAGTCCGAAGAACATGGAAGGAGTCCTTCAGCCCATGGTTATGATTCTTATTCTTATTATTAATTTGCTTGGATTTATATCCCGCCCTCTTGCCCTAGGGCAACTCAGGGCAGCGCACAATCACATAAAAACATTACAACCCCCCCTAAAAACTACAATAAACGACTCTTTAAAAACAAACCCATCTTTTATTTATTTATTTATTTATTTATTAGACTTGTATGCCGCTCTACTTGCCCGAGCGACTCAAACCGGCTAACATACCATGGGGCAACATATATTACAGTATTACAATATCATATATAAATACATAACACATAATATAGATATAACAACCTAATGCAATAATAATAATAATAATAATAATAATAATAATAATAATAATAATAATAATAATAATAATAATAATAATAATAATAATAATAATAATAATAATAATAATAATAATAATAATAATAATAATAATAATAATAATAATAATAATAATAATAATAATAATATACTTGGATTTATATCCTGCCCTCTTGCCCTAGGGCAACTCAGGGCGGTGCACAATCACATAAAAACATTACAACCCCCCCCCCAAAAAAAAAACACCTTCAATAAAAGACTTTTAAAAACAACCCATTATTTATTTATTAGACTTGTATGCCGCTCTACTTGCTGGAGCGACTCAGAGCGGCTAACATACCATGGGGCGACATATATTACAGTATTACAATATCAAATATAAATACATAATACTGTATAGATATAACAGCCTAATGCAATACAATCAGTACAGTCAATAAATCTAACATGAAAATGTTGCCGCCCTGTTTAAGGAAGGATGGCTTTCAGGGCTGAGCATGCTTGCTTAGGAGGGGGGGAGACCCACACAGCCTGATGACGATGGCTTCCGTGAAAACACTCCTGGGATCCGGGCAGTGGTCCCCCCTCCCCCCAGTGGTTGGGGAAGGGGTTTCTAAGCCCCACATAGAGCCGGAGAAAGGGAAGGTAGGGCGCACTTGTGGTCGTGGGATTCAGCAGCGACTGGATCGTTGTGGAGGTTGTGCTCCTGTTCAAAATGGATTTTTCCCCTCTTAGGTAAAGGTAACGGTTGCCCTTACTTGAAAGCCAGTCGTATCCAACTCTAGGGCTCAGTGCTCATCTCTGTTTCAAAGCCGAAGAGCCAGTGCTGTCTGCTTCTGCAGACATTTCCGTGGACATGTGGCAGGCATGACTAGACACCGGAGCACATGGAACGCTGTTTCCTTACCACCAAGGTGGTCCCTATTTATCTACTTGCAATTTCTTGCTTTCGAACTGCTAGGTTGGCAGGAGTTTTTCCCTGTTCTAAAGCTGAAATCCTTCCTCTGGAATCTCAGTCTGTGATTCCACACTTCGCCCATTGGAAGACTAGAGATAGGGCATGTTTTGGCAGAGATGATTCAGAAAGGTGGGTTAAAGAAGAGAGAAACAAGGGAGTGGGGTGTTAACCCCCAAGATGTAGCCATCAAACCTCTGGCTATCTAGTGTCAGAAGCAGAATACATCATTTTATCAATTTATTTATTTATTTATTAAACTTGTACCCTGCCCCACTAGGAAAGACTTTTCTACACTGGTTGGCTAACAGCATAAAACTCAGCAATACAAACAAACAAACACACATTTTGAATTTTTCATATAAATACTTCAAAGTACATCACTGGGTGGCATTTCTTTACTGGTAAAGGTAAAAGTCTCCCTTGCTCGAAAGTCAGTCGTGTCCAACTCTAGGGTTCATTGTTCATCTCCATTTACAGCTATCTGCAGACATTTCCATGGTCATGTGGCAGGCATGATTAGATGCCAGAGCACACGGAAATGTGGTTACCTTTCCCGTCAAAGTGGTAGCTAATTATTGACTTGCAATTTCTTGCTTTTGAACTGCTAGGTTGGCAGGAGCTGAGGCAGTTGGTGGCTTAGTGGTTAAGATGCTGAACTTGACGACTGGAAGGTCAGCAGGTCGGCAGGTTGAGACCCGAATGCTCCATGATGGAGTAAACTTCCATCTCTGTCTTTACTGGTAGGGCTGCAGAAAGCCTCTGTGTAAGAACACAGCAGGCAAATCTCAGCCCCTTACCCAATGTTGTTGTACTCCACATGCCATCATTCCTGTGTATTGGCCACACTGACTGAGGCTAGTGGGAATTGAGAGTCTAATGTGTGTAGAGCCATGGGTTTGCTACCCCTAGTTAGAATCCCATGTTGACAATACTGGGCTGGCTACAGCAGCAACCTCAACTGGTATAACACACAGGCAAGGCTGGATTGATGTACATGGCAAGCAAGTAGCAATAAAGAATACAGAAGTAACTCTTCAAATAATACGGCCTTTCTTGTAATGCCATGGGAATTCTTCGTTTTGGGACTTCAGACTGATAATGTTGCTTCATGTGACTTAAGGGCAGTTCTCTCCAGTAGATTGAGATGGAACTGATTTGTGGAGTCATGGCTTTTATTTGTTTCACTTGCTGTTGCTTTAAAGCAGGGGTTCCCAACCTTTTCTTGCCAGGGGCTGGGTCACGCTCTCTCTCAGTCAGCTTTGAGGGCCGGACAGCCATTGTGCCCTGCCTGCACGATGGGGGTGGCCATTTGTCCCAACTGCTTCAAAGGTGCAGTCATTTTGTTTCTCGAATGTCCTTGGAGGGGTGGGGTGGGGGCACATGAAATGGCACCATGGGCCGGATCTGACCCATGGGCCTTAGGTTGGGAACCCCTGCTTTAAAGGGTTTCCTACTAGAGAAAGAAACTTGTGAGCTTCTCTGGCCATAGAAGGCTATGCAGCACCTAGACCTGGGGAAGGGGACTCCTATTTGCTATTCCAGCTCCGAAACCAAAACCTCTTGGGCCAGTTTTGATTGTTCTACTCTTTGGCATGACCCAGCTATTTCATCCTTGCGATCTTCAGAAAAGGGGAGAAGCAGAACCTAAGGCTGGTGTGTATGAGTGGCCAGCACAGTGATCTAGGGCCAACCGTGATGGCCAACCTTGGCACTCCAGCTGTTCTTGGACTTCAATTACCAGGAGCCCAAGTCAGCACTCCTGTTGATCAGGGTTTCTGGGAATTGAAGTTCAAGAACACCTGGAGTGCTAAGGTTGGCCATCGCTGATCTAGGGCAAGAAGTCCCAAGGGACTCCAGTGTGAGCAGTCTAGGGATCTCATCAGGCCAACTGGGAGTTGGGGTTTCCTGTTTGTCCTACAGAGCGTAGCAAACTCAACTCTTTCTGCCCTTGTTGACACCCTTTCCTCTATTTGTTTAAAGTCTTATTTTGTGTCTGACTACGACCCTACGATTGAGGACTCATACACGAAAATTTGCAACATCGATGGCATCCCGACACGGTTGGACAGTGAGTATCAAAGGGCTGGTGATTTGCTTGGGTGTTGCAGAAGGCTGTAGGCATGCATGTTATCAGGGTGGCAAGGATCTTGAAGGAGCATGATCCTAGCATATTGTGGTAGGCAACATCCTTCCATGTGTGTTATTCATAAGGGCGTGAGAGTTCTGTTGTGACCACAGCTTTGTGGGAGGAAGTAATACAGTATACTATGCTTTCTCCGATCTATAGTATCCTTCTTCCCCTGGGAAAGGCCATACTGTCTGAGTTGTTTCAAGACTAGTGGTTGCCAACTCAGATGCAGCAACTGCAGTGGGGGCAGAGTAGAAATGGGGAGGGACATTTTGAAGCGGCCAAACCAAGATAAAATACAATGGGAAGAGGGAACACATCCATTGTCCAGATGTAGTGAGAAAGTAGGTAGGGGTCTATACTACAGGTAGATCTCAGGATAATGTGCAGTAGATCATAAAAAGATTCTGGTTCAAAGATTTGTTTATTGATTTTTTATTTAAAAATGCATACATATAAGCAATATCTCTCCTTTCTCAGCTTTTCATTAACTTCACCTCTTTCTATCATATAATTGAACTGATTAAAAATACTATGCAATGTAAAGGTACAGTAAAATCCCGAGTTACAACTGCCTCGGTTTAAGTTTGCTGCAGTTTACAATGGCAAATCCTATGGAAATGTCATCCCAGTTTACAAATTTCAATATTTTTTTCCAGTTTACAATGATCAATTCAGGACCATTTTTTTATTTTTCAATGCATCCCTATGGATATTTTGGTTTACAATTTTTTCAACGGAGGCTGTTGGAATGGACCTCTGTCATAACCCAGGGTTTTACTGTACATTGAATTAAATTATTGGTGGAATTAAATCTTTGCTTTTTGAAGTGAGGTGTTCAAGAAGCAGTTTACCCCAGTGATTTGAACCCATATCTCCTAAATCCTACTTTGACTATCTCCTACATTGCATTGATTTTTAAATACATTAATTTAAAATAAAGAAGGAAACTACATATTTATGAAAAATATGTATCATACATTTATTCCTCAAACTGAAGGTCATTTCCATACAATTGAGATCCTTTTCTAAAAAAGTTTAACTGGGTTTCAATAGCGATAGCAATTACACATTTACTGTCCCATAGTGCTTAGTGAACTCTTTCAGTGGTTCATGCGGTCAATTTATTTTCCTCTGAACATGCTGGATAATCATTTTACTGACTTCAGATGGATGGAAAGCTGAATCAGCTTTGAGTTAGTTGGGATCAAACTCAGATCATAAGCAGAGTTGAAGCTTAACCACTGTGCCACAAGGGCTCTAACACATGTGGCTCAACACTGCATGCAAGCCAATTTTTTATTTGATTGAATGTCATTTCACATCACTGGATACAGTACTTATATACAAGTGATACAGGGGAACTAGAAACCTGCATGGATTGAAAGACTCCAAAAGTACAAATGAACATTAACAGAGAACATAAACATAATATTCATTTGATGGGAAATCAAGTTATTTGAAAGAATCCAGCTGCATTTAATACACCAAGTCCATGTACTGCTGCAAAAGATCTAGCAAAACATATATTGTCCTATTATTGCTTCACCCTTTAAAAGAATTTTGCCTGCAGGAACAAATCGTGCTGTGTCCATGAGAGCTGCCATTTCAGTTTATCACAATACTTTTCCTACAGCATCACCCCAATTGCACAATTAATATTTATATCCTGCCTTTCCTCCAGTACATGGCAAAGCCTAGGAGCCGTGGCAGCTTAGTGGTTAAGCTTGATGATTGGAAGGTTGGCAGGTCACCTGTTCGAGACCCGAGTGAGCTCCTGTCATCTGTCCCAGCTCCGGCCACCCTATCAGTCTGAAAGCAAGAAATTGCAAGTAGATAAATAGGTACCACTTCAGCTGGAAAGGTAACAGTGTTTTGTAACCTCTGGCATCTAGTCATGCCTACCACATGACCACAGAAGCGCTGGCAGATGCAGATAGCATTGGCTCTTTGGCTGTAAATGAAAATGAGCACTGCCCCGTAGAGTCAGACATGATTGGCTTTCAAGCAAGGGAGACCTAGTAGGGAAGCACATAGAGTTCTCCCCCTCCTGCTTTTATGCTCATAACAACCCTAAGAGGTAGATCAGTTGGATGGAATGATCCAAGGACACTGAATGAATTACAAGATTCGTTGAAGACCTACTTCTGAGCCCAGCACTCTAATCACATCATCATACTTGGCTGTCAATTTCCCCAAGGCATTATGGGAAATAAATAACAGATCCATAAGCAGCACTTAGATCCATAAGCAGTAATATCAGCCACTTAGCAACCTTGTCAAGTCTCACGAGTGGGCTCTTGGCTGAGACGCCTGCTTAGATCTGGAGCCAGGTCTGCTCTTAATCAGTCAGCAATGCCAGCTGCTATATTATATGCCCATTATGTCCATAACGAATGGGATTTCATTACTATTACAGTACTTTCCACTTCTTACAGATCTCCCCCATTCCCTCCCCTTTGCCCCCTGTATACCTTAAAAAAGCTTGTTTTTATTATTTCCTCACTATATCTTTAACAATAGCAGCAATAAAATGATGGTTCTCCCCCTTAGCTAGACTATTGCAATGAGAAACATTTTGATAGCCTGGAGGGTTATTGCAAGCTCAGCTTGTTTTTGTAAAAGAAAACTAATATATAGGATTAGATCAGTAGCTTCCCAACATAGGGCCCATGTCCATACCTGTCAACTGTGGCTCCGGACAATCCGGGACCTGCACACAACGGTTCTGCACAAGCCGCGTTCTACGCATGCATAGAAGGCTTTTACGCTTGCGTAGAACCCTTTTACGCTTGCGTAGCATTCTACGTAGGGTTCTACGCAAGTGTAAAAGCCTTCTATGCATGCATAGAATGCGACTTGCGCAGAAGGGATGCGCAGTACCTCTTTCCTCCCGCTGCCAATTCTGGGGTTTTGGCAGCTGCGGGCGGGAAATGGCGCAAATCGGCGCCGAAAATCGGGAAATCCCGGCCAATCCGGGAAGGTTGACAGGTATGCCATGCCCCACAGAGGGACTTAAATTCCCAGAAGCCTAATTCAGTGCATTGGCTGATCAGTGCTTTGGGGAATTGACTTAGGCTTTTGGACATTGAAGTCCAAAGGCTAAAGGTTGGGATACATTGGATTAGACTTTACAGGCATCCTGGATTTAAATTCTCAGGGTGTGTGCTTTCCCTTCACTCTGGATGGTAAATCTTGGCAGGGGTGGCGGGCTTATTGTAAAAGTCAAAGGAAATGCAATGAACCTGAAATCTGCCACTCCCTGCTGTTAAATCCAAGAACAATGAGATTTGAAACTAGCAAAATGCTAATTACCTTGTGAACTACCTTTCGAGTGCATTAAGTGCTATGCATTGGTATATACGTGTAAGTGCTATATAAGGAAATAGGAATTTTGTGGCCATTAATCTATTAGCTTTATTTAAATAAATTAGTCTTGGGGCAGATCAGGGGCCATCCCAAATTCAAATTTCTTATTATTTTAAATCCAAAATTTTAAATAGTGCTGAGGATAATATATATTTTTTATTTTCTCAGAAAATAGATCAGTAGTCTGGAAATATTTTTTTATTTTCACTTTTTATTATGTTATATTGTCCTTCAGTGATATGTGCAAAATGAAAAAAAAAACTTTCTTTTCTGAGAAAAGCAGCCAATGTAGAGTCACAAGATGACTGAAATTTAAGGCCACTGAATTGATTTGTGGCTGTGGTAAGACACCAACCAGGGGCTTTATTAGTTGATGGTTTGTAATCTTAACCAGATGCTGGCTGCATCAGCATGCAGCATTTCCAAGCAACTGGTGGGAAATTAGCAATGCCCACTGCAGGTAAAGGTAACTGTCACCCTTGCTTGAAAGCCAGTCATATCTGACTCTAGGGTTCAGTACTCATCTCTGTTTACAGCCAAAGAACCAGTGCTGTCTGTATCTGCAGACGTTTCCATGGGCATGTGGCAGGCACGCCTTGACAGCAGAGTCCATGGAACACTGTTTACATTCCCACCGAAGTGGTCTCTATTTATTTACTTGCAATTTCTTGTTTTCGAACTGCTAGTTGGCAGGAGTTCGGACAGAGACGGGAGCTCACTCCATCGTGCAGTACTCGGGTCTCAAACTCCGACCTTCCCATTGTCAAGTTCAGCATTTTAACCACTTGAGCCACAGCAGTCCCGAACTGCAGATACTTAATCTAATATAATTATTTCCCAAGCAGTTCTGCTCGGCAGGGAACCACCATTTTAATTGACTACAATGCCCTGCATCACACCACGGCATTATGGGAAATGTAGATGTTACATCCCAGTTACCTGACACTGTCCATCACTTGATAAGCTTATCAGCGGTCACTGTAGTTATAGGAGGTCCATTGTGTTTTAGGAGTCATGGGCCATTTTGCCAAGGAGCAAAGTTTAGCTCTGCTTTTTGTCACAAAGTTATACCAGCACCTGGTTTACATCCATTCGTTTCAATTTCACGTTCCTTTTTCTTATATTTTCTACCTGCCAGTTCTGGACACTGCAGGGCAGGAGGAGTTTGGGGCCATGAGAGAGCAATATATGCGTACTGGAGAAGGTTTCCTACTTGTCTATGCCATCAACGATCGAGGCAGGTAAGAACAAAGCTGTGTTGTCCACCTATGAATGCCCAATGCTATTGATCCACAGAAGGAGAACCTTTTTTTAATGGAAGCATCATTTGGTTGGAAACTTCATGCCACTATTGGTGGCGGCCTATATCTCTTGTAGGTAAAGATACTCATTCTCTCTCTTCCTTTTTCTGTCACTCCCTTTTCTCCTTTGTATATTCTATAATGTTCACTCTTTCAAGAGGAAGATAATTTATTTACAGATAAGGAAAGTGGATAGAGTGATTAGTCCCGTGTTGTTTATTGAGCTTATAGTTATGAAAGGTTTTGACTCTGGACTAGCCTTATTCCAGTTCATGAGTAAGCCATACTCGTTGTTTTCACTCTCCTTAGACTGGAGGAGTAAAAAAACAAACAAACCATAGGCTGTTAAAGGGGCAATCCTGTAATCCTTAGGAATGTATCCCAAGTGTTATAAAATAGTGAGGGAAACCTATCTTGTAGAGGTGCTATTTGAGTGGTATTAGACTAGGGGTTCCCAACCTAAGGCCCGTGGGCTGGATCCAGCCTGCAGCACCATTTCATGTGCCCCCACTCCTCCAAGGGCTTTCGATAAACAAAATGGCCACCACCTTTAAAGCTGTTGGGACAAAATGGCTACCCCCATCGTGCAGGCAGGGCAAAATGGCCGTCCATCCCTTGAAGCTGACTGAGAGAGTGTGACCTGGCCCACAGCTTGGGAACCCCTGGATTAGACCTTTCTGCTGCTGTAGTGGCTTTTCAGTTACTTTCCCCATCCATGGAGTAATCCAACGGTAGACATTTTGTGAGTGTGTGGGTGGGAATGCCAGGAGCAGGCTTGGAAAGATTTTGGATCTACTAGACCTGTATTTCCTTTGTCCCCTGGAAATATTCTCAGAAGAGGGCGGGGAGACACTACCAGCTACCTTTTGGAGGAAGTGGGAAGGTAATGTCCAGTAACAACACCCCCTCCCAAAGTTGAAATCTGTCCCTCCTTTAGTCCTAAGCAACACAAGACTGCAATGACTTTGCACAGGGCTTGGGCACTCTTTAGATTTGCAGATGTTTGGCCTACAACTCTCACAGCTGGCTGGGGCTTCTGGAAGTTGAATTCCAGAACCCCTGGAGAGTCAACAGTTCCCCTCCCCAGATTGCTCTGCCTTGGTGTCTTTTGTGAGGGGACATTTCATTGAAGGAAGAGTTGCCTTCTTCTCTCTCCTTTTTCTTTCACCCATAGTTTCAACGAGATCAACAAATTCCACACTCAGATACTTCGAGTGAAAGACCGCGATGATTTCCCCATGATTCTTGTGGGCAATAAGGCTGACCTAGACCCTTATCGACAGGTAAGGGGATTAAAGGGTCTGTTGTAATTTCTGGCAGGATACCTCATTGGTTTAGGTATCTGACTGCAGAGCCAGAGGTTGGGAGTTCAAATCCCCACTGTGCATCCCACGAGAAGAGCCAGCCTATGTTGCCTTGGGTAAACTGCCCAGTCCCAAGATGCCCTCAGAAGAAGGGACTGATAAACCACCTCTAAGTATTCTCTGCCTAGAAAACCCTAGAAAGGGTTGCCATAAATCTGAATTGACTTGACAGTGTGCAATTATTATTATGTGACATTAAATATGCATTTGGCACATAATATGGCTCATTAATGTTTTCAGTCTATCAAGGCCTTGTTCAGCAAATCACTAATGATTAGTTAAGGTACATTTAGTTTACATAAACTGAATTTAATGGCCTAGCACACATAGAGTCCTCTTTTTATTTGCGACAATGGTTCTGAAGAGAAAGCCAGAAGCCACTTCTTAAATAGCTCACTTACCGTGCAAGGCTTATTAGGATCATTGCACGCCAGTTTGGGGTTGACAGCACATAATAAGCTAAAGGTTCTTCCATTTCTTTTCTTACTTCTGTCTCCAGGAGGGCCAGAAGTTGAAGGCAGAAAGACAATATAGATGGAAAACTTAATGCTTAGAAAGTAACACAGAGAGGCACTTAACATTGGCTGCACAAATCAGCCAATTGGTTAGAGCAGCATTTCCCAAACTATGTTCTGCAGAACACCAGTGGACTTCAGCTCCCAGAAGCCTAAGTCAGTACATTGGCTGATCAGTGCTTTGGGGAATTGAAGTCCAAAATCCAAAGATTGGGAAACACTGGATTAGAGTAATTCTTGTGGCTGTAAAGATAAGGGAGTATGGCTCATGGGCTTTTTCAGAAATCTAAATTTTCTCTCTAGATGCCTTTGGCCCAAAATTTCACCATCCCCATTCAGCATATTTTTATGGGGATGACGAGTCACTAAACCCTGAGGCAGGGTTTGCCCATTCCTCCCACTCTACGCTCCTTCCTACTGAAAGCCTGCATCTCTGTTGTTCCTTACTCACTGTTTGTATCTCCCATCCCTTGACAGGTGCCCAAGGATGAAGCTCTCAGCTTTGCTCAAGAGAACCACATCCCGTACATGGAAGCCTCCGCCAAAATCCGCCTCAATGTGGACGAATCTTTCCACGAGTTGGTCAGGGCCATTAGGTAAGAGGGCAGTTTGCTACTACCTCTTGTGCAGAGTCTGATACTACAGAGCGAGTAAGAAAGTGTGAAGTAGGTGAAGGAAAGAGTTCCCTTTGATAACGTCTGTGGCTATGTTTGTAATGAGGCATGATTCCAATTGGAGAACTCCTGGTTCTCAGTGTAAACATTGTGCACCTAGCCCCGTGATGGCCAATCTTGGCACTCCAGATGTTCTTGGACTTCAATTCCTAGAAGTCCAAGCCTCCTGTGAACCCACACGAATGCGTTTACTGCGATTCATCCTGCCCGTGCTGCCCTCACCACTCCCGGAAGCACAAGTAAAACATGCCAATTACGGTGTGGGTGGGGGCATCTGGAGCAAGGTCTGGGGTTGGATTATTTGGCACAATGAGCAGAATCTGGCCCACAGGCTGTAGGTTGCCGAACCCTTTGGTAGAGGACTCTGTAGTCCAAGAAAAGGTAACTTTTTGTAAAATGTCACAGCAGCTGTGCTCTTCATCCATTAATAAATGGGTGGGATATAAATAAATACATTCAATCAGTCAGTCAGTCACTCTATCTCTCTGTGAAATTCTTTGCCAGGTCAGGCCAGGTTGGCTCCATCCTTACTGATTTGTAGCTGAGTTAAACCTACCGTATTTTTCGCCATATAAGACGCACTTTTTCTTCCCCAAAACTGGGGGGGAAAAGTTGGTGCGTCTTATATGGCAAATACCTCTTCCCGGGGTCCTCGCCATTCGGCCCGGGAATGGGAGGCAGGCGATGGCGGGGCTCCGGCTGCGTCTCCTTTTAAGCCCTCCGGGCAGGCAGGGCTCGGAGGGCGGGGAGACGCGCCTGCCTCCCATTCCCGAGCCAAGCAGCGAGGGCCCCGGGAAGAGGCAACGCGGCGGCGGCGATGGCGGGGCTCCGGCGGCGTCTCCTTTTAAGCCCTCCCGGCAGGCAGGGCTCGGAGGGCGGGGAGACGCGCCTGCCTCCCATTCCCGAGCCAAGCAGCGAGGGCCCCGGGAAGAGGCAACGCGGCGGCGGCGATGGCGGGGCTCCGGCGGCGTCTCCTTTTAAGCCCTCCCGGCAGGCAGGGCTTGGAGGGCGGGGAGACGCGCCTGCCTCCCATTCCCGAGCCAAGCAGTGAGGGCCCCGGGAAGAGGCAATGCGGCGGCGGCGATGGCGGGGCTCCGGCGGCGTCTCCTTTTAAGCCCTCCCGGCAGGCAGGGCTCGGAGGGCGGGGAGACGCGCCTGCCTCCCATTCCCGGGCCAAGCAGCGAGGGCCCCGGGAATGGGAGGCAGGCGCGTCTCCCCGCCCTCCGAGCCCTGCCTGCCGGGAGGGCTCAAAAGGAGACGCCGCCGGAGCCCCGCCATCACCGCCGCCGCGTTGCCTCTTCCCGAGGCCCTCGCCATTCGGCCCGGGAATGGGAGGCAGGCGATGGCGGGGCTCCGGCGGCGTCTCCTTTTAAGCCCTCCCGGCAGGCAGGGCTCGGTGGGTGGGGAGACGCGCCTGCCTCCCATTCCCGGGCCAAGCAGCGAGGGCCCGGGAATGGGAGGCAGGCGCGTCTCCCCGCCCTCCGAGCCCTGCCTGCCGGGAGGGCTTAAAAGGAGACGCCGCCGGAGCCCCGCCATCGCCGCCGCCGCGTTGCCTCTTCCCGGGGCCCTCGCTGCTTGGCTGAGTGAGGCAGCAAACGGAACAAACGCGCGGGGCGGCCTCCACTCCAGCTGACTCTGCTCGCCGGCGGGCATTCATTTGCCACCTTACCCCGTCCGCACACAGCAGCCCCCCCCCCATTGGCGCGAGCATACCCGCCCCATAGACTGTCAGAGGAGTGGTTGTTTTAGTCAGAAAATGGTGGGGGAGGAGAGAGAGAAAGGCTTCTCCGTCTTCGTGGCTCCTTGAGGGCTCTCAACATTCCTCCGAAGGAGGTTTAGGAAGATACCGGACCTCCTCTCTCTCACACACACATCCCCCTTTCTGCCGTTGTATGCCCCCCCACACACGTATTCTCCCTCAAGCCCAGGCGGGTTCGCCCTCCTCCACCAGCTGCCTGGAGGGGTCTTTTTGCCCCCTGCTCGGACTCCCGACCAGCGCCTACTTGTGTGGAGAAAAAGAAGAGGTCGGGTTACTGAGGGAGCCAGGCAGGAGGGAAGGAGGGGGCGGCGGCTGGAGGAGCGAGCCGAGCATGCTTCTTTGGCTCGCAACCTCCTCCCCCGCCCAAAAAGAGCGAGCCGAGGCAGGCAAAAGCCACGGGCGATTAAATGCTCCTGACTGAGTCAAGGAGAAAGTGGGGAGGGGGGCGAGGGTCACGGGGAGAGGCGGGCGCCGAGGGAGGTGGCGTAGCTGGACCATTAGGAAAGCTGAGCGCAGGAGAATAGATGCCTTTGAGATGTGGTATTAGAAGAGAGTCCTGAGAGTCCCCTCGACGGCAAAGAGAAGAAATAGGTCGATATTAGAAGAAATCAAGCCTGACTGTCCATTGGAGGGACAAATAGTGAAGATGAAGCTAAAGTACTTTGAACATCAAATGAGAAGAGAGGATTCACTTGAGAAAGCCGTGATGCTGGGAAAGGTGGGGGGGGGGGCAAAAGAAGAAGGGGGCGTCTAAAGATGAGGTTGATAGATGGTATTGTAAACACAATGGGCACAGAGCTTGGTGGGCTGAGGAGAATGGTGGAGGATAGAGGTGCCTGGAGGACAATGGTCCATGGGGTCGCAAAGGGTCGGAATCGACTGTGCCACTGAACAACAACAAATGTACAGAGTTGCCAATTGCGCGCTCTTCCCCATGCACAGGCATCCGCGGCTTATTATATTCCCCCCCGCGCTCCGCGGCTCTTCCTTCCCCCTCTTTCCGTGGGAGGAAAGCGGAGTGATCCATCTTTCCAGGTGATCCATCTTTTAAGCCCTGCCTGCCGGGAGGGCTTAAAAGGAGACGCCGCCGGAACCCCGCCATCGCCGCCGCATTGCCTCTCCCGGGGCCCTCGCTGCTTGGCCCGGGAATGGGAAGCAGAAAAGGGACGATGATGCCAGCCGCCTCGAGCAGCTCCCTGTCCCACCCCGGCAGCCCATGCCACTGGCCCCATTGGGGGGAGACAGGTACAGTACAGTATTTGGTTCAGAATCTTTTTTTTCTAGATTTTCCTCCTTTAAAATTGGGTGCGTCTTATATGCCGGAGCGTCTTATATGGCGAAAAATACGGTACTTTGTTTGTCTGTCTTCCCATGGACTTTAATAAAAGGCTTTCTTCTTTGGGTTTTTAGTACATTGTGGTTTTAAATTCTGACTCACTTCAAGAGTGTGGGCAGACAGAAAGCCAGTACAGTATATAAATGTGGTTAATAATGATGATGAATAATATCTTATATAGTTCAGGTATCCTCTTGAATCCCTTGGTAAGGCCAGTTTTCCCCAAATTGCTGGATAATGGAAATTGTAGTTGCAACACATTTGGAGGGCATCAGTTTGGGGGAAGACTATTAGAAAAAGAACATTCTGTCCCCCATTTGCCTGAAATACAAGTGTAGAGTGGGATGGGTAGTACTTGGCTTTCCAGTTGTTTTGGACTACCCCCATTGTCCCCACCGAACATGGTTGAGGACAAGGGAATGTGAGGCTTCAGTGTAAAGCATATAAAGGTCAAAGGCCCTCCCATCCCTGGGGAAGGTAAGGGAGAGGTCAGCTATGTTATTGTACTATAGCAGTGATGGCCAACCTTGGCACTCCAGGTGTTCTTGAACTTCAATTCCCAGAAGCCCAAGTCTCTGAATCCACATGAATGGTTTACTGCGCATGTTTTTGGACTCCATTTCCCAGAAGCCCAAGTCTCTGTGAATCCACATGAATGGGTTTACTGCACGGATGTGCAGTAAACCCATTTGTGTGGATTCACAGAGACTTGGGCTTCTGGGAATTGAAGTTCAAGAACACCTGGAGTGCCAAGGTTCACCATCACCATACTATAGCAATAGCATTTACACTCATATGGCACCCCATAGCGCTTAATGGACTTTTTGGGCAGTTTACAAGGTAATTAGCATTTTGCTCCCAACATGCTGGGGACTCATTTTGCCGACCTCCATAGGATGGAAGGCTGAGTCAACCTTGGCTCCCATCATGATCGAACTCAACGTTTTGGCTGCGGTTCAGCAGTTTAACCACTGCACCACCAGGGCTCAGTTTCTCCTCTATTTCTCATTTCATCTCTCTTTGCTTTTCCCTTAGGAGGTTTCACGAGGCAGAATCTCCTCCTGCTCCAGCTGTTAACCTTAAGAAGAAAGAAAGCAAAGGTTGCCCTTGTTCCATCCTGTAAACTGCTCTCCTGCGTCCAGCTACAGATCCCGGAACAGGAAGAATTGCTGCTCCGTTTCCCTTCCAAGGCAGGATGTAGCAGGTTTTCTCCCTCGTTCCACCTCCACATCTGCAACAAGAGCTGGCAATGCATATTCTCCGATTGTGTCTCAAGGCTACCATTTCTCTCCTGTCACAGAGGAACCTACAAACTGGAATGAGGCAGGAAGCTGAGTTCAAATCCTACCTCCCATTCAGCACTGCCTTAAATGTGTTGATTGGGGGTGGGGGTGGGGGTGTTGTTTTGGAAGAAGATTCAAAACCTCTAGTATTCTACTTGGCCACTCATTGTTTTCTAAATGTTTTGCAAGACAATTGCAATAGGTGGGGTGGACCTCTCTGCAAAGAAGGCACAAGGTAGCGAAACTCCTTGTATGTAGTTTCATGTGTGCAAATTTGGAAGCGGGCAGGTTATAGGGCTTTCTGATGGTCTGGTGTGTTGGAGGATGAGAAAATCACAGCAGAGGATCATAAACGTCACTCTAGTTAGAGCCGGCAAGCTTCTGCACATACACAGATAGCCACACACAGTCAAAAGCATATTGTATGGAGGCATTTTAATAATAAAAATAAATCAGAGGCATATTTCTGCAGGACAGTCCTCTACTCTCACTAAGCAGCATTAGTAGCCACATAGTAATTTTTTTTCTAGAAACAGCCATGCACTCTTTATATGCAACTAAATAGAGGATATAAGAATACTAGACAAGTTGTCTAGAAGACAAAGCCCTTCTTCATCTTGGGCAGTGGTGGTGAACCTATGGCACACGTGCCATAGGGGACACTCAGAGCCCTCTCTGTTGGCATGATGCAATTGCCCCAGCACAGAATTTGCCCCACCCCTCTGCCCAGTGGGAGCTCTTCCTCCCTCCCCCAGCACAGAGTTCACACTGCCCCTCTGCCAAGCAGCCCAATGGGAGCGTATCCTCCCTCCCCCAGCACAGAGTTCACACTGTCCCTCTGCCCAGCTGCCCAGTGGGAGCTCTTCCTCCCTCTCCCTAGCACAGAGTTCACCACACCCCTCTGTCTGGGCACTCGGTCTCTAAAAGGTTCGCCATCACTGATCTTGGGCATAGGAAATATTAAGGGAGGAAGGAGCTAATTTTTAAAAATGTATCTGATATGCACTACCCAGCAGTATTTTTTCGAGTGGCACTAAAACTAACTCCTGCTCCAAGCTCTGTTAAGAAAAACATGGATAGCAAACATTTGCAATTTGAGTATTGATTGGATCCAAATTGCAACAAGCTGTTTTTCCAAAGCGGTAGAAAGATTTGACTTCACAGTCACCCTTTTTTGCTTTCCTGTTCTAATTCATCTAGAAACACAAAGCTCTGCAAACTAACTGTTTTTAGACCACATCCCAGAATTCCCAGACAACACGGCCACTACACATATAATATGCAATACTGAACGAGCTGAACTGAGCTAGGCTAGCTTTAGGCTGGCTGAAGCTATGTTCAGAGATGCACTGAAGCAGGTTCTGTCCTGTTTGGGAGAACCGGTAGCGAAAATTCCCCCAGGCCACGCTCACCTGGCTGGCCATGCTCACCTCCACACCCCATTGCGTTGGCCATGCCCACAGAATTGGCCCCATCCACAGAGGTGGTAGTAATTTTTTTTTGGAGCGCATCAGTGGCTATGTTGTATTCAAACCTCTCTCAGGTCTGGAGGGAAGAAACTTCAGCTGTTCTAAGAGGAAAATAGCATAAGATAAAAAATTGAAAAACCACAAGTCTAGCACAATCACCATGGAGACTGAGCTGACAGCACCTAGCCAGCCAACACAAGGGGTTAGGCCAGCCTAAGGGCACTTCTTGTCTGTGCAAGCTTAAGCCTTATCCAAACCCATTCTGAACTTAAAGAGTTAGAATTGTGCCCATAGTCTGAAAAGGTAATTTCCCCCTAAACTTTGACCAAATCAAACAGTAGCAGCCATTTGCCATTGATTTATTAACAGTGCTGATAACATGATCACAGAATCTTGCAGAAACATCTGGAGAGACACAATCATGCTTAACCATCAATGTCATTATTGCATGTGTTTGTACTGAGTGAAATCGTCTTTCAGATTATGTTCCAAAATTGTTTTGCTGTTTTAAATTCATGTAGGGAAATACTTATCTATCAGTCAATCCAGTTACTTGTTTCGAATCCTCTACCTGCCACCTCTAGAACAAGTGGAGGTTATTAACCAGATGTGTCTTTTCAGCAGTCAGGAGAAGGGATGTGTGAGAATAAGGTTGTGTGTGTGTGTGTGTGTGTTTTTTTCTAAAAAAGAAATTCCTCTTCCACCACGCTACAAAGCATTCCAGCCTGTAAAGAATACCAAAGATTTACCACGTTGCTAAAACCAATCGTCTTGGGGCACCTTAAGTACAAACTGACCAATTTGGGCATAAATGATAGTAGTTTAGAGCCTACTTTGTCAGTTTGGCAGAGATAATCTGCCCATGCATAGGTACGGAGGGGGGGGGGAGGGAAGGTTTCTTGGTACAGTGGGGCCAAAAGGCTATGAAAAAGGTAGTAGCAGGCTGTGAATGTCACGTCTTCAAAAATTATTTTAATAAAAGGGGCACATTTCCAAATCCAGAATGCGTAACTGAGTTTGTCGCTGGAAAGGGGGGGGGGGGGTTGGCCATGACAACATGGACGGGGGTAAGATTTGTCCCTTGAGGTGGTATCTAACTAAACTTTCACTAAGCTGCTTCTTCGTCTAGGTCAGACGTGAAACTGCCAAAATGAAGGCGCCTTTTGGTGAGTTCATTCTGCAGTTCCTTTCGCCTGACCTAATGTGAGAAAGATAAGCCAGCAACACAAGGTAGCAGTTACCAGTGCATGCCCGGTTGTGGTCCAAAAATACCACAAGCTTCATGAAGGCTGAAAGTCTTGCCTCTATGGCACCATTTGATTAGGGGTACCTGCGCAAGCATCGCCATTGTGAAGGGCAGGACAGTCGTGCAGTTTGCATGATAGTATGCTGGCAGGACTTAATCATTACAAGGTATACCTTGTGGTGGTTTAATGGTGAAGATGTTGCACTTGATGACTGGAAAGTCGTCAGGTCAGCAGTTCGAGACCCAAGTGCTGCACGATGACAGAGTGAGTTCCCATCCTCTGTCCCAGCTCCTGCCAACCCAGCAGTTTGAAAGCAAGAAATTGCAAATAGATAAACAGGTACTGTTTTGGCAGGAAAGGTAACAGCATTTCGTGCACTCCGGCATCCTGTCGTGCCTGCCACATGACCAAGGAAACATCTGCAGGTGCAGACAGTGCTGGCTCTGGCTGTAAATGGATATAGTCCTTTTGTTTGGCCATCTTCAAAATAAGAATGGTATATTTGGTGTGCACCTCCCTGGGAGAAAACCCCATTGAACACAAGCTTTAAGTAGGTTATGTTAGTACTGTATTATTTTAGCCCATGATGGCGAACCTTGGCACTCTAGATGTTCTTGGACTTCAATTCCCAGAAGCCCAAGCACTGCGATTACTGCGATTCATCCGGCCTGCGCTGCCGTCGTCGATCCCGGAAGCGGAAGTAAAATGCGCAGTCTGCATGATACAAGTTAGTATCCTGGCAGGACTTAATTATTATAAGGTATACCCTGTGGTGGCTTAATGGTTAAGGTATTGAACTTGATGACTGGAAGTTCGTCAGGTCAGCAGTTCGAGACCTGAGTGCTGCACAATGACAGAGTGAGCTCCCATCATCTATCCCAGCTCCTGCCAACCTAGCAGTTTGAAATTGTAAACAGATAAACAGGTACTATTTTGGCAGGAAAGGTAACAGCATTCCGTGCACTCCGGCATCCTGTCATGCCTGCCACATGACCACGGAAACATCTGCAGCTAGTGCTGGCTCTTTGGCTGTAAACGGAAATGAGCACCACACCCAAGAGTTGGGCACAACTGGTTTTCAAACAAGGACAACATTTACTGTTACCTTTATACCCTGTCTTGGGGGGGAATCAAGGTAGCTTAATAGGATATTGTCCTTTTGTTTGGCCATCTCCAAAATGAGAATGGTATATTTGGTGTGCACCTCCCTGGGAGAAAGCCCCATTGAACACCAGGTTTAAGTAGGTTAGGTTAGTACTGTATTATTTTAGTATGTGATGGCGAACCTTGGCACTCCAGATGTTCTTGGACTTCAATTCCCAGAAGCCCAAGCACCCTGTGAATCCACACGAAGTGGTTTACTGCGATTCATCCGGCCCGCGCTGCCCTCGTCACTCCCAGAAGCGGAAGTAAAACGCGTTGAGCAAGTTTCTCCTCGGGCAGTCTAGAAACCAGATCTCTTCCAACTTGAAGCAAAAACACAAAATGGCCACCCCTTCCCCACGGCCACCTCCTCCAGTCCCAACACAATGAAGGAAGCTGTGCGTCAGGCGTTTGATTTTTGCAAAGAAAAGTGTTTTTTGTCATTTTGTTGTGTACACAGTATACAATGTGAGTTTTACATATTGAGAGGGGAAAAAACGTCTTGGACACTAATAATAAACAATAAAAATATATAGGAACATCCAATAATACAGAACACAAATCCCATATCTCAGAACAATACCCTTGAGGCGCGAACAAGATACACAGAAATACACGTCGTAAAAAAAGGGGGCTTTCCAAGATCCAAATAGAGGCGGGGGAGGAGGAGGAGGAGGAGAAAAAAGTCTTTTTTTGTCAAAGGAAGTTAGGGTGTGTGTGTGTGTTTTTCATCAACTTGGAGTTGGGCCCATCCATTTTCTGGGTGCTCAAGGTTTGGCTGCTCTGTGGGCAACGCTTTATTAAAATTTCCAAATGGGATTGATGGTACCCAGTCTGTTGTCCCAGAAGGTGTCTTGGCTCTCTGTCCCTCAAAAACTAACCCTGTACTGCGAAATACCCCCACCCTCTCCCAATCCTGTTCCCCTCAAATAACCCTAAACCTATGATCAGCTAAACCCACTTCCATACACAGGTTCAAGCTACAATCTTTCACTTCTAAGGCTCAACAGCTACCGGTAACCAGGTTTGAAAGGGGAAAGCTGTTAAAAGTAGGAAACCAAATTGCAAGGTTTTATTCCAGAAGTAAGTCACAATCGTCTTCCCCATAAAAACACTGGCATTTAGAGCGGGGCACCAAATTCCAGCCATGCACACTCACTTACAGACTTGCCCACCTCTATTCATCCACAATAAATAATGGGGTGGGGGTTGGATCCATGGGCCATGGAAAGTTATAGAAGGAACTCTTGACTTAAATATTCAGACGGGACCTAAACACTTCCCTGTGCTTCTATGGGTATTTATCCCCCATCCTTTTGAGGTGATATCAACCTGTTCCTCTTTCCATACACACCTGAAGTACCTTTTATACCTTGCTGCTGCCGTGGCTTTAGTGGTTAAGACGCTGAACTTGACTGGAAGGTCAGCAGTTCGTGACCCAAGTGCTGCACGGAGTAAGCTCCCGTCATCTGTCCCAGCTCCTGCCAACCTAGCAGTTTGAAAGCAAAAAATTGCAAATAGATAAAGAGCTACTGCTTCGGCAGGAAAGGTAACAGTGTCCCATGCGTTCCGGTGTCTAGTCATACCTGCCACATGACCATGGAAACATCTACAGACATACAGTGCTGGCTCTTTGGCTGTAAACGGAGATGTGCACCGCCCCCTAGAGTCAGAGACAATTAGCTTTTGAGTAAGGGAGACCTTTACCTCCCCACAATAAAAAGCTTGAAACTCTATGTACTGTACTGAGAAATTTTCACATGCTTTGTTGATTGGGGTAGACAAAAAAGGAATAAATCTTTTGGCCAAGGAACATTTGGATAAGGGGATGGAATCAAACTGGGCCCTGGTGGTGCAGGGTTTAAACTGCTGTACTACAGCCAAAATACTCTGAGTTCGATCCTGACAGGAAACAAGGTTGGCTCAGCCTTCCATCCTTCCAAGGTAGGTAAAATGAGTACCCAACATGTTTGGGGCAAAATGCTAATTAACTTGTAAACCATCCAGAGTGCACTAAGCACTATGGGGTATAGAAGTGTGGTTGCTATTGTTATATGCAGAGGAGGGCACAAAAGGAGGGAATTAATGTGTACGGGGAGAAGAATATTGGAAGCATAAATGAGGTAGACACTGTCTGGGAGGAGGGAGTCTGGTAGAGGGAGGGTCTACTTTCAGGTATTAACAAGTCATCGAGTGGCTCCTTAACCACTAACACATTTTATTTGGCATATGTTTCTGTGGATTGCAGGCAATTTCATCACATGCTGAAACGTTTTTTGTTGTTGTTCAGTTGCGGTCAAATCCGACCCTTTGCGACCCCATGGACCACCGCACACAAGGCTCCTCTGTCATCGTCCACAGCCCGGCCAGATCAACGCCAACTGCATCAATGATTTCATCCATCTATCTCGTCCTCTGCTGCACCCTTATCCTTTTGTCTTCGATCTTTCCTAGCATCAAGGCCTTCTCAAGTGAGTCCTCTCTTCTCATTTAGTGGCCAAAGTACTTGAGCTTCATCTTCAGTATTTGTCCTTCCAAGGAGCAGTCAGGGTTGATTTCATTCAGGATTGACTGATTTGATCTCCTTACAGTCCAGGGGACTCTCAAAATCCACCTCCAGCACCACAGTTCAAAGGCGTCTATTCTTCTGCGCTCAGCCTTCCTTATGGTCCAGCTTTCACAAACATACATCACTACTGGGAAGACCATTGCTTTAACTATTTAGACTTTTGTTGGCAGGGGGATGTCTCTACTTTTTATTATGCTGCCTAGGTTTCTCATAGCTTGCCTCCTTTAGGCCATATTAAAATCTTGTTAAGTCTTCAAGGTACCACAACACTCTTTGTTCTCTCTTTTTGCATCAGACTACCTTAGTTAATCACTCCCTTTCTTAAATATGTTCCAGTATGGGAATGATTTGGGAAGTCACCAGAAAGACTGAGGGCAGAAAAGGCAGCTAAAAAAATTAGTTCACTGGTTGCTTATTATGTGTGTGTGTGTCAGAAAGGTCACTAGGAAGAACCAGAAAGAAAGGGGGGGGGAACAAGAGGATGAGCTACTGTTTTGAGTTGTGAATGGATGTGTTGTAACCAGGGCTGGGACCTAATCCTGTATCTAGAACTCACTTTAAGCCAGGGGTTCCCAACCTAATGCCCGTGGGCCAGATCCAGCCTGTGGCACCATTTCAAAATGTCTGCCCCTTTGAAGCTGTTGGGACAAAATGGCCACCCCCATTGTGCAGGCAGGGCAAAATGGCCGTCCAGCCCTCGAAGCTGACTGAGGGAGCGTGACCTGGCCCCCGGCTTGAAAAGGTTGGGAACCCCTTCTTTAAGCATTTCAGTTCAGGGTTAGAGCAGGATCCTTGCTTAGGAGGCTGGGTTTGGGGTAGAGACACAGATATCGTCCTTCTCCCTCAGTAATAACAACCACAATGATATTTTTTTAAAAAAGTAACAACCTCCTAATAAAAGTTTTCAGTCCAAACCCCAAAGAACGTCACAGATACAAGTGAGCGGAGAGAGAGAAACCCCTGTGGATCATTAAGTTCAAGTTAGTCAATACAATATGATACATAGACTTTTTATCCTATACAGTATATACAGCTGGGGAAAGGAGGGGAGAGCGGACTCCTGCCTTGTCAAACATCACAACAGAGAGGGGTGGGGGGGGGGGGGAAGAGTATAAAATAATTAACCCTCCCTCAAAAAATTGAAGTGAAGTGAAGAGGTATGGAGGGACTTTTATCATATGTGGATCCAAGTTTTTTTTTTAAAAAAATCTTTTTTAAAATAGAGTGTGTGATTACATCTTGGGACAGGCAGGTTAGTTACACTCCTTTTCCTTGACCATGGATTGTTAAATAACCAGAAAGAATACCAAGATGGGTGCAGGGACGTTCCCACCCATCCTAAAGGGCTAGAACCCCAAACCCAAAAATATTTTCAAGAAGGGGGGAGAAAAATGACACGTGGCAGCTTTACCAGCGGCACTTACCCCACAGAATAAGTATATAAAACAAGTTTATTTTCAGAGTGTTAAAAAAGCGTCTTCTGAAAGAAGCTCTGGCTGGGAAGAAGCAACCTGGCTAAAAGCAGATGTGGATCAATGTTAAGTGTATGGGATCAGTAGCTACGCCTCACTCCAAAAACAATATTATTTGGTTGAGACAGGATTGTTTTCAGATAGAAAGGGGTTATGTGCAGGGGAAGATGGGAATTAGGGGGAAGGGGTTTGTCATACTGCCTGATAAGATTATGGTTAAAGGGAGCCAGACACTGTAACAAGGGTAGCCAACACACCATCCCTACCCACAATTCTCAACTCTCCCTAAGGAGTAGTAAAGGTTCTGGATAGAAGAGATCCAGGAGAGAAGCCAGGAAACCTTCTGGATCCTTCCGTTTACCTCACTCTTGTCGCAATCTGGCCCACCTGCAGCCCCCCCTCTATCCATCCCAGGGATACATGGAGGAGTCCTGGACCCCAGCCTCCCAGTTTTAATTCACACACCACCAACTCCTCTGACTTTCCTATGGGTTCTCCTACTCACCCACCCACCCCAACCAGAGCAAGGGGGGGCAAGGTTGCTCAATTAGACATTTATACATTTATATATAAATAATATTTCTCTGTACAGCCAGGGCAAAAGGGAAAGGGGGGGAGTTGTCCAACCATCCCAACGTTTGATGAGAACCCTCCCTCAGCGTGTCTCCTTCTTTTCTTTTGCTCTATTTCTCTTCCACCACAAACATTCCACACATCCCGCCACCAAAATAAGAAGCCCGCCCCAGTCCTGGTTTTTGTTTCGTTTCAAGGGAAAAACTCGAAAAGGGAAGGGGGGCGTTGGCGGTGGTGGTGAGTCTGGACTCCTTGCCTGTCATGGAACCCCCTCTCGACCTTCCTCTCTCCACTTCCTGCTCTGGCTCTGCAGAGGGGCGGGCGTTAGACGGCCCCTCCAGGGGCGCGGCTCTGACGGCAGCTGCATCATGCGCATTTGTTTTGCGCCTGAGTCAGCAACTCGCTGAAGGAGTCAAACAGTTTCTCTAGCCACGGCTGGTTGCGCATGCACTGCTGCACCACCTCCTCTTGGCCCAGGTCCTCATCCTGGCCCTCGATTGCCGTCGTCTGGAAAAGAAAACAAAGGATTAATGATGGCGCAAGAGGTTAAGATGTTGAAACTTGATGACTGGAAGGTTGGCAGGTCAGCAGCTCGAGACCCGAGTGCAGTATGATGAAGTGAGCTCCTGTTTCTGTCCTGGCTCCTGCCAACCTAGCAGTTTGAAAGCAAGAAGTTGCAAGTAGATAAACAGGTACCACTTCGGTGGGAAGGTAAACAGCGTTCTGTGCACCCGGTGTCAAGGCTTTCGAGCAAGGGAGACCTTTACCTATATTAGCGTAGCTAGACTTACAGACCAATGTTTCTAGAGATTAAAAAAACACAACACATTGAACATGCTAAACACAAGTTAAACTATAAACACTAAAGCACTATTGGTTTATAAAGCAGTTTTAGAATTGCTATCACAATTATAATAAAATGTTAGGCATAGATAGGACACAGGAACTACGCAAGCTTTCAAAGGCAGATCTTCCACTATAAAGGGTAATGTTTGAATTGGTATATGTTCAAGCATATCACAGTAAACAAAACCAAAAAAAATTAAATACAGGAGTTAGTCTTGAAGGTGCCACAACATTTTTGTCTTTTTTTTTTTGCTGTTTTGTTTACTCTCTGATATCCCAAAGGGTAAGCAACCCAGCATCCTCCAAATGAGCTGGACTATTTTACCTGTGCTGCCTGGGATAGATGGGAAATGTAGTCCAAAACACTTTACAGATATCAAACCGCCAAATCTTAATCCTGTCACGTCACGGACTTCTTAGATTTATCATGCAATGAAAAAATTCCTTTGCAACCACGTGAACCCCAAATTCTTGTCTCAAATGATAAGCCTTGTATCGCAAATTATGATGCCTCAACAAACATTTCCCTGTCCATCTTCCTACTTCGGTGGGTAAAGATCTTGGGGACATGAAAGGAGCCACATTCGGGCATCCCCTGAGTGGAGTTCCTCCAGCAAAAATCCTTTCAACCCAGAAAGCACCTTTGTGTGTTTCTGACACAATAAAACAAAACTTCATCAAAAGAATATCTCTTTGCTATGCTCATTATCTACAAGATGTAAACCAAGATCCACATTCCATGGGACAAGCAATGACAAGATGTTAAAGAGAAGTTTTAAACATTTTTGAGATGCTTTTTGAAAGGCCAGAGTAATACTGTATAAGCAAATGTTAAAACACATCCTCTTTCCATGCTCCATCTGGCAGCCACTCCATTCCACTCTTGGTGCAGGCAAAAGTCACCATAAGAATATGGAATTCCTCACAGCTTCATTAAGTTGTTTGGCCCTTTACGATATAAGCTCCTTCTCTTACAATTAAAGGAGTAATCCGTGCAACCCTAAGAAGTCCAGTTCCATGCATACACACATTTATACATATACTGTACATGATTATAACCCTATACAGCAATTCAACTGATAAAGTCTGACAAGAATAAAAACATCATGTTACAATAAAATCCCAAACCATTAAGACTATTAAAATACCTAAAATGTTAAAATACCCTCCCCAAGCAGTGATGTTCTACTCATGCCATTGAGTTCGCAGAAGATGCAGAAGAATGATAAGTTCCAGAAGCTCACTCACCTCATCCTTACAACGCAGAAAGGTGTGGTACTTGTAGTGATGAAGGGAATGGTAGAGAGTGTAGAAAAAGGACTTCTCCACTTCCACACTGAATTCCTATTGGTGATAAAGGCAAAGAGATGAGAGGAATCAATCAACAAACCCACATTCTGCTGCTTTCTTCTCCTCCTTATTCTACAGCTTCTTCACTTCCACATATCTCAGTGGCACCTCAGAATCATAATTTTCACTCTTGAGATGAGGGGCTAAGTAATTATAGTCCATCAGAGGTGGTTGGGATTCCAGGTCTCTAGTTATTCAGTCGCACAGTCGATTCCGACCCTTCACGACCCCATGGACCACTGCCCTCCAGGCACCCCTGTCCTCCACCATCCTCCTCAACCCACCCAGCTCTGTGCCCATTGCATCTACAATACCATCTAGCCATCTCATTTTGGCCGCCCCCTTCTTTTTTTGCCCGCCACCTTTCCCAGCATCAAGGTTTTCTCAAGTGAATCCTCTCTTCTCATTTGATGTTCAAAGTACTTCATCTTCATCTTTATTATTTGGCCTTCTAAGGAGCAGTCAGGGTTGATTTCTTCTAAGATCGACCTATTTGTTCTCCTCGCTGTCCAGGGGACTCTCAAAACTCTCCTCCAACACCACATCTCAAAGGCATCTATTCTTCTGCGCTCAGCTTTCTTTATGGTCCATCTCTCACAACCATACATTACCACCAGGAATACCATTGTTTTGACTATGCGGACTTTTGTTTGCAAGGTGATGTCTCTACTTTTCACCATGTTCCCCAGGTTTCTCATAGCTTGTCTCCCCAGAATCAGTCACCTTTTTATTTCATGGCTGCAATCACCATCTGCAGTGATCTTGGATCCTAAGAAAGTAAAATCTGTCACGGCTTCTACTTCTTCTCCATCTATTTTCCAGGGACTGACAGGGCCTGTGGCCATTACAGTATCTTGGTTTTCTTTATGTTGAATCTCAGACCAGCTTTTGCACTCTCTTTTTTTAACCTAAGCAGAAGCTTCTTTAGGTCTTCCTCACTTTCTGTCATTAGGGTAGTATCATCTGCATATCTCAATTTTTTTTTCTCCCAGCAATTTTGATCCCAATTTGTGATTCCTCCATCCCTGCATTGCGCATTATGTGCTCTGTGTATAAGTTGAATAAGCAGGGTGACAAAATGCAGCCTTGTATTTAATAAGATTCATTTAATTGGCATTTAATAAGATGCCCAAACATATTTGGCTTTATGTTACTGTATATGGAACTAAAAGCTCACTGGAATACACCAACCCCAATTTTATTGTCACCAAAGTCTGTAAGTGGGAGAATCTACATACATACATCTATTCAGAGCAAAACCCTTAAATGTATAATTCTGTGGGATGTTCAGCTGCTCAAACAATTTAAATAATAATAGTTTCAGTGTATTTATCCATTCATTTCCTTTACTTGCTAACAAAGTCACTCATATACTTGAACTTATTTTATTTTGAAATGTTTAATCATACCATTGGGTCCTTCATGAAGTTCAACATGGCATGCCCCTCTCCAAGTGCTTTAATATAAGATATAAAACTGATACTGTACATCAGGGTGCCCAAACTTTTCAGACCGTGGGCCGGTCATGTGGTTCAGGAAGCTAGTCACTACAGCCTGGGGGCCGGATCCAGCCCCCGACACCAATTCATCTGGCCCACATATACAGGCTTGTTTTACTTCCGCTTCCAGGAGTGATGAGGGCTTCATGGGCCAGATGAATTGGCATCAGGGGCCAGATCCGGCCCATAGTTTGAGCACCTGCCGTACATAGAAATAAGGCACTGATTTATTGGGACTGGACAGAAGGAGACTTGAAGTGAATTAGGTTTTTTAACAGGTAGATGTGGAATTCATTACTGATATTCACCTTCAGATACAGAATTAGTAGCTGCTATGCTATCCTGTGGCAATGAATACACTCAGCTTTTCAAAAAGGATTAGGAAAATACTTAGTGCACAGATCTGTAATCTGTGTTTAGTTAAACTCTACTTCTTTTTAAGATTAAATAAAGGGAGTTCCCGCATATTATGTCGGGGAAGCTCCTGGGGCCTGCAAGCTAGCCAATAATGAAAACAATTATCTTTACATTTTTAACTCTTCTCTCGCATGCCTAAAAATCAATTCAACAATCCTTCCCCAGCTTGATCAAGGGATAGACAATACAGTATTGTAGTTCAAAGCTGTAACCAGTACTACACTGATTTGTTCAGGCGGGGCTACTTTCTGTATGTGAATGTTCTGATCAGCTCCATTCATGGGCACTACCATTGGTGCAGCATTCCCTGTAAGTGTGCAAAAGCACACATTCAGGTGAAACTCGGAAAATTAGAATATTGTGCAAATGTTCATTCAGTTCAGTAATGCAACTTATAAGGCGAAAGAAATATATGAGATAGACTCATTACATGCAAAGCGAGATAGTTCAAGCCTTACTTTGTTATAATATTGATGCCTATGGCTTACAGCTTATGAAAACCCCAACCCCCCAAATCTCACGTACCCCATAATCATCACATAATCTCATGTATACGCTGTATGCCATGATCATCACAATTATAACAAATTAAGGCACGACATACCTCGTTTTGCATGTAGTGAGTCTATCTCATATATTTGTTTCACCTTTTAAGTGAAATGAATGAACATTTGCACGATATTCTAATTTTCCATGTTTCACCTGTACAACCTTCATCTTCCATTATTTACCAGAATGTCATATTGAACAAGGCTTACCTCACCTCATAACAATGCCACTCACACTGCTTTTTGAATAGAATGGTCTCTGGCAAATGTAAAATGGAGTTCTTTTATTTTGCAGGATTCTGTAATTTCGCTCTCTGTTCCAGTAAGTATCCCATTGGACAGCAAAGAGTACATGAAGGTAATCTCACCCAATAATAACAAGAGGATACCCTCTCAACCCTTGCTCTGCTCTACTTTCCAATTGGGTGGTAGTGGGGAGGATAATTCCCTAGTTATCCCTAATCAGTGATGACTGATAACAGCGATCTTCCCCATGTGCTACTTCCTTTTACAACTGCAAGAAGTGGTGTATGGGTAAAAGGGTAAATTGCCATTATTACAGAGATGGATACAGGAAGAAGATGCAACCTCTTCGGGACCAGAGGTTTCCGACTCTGACTAGTATGACAGCATATAAGCAGGAAGACGTAGATTTAAATCTCTACTGAGCAACAAAGTACTTTCTGGGAGCGGCTGGACCTCCATGTTCTTTAAACTCCATAGTGGTATATGGAGAAAATAGAAGAAAAGGGATGTAGCAATGGCAATTACACTTATATACCACCTCACGGTGCTTAGAGCACTCTGTGGTGGTTCACATGGTAATTAGCACTTTGACCCCAACAAACTGAGTATTCAGTTTTATCAACATAGGAAGGATGGAAGGCTGAGTCAACTTTGAGCCCGTCAGAATCAAACTCAGATTGTGAGCAGAGTTTTGTCTGCAGTACAGCAGCTTTGTTTTAAACAGTGCACCATGGGGGAGGGGGGGGCCTCTTCAGTACAGTCAACCCTCACATAACGTGTTCGGATAGCATCATTTTCGCTTAACAACGTGTTGTTATGCACCACGTGTTCCTACGCATAACATTTTTAGTGTTGTTGTCCGGACAACAACGCTAAAATAACTGTCATTATCCGGACGACACTAAAAAAGTTGCTATGCGGGAAACTCCATAGAAACCCGCATAACAACAAAAATTGCTTAGCAATGCTACTTGGGGAACCAAGTAACGTCGTTATGCGAAGGTCCCAATCTCGTTGTTCTGTGAAGGACAATGACAATAAAGATTTATCTAGCTATCTATCTACTGTATCTATATACTGCCCTGAATTTCCTAGAGAAAAAACAAGATGCATGCAGGAGTCAATTCAAGTCAGTATGTTTACCATGGGCCCAGGATAGTATTGTGGTTCTCAACACCTACCTGCGGTTTGGATACATTCTTTTTGAGTTTGTTGAGTGTCTTGCGGTTGTAAGGTTCACCTCCTGGGCGCAACTTTACGGCGGTATCGCACGTCTCAGCATGGAGTTGGGGAAATGTGTGCAGCGCCTCCTGTGTGGGGAGCGAAGTGTTAAAGGAGAGGCTACAGTTCTAATTTCCCATGTGAACAAAGTTTGGGAAATGTATCTTTTTGGACCACAGCTTACACTGCAGTTTCAATACAGTGGTACCTTGCTTAAAAAGCATAATGCGTTCCACAGGATTGCTCTTTAAGCGAATTTGCTCTTTAAGCGAAACACCATTGTAAGTTACCAATTGTGAACTCTGGCGGGGTGGGTTTCGAATCCTGATTTAGTTGTTAAGCAAGTTTTTGGTTGGTTTGAGTTGTTAAGCGAGGCAACCATTCAGAGAAAATTCTGCTCTTTAAGCGCGTTTTACTTCTGCTTCCGGGAGCGACGAGGGCAGCGCGGGGCAGATGAATCGCAGTAAACCCATTCATGTGGATTCACAGGGTGCTTGGGCTTCTGGGAATTGAAGTCCAAGCACTGGAGTGCCAAGGTTTGCCATCAGGGGTCTAGGGGAGCCTCCTCTAATCTGATGCCCCTTGGATAGCAGCACTTGGAAAGTTGTCATTTGTCTAAGCATCAACTTTCTAAACTCTGCCAGATGTTTTGGAACCACAATCCCAGACAGCACAATCAATCCTCAAGAACTCTGGGATTTGTAGTCCAAAGCATCTAAAGGTTGAGAGAGGCTTGTCCAGGTATGGTATAACCTTGCATAAAGAGCACCTCGCTTAGAGACTAACTCGCTTAAAGAGCAGAATTTTCTCTGAATTGTTGCCTCGCTTAACAACTAAAACCAACCAAAACTTGCTTAACAACTAAATCAGGGTTCGCAACCCGCCCCACCAGAATTCACAATCGGCAACTTACAATGGTGTTTCGCTTAAAGAGCAAATTCGCTTAAAGAGCAATCCTGTGGAACACATTGTTCTCTTCCTCTGATGTTGCACTACTGAACAAGAAAGAAAACTTCAAGCCAAACATTGCTGATAAACTTTAGGCTGAAATTCTGTTGCTTTACATAATAAAAGGCATCATGGTCACTCCTTCTTATGACATATCCGATTCCGAATATTGGCGATCATCATAGCGATCAGCCATGAAGATTGTTCTGAGAATATAATGGTGTGGCCTCCCAGCCTTCTGCATCACGTGTGACACCTGTACGACTGATCCAGTTGCGAGTCATTTTCTGGTCCTGATCCCTTTTGGCATGCAAAGTTCTCATCTAGGAAGGTTATCAAGTTTAAGGGTTGGGGGCTCCACTCTGTTGGTTTCATGTACTTCCTTGATGGACAATCACAGATGGTACCTCTTCTATGTTGCCACACAAGGGGTCTACCATCTCCCCAACACTTTTAAACATGGAGCCACTGAGAGAATTCATAATGAAAATGTGGGAGTTTGTCAGCATACACTGATGACACACAACTCTATCTCTCCTTCTTTTCATCTCCAGGTGATGCTGTACATCTCTTTGAGTGCTGTCTAGTGTTGATAACTAACTGGCTGAGGGTCAATAAAGTGAAACGGAATCCAGATAAGAGAGATCCTTCTGTTAGGAAGGTCACTGGACCAGTTAGAGGTAAATGTATCTGGCCTGGATCCTCCTGAAGGACCAGGTCTGCAGCTTGGGGAAACACCAGGATTTCCCCTATTACAACAATCTCTACACAATACAGTTTCGGAGAAAATAAGAAAATCCCATTTGCTCATTTTCCACACCTGTAGCGATGGACTGAAAGACACTCTCTTCAGCACCTTTTTCTTGTGATCATTCAATATCCCATCAATCTTCCTCATTGGCGGGAGATAAAGTTCATCTGTGGAAGAAAGCGAAGAAAGTGGCTTCATTTTGGCAGTCCAGGGTTTGATTGGAACACAAAAGAAGCAGAACAGATAATAAAGGGCAGTAAAAGCATCTAGGACAGTGATGGTCAACCTTGGCACTCCAGGTGTTCTTGGACTTCAATCCCCAGAAGCCCTGATCAGCAGGAGTGCTGACTTGGGCTTCTGGTAATTGAAGTCCAAGAACAGCTGGAGTGCCAAGGTTAGCTATCATTGGCCTAGGGCCGTGATGGTGAACCTTGGCACTCCAGATGTTCCTGGACTTCAATTACCAGAAGCCCAAGCACCCTGTGAATCCACGCGAATGGGTTTACTGCAATTCATCCGGCCTGTGCTGCCCTCGTCAATCCCAGAAGCAGAAGTAAAATGCGCCCGTATGGCGGAAGGGTTAACCCGGAAGAGCCTTAACCATATGGGCGCGTTTTACTTCTGCTTCCGGGAGCGACGAGGGCAGCAATTCTACACAAGCCAGGAAGGAGCACAACAAGATTTAAATTCTACATTTAGTTTCTAGAGATGCTGAATTCCTTGTGTGATAAACACTACCTTTATGTTAAAATAGGTTATGTTAAATGTTAACAAAGCTTATGTCATAATCAATTCGTCAAGTCTTTAAATCAGCGTTTCCAAACTATGTTCTGCGGAACACTGGTGGACTTCAATTCCCAGAAGCCATTGGCTGATCAGTGCTTTGGGGAATTGATTTAGGCTTCTGGGAATTAAAGTCCAAAAACCAAAGATCGGGAAACACTGCTTTAAATCATGGGACTCTTTGGCATGTGAAGGAAATGCAGGCAGTGTAACGAAAACCCTAAGCGCTCTCCAAGGTGCATCTATCACCCCAGACCGCAAACACTATGATGAGAAACAGAACTGTGCACTCTAGCAGCAAGAGGTCAAGAGCACTCTTATTCTGCACAGCTCAAATTTTTTATCTCTATCCCCAACCACCCCGATTCTTATGTGAGCAGTAATTTTCTAGTACTTATTATGACAACAGACCATATCCAAGCAGTTTCTGCTTCACGAATTTTCCACATCGGACTCTTCAGAGAGGAAACACTTATGAACACTCTTAGGATCAAGAATGACAAAACAAAGATACCGTATCTTCCACCCATAGGCCACCGCTCTATAGAAGCAAAAAGGCTGTGGCTTAGACAGGGCTTCCTTGTTGACCCTCCTAACAATTAATGTATCAGTACGTAAGAAAGCACACCATTAGTATCCTCAAGGGCTTGGATCATATCCGGATCAAGGGCAGTGCTGACCAGCATTTCCACGTAACTACGGTACATCTCCTTCATGGCTCGTGTGTTGAGAATTCGACCCGTCGGCACACGTTCTAAACACCAAACAGAACAAATGCATTATTTAAGGAATTTATATCCTGCCTCTTGTTAAGTTCAGGTAGTCTTTCTTAAAACATTATGGTTGCGAGAAGAAGAAGATAAAATAAAATAAAAAAGAGGAAAAATCCAAATGTATTACTTATAAACCTAGATAAAGCTAACGGTTGCCCTTGCTCGAAAGCCAGTCATATCCAACTCTAGGGTTCGGTGCTCATCTGTTTATAGCCAAAGAACCTGCGCTGTCTGCGTCTGCAGACGTTTCCGTTGACATGTGGCAGGCATGACTAGACACCGGAGTGTGCGAAATGCCATTTACCTTCCCACCAAAGTGGTACCTATTTATCTACTTATCTACTTGAAATTTCTTGCTTTCAAACTGCTAGGTTGGCAGGAGCTGGGACAGAGCCAGAAACTCACTCCATCATGCAGAATTCGGGTCTCAAACTGCTGGCCTGCCGGCCTTTCAGTCGTCAAGTTCAGTGTCTTAACCACTAAGCCACCACAGTCCCATTTTTACACTTACCTCACCATAAGAGGGGAGCAAAACCAAAACAAGCAAACAAAACCAAGGGGGAAAATACATTCTGACCCAGAGGGCCATTTTGCCCTTCCTCCAACAGCAATCACTTCTTGGTGTGGTGGAGGCGGTGAGGGCCACATGAAATGGTGCTGCACCCGGCCCACAGATTGAGAATCCCTAATCTAGAAAGCTGCACTTTGCCTGAACCATTTCTGTTTACAACTGTATCCTGAGTTTACTCCTCTCTCAAAGACTTGACAAAATTCTTCTCTTCAACCCAACTCCTTGGGCTATGACTCTCTTGGGGCTTCACGATTAATCTCCAGGACTACCTACTCTCTTGCCACCAACTAATAATGGATAACATCCCCACTATGTTTTACTTACCCTCCTCGCTCTGCTGATCTGGGCTGGAATCCGAGTCAGAAGAGGAGGCTGCCTCCTTAAGCCATTTTTTCCTTTTCTTGGGGGGTGGCTCAGCTTTCACCTTGGCTGGCTTAGGTTTAGGTTTCGAGGCTCCACTGGTTGGGGCAGCTTTTGTGGGTACAGGAGCAGGGGGTTCAGTTTTCTCCACTTTGGGGGGCTTCTCTGTCTTGGCCACTTTTTCTGCCTTTGGGGGCTTCTCAGCCTTCTCAACCTTGGCAGGCTTTTCTAGCTTAGGCACCTTTTCAGCCTTGGGGGGCTTTTCGGGTTTCTCTGTTTTCTCAGCCTTAGGTGGTTTCTCAGCCTTGGGTGGCTTGTCTGGTTTCTCGGCCTTTTCTGGGACTTCAGGCTTCTCGGGCTTCTCAACTTTCGGTGCCACCGGGACCTTGGGGCCTGAGGCCTTGGGTTGACTCTGCCTCCTGCAAACGAAGAAACACATTTGTGAGATCCAAGAACAGTCTTCATTCAGGCTTCAGGGACATAAATGGCTTGAGCACAGTGGAAGGGGCCATGTTTACTGAGACAGGAGTATGGTTTGGGTACTAGGGAAACAATAATGAGGTAAAGTAAAGCTAAAGGTTTCTCTTGCTCAAAAGCCAGTCGTCTCCGACTCTAGGGTTCAGTGCTCATCTCTGTTTCAAAGCCCAAGAGCCAGTGCTGTCTGCTTCTGCTGATGTTTCTGTGGTCATGTGGCAGGCATGACTAGACACCGGAGCGCATGGAACGCTGTTACCTTCCCACCGAAGTGGTCCCTATTTATCTATTTGCAATTTCTTGCTTTCGAACTGCTAGGTTGGCAGGAGCTGGGACAAAGACGGGAGCTCATTCCGTCCTGCAGTACTCGGGAATCAAACTGCTGACCTTCTGCCTCCCAGTCAGCGTCTTAGCCACTTGAGCTACTGCAGTCCTTTTTGTAATGAATAATGAGGAGCATTCAGCAAAGAGTTGAGCATCTGATGAGCTAAGAGGCAATGATTAAGTTTATACACTGTCATTTAGTGCAAAGAAGAAAAACTTCAGTAGGTCACTATTTAGTCAGAAGCAACAGGGCAAAACAAGGTCCAGGGCCTAAAGACAGAGGCTACTGAGGCCTAAGTTAGTGATGGCTAACCTTGGCACTCCAGGAGTGCTGATGAGGGCTTTGGTGAATTGAAATTCAATGCGGTCAAAGAGACCGCATTGTCCCAAGAATGTCGGCCTGTCCAACCAGAGCGGACCGGAGGGGCTCTCTAATTGTTCCATCAGCCAGAGGGGCTCGCCTCTCTGGCACACGAAGGAGGGCCTTCTCCGTGTCCGCACCGGCTCTGTGGAACCTTCTGCCAGTAGAGCTGCTGGTGCAGACGGAGCCGCTGCCTTTCAGAAAAGGTCTAAATACCTGGCTGGCGGGGCAGGTGTGGGGCCCGGATGGAAAGGTGGCCCCTGCCTGTTGGCTTATAAAATAAAGCTTCCCTTTTAATGCGGGTAGTTTTTAATGAGGGTTAGCTTTTAATCTGGTTTTATTCTGTTTTATACTTGTATATACCTCTGATTGTTTTTAATTGTTTTTTAAATTATGTTAGCTGCCATGAGTCGGGCTTGCCTGAGTGGGCGGCATAGAAGTTTAAAGAATAAATAAGAACATCTGGATTGCCAAGGTTCACCATCACTGGCCTAACTAAGTACATAATACATATCTTTATTCGACCGTCAGTCAGCACAACTTGCCTAAGTAATAGCTTTATACAAAGCTCACCTCAGATTAGGAGTAGGGAACTTGTTAAATGACTGCTGAGGAAAGAAGTAAAAAGATTAAACAAAGGGTAGGGAACTAGTGGCTTTAAGGCCACATTGACTTCTAGGTCCTTACGTTACGTGAGGCCTTCTGACTGAATCCAGGTTTCACAGAACAACTCCTTTTATTTTTATTAATGTATTTTTGTTTGTCTTTTATATTTATATTTTAGTAACTTTAAAATTAACAAATAGTTTTCAACTTTTTTTGAAATCATTAACTAAATAGTAGTTGGATTTTTACAAAATGACGTACATTTTTATGTATATCTAACTGAAGTTTCTTGAATGTGCCCTTATTTGATTACAGTAGCCTTATTTGATTGCAACTAAATTAATGTGGCCTTCCGAAAGGAAAAGGTTCACCATCCCTGGGGCTAAACCCTAGAGCAGTAATGGCAAACCTTTTAGAGACCGGGTGCCCAAACTCACCTTCGCCACAGACTCAACAGGTTGCCATCCATGCCGCACCCTCATGCCACAACTGAGCCAAACCACCTTCCCCCCAGACAGGGGAGGGAGGAAGCGCTCCCATTGGACTGCTGGATAGAGGGGCGGCTGAACTCTGTGCTGGGGGGAGGGAGGAAGCACTCCAATTGGGCTGTGGGCAGAGGGACGGGGTGAACTCTGTGCTAGCGCAACGGCACGCTTGCCCACAGAGAGGGTTCTGAGTGCCCCCTCTGGCACGTGTGCCATAGGTTCACCACCACTGCCCTAGAGTTCTCTGAAAGGAATATGAAAGAGGCAACAGCTAAATATCATAAAACAAAATGTGAAATAACTGAGGCCATGAGGGACAGGAGGTGACTAGTGGAAACGAACAGGCATGTATGAAGAATTAGAAGGGGGAAAGGCAATTTTCAAGTTTTTCATTGCTAGAACAAATGAGTGACAGGGTGTCTTATCTGCTGCTTCTTTTACTGCAATGGAGCCCTCATAAAAAGCCCTCCCCTCTTGCCTCTTTACCTGACAGCTTGCAGGGGCCGATGCCAAGGCTTCTTGGAACAGACACGAACGTAATCTTTCTTGTTGATGTTCTCCAAGAATTTAACATAGAGTCGTTGGTACCGGTTCTTAGCATCGCCAAAGTAGCCCAGGTACTGAGTTGGTCAAGCATGAAAGGAAGGCATTGAGTATTTTAAAAAAGGTGAGGGAAGATGAGAAGGCCTTACACACGACTTTCCCTTCTCCAGAAGAGAGACACGGAGCTGAAGATCCACCTCATCTCCCAAGACTGTAACCGTATCAAGCCCAACTGCCTGCAGAGATTGCCTCAAACAGAAACTGGCAACAAGCATGTGTCAGCAGGACACACAAACTCATTTATCTGTTTATCACATATAAAAAGATTTTTGCACCAGCTTCATCTTCATAAAAGCAGAGTTGTAGAGTAGGAAGGAACCCCAGGGGTCTTCTAGCTCAAAACCCGTCACTCCAGAAAATCTATAGCTAAAGCAGGGGTTCCCAAGCTAAGGCCCGCAGGCCGGATCCAGCCCCCAGCATCATTTCATGTGGCCCCCACCCCTCCAAGGGTATTCAAGAAACCAAATGGCCACCCCTTTGAAGCTGTTGGAACAAAATGGCCATCCCATCATGCAGGCAGGGCAAAATGGCTGTCTGGCCCCCTCAAAGCTGACTGAGACAATGTGACCAGGCCCCTGGCTTGAAAAGGTTGGGAACCCCTGAGCTAAAGAATCTCTGATCTTTACCTATAAAATCGTGTGTTGACCGTTGGAGTCCGGCATGCACACCCACACCCATCCTTACTATCCCCTACCAAGTTGCCTACACTTGCCTTCACCCTGACTGACCATCGCCGAAAGGGTCCAGCAGTCACCAGTGGGGCAACCGTCCCACGAACGCGGCCAACAACAACAACAAAACCGAAAAGGCCGAGCATCCTCTGCGCCACGCCACCCCTCAGCCAATGAGGCTGAAGTGCATGAGCGCAGAGGAGGCTGGGCAGCCGGTGCAGCGGTATTAAAAAATGTGGCAGGGAAAGGACCAACCCGCAAAAGGTAAGTGAGGAGGGGGAGAGGGACTGAGGGGGGGGGGCAGGGCCCGGGAATCACGCTGCTCATCTGCCCCACCACCTTGCTCCCCCCCAATCCATAACCCCCCCCCCACACACACACACACATCTTACCTTTTGCGGTTTGGGCCTTTCCCCACGTCACAGCCTTCTCCTCTGGGACGCGCTAAAGTCCTCCGATCCTGCCGGTGTCGAGGCCTTGACACCGGCAGGATCAGAGGACAGACCGGTGCACGTCCAAACTCAGAAGGCCCCGCAGCGGAGAACGGGCCAGCCAGCAAAAAAATGAGGGGGGCAGAGACTGGGGGGACAAAAGCCTCGCCGCCCTTGCCCCCCCAATCCGTGCTCCCCCTTACCTTTTGCCGGCTGGTTTGTTAGCCTGGGGAGGAGGCCATGGCTGGATCCTTTGGCCATGCATCCTTCCCAGGTGGCGAAAAACACAAGGGCGCCAAAGGCGGCCGCAGCGCACTCCCCATTCGCCCAGGGACGCAGGGCCGAAGGACCCGGCCACAGCCTCCTCCCCGGGTGATGGGGAACGCAAGGGCGCCGAAGGCGCCCGCAACGCACTTCCCATTCACCTGAGGAGGAGGCCGTGGCCGGGTCCTTCAGCCCTGCATCCTCCCCGGGCACCAACCAAACCGCCCTACCCTCCCGGGAAGCCTTCACCTCCTGGAGGTACTTACCCGGCCAGGGAAAGAAGAAAAACGGTAGCCTCCTCTCTCTCTCTCTCCCCCCTCTCTCCTTCCCTCTACCTCACTCTATCTGTCTCACTCACCCCCTCTGGTGGACTGCTTTCTTTTCTCTCTCTCTCTCTCTCTCACACACACACACGAGTCACCCCTGCCTTGCCAAACCATTATTATCTGTGTATTGGTGGTTGGGATGGTGTTTTTTTTTGGGAGGGGGGGTTTGTACCCCCCCCCCCAAAAAAAAACACCCCAACCACCCACTCACACATAATAACTGCCTGGCAGGACCAGGCAAAAAAAAATGCTAGTAGCTTATAAGGCCAATAGGGTGGGATATAAACAAACACAAATATCTGACCACCCTCCAAATACCTTCGACAATCAAAACAAAAGCACGCTGAAAGAGGTGTGGAAGCAAGGGGAGTAATGGATGGAACTGGGGCGAGGTTATAAAAAAACCTGAGCTACATCCCGTACACGGTGTATAATCATGCAAACCCATAAGCCAACCCAACTCATTTCTGGAGCCAACACTCCCTCATCTATGTTCACTGAAATTATGGACCTTCACAATGAGGGGGCCCAAACTAGATAGGTATTATGTCATCAAGACAGGCTGGATGACAAGAAAACTTACATTGCTTGTAGCACAAAACTGACGCTGGCCATCCTTGATTTCAGGAGTGAATTTCTGGAGCAAAGCTTTCTGTACCCGCCAGATTGGGGGTGGCTCTCGCCCAGTCTGAAGGGCTAGCTGCAGAAGGACAAACAGAAGGGGTGGTTATCATAGCAATATCAATAGCCTACTGACAATAAGCCTCACCGTTTCTTTCTAGCAAAGACTGCAGCTTTGATTACTGTAATGCACTCTAAGCAGGTCTACCTTTGAAGACAATATGGAAGCTGCAGGGGGTGAAAAATGCAAAAGCAAGACAAGGGTTGGGGTTGCGAAGATTTGATAATTCCTCTCCTGTTGTTGGCTTGTCTGCATTTTGTGCATGACCTAAGCTTCTGGTGCAAACCTACATAAAGGTAAAGGTCTCCCTTGCTTGAAAGCCAATGATGTCCAACTCTAAGGTACTGTGCTAATCTCCATTGACAGCCAAAGAGCTAGCGGTGTCTGTGTTTACAGACGTTTCCGTGGTCATATGGCAGGCATGACTAAACACGGAACACTGTTTACCTTTCCTGCCAATATGGTAACTGTTTATCTACTTGCAATTTCTTGCTTTCAAACTGCTAGGTTGGCAGGAACTGGGATAGACGATTGGAGCTTGCTCCATCGCACAGCACTCTGGTCTCGGACTGCTGGCCTTGTAGTTGTCAAGCTCAGCATCTTAACCACTAAGCCACCGTGGCCCCCTGGTGGTAACCTACAAAGCCCTAAATCAGGGATGCCCAGATCTAGCCTCAGACACCAATTTATCCGGCCCATGCCACCCATGAAAGCGGAAGTAAAACGCACCTGGATGGGCATGTTTTACTTCCGCTTCCAGGAGTGGCAAGGGTGGTGCGGGCGAGATGAATTGGTATTGGGGTTCGGATACGGCCCACAGGCCGTAGTTTGGGCATCCCTGGTTTAAGCAGAGAAAATGGCAGCCTAAAAATCTATCTCATCCTGTTGCAAAACAGATTGCAAGGCGCGTTTTATGTCTGCTTCCAGTGGGAGAAACCATGTGACCTGCCCACGGCCCGAAAGGTTTGGGCACCCCCTATCCTAAATGGTTTATGACCTCGATACATGCTGGAGAGCTTCTCCTTGATCAATCATGCCCAGATAACATGGTTTTCCCAGTTGAGAGGACTTAGTTTACCCACGCTAAGGGAAGTGCATAAGACCAGCAAAAGGAACTGGTCTTTTGGTGGTGGCTATGATGTTATGGAATGTATTCCCAGACCACATCCATCAGACCCCATATCTGCTCATATTTTGCAAGCTGGCTAAAGTGGAATTTTTAGGATTTAGGAATTTTCTCCCTCTATATTGTTTCTCCTTCAAATAATATTTTATTCTGCTGCCATCATTGTTTTGGTGTGATGAATCACTCCCAGCCTGGAGGGGGAGAAGAAAGGAGCAGCAGCTGCGCGGCCGGCTGGCCTTGAGACCGCTGCCACCAACACCGGACGCTCCCTCGGCTGGGTCCACCCTGGAGGGAGAAGAGCTATTGGAGGCTGAAGATGCCGCTTCGCTGCCATGCCCTCCTGGCCTTTGCCTGTGGCCAGGGCGGAGAGGCTGCGGCAGCAGTGGGCGCCAGGCCTTTCTATTGCAGGCGCCCCTGGGCCGCGCCCATGGCCAGGACTTGAAAACACAGTCGCCATCCTCGGACTTTGTCTGCGGCCGGGGCAGGAGAGGCCGCTGTAGTGCAGTATTGTATTGCTATATTTATTTATTATTTATTTATTTATTTGTTCGAACTTGTATTGCCGACCCTTCACGGAGCGACTCTGGGCGGCTTACAGACAAAACACAAACAAGTAACCCACTGAAACCCTTTTTAAAATCTATTTTAAAACCATCAATCTTAAGAACAAACCCATTATTATGTTATATATTATATTATTATGTGTTGCCCTTGTAGGCTGAATATTGCATAATTATTTTGTATATTGTATTATTGTGTATATTGTATAACTATTGCATTTTATAACTATTGCATGAGCTGCCCTGAGTCAGGTTTCCTGATTGGGTGGCATACAAGTGGAAAAATTAAATTAAAATTAAAAAATAATTGTTGTTTGTATTTGTATGGGTTTATTATTATGCATTGTTTTTTGGTTTCTCTCTTGTTAATTTATATTTTTCTGCAACGATATCGCTTAGAATAATGATACAGTGGGGTGGCCGGGATAAACATTAAAATAATAAAACAATACTAATCATAGTAAAATCTGCATTAATAGATCCTCATATACAGTGGTACCTGATACAAAGATTTTAATCCATTCCACGGGGCTCATTGTGTACGAAACAATTGCCATACGATGCATGCATCGTATAGCAATTTTCTCTATGGGATGCATCATACAACATTTTTTTTCATTAAGTGGTTTTTCCCATTGAAAAATTGTTGTACGGTTTTTTCCATAGGGAAAATGGTTATGCGGGACACAATTTCCCCCTAAAACCTAATTGTTATGCGATTTCGTTGCTATACAGGGTGATTGTTGTATGAGGTTCCACTGTATATGTCTCTTATCCTAAGGTTCTCTATTCTCCCTCAAAAAAACAATAACTTGTTCTTATAATTTTATTTCAAGTTTAGACTGACACGTTTGGAAGGATGGCCCATTCTGAAATCTTTTTGCTTTTATTTTATTTATTTTAGAGATGTCACATTTTGGGAGTTTCCATTTTGATAAAGAAAAGTTCAGATCTGGGCTTAGTAAGAAAGCTGAAGCCCTCTTGATGTTATTAGACTGGACCCTCTATAACTGTAATCAAGGAAACAAACGCAAGCCTTGTAAAAATTCCTTTAAGATTATATATTGGAACTGCTTTATACTTCACTAGCCCACTTGTTAATACAGGGGTACTCAACCACCAGGCCATGGACTACAGGTTGTCCCAAACCAGGCCATGGCGGGGTGGGGGCACCCCTGGGAGCCCTGACAGCAGCCTTCTGCCCTCAACGTGCTCCGTTGGGTCTGCCCGGTGAATGAAGCAAAAGCACGGGGCTTCAGACACAGAAGATAGGCAGGTGGTTGGGGCCCCTCCTCCATGCTGCTTAACTACAGTGGGGCTCCAACCCCACACCTGTGCGCTTGAACGTTCAATCCTAAAAACCCCACTTACCGGTCCGTGGAAAAAATGTTTAGCATGAAACTGGTCCGTGGTGCAAAAAAGGTTGGGGACCCTTGTGTTAATACTTTCAACTTGCCCCGGTTTAACACAAAGAATCTACTCATGGCACTCCTTGGATTCTTGAAACACACCTTGAGGGCTTGGACGTCCTCAACTCGGATGACAAACTCGTCGCGCTCTCGGAAGATCCCCTCCCCGCCGCTCTCCACCTCCTCTTCATCCGTCTCTCCGCAGATGGCTGCCGTCTCCTGCTTCTTGGCAAGATGGAGGGGCCGCGTGTCTTCTGGATCCTCAGGCTCAGGAGAAACCTGGGCTGGCGGCTCTTCTGGGACAGGTGGAGCCTCTTTGGGTGAGGGTGCAGGAGAAAGAGGTGGCGGGGGTAATTCTTGTGGGGTTTCAACTTCCACAGAAGGGGCTGGACTGGGAACTTTCTCTTCCACGGGAGGTACATCTATGAAGGGAAATTGGAAGTGTTAGCCGGCAAGACGGCTGCATGGGAAAATATCAGACTCCTAGGTTGGAAATACTACTTTTCGAACTATAATTTCCAGGATATCCCAGCCTGCAGTGGGATAGTTGTCCACAAAATTATTTTCTGTTTAATCTCTTAGTTCCATGATGGTGAACCTTGGCACTCCAGATGTTTTTGGACTTCAATTCCCAGAAGCCCAAGCCCCCATGAATCCTCACAAATGGGTTTACTGCGATTCGTCCGGCCCGCGCCGCCCTCGTCGCTCCTGGAAGTGGAAGTAAAACGCGCCCGTCTGGGCGCGTTTTACTTCCACTTCCAGGAGCGACGAGGGTGGCGCGGGCCGGACGAATCGCAGTAAACCCATTTGTGCAGATTCATGGGGGCTTGAGCTTCTGGGAATTGAAGTCCAAGAACATCTGAAGTGCCAAGGTTCGCCATCACGGTCTCAGTTTGACAGGAAGAGCCAGTGGTTTTCTGTAAGAAATAAAGTGCTCAGACACAACTGGGTGAGCTTAGGCTATTGGGAAAAGCACAGAAGTTGTAATAGGCAACAGAAAGGCATGTGATCACTGTACAGTTAAACATTCAGAATTTGAGAACTATGCAGGGAATACGGAGATAACAAATAAAGTGATTTGCCGATTTGGAGAGAATGTCTTGGAATTCCATACCATACAAGGCATATGTGGAAAGAGGAGAAGGGTAAAGACCACGAGGAAGACCCAGAGGAAGGTGGAGAGAGAACATCAAAGAAATAGTGCAAGAACACCAAATAACACTGGAGGAGGCCGCTAGAAGTGCCAGAACAAAAACCTTGCATCTCCCTCGATACCCAAAGAGAAGGGAATACAGGAGAAGGTAAAGGGTGCCCTTGCTTGAAAGCCAGTCATATCTGATTCTAGGGTTCGGTGCCCATTTCCATTTACAGCCAACGAGCCAGTGCTGAGTGCATCTGCAGACCTTTCTATGGTCATGTGGCAGGCATAAACTAGACACTGGAGCACACAGAGCGCTGTTACCTTCCCACCGAGGAACCTATTCATCTACTTGCAATTTCTCGCTTTCAAACTGCTAGGTTGGCAGGAGCTGAGACAGGAGCTCACTCTGTCGTACAGCACTCGGGTCTCGAACTGCTGACCTGTCGACCTTCTGGTTGTCAAGCTCAGCGTTTTAACCTCGAAGCCACCGCAGTCCCTAAACAGGAGAAAGCTAATGCTAAATACCCTGTGAAAGTTCTACCTCAGAGCCTGAAGACAAAAGCAATGAGCCATTTCTTAAGTCACTGGAAACAGACACAGCTGCAAGGGATTGAAAGCCATGATGCCCTGGATGGGGACACGCTCCGCTCAGACTCACCAATGGGTTCTCCCTCCTTGCGGTCGGTGGGGTCGTAGAGAGCCGAGATGGCTGAGGAGATGCTCTTCTGCAGGTCCTGGTTCTTACTGACGGAATCCTCTTCATCTGATGAGAAAGAGGGAAGCGTCTCCAAATTTCGCTTCAACTCCTCGTCCAGCCGCTTGCAGGGACTGGTGCAACTCATGACAAGTCCAGCGGGATCCCCTTCCGGCCCATCCAACCCCCCTGGCAGCATGGACGAGGCCACGCTGAAGGGGGGCGGGGGCTGGGACGAAGAGGAGGAAGACGACGGCGGACGTGGCGTCTTGGAGGGGCTAACCGAAGAAGAGGCCCCCGGAGGAGCCATGCCAGGGGGCCCGATTGTGGCTCCGGAGGCGGATGTGGCCGAGGGCAGAGTTTGACGCTTGCCTGATTTCAGGAAGTCCAGGAAGGAGGCCATGAACCCTGACTTCATCTCAGGTTGTTTTTCCTCTACCTCCTTGATCTTCTGTTTGATCTTCTCTCGGGTTTGACTGTTATCCAAACTCTCTTGAGGGGGCTGGTGAGATGGGGCAGGAGCCTCCAATGGAGGCCCTTCCAAACATTTGGGGACCGGCAGCTTGAGCTGAGAAAGGAAAAGGACAAAAACTAAGCAGTTTTAAGATTTCTTGTTTATGTATTGGTTTATCATCTCTCCCCTCCCCCACCCTTACCCTACATACAAGCTCTTTAGTCCCAGAGTTTTCAATTCAACTCCAAAAATATGCAGATTAAGTGGTCTTGTATGTGTATTGGTTGCAGCGGTGTTAGATCTGAGCTCGCTTGCCGTCAGACACCATGAGGTATTTATTTTGTCATTTACGGTGGTACCTCGGTTTACAAATTTAATGCCGTCTCTGTGACATTTTGTATTGCAAAAAATGGTTTCCTATAGGAATACATTGATAACCTTTTTTTCTGACCTCTGGAATGGATTGCTTGGTTTTCAATGCATTCCTATGGGACATGCCGTTACAGTTTACAATTTATTCGCAATTAGATTCGTAAACCAAGGCATTCTTTTCAATGGATTTTCATTCGCAAACCGAAAATTACATTAATCGAGGCGTTTGCAAACTGAGGTACCACTGTACAGTGAAACCTTGTATAACGAGCGCCTTATATAACAAAAAAATCTGTACAATGAAGCGTTCGTGTGCTTTACGCAATACCCTGAATAACAATTTTTTTGTTATACAGGGTTTTTGCTAAGCACGGTATACCCCGCTTAACGTAAAGCCCGTATAACGAATATTTTTTCGGTATGCGGGGTATCGTCCATTTGATCCATATAATGAAAAAAACGCATAGCGAAGAGCTCCGTGGAATGGAGCTTTTTCATTATGCAGGGTTCTACTGTATTGTATTTTGTCAGTTGTTTTATTATTATTATGTTGTTATTTATTTGTTTGTACACCACTCAAAGTAGGAAATATCCCAGATGTGGGTAGTATAAAAATGTAATAAATAAACAAATAAGCATTTCCCATTAAATTCCACTTTAAAATGATAGGTATCAGACCAACTCTATGGACCTCTCCCTTGCCATTCCCCAAATATGAACCAGGGATCGGTTGGAAGAGGGACAGGGAGGGGGAAATGAGCAGAATAACATGGAATATATTTATGGAGGGTGGAAAAGCACCAACAGGCAACCTGTGCTTGGTACTGAAAGCTACTCAAAGCCAACTAAAGCCATTCACAGCTCATCTCCAGTGAGTGTTTTCCTATTGAGACCAACATAGGGGATACTGTTAATCTGCAATTTCCACTCTCCATCCAAATTAGTCACGCTGCCCAGCATGATGGGACATGCTGTCCACCAACATCTGGAAGGCCACCCACTTCCTATACTCCACCTGACTGTAGGCACATCCTGGTTTTCTCAAGTCAAAACACACCTTCCTTGAAAAATGAAGCCAGAAAAGACTTTCAGAGGTGGGATTTGTCCTGGCGATACGCATACTGTCCTCTCTAGTGCAAAAGGCAGACAAAATGCATCCTCTCGCTGACATTTGCCCAATTCACTCAAGCGTTGTATCTTTTAGAAAATGTCCCCTCGCCATTATGCTCTTGTTACATGACAACCAGAAACCACCACCACACCTTTCTGGCTTACCTTGAGTGGTTTGAGTGACTCCAAGCCCATTCTTGGCTCGACCCCCTCGTCCCCAATTTTCTTGCCCCTCCCTCTCCCCCGGCCACGGGGCTTCTTGGTGCCATCATGAGCCACGCCGTGGGGCGGTTCAGTCAAGGGCCGGATGCGGGGCCGCCCCCGCGGCCGGGGTGGGCCATCCCGCTTGGGCCTGGTGGGCTTGCGGCCCCTCCGCTTGGGCCCCTCCATGAGGCCACTGTTGGGTGGGCAGAAGTCTATGTCGCCCATGGGGCTGAGGCTGGTCCGGTTGGTGCGGCAGCTGGAAATCAGGTCCGGGAGGAGGTCCGGCAGACGGCGGCTGTTGAGGCGGATGTCAGCCGGGACATCCTCCTTGTCCTCGTCGTCTTCAAACTCATACTCCTGGGCATAGTTCTTCTTGGGCGGTTGGAAAGGGGGCTCTCGCTTCTTGAGCAAATGGAATGAGGAGGTCTTCAACAGCTTCTTGGGCTTGGAGGAGCAAAAGATGGGTGATGTTAGGCCTGGCTTGGACTCTGAAACAGGAGCTGTCCCATGTTGGCCGGACTGAATCAGCCCCAACTGTTCTGTGTTGACTGTTGAAGGCAACTCATGCTTGACCGACACAGAGTCTAACCCCAAATGCTGTCCATCCCCACTTTCTGAGGGGCAATAGCCCTGGTACCCTTGTCCACCTGGCATCATGTCATAGCCTCCCCCTTTCAGCCCTTCTCCCCTCTCCATGCCTTGAGTGCCGTCATCTGATTTAGGGTATTCATCCCCAGTGCAAGGAGGAGGTCCAAACATGTCCTCCATGCCTGGGAAGAAGCTCCGGTCTTCATCTTGTAAGAGGGAATCCGGGAAGCAGATGGAAGTGAGGGGAACGAAACGTTGCTTGGCCCCTTGTGGGCTAGGGCTCTCAAACTGGTCCTTGCCTTCAAGCTGGCCCTGCGGGACTTGCTGGGAGGAATCCGGGTCCAAGCTGGCATCAGGAAGGAGGTGCTGCTGGTTCTGGCCACTTTGCCCCAGGTGGGATTCCAAGCTCAGCTCCGGCTCCAAGAAGTCCTGGATCTCTTGAGACTGGGGCATCACTTCCATTCCCTCCGTCTGCATCCTTTCCGATTGCATCTGGCCCTGGAGCTGTGGGGATTGCTGGGGCTCAAGGAGCTGGGCTTCCATACTCTGGGAGCGGACGTGAGCCTGGTGCAGGTGGGCCTCCAGAGCTTGCATCTGAAGCTGGGGCGAAGGGGCTTCTGCCTGGTGCATGCGCTGAGGTTCCATCAGGTGAACATCCAGAGGGGTCCGGACCTTCCCTCGAGAGTGTAACTGGCTCTGGGTGTGAGTGAGCACCGACTGAAGCAGCTGAGACTGCTGTTGTTGCTGTTGCTGCTGTGAAAGGGAAAGAGGGGGCAAATCTGGTGGAGAGTCCAACATCATCGAAGCCCCTTGCTGGCCTGACATCAGTCCGTGGCCTTCCATTGGGTGAGGTTGAGAGGCGTGTTCTGGAGTCTTCTGCAAGTACGAGTGGGCTTGGGAGATCTCCTTGCTGCCTCCATCCATGTGGCCTCCCTGGAGATGTTGTTCCACTGACTTCTTGATCTCTTGCCCGTAGGAGTCCATGGAGCCAGCTTGGTGGCTGTAATGAACCACAGAGGTGGCCAAGGACTCTGGTGTCGAGCGGCTGTGTGAGTACTCCTTGGACCTCTCTCCTTTCTTTTTGTCCTTCAGGCTCTGCAGAGACATCTCAAGGCCTTGGTTGTCTAGGTTGGAATTGGTCCGGATGACGCTTTGCAGGTGGTAACGCTCCTCGGTCTTGCTCAGCTCGTACCCCATTCCTTTCCCAGTCCTCTCTTCGCACTCCACCATGCCTTCTGAGGGCACACGTGGCGGACTCTGTGACTGCAGCAAGTGCTGGATCAAGAAATCCTCATCCTCTGTCCGCTCAGAAGACAGCAGGTCCGAGTCGGCCTTGGCTTTGCCATAGGACGATGCTCTCTCCAACCCTCCTTGAGAGCTCTGATAGCTCTGGGTATGAGCTGACTGCATAAAGGAAGGAGAAAGCACAGAGGTGAGATACTTCTGAGACTGCCCAGGCGAGGCAACGCTCTGGGGCCGGTTCGTGGTGGGAGACTGAAGAGGCCGAATGATCTGCGAAGGGCTGGAATCTGGAAGGTTCTGGCTGTGCGAATAGCCGATAGACTGGTTGTGGCCTGGCATGGCTGGTGAGTGGCCGGTGCTATAACTCAGAGACGGACTGGCCGTGGGCATCCCCTGCGAGTGAGCTGGTACGTAACTTGGCGTCTGGCTGACTGAGACGTGGGGCTCCCCTTGGACGCTGTACCCCACAGATGATAAGCTTTGCAGCTGCTCAGGCGAGTACGTCTGGTTCTGACAGGTCTGCAGCCCTTGCCCACCCTGCCCAGCCTGGCCCTGCTGGGCCTGCCCGCTTGTGGAATAACTCTGAGCTTTGCTCACGCTCGTGAGGTCTTGGGCCTGGTTGCTGCTGAAGCCTTGAGAAGCCTGGCTGACAGAAGAGAGATTCTGTGACTGGCTGACCGAATAACTCTGTGTTTGGCTCATGGAGAGCAGGCTCTGGGGCTGCCCGGGAGAGTAGGCTTGTGATTGGCTAGCAATGACAGAGCTGGGCTTGGGGGTGGACGAACTGTAGTTGCTTTGGCACTTGGGCGTGGCGGTGGAACGGGGCGGCTGGCGGGAGGCCGAGTAGCTCTTGGATTTAGAAGACGAGGCCGTGCCAGAATACCCGGGGGACTGAATTATGGGACGGTAACTCTGGGAAGGCTCTTGCCGCGTGGCTTGGGACGTCTTCTGCTGCTGGCCACCTTCGCTGCTGGCCGGGGACTGTTCACCCAAGGGGCTGCATGAGAGACTGGAGCGGTGGGGCATCTGCTGATAGCTGCCTCCACAGCTCAGGTAATGCTGCAGGGAGTGAGCAGCAGGTAACTGGGGCTGGGCACTGGAGGGTCTCTGGTAATGTTTGATCACGCTGTCCTGCCGGGGGATGGCCCGCTCAATGGAGGATGCCGGGGAACTGGAAAAGACTGAGGTGTTGTAAAGCTGGGAGGTTTGGTCAGACGGCCCCAGCGAGGAAGAGAGGAGGTTGAACTGGGAAGGGAGGTGGCGAGACGCTGACTCTTGGGCGCTCCGGTAAGCTGAGCTTTGCGAGGGCAAGCCTGTCCCCAGCACGGCGCTGCCCAGTCGGTCAAAGCTGAGGGACGAAGGGACGCTGGACTGGGAGGACTTGATGTGGAGCAGCGGGTCGTGTGGAGACAATAGGCCATTGGAGGTCGGGCTGAAGGTAGCATCTTGCAAGGTGAGCGAGGAAGTGACCGGAAAGCTACGCCCGCTGAATGAGGCTGGGTGCTGGTAAGCAGAGAGCGCCGAGGAGGAAGGGAAGGTGCTGGAGCCAGGAAGCGCCCCTGAGATGAAGAGCTCAGCAGGTGCTGGAGTGTGCATGGCTGCAGTGGAAGGAAAACAGGGCTAAATTAGGGTCTTCTGGACAAAAACTACAGAACATACAGGTCAACTAGTAAGGAGAAATCCAATTCCAAATATTGGCTCTCATCATAGTGATCAGCCATGAAGATTGTCCTGGGAACAATATAATTCAATGGCCTTCCATATCCCAATGTGACACCTGTCTAATTCCACAAGTCTCTTTCTGGTCCTGAGCCATTTTGGCACATAAAGTCTTCATCAGCCCCAGGCCAGTATTGACAAAGTTGCTGCCCTCCATCAAGATGGATTCAAGTGGGATATAATCCACTTGGGGACCATCACCCTTCCCTGTGGACTTTGGTACTCAAGGCTGTTAGTCCTCAGGGTTGTCAGGTTAGTATGGTCTACGCCAATGTTTCCCAATCTTTGGTTTTTGGACTTCAATTCCCAGAAGACTAAATAAATCCCCCAAAGCATTAATCAGTCAATGTACTGACTTAAGACTTCTGGGAATTGAAGTCCACCAGTGTTCCATGGAACATAGCTGAATTTTTTTGGAATTGTAGCTGTGTTAGTCTGTGGTTCAGGCATATCAGAAAACAAAAACAAAAAATAAATTAAACAAAAACACTGCAGCACTTTAAAGACTAACTGCTATATTTTTACTGTTAGCTTTCGTGGATCAAGTCCACTTCTTCAGACAAGGAGTAAAACTTCCATGCATGGTTTATATACACCAGATGGAGGGGTCAAGATGTCACAAGGCATCTTGTGTATATAAACCATGCCTGGAAGTTTTACTCCTTGTCTGAAGAAGTGGACTTGATCCATGAAAGCTAACAGTAAAAATATAGCAAATATGTTTTTGTTTTCTGATATGCCATGGAACATAGTTTGGTCAACGTTTGTCTATTCTATTACCATAGCAGGATAATCTGGCCAGACTATATCCTCCTGACACAACACAGCCATATGAACAGCAGCTCCCTGCCTTCGGTCTGGGAGGCCAGGTGGAAAAGGGTCCTGTTTTCTTTTTCTAGATGAAACGGAGTCAAGGGCCGCGTGGACAACTTCAAGTGTTGCCAATATTGGACTAAATGTACTAAGCCTCTGACTCAGTCCAAAACAGGCTAAATTAAGCCTACCAAACTACCCTAAGCATACCAATCTCATCTGGTCTGGAACCCGAGCAGTGGTGTTTCTGGTTCATTTGAATGGGAAGCCGCCACAGGAATAGCAGTCAGCTTCAGGAAAGGCTAAACCTGACTCTCTGCACTCAGAGTTGATAACATAGGACCGTGATGGTGAACCTTGGTATTCCAGATGTTCTTGAACTTCAATTCCCAGAAGCCCAAGCCCCCGTGAATCCACACAAATGGGTTTGCTGCGATTCATCCGGCCCGCGCCGTGCCGCCATCGTCGCTCCTGGAAGTGGAAGTAAAACGCGCCAGGAGTGACAAGGGCGGTGCGGGCGAAATGAATCGCAGCAAACCCATTTGTGTGGATTCACGGGGGCTTGGGATTCTGGGAATTGAAGTCCAAGAACATCTGGAGTGCCAAGGTTCGCCATCACTGACATAAGATTAAGATGGACTGATGGTCTGTATAACGCTTAGTATAAGATTTCCTATGTTGCTTAGTCACAAGACCACAAGGTTGGGCAAAGGTTTCAAAGGTAGACAACTGAAAGCCTCCAGATGTTTTTGGTCCACAGCTCCCATCAGCCCTAGCTAACATAACCAACAGTGAGAGATTATGGGAGCAGCAGCATCTGACAGGTCCCAGCTGTCTTGGCTATTCCCACTCAAGGCACAAGATGTTACCAAGATAGCCCTGCCGTCAAATGTATATCAGCACATCAACACCAACCCTCATGCAAAAGCTCTCACTCCACCAATAGTGAAAGGCTTCCATTCAATTGGAATCCCATTCTCTTTGATGACCAAGTGGGACCAGACGCCTCAATCCACCATTCTGGCCCGGTTTGAACCATGAGCCATCGGTGCAGACTAGAATGTGCTCCAGAAGGGATACCTGTTTGCCAGGATGGGGTGCGGAACTGAGAGAGCAGGGAGGAAGCCGAAGGGCCTGGTTGCGGTGCTCGAGACTCCAGTGCTGAGATGAGGTTCATGACGGAGGCATCCGGGGTAGCACTGCTGGCATGATGGAGCCCTGTCTCGAACAGGCCAGAAAGACCTTAAGGAGAGAGAGAGAGTTTTTTTTAAAAAAAGAGATGGAGGAAAGAGATCGAAAGCCTAAAGCGAGTGAGAAAGGTTAGATAAATGTATCTAAAGGAAATAAAAAGAGGCCCATCACAGGGAACAAACAAAAGAATCTCTAGATCAGGGGTTGCCAACCTTTTAAAGTCGGGGGCCGGATCACACTCCGTTAGACAGTTGAGGGGGCCGGACTGGTTGTCCCCCCACCCCAACCATTTATGGATGCCGTAAATGAGTCCACTGCCAATTCCGGCAGTGGTGGTAGCTGGAGCAAGGGCTGGATTATTTGGCACCACGGGTCAGATGCGGACCGTGGGCCATAGGTTGCCTACCCCTGCTCTAGATGGACAACCCAAGATAATAATAACAATTTCGTGTCAGAAATTATTCTGGGTTGAGAGGATTTTTGCTGGAGAAACTCAGCTCATGGAGGGACTTTGCCGCGACTGGAGGGACTTTGCTGCTGCCGGACGTTGCTGATACTAAGTACGTTGAGCTTTGCTCTGTTATGTTTGTGGTACTATGGCATATTAATTTTGTACTGATTTGTAATTTTGTAACCTGTAATTTGCAACTGTATGCTTTATTGCATTTTGTGTGTTGTTCATATTGTTATATTGTATTACATTTGTTATACTGTATTTGATTTACCTGTTGTAAGCCGCCCTGAGTCGGCCTGGGCTGAGTAGGGCAGGGTATAAATTGAATAAATAATAATAATAATAAAGAACAGACAATTCTCAGAATTTTAATTCATTTTATCTAGAGTGGAGTGGAATCAGCCAAGAATGAGCGAGGGCAGAAGGTAGAGAACAAGAAGTTGAGGACCAGGCAGATGGCTAGTAGTGATGGCAACCAGGAAAGTACGAAATGAAGGGCAGATGCAGAATTACAAGACAGGTTGAGACAGATAGGGAATCAGAAAACTTGGTTTTTATAGAGAAGAAGCCACTGAGGAAGAATAGAGCACTATTTTCCTGGCATATTTTTTTATACCAAGCACAAGATGTTACCTGTCATGCACTAAGACATGACATTCTATCACACAGACAATGCCATTGGATCCTTCCCTCTTCATACTATGTCCTCAGATTTCACCACTTGTGAATCATGTTTCGAAATATGCATACCTGTAAAATGTGTCCCCAGATTTCTTCTACTTGTCACATACAGTTTCTCTGAATGTGCAAAAATCATCTTGGAGCAAAAACTGTCCTTTGTTAGCTTTTGCCATCAGAGTTTTGTTTTTCTTTGGTACCAGCTAACACAACACAATGGGCTAAAACGATTTTTAAAAGGTGAGCTTTATTTATTTATTACATTAAATTTTGCACATCTGCTTATTAACAGGATGGCCACATTTTGGTGAAATCAACATTTCTCCCACGTGAGACACTAATATTCTTGTGACGTATTTTCCGGGGGGGGGGGGGGGGGATAATCCAAAGGAAGGATCTATTTTATTTTTTGTTTATTCCATTTTGGTGTTTTTGTTGTTGTTTTTGCATTGGATGTTTGGCTGAAAAACACTTGACTTTATGTACTGAAACACTTCTTTGGATAAAAGGCAATGCATATAACACAATTTACTGGAATTTTCACTGAAATTAGGAAATACTGCACCTTACAACTTACACAAAACAAGTTTCTTTTAATACATCAGAGTTAATCAAAACCAGACATTGGGGAAGCAGTTAGGCAAGTGGTTTATTTATTCTAGAAAAATTATACTCTACCTTTCGAAGCCCAAAGGACACAGAAGTAGGAAAACAGCATTAAATACCATAATAAAAACCAAGCAACCTTAAAGTGGAGGGTTTCAGTGGGAAAAAACAGAAATCTTTTTCTCTGGTCCAATCCAGATTCCCCTACCTAAACCCTGCTCTAGATTAAGAAAAACAACTTATTCTGTGAAGTACACTTAAAATGAATCCCCCAATCAATGAAAACTATAGTGCACAATAGTTACACTGATAGACAGGAGCTGGAGAGATTTGGGTTCTGATCATCACTCAGTCAAAGAACTCAGTGATCTTAATCTAGTTCCTTTCTCATTTTAACCCAGGGGTGCCCAAACTTTTTTTGGGCCATGGGCCGGTCACGTGGTTCAGGGGGCTGGCCACTATGGCTCGGGGACCGGATCCGCCCCTGATGTCAATTCATCTGGCCCATGAAGCCCTTGCCATTCCTGGAAGTGGAAGTAAAATGTGCGCCGTATGGGCTGTGCGGGCTGGATGAATTTACATCGGGGGCCGGATTTGGCTCCCGGGCTGTAGTTTGAGCACCCCTGTCTTAACCAAACTTATTAGACTTTTGAAAGGCTATATGGGGAAGAAGGAGAGTCAAGTACAATGCTTTGAGTTCACAGGTAGAACAGTACATTGCAAATGTATGGCTCTGAAGACAACAGAGAGGGCAAAAGAAGTCAAGCCAAGCTTGAGGAAAGGAAACACTGATAAGACCATGTCATTCACATTTGCACAGAAAGGACATACAACAATGGGGAGGGGAGAGGGAGGCTTGGTTGAAACATGTGTGCATACCAACATCAAGAACATCAAGGAAAGAGCACAATACCTGCCGGGTGGTGGTTTGTGGCGTAGCTCTGCAGAGGGTGGGGGGTGGCGTACGCTTGGCGGTGTAAGATATCTGTGTCTGGGTGTGAGCTCCGGGATCCGCCGTACACCAAGCTGAAGGAAAAAGAGAAACAGACAAACATTCAGGCCTAGGAGGGAGTGTCAAGATCACTGAATGCTGGGCTGGGCCATAGTATATAGAAGCTTTTTGGACTGTAACTCCCCAAATTCCCCAGATAAAACCTTTTCAAAGCTTTGAACTGGGCAACTTGTAGGCTTCTAGGGCAGTGTTTCCCAACCTTTGGTTGTTGGACTTCAATCCCCGGAAGCCTAAGTCAATTCTCCAAAGCATAGATAAGCCAATGTACCGACTTAGGCTTTTGGGAATTGAAGTCCACCACTGTAGCATGGGCCCCACTATGGGAACCACTGGTCTAAGGGATGTTGCTCAACAACATTAAGCAGCCTGGCCAAAGATAAAAGATGCTTAGAACAGTAAATATTCCAGACTGGAAAGTCATAGATTCCCAGTCTCAATTTCCTGTCCCTAATATACTATGAAACAACCCACTGCATGGGCAAATGGCTCCCTCGTCCAGTGAGATGAAGTCTATCATTCTCATCTGAAAGGGTGACCGAAGGCAATAAATGAAGGAAAGGTAATAGTTTTTTTAATCTGTTTTTGATTTGTGATGTTGAGCCATGGGCCCCGTCTGTGACGACTGAGCCTTTGGCTCCGTTGGGATGCTGAGCCAGGCTCCATATCCATGTTTATATTTTATGGTGTATTAACTGTATTTATGTTTTGGTATTTACTGTATATTGTGCTTCACATAGTTTTTTTCTTTATATTGTAAGCCGCCCTGAGTGGTGCTTGCACCAGGAGGGCGGGGTATAAATAAATTTATAATCTAATCTCTTGATTTCAAATGCAAAGAAGTAAAGGACCAGGTACAAGTGTGATCTCCTTTTACCACCAACGCCTCACTAAATTCAGATCCCTGCTCAGCTCTGAAGCTTTCTAAACTCTCCACATGTAAACAAACACATTAATGCCCTCCTTATAAGGAACAAACATGCATTACTCAGAAAGAACTGTACTCTGAAAATATTCTTTAAAATGCTACACAAATTCACAGGACTACTTCTTATTTTTATTCTTCTGTGTCTAGGCCAGACATGAAACTGCCAAAATGAAGCCACCTTTTGGTGAGCTCATTCTGCAGTTCCTTTCACCTGTTACTGTTATGCCCAATTGTGGTTCAAAAATACCACAATCTTCAAGGGGCATGGGGCTCTTCCTGTGTATCCCCCACAGAACTACTGAGGAACATGAATAGTGTACCTAGAAAAATCACTTTCACAGATTAAATGCTCAGAGAAAAACTAGCATCCTCTGGAAAGACTTCTCACTCTTTTGTTTGCAACACACACACACACCCGCCACCTTGAGGGCAAGGGGATTGGAATTGTCACCAGTGAAGCATCCTGGGAAATGTAGTCCCTAGCTCCTCATTCTCCACAGCTTTGCACGCCTTCCTCCATCCTCCCATCCTCCACTCCATTTGTACAGGAAGACGCAGCTGTCTAGCCCGGCGGCCAAAACACAGCTCACAGACGAATGCCCCTGAATCCTAACCTGCTTCCTCAGCCGTGGGCACGGCTGAGCTCTTCCTGTCCTTAACTGCAACCCAATCAGGTCAGGTGTGCTCCTGGGGCTATGGCGGATGTAGCCACCACTGGGTCCTCTCCTTTACCTGAAAATTTCCCATCTCAGCTCAACCTCCTCTAATTTTTTTTTTACAAAAACCTGTCTTTCCATGATCTGCCCAAATCTCTCTCGCTCAATCTCTCACACATAAACACACAGCAGAAGTTTTGTCACTATGTCCATGTCTTTTGTCAGACAACTAACACACACCTTGGTCACTGTTTACTACACGGGTGCCCAAACTATGGCCCACAGGCTGGATCCGCCCCCCCATGCCAATTCATCCGGCCAGCAAAGCCCTCGTTGCTCCTGGAAGCGGAAGTAAAACACGCCCGTATGTTTTACTTCCGCTTCCGGGAGCAATGCGGGCTTTACAGGTTGGATGAATTGGCATCAGGGGCCATAGCGACCAGCCACCTGAACCACGTGGCGGCCCGCAGTCTGAAAAGTTTGGGCACCCCTGCTTTACTACTTTAAATTACAAAAAGCCTTCCAAGCATCAGTTTCCAAACTATCGATTCACCATCTCTAGCGAGAGACCACAAGTCCTGTTTCTCAATATAGTATCCTATTGTCCATCCCCAAATAAACATGCCAAGCCAGCATGAACCGCTGCCCCAAAAATCCAGGATTCTGGGCATGAGCTGCGCTGATTTAACAAACTTAGCTGTTCAATGTTATACAGCTTTGCTCAAGCGTTAATTCCCACGGAGTTCTAGGGAATTTCCTTCAAGGGTGATTTGTGTAGGAGGGGTGGGGAATTTGTAATTGCTGTACTTCAACTTCTGCTGCTCCCTCACCCTGGGCCAGGTTTCCTGGGGTTGATGGGAACCGGAGTCCGGCAGAATCCGGAAAGCCACAAGATCCCCAGCTCTGTAGTACAGCAGCGTAACTTTTACTAGAGTTGCAGCCTAGAACAACCACTTCCGTAGAACAGGAACCAGGAGTCTCTTCCAGGGTGTAAGAACTATTTTCACACCGGGCAAAGCTCCACGCTTTCCCTCCCACCCTCTTTAAGCAAGACTCATGCGATTTAGATCCCACGCACCATGCTCTCTCCTGCCAGACTCCCTTTGGGAACCACTCCATGTAGCATGATGACGTACAACGTTGCCACTCCCCTCCCTACAGCACCAAACCAAGCCGTTATTTATCCTTCTGTCTCTGTGTGTGTGTTGAGGCAAATGCCACAATTCTGCACGTGTCGCACAGGAAACACAAGCCCAGCCTTGGAACAGGAGAACCTCTGCACGGGATTCACCCTTACTGTCTCTTCACAAGAGGACTTACTCAAATGCTCAGAGCAAGAACAGCTGACCAAGGAAGGCATTTACTTGCAGAAAGTCTACAGGGAACCAAAGAAGTTACAAGAGCAGAAATGAGGCACATAAATGAGAGGAGGCAGCCCAATTTGCAACCACGTCAGACAATCCTTTGCTGACAGCTTGCCTGTATGTGATAGTTGTATCAGAGATGGACAGCACAGCAGTTACCCTTGAGAAAGCCATTTCACTCTGAGTTACAGGAAATGAGAAACTCTTTCATTTACTATTGTTTCCATTCTTTACTTGACACACTATGTTGTATCAACAGCTGGATGGGAAAGCATGCAAAGACAAAATGAGAGATATGGAGAAGAGGCAGATGCATGAAAACCTGTGCTTCTCCATTGACTTCTAGAACAAAACAAAGAAATCTTCCTGATGGATGACCACATATATATATTTTGCTGGCAGCGAACAAATAAGATTTCAACAGCAAATTTGAAACTTTCGCCCTTGTTACAACTCAAGATGGTGACCTCTATGCAGGTGTCTCATGCCTAGGTAAAGGTTGTCCTTGCTCGAAAGCCAGTCATATCAACTGTAGGGTTCAGTCCTCATCTCTGTTTAAAGCCAAAGCGCCACTGCTGTCTGCGTTTGCAGACATTTCCATGGACACGTGGCAGGCATGTCTCAATACCGGAGTGCACGGAACACTGATTACCTTTGCACCAAAGTGGTCCCTATTTATCTACTTGCAATTTCTTGCTTTCAAACTGCTAGGTTAGCATGAGCTGGAACAGAGACGGGAGCTCACTCCGTCATGGAGTACCAGGGAATTGAACTCCGACCTTCCAGTCAGCAAGTTCAGGGTCTTAACCACTTGAGCCACCACAGTTCTGTCTCAGGCCTATAGAATGAAATAAGTCTATATGATTTTTAATTGTACAGTAAAACCTCGAATAACAACTGCATCGCATAACACTAAAATCGGATACGACCTATTTTTTGTGGGGAAATTGCATCGCATAATGTTAAAATCCTATGGGATGCATCAGATAACGTTCGCTAAAGCCTGTGCTGGTTGCAATGCATCTCTTTTTATATTTAAATTTTTATTAAATTTTTCAAAAATATACAAAAATACAATACAATACATACTTTTAAAAAAAGCAATGCATCTCTAAGGAGTTTTGACGTTATCCGATGAATCCCATAGGATTTTAGCGTTATCCGATGCATACATCGGATAACACTAAAAATTGCATAACACTAAGACTTGTGGAACCAAGTTTTAGCATTATCCGAGGTATTACTGTATTCTTAATTACTAAACACTGCCTTGTGAGCAATAGCTCCATCTTTGAACTCAACCAGTAGGTAACTCTTGCTCCTACTGTGTAGACCAGGAACCAATGTGGACAGTTTGTCTATTTCCGAAGGCCACATGGCAACAAATATAGAGGGAAAGCAATACACGAGACCAGGTGTTCCAGATCCAAGCACCAATCTCCACCACCAAGAGGGCACATCAAAGATAACCAATACCTTTGCTTGCAAGAAGACTAGAGTTCACCTTTCAGAAACCCGTACCATGCAAGCAACAGCTGATAAGTTAGTGGACCTGGGAGCTTTGAGGAGACCTTGAGCAGGTCAGTGACTAAGCCCCAGGTTCTTTAACCAGTAAATTAGGAAAAAGAGGGATCTATTTCTCGGGGTGATTTGAGGACACATCTCATGATCAACCCCAAGCCTTAGGGGTGGGGAAAGTGAAATATTTAAGCATAATTCCTATGCACCTATGCACCATATTTACGCACAAACAGCACTATTGTGATTTAATGTAGAGTTTGGAAACTTTTGGGACCAGAATTTGCAGGATCCAACAGCCAGCATGGCCAGTATTCTGATAAATGTGGTCCGAAAATGTAGCTTTCTCTGTTCTGATTTAAGAAACATTGAAGGTTGAGCTTGCCTTCGATTTTCAACTAATAAGAGCTGAAGTAAAGGAAGAGAATGACATGTGCTACACTTGGGCCAATTTGACATTATTTACATGCTTTGCAATTATTTTCCAGTTTTCAAATCTAGTAATCAAATAAGAGGAGGAGAAAACAGGAAAGAGATGAAGAAGTGCACCATGGGAAGGTTTTAGGAATTTTGCAAATTTGAGCCCTATTCAAATGATAGTTTCATGAAAACTGCACACATGCTTTTTGCTAGAAATACAGACAGAGGAGTGTTTAATATGGCTGGATGTGTCTTGGATGAGTAATGGAATGTGCATTCATATGTTCTGCTAGCCAATGATCGCCACCATATTTCCAAGACGCAACCGTCTAGAGTCTAGACAAACATAGGCATCAAACTGCGTCAATCGCTTACAGAATAACTCAATATCCCAAAACCATACCACGGGAGGCAAGAATGTATTGAATAAAATGCACCTAGAAGATGGGTGCAAGAGTCAATTGCCTACAATTGCATCCATCCATAAATAGTGCACACTCCGTACATGCAGCATGCAAGTACACTCCTTTAATTATATGTTTTTTTCAGACACAGGTGCATGAAGAACAGCTAACACATCTTTACCAACAGGGTCCAAACACCAGCAGAGAATACATGATCCATAGAAAACAATGTGCATGAATAGGCAACTCACAGATGCAGGAACAATGTGCGACAGGAATATTGCCCTGCTACTTATAGGACAATGCACAGCATGGAAGACAGGCATCAAACAATGATCCATGGAGCACTGTAACTAGGAGAGCAATAGAATGGTCAAAATCACATGTAAACGCTATATATGTAAGGTAATTGTGCAAGTGATTTTTGTATTTTGCATTGGAGGTGCACAACAAAGTATGTACCCCAAAGTATGCTATGAACAGCTATGATTATACACAAAACTTATGACACCAACAGGATTCTGGCCTAAGAGTCTACTCACCAAACAATGCATGCTCCATGGTCTAAAACTATACTCTTTAGATTTCCAGCACACTCAAGGCAAAACTTGTTGTGACAGCTAAAGCTAAAGTTCTTCCTTGCTCGAAAGCTGGTTGTGTCTGGCTCTAGATGCCGATGCTCATATCCGTTTATAGCCAAAGAGCCAGCGCTACCTGTGTCTGCAGACAATTCTGTGCTCATGTGGCAGGCATGGCTACACGCTGGAGTGCACAGAATTCTGTTACCTTTTCCGCTGAAGTGGTACCTATTTACCTACTTGCAATTTCTTGCTTTTGAACTGCTAAGTTAGGAGGAGTTGAGACAGATGGCAGGCACTCACTCTGATGCACAGCACTCGGGTCTTGAACTGCTGAGCAGCCAACCTTCCTCAGTGTCTTAACTACAGAGCCACCATGGCAGCTAACAAGAGGCAAAACTGCACAAACACAGGATTTATTAGTGCATGCAAAATACAGTATTCTGAGAAGCTTCTGATCCTTATGTCATGTGAAGCTAGGTTTCACCACCCAGCTGAGGATCACAAGCTAGGCCAGTGATGGCCAACCTTGGCAATCCAGGTGTTCTTGAACGTCAATAACCAGAATCCCTGATCAGCAGGAGTGCTGACTTGGACTTCTGGGAATTGAAGTCTAAAAACACCTGGAGTGCCAAGGCTGGCCATCACTGGTCTAGGCTGTCCCTTGGGAGGAACACCACTAACCTACCTAGCTTCTCATTCTGTCTTCTCAGTTCAATCTTGGGTGTAGTGTCTGTCACATACAACCATGACAGAAAACATGTGTTGTATCTAAAGTACACGCATGCATATAACATTATGCATAGGTAGAATAATAAAAAAGTGACATTAACTATAAAATATGCACGGACATGCATGGCATCAATAGTGAAAAGAATAAGCGTTCCCAAGATCTACAGGAAATACACAACTAAGTCAAAGCTTTATACACTAAACCTTCGAACCCAAAACAAGGCTGGGAGAGTTATGAACTCGTAAAGAAGAGCATGTGATGATGATGATGATGCTAACAACAACAACTTCATGTCAGAGATTACTCTGGCTTGAAAGGATTTTTGCTGGAGAAACTCTGCTAAGAGAACGCCCGAATGAGGCTCCTTTCATGTCCCCAATTGCAGCTCTCAGGTATCGAAACCCAACCTTCCAGTCTCCATCTCAGCATCTTAATAACTAAGCCACAGGAGGAGCGGCTCAGCATAAAATATAAGACAACAGGCCAAAATTTTGTTGTGGACATGGAAAGAGGGAAATGAATACCTAGAAGGAAGAGATAATAATAATAATAATAATAATAATAATAATAATAATAATAATAATAATAATAATAATAATAATAATAATAATAATAATAATAATAATAATAATAATAATAATAATAATAATAATAATTATTATTATTATTATTATTATTATTATTATTTTCTTGTCAGAAATTATTCAGGGTTTAAAGTATTTTTGCTGGAGAAACTCTGCTTAGGGGGTGCCCAAATAAGGCTCCTTTCTTGTCTTCAAGATCTTTTCCCACCGAAGTGGTCCCTATTTATCTACTTGCAATTTCAAATTGCTAGGTTGGCAGTAGCTGGGACAGAGACGGGTGCTCAAGCCATAATGCAGTAACTGTGTCTTGAACTGCCGACTTGCCAGCCTTCCACTAACAAGGCAAACTGTTAAGAAGAAAGAGATGATTCAGAGGAAATCACTGGTAGGCCCAGTAGGCCCAACTTGATCAAGAAAAAAACAAATAAACAATAGAAGATTAAGCCCTTCCTAGCATCAAAGTTAGGAGTTGCGAAGTCAGCCCATTGTACCGTCTTGTCACACCAGCTCACTCTACATCTTCTCCAATCAGTCTTGTATACAATTATGAAGCTGGTTTCCTCTGCTACTGAAGAATCACCTCCTGGCAGCATAGTCTTTGCAAACTGCAGAAAAATTTTCTTTTCTCTTAGGCTACTGATGAGCCTGAAACCATTAAAATCTGTGCAGGAAGACAAGCTGACAAAAATTGAGAGGGCTAGAAACTTTATATATACAGTGGTACCTCGCATAACGAACGCATTGCATAGAGAAAAATTCGCATAATGAAGCGTTCGTTATGCCAAGGCGATACCCCGCACAACAAATCCCCCCCCCGTTATGCGGGGTTTTTGGTAACTCGAGTATACTCGCTCAATGGGAACCCCGGTTAACAAACATTTCCCCCCGTTATGCGGGGTATCTCCCATAGGGAACCGCATAACGAAAAAACCGCATAGCGAAGAGCTCCGTGGAACGGATTCCCCCCCCCCCCCCCCCGTTATGCGGGGTTCTACTGTACTTATTTCCAAGGCTAACTCAAAGCCATTTTGCCAACAGAGCCACAGAACCAACCTACTCCCTATCTAGAGGGTAAAAAGAGAAATACCAGGCCTCAAGCCTTCCTGTAAACGACATGTTTTAACCTGAAAGTCCTGGTGGCCAAACTCAGACAAAGCTACACAAGGTAGCAAGAAAACACTCAGATGCACCTTCAACAAATTTTGCTTTGTGCACCTGAACAGCAGACCTGTGGCCTTTCAAAAGGAAGTAGGAAGATCTCAGCTGACATTTACTAGGTGACTTGTCTGGGATGTAGCCAGAAAACAGAAAGAGAAGCAAATGTTAGACAATGAAATGGAACATTTTAATTGCCCGTTAGGCTGCAAATTCACAAACTTTGGCCATCCCGATCCAGAATCTCCTTAAGCAACAAACACAACAGAACCATAATAAAAATGGATCATCCCTTAAGCAGTCCTTGTCATAGGTAACGGTCACCCTTGCCCAAATGCATCTCTGTTTCAAAGCCGAAGAGCCAGTGCTGTCTGCTTCTGCAGACATTTCCATGGACATGTGACAGGCATGACTCGACACCAGAGTGCACGGAAATCTGTTTGCCTTCCCACTGAAGTGGTACCTACTTAACTACTTGCAATTTCTTGCTTTCAAACTGCTAGGTTGGGAGGAACTGGGACAGAGACGGAAGCTCACTCCGTCGTGCAGCAGTCCAGTCTCAAACTGCTGACCTTCCAGTCATCAAGTTCAGTGTCTTAACCACTAAGCCACTACAGTCCCCTCATAATAAACCTCTTAGATAGAGCCATGAGAGTGACTGAACTTGAGACATTTTATGGCTCACTGAAGACACGAAGACAGGTCTCCCAAGTCCTGATCTACTTTAATCTAACTCAGTGTTTCCCAATGTTTGGTTTTTGGACTCGATTCCCAGAAGTCTAAATCAATTCCCCAAAGCATTGATCAGCCAATGTACTGATTTAGGCTTCTGGGTATTGAAGTCCACCAGTGTGGCATGGGCCCCATGTTGGTAACCACTGGTCTAAGCAGCCCGGCCAAAGATAAAAGACGCTTAGAACAGTAAATATTCCAGACTGGAAAGTCATAGATTCTGGGTCTCGAACTGCTGACCTGCTAACACTATACATGCACTACACAAGCAACAACTCAATGCAGTGAGAAGAAGATGGAAGTTGAGTGGATGGAAGAATTGCAATGTCTGCAGTCTGTGTCACATTTTGAATCAAGATCTGGGACTAAGGCTAAATTCCTTTCAGTGTCTTAACCACTAAGACCATAGTCCCTTGTGACAAGCCAAGGAAAAGTCAAAACACAGAGGATTGCTTTTTTTCTGGGGAAACTTGACCATTAACCTGGAAAGGTAAGAAATGTGCATCCTCCTTATTTGCTTCATATGCACCAGCCAATGCGCATATGAAGACTATTTGCAATACATGTATTTATCTAAATTCACATTCTTCACAATCCATTTGTAATCCTTGCTTGTAAGTCAGGAACCTTACGTTTGCAAATCTGCCTCCTTTCCAGGGTTAACTGAAGGGTCCTCTCTCCAACCCCCCCAGAAAACCCCAGTAACCCTGGACTCCAGCCTTGCCCTTCAGCTGCCTATAGAAACACCGGCCGTAGATAGTACCATGTCATTTAAAGAAACCTTACAGGTACACAAGTGGGAAGCTTCAGCTTACCAGCACCTGTCTGCTTGCGCAGGACCAAAAAATAGCAGCCGTGCCATCACTATACATGCACTACACATGCAACAATTCAATGCAGTGAGATGGAAGTTGAGCGAATGGAAGAATTGCAATGTATTTGCAGTCTGTGCCACATTTTGAATGAAGATCTGGGACTCAGGCTAAATTCCTTTTTATCAAAGGAGAACAGACACAAATCATGAACAGGATCTACCAAATCTAATGCAAAGGTGCAGCTTTGAGAAACAGGGAGGATCATTTCAACACTGATGAGGTTACATCCAGAACCTAGAACCAGATTTAAAACAGCAGCAGCGCGGTGTAGAACAAGTGGGAGCAATGCAACCTGTCCCCTATCTATTCCCTCACCTGTACAAACAAACAACAAAGCTGGAAATGGTACCAAAGGAGCAGACTGGCCTGCAGTGCTCAAAGGTGACATTTTTAATTTGTGGGTAATGAGAGTAGTTTGAGAGTAGTAAATTGGAATAAAGAAGATTCCACCCCTCCTGGGCGGGAAATTCTGGGGTCTTCTAGATGTTGTTCGCCTGCAACTCCCAGCAGTCCTGTTAGCGACAGTAGCTATGGATCATGGGAGTTGCAGTCTCATAACATCTGTAGGGTCACACGTTGCCCATCCCTGCCTTACAATGTAGGTGGAATTGGAGATCCAGGTCTTGTGGCTCCTACAGGAAGGGAACAGGAAACAGTTGATCAGAGAGTAAACAAAACAAAAAGACAAAAAACATTGTGGCACTTTAAGGACTAAGCGCTGTATTTTAATGTTAGCTTTTGCGTATTAAGTTCACTTCATCAGTTAATAAGATCCAGTGTTCTTGTCTTTCAGGAAGACAGTAAAGCCTAACACCTTGGAGCAGATGTCCAGATAGGAACAAAATTCTGGGATACTGGGAAGGGAAGTTACTCTCTGAGAAAAGCAAGTAGATGTTTATGTCCAGTGAAACAATAAGAGGGAAACGTGTTTAGCTAGAGGAATAGCTAAATCCCTTCCTCCTTTCCAAATAAATGGAGCAGCTCAGATCTGTAATTAGTGATAGCCAAAGGGTTTAAAGTTTGAAATCAAAGGTTCCACGCTCTTTTGCTAGGTTTTCGGGATTATTTGGGTTAATTTACATCTTCTACAACTCTCTTTCTACACTCATATAAACTATGGATGTAGACCCCAATGTGTAAGAACAGCACAAAAATAGACAACCTGCAGCCTTCCATTGATGCCTTCTTTAGCAGGGACAGTTAGAGAATAATGGTGGGGAGGGTTCACAAAGTCATGCACTTCCTCTCTGCCAAATTCCTCAGAATCATCCGCCATGTTCCTCTGCAAGGATGACTTTACATTCTAAAACTTCAAGACCAACACACAAAACAAAATGAGCATCAAGTTGTATCCCTCTCACCCTTTGGGTTGGTGGCTGTGAGTGTACAGAGATGTCACCCACATGGACAAAAAAACTGGGAGAGCTCCTCCATTTCCTACCACCTTCCACCTTGTGATGCAGGAAGAAATATCCAAGCTTCTGTTTGAAGCATCCCTTGTGGTACCACTGGTCTAACTTCCCACGAAGGATGAAAGTGGAAAGAGTTCCCCAAACGTACAGACTGAGGAAATGCTGGAGGGGAATCCCTCCCAGCCAAGAAGAGGAATACAATCCCTCAAGGAGTAATGATCTGTCCAAAGCCATATTCTAACTGCCCCCAAAACATGGAACAGTCATTTCACGTTGTGCCATAGAGTGGAGGAAAATGCAATGCAACAGCTTTTCCTCCAGACATAGGGTGAAAGGGGGTCACCTAGGGGCCCTTCTTAAAGCACGCACCTTCTAGGGACAGGAAGAGAGAGAAACCCCAAAGCGATCTCATTGTATTGAGGTATGTGTGTGTATTGTGTGGTGTGGTGTGTCTGTGTTCCTCTCTCTCTCTCTGTGTGTATTGTGTGGTGTGTCTGTGTTCCTCTCTCCTCACCTGCACTGCACAGAACTAAAGCACTGTGCATGTGTGTGTCTGTATGTGTGGATTGTGTCTCTGTGTGTGTGTCTTCCTCTCCTCAACCTGCACAGAACTACAGTAGATCACTTCCCCCCTGCATGCATTCTAGGGAGATCCCTAGTGACCCTAGTGGATCTAGAATTGTTCTGCTGCACGAGGGAGAGAGAACGGAGGGCCAGCGCTTTCTCTTGCAACCAGGGGGAGGGGAGAGGAGACCCCCACCCCATTTGGACGACACCCCCACCCCCATTTCTGCCTCGCTCCGGCTCCCCCCACCCACTGCCTCCCTGAGATCCCACTGCATGGCCTAGGGAGAGAGGGAGGCTCTCAACACAGGCCTCCTCCTCCTCCTCCTCCTCCTCGCACAGAGAGAAGATCCCGACCCTGCGTCCCCCCCCCCCCACAATAAAATGCAGAGGGGCAGGATCAGGCCCCTTCCTCCTCCCCCCCCCCGGGCATTCTTCTCTCCGAGTCTTGCCGCCGCCCCTCCCGCCTCCTCCTGCCCCCCACTTTCCCAGGCAGGCCCCGAGGAGAGAGAGAGGCCTGGGATGGGAAGAAGCGGGGCTGGAGGTGGCGGAGGTTTCCTCCTTGATCCCCCCCACCCCACCCACACACCCGGGGGTCTCCAGCCTTGCCTGGACGACGGCGGGGTGGGGTGGGGGGTTGGGAGCCTCGGGAACCCCCCCTCCCTCCCTCCCTCCCTCCCTCCAGCCCCGCCGCCGCCTCCTCCTCCAGTCCTGACCTGGCCTTGGCCGAGCGCTCGTAGCTCCATCCCGGGCCGGCGCCCAGCGGATCCCCGAAGCCGGCGCTGGGGTAGTTCCGATCCATGGGGAGCGGGCGCCGGGGCTGGGGCCGGCCTGGGTCCGTGGGTCCGTCTCTCCCGCTCAGTCAGGGGGGAGGGAGCCCCCCCGCCGGCGGCGTCGGTCGGGGCGGGGGGGAGAGAGAGAGAGACCGCGGATAGGGAGGGGGGGAGAGCCTTCCCTCCTCCTCTTCCTCCTCCTCCTCCTGGGGCCGGTGGTGCGGGGGGGGGGGCTGTTGCGCTGCTCTCCTCTCCCCTCCCCTCCCCTCTCGCTCGGCCTGGGCTGAAGCCGCGGGCTGGCGCTGCTAACGCTGGGGCGGCTGGAGGAGGAGGAGGAGGAGGAGGAAGAGGCGGCTCATGGTGCAGCCATGTTCGCTGGGCGTCTGTGTCTGCGCTGCTGTTGCTGCTGCTGCTGCTGCTGCTGCGCTCCGCTTCCTCCCACAATCCCGTGCTGAGCAGAGGAGGAGGAGGAGGGAGGGAGGGAGAGATGGAGGGATGGTGGACAGACAGGGGGGGAAGAGTGGAAGGAAGGAGGGAAGGGGAAGGCAGAGAGAGAAGCAGAGAGGGATCAAGCAGGGTTGCAGGAAATGGGGCACCCAGGCCGAAGGGGCAACAGCAGCCCAGCCCCAGAGAGGCAAGGGCTGGGGGGTGGGGGCCTGGGGTGGGTGGGTGGGGGGGGGAGAGAGGGAAAGCCCGGGATGGATGGAGTCAGGGAGTGAATGAGTGACGGGGGGTGGGGGGGAGAGAGGGGAGGACAAAGGCTCTTGCGATGGAGGGGAGGCCAAGTCCGGCCAGGGGCAGAGGAGGAGGAAGAGGGTGGGGGTGGGTGGGAGACTGATCAGGCGAGGGATGGAGGAAATTTTATTTATTTAGAAAGGACCGAGGAAAGAAGGATGCAGAGCGGCTGGGATGGTGGTCTTTAAAACAAAAAAAGGGATGGAGGGAGTGGGGCAGAACAGGAGGGAGAAAGAAAGAAGCAAGTGGGAACTTTTGATGAGCAGCTCGTGGAGACGCGTGCGCCTTTCCCCGTTTTTTGCACGTGTAAACGCGCCAGGTTAATTAAGACGGCGCGACGCAGAAGGTGGTGTTGAGGGTTTGTTGCTTATAGAGTTTGTGCAGCATGTGTTTATGTTCATCCCCACTCTTTCCAGCTCGATGAATGTTCTTCAGGCGTTAGGAAAGCCATCATGGGAGGAGGGCCCAGGGTCTAAACATGCAAACCAGTTCATATATATACTGTATACATACATGAACACATACACACACCCAGCGAGAGAGAGAGAGCTTTGAATTGGTCATCATTGACTTGGGATCTTTGCTAGTGCATTCCACTAAGTGTTTTCAGGCATGTGAACACCCTTTGATATGTGATAACAATCAAGAGTCAATCTCAGGTGGAAAGATGGAGAGCTGCCCTATGACAATCTGGCTCTCACACTTCTTTCACAAAGTCTTTATGTAGGTGTACAAAGGGAGTGATGGAATCTACAACTAACTTGTGCTGGGTGTTTGCTCTTACCACATACACACACAGTTTTTTAAGCCATTAATGATTGCAGATGCCAGTGTTGTCAGTATATATGGCTGTGATGGTGAACCTTGGCACTCTAGATGTTCTTGAACTTCAATTCCCAGAAGCCCTGATCAGCGGGAGTGCTGACTTGGGCTTCTGGGGATTGAAGTCCAAGCACACCTGGAGTGCCAAGGTTCGCATTCACTGGTATATCTGGGCTTGTGGCTTCACAGATTATTACCTACTGTGAAGAGTGTATGTGTTTCATGTATCACAGGGTATATGACAAGTAAATACTAAAGGTTTATTATGTATGCATTCCTATAGTACACTTCATGAAAAAAGTCTGTACTGTTCTGCTATATAGTGTATGTAGATAAAAGCCATTCCACAGTATTCATGCCATTTGTATATTAGATGTCCTACCTTCCTGATGGAAGCCTGTTTGGAAAAATAAAGGGAGGAAGGAGAGAAAAAAATGGCAAAATGTCATGGCACTTTTAAAACTAACTGATCTATTTCATACTTCTTCAGATGCACATGGTGATATTTGTCCATATGATGGTGAGAGTCATGTTCATAAATACAGAGGACATGTATTTTCATCCCTTATGTCTGAAGAAGTGTATTTTGACCCACAAGAACTCAATAAATCTGTTTGTCTCCAAAGTGCAGCAATATTTTGCCTTTTTTTGTTTCCTGCCCCTACGTTTTGCCAAGATGCTGAGAAAGACTAACACAACATTTTTTGATACTGGAGCAACTGTCAGTTGCCTCATTTTACTTCTTTGTAAAGCTACAAAGTGAATATAAGCTCTTATGTAAATAAGAGTCTTGCGGTACCTTAAACACTAAGATGCTTTATTTGACGTATGTGTTAGCATTTCAAATACTGTATATCTGAAACCGTTCACTAAAGTCCACAAAAGCTTATGTCAAATAAAACAGTCTTTAAGATACAACAAGACCCTTGGTCGTTTTTGCTGCAACAAACAGACGTGGCTAGCCCTGCTGAAAATTTCTGGCATAATTATGTATATAAATCTTTTAGTTGCATATAAATGCAGTCGTTTTTTGCTGTTGGTAAATTGGTTTTCAGGCCTAGAAGTTAACAGCCTACCAGAGACAATTGTCATTTTCAGCTAGGGCAGACTATAAGCAATTTAAAAGACTTTGATAGCTAAGATTTTGCTCAGGATAAAATTTAAAAAAGGTTTCAATCCTGACTCTGTAATTTTTACCACAGAATGGTATCATGTTAGTCTGTGTTTCAAGCATATCAAAGAGTAAACAAAACAAAAAGGCAAAAAAACACACACATGTGGCACTTTAAAGATTAACTGCTATATTTTAATGTTAGCTTTTGTGGATCAAGTCCACTTTGTCAGACTTAAGAGTGAGATTTCATGGCATTAATGTATACACATCAGGTAGTAAAGGTATCCCTTGCTCGAAAGCCAGTCATATCTGACTCTAGGGTTCAGTGCTCATCTCTGTTTCAAAGTCGAAGAGCCAGCGCTGTCTGCTTCTGCTTCCGTGATCATGTGACAGGCATGACTAGACATGAAACGCTGTTTACCTTCCCACCGAAGTGGTCCCTATTTATCTACTTGCAATTGCTTGCTTTTGAACTGCTAGGTTGGCAGGAGCTGGGACAAAGATGGGAGCTCATTCCGTCCTGCAGTACTCGGGAATTGAACTGCTGACCTTCCGCCTCCCAATCAGCATCTTAGCCACTTGAGCCACTGCAGTCACATCAGGTACAGAGGTACAAAATGGTTACCACTTATCTGTTATGCCAGTGATGGCTACATTGTACACAAGAATAAAGATCTACACAGTTGCAGTATCACAATAGAAGTAATGTACAATGCGGAACACTGTTTGATTTGTTCCACATAGCCCTGCTGCTTAATAAGCACTTAGGATGGTTTAACTGTTAAACGCAAACATAATTTAAACCAACAAAAGGCTGATCATTTAATGAGAAACATTCATGCCCTTCTCCAAAGAGGCTGGATTGGTTTCATCCTTGTTTAGTCTCAAGGTTGGTCCAGGCTTGTGAATAATTTTAAACATAATTTTCTTTCCTCACCTGCGGTTTAAATTTCTGTAGTATCTTAAAACCCTGATGAAAGTACACTGAAAAGTGTCAAGTACCGGATTCACTTTGGTGAACTGTATAGTCTTTTTGCAATTATATTCTGAGTTACTGAAGAATTGTTTATATTGACAAGACTTGAAGAAAAGTATTTTCCTTTTATTTTCCTTTATTGAACATACTACCTTATTTTGAGAAAGAAATCGAAAACAACCTTTTGGTAACTCTAAGTTTTATTCTGCACAAGTAAAGAAGAATTATTCTCTACATTAAGTTTGTTTTTGCCGTTATTGCCTCAAATGGTCTAGTTTCAGTTTTGATGTTTCATACCACTTGGCCATTTTTTGTTTTCAATAAAATCTATAAAACAATATCCTAAGATACTACAGAAATTTAAACCGCAGGTGAGGAAAGAAAATTATGTTTAAAATTATTCACAAGCCTGGACCAACCTTGAGACTAAACAAGGATGAAACCAATCCAGCCTCTTTGGAGAAGGGCATGAATGTTTCTCATTAAATGATCAGCCTTTTGTTGGTTTAAATTATGTTTGCGTTTAACAGTTAAACCATCCTAAGTGCTTATTAAGCAGCAGGGCTATGTGGAACAAATCAAACAGTGTCCTGCATTGTACATTACTTCTATTGTGAAACTGCAACTGTGTAGATCTTTACTCTTGTGTACAATGTAGTCGGAATAGAATTAGTGCTTATATATGCAGTTCCTAGTTTAGTCTATTGGTGTAAACCAGGGGTCGGCAATCTACGGTGTGCAGGCTGAATCTAGCCCATAGCACCAAATCAGTACACAGGTTCAAATAACAGACCATGTATAAGAAAATCTTCAACCAGATAAAATTACAAACATTTAGCTTTTAACAGAAATACAAAAAAATCTTCAAAGAAATAATGTTTAGAATGCTAGTATGAAGTAGCGGGGGGGGGGGGACACCATGCAGTCTCTCTTTTCTCACTTCTATTCTAATTGTCACAAAAACCCAAGAACTGTGTTTCCATTCCAAGACAAAACTTATTATGGCCAGTATCTGACTGCTGCTGTTATTCTTATATGGCATCAAGTCAGAACCAACTTTACAGCAACTCTAGCAGAGCTTGCAAGGTAAGTTAGATATTTAAGGAGTGGTTTTACCAGTTCCTGATGGGACTGCGGTAGCTTAGTGGTTAAGATACTAAACTTGACAACTGGAAGGTCGACAGGTCAGCAGTTCAAGACCCAAGTGCTGCATGACAAAGTGAGCTTCCATCTGTGTCGCATCTCCTGCCAACCTAGCAGTTTGAAAGCAAGAAATTGGAAGGAGATAAATAGGTACCACTTCAATGGGAAGGTAAACAGTGTTCCGTGCACTCCAGTATCTAGTCGTGCCTGCCACATGTCCACAGAAATGTCTGCAGATGAAGAAAGTGCTAGCTCTTTGGCTATAAACAGAGATGAACACTGAACCCTAGAGTTGGATATGACTGGCTTTTGAGCAAGGGTGACCTTTACCTTTTACCAGTTCCACATTCCCAGTGAACTTCCATGGCTAAGTAGGACTTTGAACCCAGACCTCTTGAGTCCTAGTGCATCACTATCCACTATATCACATTGGGTATCTCATCCTATTGTTAATCCAGCTAAAACCCAACCCACTGAATAAGTTGCTCAAAGGAAAATCAACTGTAACGTAAATCCCAGGGAATCAATGGGGCTTCTTTAATTATGCGGATTACTTTCCAATATAATTGAAGCTACTAGTCATGCTTTACTCGGTATAAAATTTGTCATTTGTAGTCTTGTCTTTTATCTCCCCAGAAACTTAGAGTTGGTTTGGTTTCCTGAGTCATAGGAAGAAAAAATATTTTGCCTGTGCTCAAAAGCATTGTTTCCTCCAACCATGGAGTTCAAAATAAAATACTGGAAGAATTATTATGTGTACTAACTGCTAAGAGTGCTCCAGGCACTAAAGCAGATGGAAGCTGTGACCTGGAGTGAGAACTAAACTGCAGCATATGCAGATAATAGTATATAAGTGTACTAATGAATAAGACCATATACCTGTGGAAAGATAAATACAGGCTCCTGATTATTACTGCACTGGCTTCCCACAGTAAAAGAAGTTTTAGAAATGTGACAAAATTCCTGCAGCTGAATGTTATCTCTAGTGTTTGACAGCAGCCTTTTGCTGGAATATTCATTGTGAAAACCTTGGTTTTTGTTTTTGATGGTTGCTTTGCAATATTATCATTTAACCTATTTGTAGTCAGTAGCTCAAGTGGCTAAGACACTGACTGGGAGGCAGAAGGTCAGCAGTTTGATTTCTGAGTACTGCAGGACAGAATGAGCTCCAGTCTTTGTCCCAGCTCCTGCCAGCCTAGCTGTTTGAAAGCAAGAAATTGCAAATAGATAAATAGGGACCACTTCAGTGGGAAGGTAACATCATTCCATATGCTCCGGTGTCTAGTCATGCCTGCCACATGACCATGGAAATGTCTGCAGAAGCAGACAGCACCCACTCTTTGGCTTTGAAACAGAGATGAGCACTGAACCCTAGAGTCAGATACAACTGGCTTTCGAGCAAGGGAAACCTTTACTTTTACTAGTCATTTGTTCACTTTTCACTATGTGTATACAGCTAAATTTCAGTTTAGGTGACATGGTCTACCTTAAACTTCTGAGGATAATCAATTGGGTAATATTTCGCTTAACAAGAGTATGAGGTAAAAAAGCAACACAAAAGTTGGAGAGATTCATCTCTAGAGACATCCTGTGCCTCCCCTTGGTTTCCCTCACACAAATTAGCACATTGTATGATAAAATTATTAGTGAAGCATTGACAGAAGAAAAGGGGTATATTTACTCACAGTTACCATTTGTAGTCGCCATCAAAAGAAAAACAAAGGATAGTGGAGTCTCCAGCATGTGGAGAGAACCTTCAGGGTTGATGCTTAAGGAAAGGTCAGAGGAAGAAGAAGACGAACAAACAAAACAATGAAGGCACAAACAAACAAGAAAAGGGAGCGCAGGAAAAGAACTCTATGAATGTCTGATGAAGTGAACTTGATTCATGAAAGCTAACATTAAAATTTAACAGTCTTCAAAGTGCTATTTTTTTAAAAATAATAATCTGATCTACCAATAGAGTTAGTGGCAAAGGACAATTACATTGGACCATAAAGCCCTTTCCCACTAATACCTTGTGTTATTGCATGCAAGATTGCTACTATCCCAACAGAAACACTGACAATTCGAAGGAATTTGTCTTAACAAAGCTTTACTGACTTTTCTAATTATTTTAGTGTATATCTACTTACAAGAAGCACATTCTCTGAGCATGGAATTTAGGTAGCCAAAACAGTTTCTACTGTGCACAAAAAGGAAATGAATTATAGCAGTCGCCATTGCTGTTCGGCCCAGCGGAATTCACCTGGCAAGTTGGCCGGGGGAGAAGGAGGTGGGGAGGAGAGACCCGCAACACCTGGGGTCTCTCAGGCGGCCCTAAAAAGCCACCTGCCCACCGCCGCTGCTGCCCAACGTTGAGAGGGCCCCACCGCCAGCCCTCTGGCCCCGACACCGCCAGAGAAGAGGGAGGTAGCAACAGCTGTGGATGCTGTGCAGTGGAAATTCACCCCGGCCTCCTTCTCCGGATTTTGCCCCCCTTTCACCCCCAAATAGAACTTGGAAGCCGCTGTGATGTCAGCATTTTTTGCTTCCCTCTGGGACTTACCTGGGGTTGGGGTAAGTGGAGAGGGTTACTGCTGAGCCAGTACTGTTATGGTTTTCGCTATGGCATTTTGTATTATGTTCTGTAATACTGTAATATTGTATTTCTGTCTCGTGCCATACTGCATCTTATATATTGTATCTTTAAACACTGTCTCTTTGGAATTGATGTTTTCTTCTAAGGGATTTCTAATTTGTACAGTATTGCTTTTTTGATTTGTAGTTTGTAATTTTGTATCTGTACTGTAACTGTATTCTTTATTGTATTTATTGCATTGCATTTTGACACTATGCTGCATATTTTTTCATGTCGTAAGGCTGTTTTGGGTTGCCCATCAGGTCGAGGAAAGCGGGATATAAATAATAAATTAAATTGAATTGAATCAGCAACCCAAAAAATCAGGGGATGGTCTAAACCAGGGATCCTTAAACTATGGCCTTTGTGCTGGATCTGGTCCATGACACCAAATCATCTGGCCTGTGTCCTCCCTCCAGCCACTTACGCTGCCACTGCCTCAATCCTTGTCTCATCCGCTTGACTTGGCGTGTCCCTAACAGCGCTCTGTAGCAGGGTGGATGTGTGGTGGAAGTGGCCGTTGGGGCATTTCTGGCAGCTGTGGGCGAGTTTCTTTCACCCATGTGATGCAGCTCCTCCAGGCTGGTAAGCAGAGGAATGGTGTGGGGGGAGGGGGGCCTTTTTGGGGTGTGGTGGGCTCAGGGTGGTCACCACTGCCACCTTTGGCGGTGGTGCCAGTATGGGGGTCAACCAGTCCGACTCCTCAATGATCTGAGGGAGCTTGATTAGGCCTCCAGCTTAAAAATGTTGAGGACCCCTGGTCTAAGCAGTGGTGAGAAAAATCCAGAATTTCCTAAAAGATCATGTGAGCAATTGGCTGGCTGGCCAGAACCATGTCTAGAAAAACTCCACTTAGCAACTTTTTAAAAAAGATCACACTTATACCTCCTAAATTTAACTCTATATTTTTACTGCAGTGCTATCAAACTGAAATTTGGTATAAAATCTTATCTGTGCACATGCACATACCTTAATCACAGGTATGAGGAACCTTAAACTTCCTTCTTGCTAATTTAAAGATTGCTGGTCAGAGTATATATGGGAACATCTCCCATTCCACCTTGATCTCCCATTGAGGTTTCTACAAGTAATAGTAAAATACCTGTAACTGTTTCCAAAACCAGAAAGTAGTCTCATCACTGTCAGCCTCTCAGCTGAGGTACTCCACTGGTTTCAGAGGTCATAGAGCAGTGATGGGCAGTCTTGGCCCTCCAGCTGTTCTTGAACACTTCAATTCCCAGAAGCCCAAATCAGCACTCTTGCTGATCAGGGCCTTTGGGAATTGAAGTTCAAGAACAGCTGGAGGGCCAAGACTGCCCATCACTGTCATAGAAGGATCAGCTAAGGAGAACATGTGGTCTGATCCCAGGGCCACTAGTTGTTCAGCTCAGATCTGCAGGTAAAGGTATCCCTTGTTTGAAAGCCAGTTAGCTCATCTCCGTTTATATGTAATCATATTTTATCTAACATACTAGCTGTTTGCCCGGCCTTGCCCGGGTTTTTTTATTTCTGTGCAAGGAGGCTGTGGTGCCTCTTCCCTCCCTCCTCTTCTTCCTCCATGCTCCTCCTTTTCCTCATCTCTCCATCCTCCTCTTTTCCCTTTTCTTCTTCTCTCCTCTTTATTTTCTTCTTATCTCCCTCCTCCTCCTCCTCCTCCTCCTCTACATGTCTTCTTCCATCCTTTCTCCTTTTCCTCTTCCCTCCCTCCTTAAAGATTGCTATCGTATCCCTTTTTATTTTATTTTTTAAAAAAACCTTTTCTTGGTTACGGAAATGTACATTTTTCAACCAAGGATTAAATTGTTTGTTTCCCAAATTAAAGTCAGTCTTCATATAAGAAATATATAAGAAATTTGAACTTTAAAATGTTTTAAACTTTTTTTTCAACTGGGGGAAAACCTCCTTCTCCTCTGATTGAACTAAGTGTCTTTCTCTGCCACCCTCCACCTTCAGTCTGAAATAAAGTCTCCTCAGACTCAGGGATTCCTTCGCTGCCCAATGGTTTTTAACTGTCATTCTTGCCCACAGTTGGTGGGGTGGGTTTTAGAATGCTGGTGCCACACATGCTCAGTGCAGTTTTTCGTTTGCTTTCCCCCCTGCCCGGGTGTGTGCGTGTGTGCCCTTTGCTCCCCAATTTTGGGGGCAGGCACCTCAAATTTTTGTTCTGGACCTCCTTATTGCTGATTGGGCCACTCCAATTTACCTTTGTGCCAAGTTTCACTGGGATCGGTTCAGGGGTGTGAGAGCCTTTGTGGGCCTTACAACACCAGACTTCTGTTTTATATATATACTAGTATATTTTGCCCGGCGGTGCTGGGCTTTTTAAAATTGTGTTGGATAGTAAAGGGTTTCTTTCTTTTTTTTCTTGAACCAATGGTGCTGGGCTGTTTTAAATGGTGTTGTAAGGTTTTGTGATTTTTGTGGCTTCGAGGCGCTGCATCCGCCTGTGGCGGACATGCGCTCCCAGTGTGTGTGTGTGGGTTTTTTTTGTGCGCCGGCTTCCTCAGTGCCGAGCTCTTTAAATTGATTTTTGAAGGTTTTTGTTTTATTTATGCAAATTTTATTTTATTTTAATTTATTTAATGTAAATTAAATTTTTTTAGTTTAAAATTTAATTTTGGTTTTTTAAATCTTTATTTTTATGCATTTTTTGAGTGAAAAGTAATTTCTGGTTTTTTTGGTATTTTTTGAGATTAGTGTGATTATTTTTGAATGTTTTTATAACTTATTTGATTAATTTGGGAATTAATCTTATTAGTTTCAATATTTTTGAATGTTTTTTCTCTTGTGGCCTCTGGGTGGGGGTGGTGAGCTTTTCTTCCTCTCTACAATTTTTCTCTTCTGTCCTCTGGGTGTCGTTTCCGATAAGTATTTTCTTTATTTTCTCATTTGAGTTCCGGTACTCATGGAGAGAAGACGTCTTATGGTAAGCTCTCTGGGTGTTTTTTTTTGGGGGGGGGGCTGTGGTTTTTTTTTTTTGGCTGTTTTTGTGTTTCCTTTTTGGATTTTTGTTTTTGAGTGTTTTTGGTTTGTGGTTTGTGTTTACTTTTTTAGGGGGGGGGCTTTCTTTTCCGCGGGCCATGCTGGCTGGCCCGTGGGAAGGAAGGGCAGCGGCGGTGGGGGGCCTTTCTTTCCCACCTCTCAGCCTGATTGGCTCTGGCGTGGCGTGGCGCAAGGAACGTTGGGAATTGAAGTTCCCTTTTTTTGTTTGTGTCTGGGGGGCTCCTGCCCCCCAGGTGAAAATTTCAACCCAACAGTTAATACATGATGATGATGATAATGATCTCCTTTTACAGCCAAAGAGCTACTGCTTTCTTTGTCTGCAGATGTTTCTATAGTCACGTGGCAGTAGATGTCGAAGTACATGGAACACTGTTACTTTTCCTGAAAAAGTGGTACCTATTTATCTACTTGCAATTTCTTGCTTTTGATCTGTTAGGTTGGCAGGAGCTGGTGCAGATGTCGGGAGCTCAATCCGTTGCACAGTACTTGGGTCTCAAACTGCTGATATGGCAACCTTCTGGTTGTCAAGCTCAGCATTTTAATCAGTAAATCACTGCAACTCCTACTAGGTTAGATTAAACCCTTATTCCCAAATCTGATGTTCTGTTGACCAGCAGCACCTGCATCTTGTTAGGATTCAGTTTCAACTTTTCCACCCTCATGCAGGGCTAAAAAACAGGTCTGTAGCCACTGTTTTATATGGCATTTTTAGCAGTAGCATTAGAAATGTGAAGTGCTGCAAGAAAGGAACATATAATGATTATGGACTGCATGTTGTCCGTCTCTGATGGAAACACTCAACATGTCTGTAAAATTAGCAAGAACAATATCTTGGTTGCTAGCCATGGCAACTTTGGTACCAGTGGGTATTTTTTGATTAGCTTCTACCCTAGTGCATTCAAAATGCCAAAATGTAAACTACGTACTACTATAAAAAAGATGGACATAAGGAAAGAAGTTTACACTTTATTTTCCACAAAAAGAAAAAAAAATCCGTCCAATTCTTTGAGTACATTCTTGTCAACAGAACAAACCAACCTGGTGTACCTCTCTTAGAAAGATGAGTTTGCTCTGCTGTGATCAGAAACAAGCAAACAATGTTTCAGGACAGATAAATGGAAATGGAGGACAGATATAATCTGAAATATGTACAGGCATACGCATTTCCCCCAATTTATTGTACAATCATTGTCACTTCACAGTTATCTTCTTCCACATAGTTTTGTGCAATATAACCGCCGGTAGTGCATAGAAACATATTTTCCTCCTGTTCTTCTATAGTTCTATACTTGCAGTGATGGGTATTTTTTTATTACCACAGAGATATTGTCACCTATATTTCACACAATTTTTGAAATATTCAGTATTTCTCAAACTAACACAGCACACACAACAGAAAAACAGAGAGGGTTCAATTTTCATTGCTGAAGCAGGTGGGAAGAAACATAGTTCAGTGGCAGAACATGAAATAACAAGTAATGTAGGCAGTGATCCATAACTACTTAGTTTTTTTGTAATTAATAGCCATGCAATGAGTAATTAAAAGTTACTTTGTATAATAATGTAACTACTTATAGTTTGAAAGTTAAAAGATATTTTAGGCATCTTTAGAACATTTTTGATAAGACTTTTTCAGGTTTTATGCCTTTTTTGTATGCCAATCTTAGGTGGCAAGGGAAAATGTTTATTGACTTTGGATGTGACTAAACAGCCCAATTATCCCAGTGTGGATTGGTCTAGAGATGGGGAACCTTCTCCTGTTGGAAGGACGCATGTACTTAATATATATTTTTTAAAAAACCTTAATTTTAAAGTTACTAAAATAAAAGTATAAAAGATGTATTAATAAAAATAAAAGGATTTGCTCTATAAAATGTAGATTCAGACAAAAAGGCCACACTTAAGGATATAGAAGGCCGTATATGGCCTTGGTTCGTTTTCGTGCCACAGATTACTCTGGGTTGAAAGGATTTTTGCAGGGGTTGCCTGAACGAGGCTCCTTTCATACAGCTCTCAGGTATCGAACCCGCCTTTCCAGTCTCTAAGCTTAGCGTCTTAACCATTAAGCCACCAGAGGAGCTGCTGCATATGGCCTTAAAGGCCACAGGTTCCTCACCCCTGGTTCTAGGCCATTCGAAACAGGGTTGTTTTGAGTTGTGGTGTACCATTTGGGGGCCATCCTTGCATCCACATTCAACAATTGACCACACCAACCTCAAGTGACCCCATTTAGTGGTCTAGGGGGTCTTCTAGGACAATCTCTTTTCCTTTGAAGGGGAAAAATGTCCTATCTGTTCCTCCATGCTTTGTCCAAGCCTACAAAGGGGAAGACAAGCTTTCAATTTCTTTTTACAGTAATTGATATTAACCGACACAGTGCATCAGTAATGCTTTGAAAGGGCTTTTTTTTAAAGGAGCCCTTTCAAAGCAATGCTGATACATTTGTAAAGATTAAAAAGAAAAGTAAACTTCCTCTCCCTTCCTCTTTGGAGGGGAGCAAGAAGGAAGCTTTCCAGTTCTCAATATTAAGTGACATAAGTGTAGGGACAGTTTAAGTCAAACACTTTGGTTTGATCCTAGGAATCACACATAATGGAACTAAACTAACACAAAGTGATTGTATCTGTTCCAAAAAATGTAGCCCCTAACAGGGTCCCAAAAATGTGTGGATAGGGATTGGTCAGGGACATTCCAGTTCATAATAACACATACATTGTGTAGTCACTGGAAAAAGGCAGAACTGATAGAATTGAGGTTGTCCTACTTCGTGCACATCATGAGAAGTCAAGACTCTCTGTAAAAAAAAATGATGTTGGGAAAGGTAGAAGGAAGCAAGAAAAGAGGAAAGCCAAACAGAAGAGGTGTTGATTCCGGGAGGGAAGCCACAGGCTCAAGTCTACAAGAGCTGAACAGATTGTTGAGGACAGGATATTATGGAGATCTCTCATTCATATTGCTGGCACATACAAAGTTGGATCAAACTGTGAGACAAATACTTGTCTCATCATATCCTCTGGATTGTATTTCTGTAAACATTTGCAAGTGCAATATCAGAAATGGCCACAAGAGGAAACTAGAGAATGTTTCCTGTCTTTCTTTTGGGCTGCTGACAGTCTGACTTGCTATTAGCATAAAATAAAAGGAATTACTTGTATGTTGGTAAGACCAATAAAGATTAGTGGTTGCCTGGCTTTAGAGAAGTAACAAGTAACATAAAGAATTCCTTCTGAAACATGGCAATCCCAATTTTACCCACTATACTGAAGAAAACACTTTGCATGGGGGCAGCCCTAGGCTCAATTCTTCCCAAAGTTTTGTTTTACGGATTAAATACCCATTGATGCCAAAAAATATTAATAATCCATTTTGCCCATGACTTGGAGAACAGTCCCTAATCAAGGCAGACAAAAGTGGGCTGAATAGACTAACGTTGTGATTTGGTATCAAAGCTTGGGAAGTTACTTTCAAAATTGATCTGTTTCCTGATACTCATTACCATATTTAACAAGCAGTTCATTGCCCTCTTTCTTTACAATGTGAACAATATAATTCATTGCCTTCATATTAAACTTTGGTTGCTTCTTATTTAAAAAAACTCTCTTAACTCAGAATTAATAAGAGGATGATATAAAACTAGCCCAGTGAAATTCTTCTTAAAATGCTCTTTAAAAGTAACTTTAACAATAATTTTAAAAATTACTAGCTACACCATCCATTGCACAAATTTTGTTCCTATTCTTACTCATTGCATTACTTTTGGAATGTGAACCAAACCTGAGTGTAATTAGAATTACAAAATAATAACAAAATCCCAAACAAACTCCTTTTACATATGACAGCATTGTGTGTAACTCTTTACTTCCAATCTCTGACACATCAAGCAGCATAGCCCTGGAGGGTGAATGACTAAGAACTCTGAGGTCAATATCCATATCAAGCAATGCGTTGTTGAACCCTCAATAGCAATAAACCAGGGTATCCATGTTAAAGTCATACCCAGTGAAATCCAGATGCTTCAGGCTAAATACCAATGACAGGAATCAACTTTCCTTCCTGAACCTGATAGGGATATGGACAAAAGTGTACAAAATGTACTAAACTCAACCAGTCTTGGACAAAAAGATTTGTTTTTGTTAAAGCCCTGAATAGGATGATTATTTATCAGGTATAAACAAGCATGTCTCTCCTGAAATGTACACTATTCTCATCCACACTTTAAAGATTCATGCCACAATAGGAAACACAGCTATATCAACTTTTGTCCTTAAGGCAGACGGTAGAGAAGTGAAAGGAATTGGTGGTTTCAAAAAAGCCTGTGCAAATTGGTGATTCATTTTTATGGCAATATAGTAAAAAAAATCAGAAATATTATTCACATTTGCAATGTCAGATGTTAGTTTCTCATGCATACTCTCCACACACATTCTCCATAAAGTGCATACCCGTATATAACACACACATTGGGTTGTCTACTTCCAAACCACAAATTTATATCTGTGCTCTCTCCCCACCCACCCTAGGTTCAGTGCATATCCAGAACAATGTCTTCTGTGCTCCAGAAATGTCAGTCTTGCTGTTGACCACTCAGGTTGCTGAAGCCAAGTTGGTGCTGCTACTCCTGGAACAAGAGAGAGACGGGGGAAATACAGCATCTTATATTGATATAAAAGACACTACACAATCATAGATGAGTGCTGACAAAGAGGAACAACCCTAACGTGGCCAAAATTTCTTCTTTAATGGGAATGCTGTAAAGATGAAGGAGATGTCTTAACAATAATAACAACAAATGTGTGCCGTCAAGTCAATTCTGACTTATGGCAATCCTTTTCAGGGTTTTCTAGATAAAGGGTACTCAGAAGTAGTTTACCATCCCCTTTCTTCAGAGGTTCCCTGGGACTGTAAGCTAAAGGTAAAGGTCGCTCTTGTTCGAAAGCCAGTCGCATCCGACTCTAGGGTTCAGTGCTCACCTCTGTTTACAGCCAAAGAGCCAGTGCTGTCTGTGTCTATAGACATTTCTGTGGACATGTGGCAGGCATGCCTCGACACTGGAGTGCACAGAATGCTGTTTACCTTCCAACTGAAGTGGTACCTATTTATGTACTTGCAATTTCTTGCTTTCATACTGGGACAGAGACAGGAGCTCATTCTGTCATGCAGTGCTTGGGTCTCAAATTGCTGACTTGCTGATCCTGTCATCAAGTTCAGCATCTTAACAACTTGAGTCACCACAGTCCCTGGGACTGCGCAACTTGCCAAAGGCTATACAGGCTGCATCTTCTCCCAAGAAACACAGTGGGGAATCAAACTCCCAATCTCTGGCTCCACAGATAGACACCTAAACCACTGAGCTATCCAGCCAGCATGTCCCCACAATCCTTTTGTAAAAATATAAATGATGAGGAAATTCTAATCTCTCTTTCTCAATGTAGAGCTTATTCTCACACCTCCTTTGCAGTAGCATGCAAAATGTGAATCTGTGCCCAGTTCTGCTCTCACATGGCTGCCTTTGTACACTGCGAGAGAAGCTCAAAATTGGTGCTAGTACAGTCACAGTCACACTGGAAAGTGCTCATAAATCAATACCTTCTGGCTTGTGTAAACTGTTCTTCTGTTACAAGGGAATGTGGCTCCATTCCTTTTCCATTAGAATACCCTTAGACTGAACTCAAAATGAAAGAAAGACACATCAGCAACCTTGCTTTCTGTGGGAATTCGTCTCTATAGCTTTCCACTTTTTTTAAAAAAAAAAATACACCAAATGGGCCTGTGTTCTTAACAAACGTATCATTTGTAGCTAGTACACAGTTATGTCTGAGCTCCTCTAATCCCCCCTCCTCCCTGCTCACTGCAGGCTGTAACTTCAACATTGTTCACAGAAGGTTGTTCATGCTCTACTTGAATGTCTCTAGTGAAAGGCACAGAACAGTTCCAAAGGCAAAATCTTCTACTGCAAAGCAGTTCTTATCATTAGCCAAAATCTGCTTCTCTGAAATTGTCATCCACTTGCCCTAGTCCTGCACTCCAGAGCAACAACTAACAAGAATTCTGCCTTAACAACCTTTCAGATTTTTACCGATGTCAATAGTATCTCTCCATAAACTTGGTTTACCGTCCTTCACCATCCTGGTCAACCTCTTCTGACCAAGCTCCATTTTAGCTCAAACACGTGGTGCCCAGAATTTAATATAAAATAGAGTGGAACCATAACACCTGATACAGAACCTTTTTCTGCTAAAGCAACATAAGAGTGTACTGTATCTGCTTTTTTAGCAGATGCATCACAATAGTGATTCATATTAAAGTTATATTCTTCACGTGCGTTGCTTCCAGGCCAAGTCTCCTCCAACATATCTTATTTGTACCCAGAGGGGTACAAATAAGAGGATAGAGCAGTGTTTCCCAACCTTTGGTTTTTGGACTTCAATTCTCAGAAGCCTAAGTCAGTACATTGGCTGATCAGTGCTTTGAGGAATAGACTTAGGCTAATGGGAATTGAAGTCCAAAACTCAAAGGTTGGGAAAAACTGCTTTGGCATGATGTCCCATTTATGTTGTACCTGTTGTAAGGTGGAGGTGGGGCATCATGCATGCCAGAAGCAGCCATTGCTTGGTCATAGGATGGAAGCCCTGGTGCATCTTCAGGCTTTGGAACCTCATCAAAGCTGGCCAAGGGTATCCCAGGGGATGAGCCATCTTGAGTCCTACAGAAGGAAGCAGAAGGAAAAATACTGTGACCTACAGACACTATAAGTGGCTTGGTTGCTTGTAAATCCCATTGAAAATATTTCAGAAGAAGCATACACATTTGATGGACTTTTGCCTCTGCTTAGAATACAGTACACATGTTTTTTGGCTCAAAGGTTATGGTGTCCAAACAACAGTTCCATCTCAAAGAGGTTGGATCCTCCATGACCAAATGTCTCAGGAGCCATAATGGCATTACTGTTTCTTCCATTGCACAATCAGCCCAAGCATTTTAACCAGAAAAGGTACAGGTCTTCTAGAGCTGAATGTTTCTCTAAACATTAAGTGCAACAAGCACAAAGGAAAGGCTGTGAAGCTTCCAAGTAAGTTATCCAAACTCAGTAGGACATCAAACGGAAAATAACGTCTCTCTTTTACAAAGTAAGAGGCGTTTTCTTCTATATAGGTACCAGACAACCACATTGAATTGAACGTGGTTTACATGTCAGCAAACTACTTGCCACTTTTTACATCAGAGGCAGGCAATGTACAGCTTGCAAGCAGCCACACAAGGCCATTCTTTTCCTGGCAAACTTTGCAAACTTCACACTATCCAAATGACCACAATACATCTTGCCCCTGATTAAAAGACTGAAGTCATATTAATGTTTAAGGGGTTGTGAGACCCCTTGTTTCTACTTCCCATAAACAGTGTTTTTCCTCAAGGAACTGAAAAATGTGTTAGCACTACAGAAGTTGTGCTGCTTTGAAAACACTGTAAGTGTCCTTCCCATCCTAACAAAACCTTCAACTAGAAAGGCGTGGACATTTCAAAGGATGGCACTTGCCTATCATTGGTGCCATGCACTAAGAAGGTCTCCATCTTTTTGCTTTCCTCCTGCTTCCCTTAATCATTATGCCCAATTCAGGAAACAAAACCTCATGAAATTGACCTACCAATATTATACCAACATAATTAGAAATTACACTTATATGCTGCCCTATAGAGCTTCGTGCACTCTCTTCTAGGCAGTTCACAAAATAATTATCATTTTGCCCCCAAAATGCTGGGTACTTATTTTTTCCACCTCAGAAGGATGGATGGTTGAGCCAACTTGAACCCCATCAGCATCAAACTCACAACGTCAGCAGTTTTGGCTGCAGTACAGCCAGTGATGCACTGCTGCAGGTTCTGTCAGGTTCTGCAGAACCGGTAGTGGACATTCCCCAGGCCACGCCCACTTGGTTGGTCACGCCCAACTCCATAGCCCATAATGCAGGATGTTTGGCCACTCCCACAGATTTGGCCCCACCCACAGATTTGGCCAGCTCACAGAGTAGGTAGTAAATTTTTTTGCAGTGCATCACTGAGTACAGCCAGTGGTCAGCAGGTTCACACCATTACATGCGTACCAGTAGTAAAAATGGCTGGCCCTGCCCACCTCGGATACCGCCCACCTCCTCGTCCTCCTCCTCCTAGAAGAGGCTTCGGAGGGGGCTGGCTCCATTTCCCCCTTCATCAAAGGCATTTCCTGGGCTCCGTTTCACCCCAAAGTGCATCCCCAGCCACTCTGGAGTGGTTGGGGAGGCACTTCGGGGTGAAACACAGCCCTGGAAAAGCCTTGGACAAGGGGGAAATGGCATCAGAGGGGGCTCTTTGCTATAGAGTGATGAAAATAGGCCTCTTCCATTTTCATCACTCTATACTGAACCTCTGAAGCCATTTCCCCCTTCTCCAAGGCTTTTCTTGGGCTCTGTTTCAACCCAAAGCACATCCCCAGCCACTCCAATTTTTTTTTACTACCACACTGTGGGTGTGGTATGGTGGCCGTGGCCAGGGGGAAAGCCCTGTGTTGCATCTGAATTAGGACTACTTCATTTCAAAACTTGGATGGGTGGAGCCAGCCAGTATTTCTGCTACTGGTTCTGGCAAACTGGTGCGAACCTGCTGAAGCCCACCACTGAACTGAGCCCTGGAAATGCCTTGGACAAAGGGGAAATGGCTTCAGAGGTTCGCTATAACTGTATAGTGATGAAAACAGAAGAGGCTTCATTTTCATAGTTCTATAGCGAAGAGCAGTCACATGGCCAACAGGCTACGCCCACCGAGTCAGTGGTAGGAATTTTTTTTTATGCCCACCACACTGTTCAACCACTGTGCCACCATAACCTCCATTTCGTTTCTTGTCACTCAAACCACACAAAACATATATATGAGTTTGTGTGAATGTTCAACACACATTTTGATGTCCTAATGAGTTCATACCTCTGGAAGATTTGCAATAAATAAAATTATAGAAAGGACTACCTAGCACAGTGATGGAAAACCTTTTTGAGACTGAGTTCAAAACTTACCTTGGTTACAGAGTCAGCAGGCTGCCGTCTGCACCACACCCTCATGCTGCATGTGAGCTGCCTGCCTGAACTCTATGTTGGGGAGAGGAAATGTTCCCATTGGGCCACTGGGCAGAGAGGCAGGGTGAACTCTGTCCTGGGGGAGGAAGGTAGCGCACTTCCATTTGGCTGCTGGACACATGCTGGATGGCATGTGTGTACAACTTTTCCTAACTTGGTCCCCACCCCCCTTGTGGGAAGGAGGGTATTCTTTCCTCACACATATATTTTTTAAAAAAATCAAAATTGATCCTAAAGTTTCTATTTGCCCTCATTTAAAAAAACAGATCAGGGGAAAAAAAAGAAATAATCCTACCCTATAACAATTATGAAAGTCCCAGTGAAGAATCTAGTCATAGTCCGGGTGAAGAGCCCTGGTGACACAGTGGTTAAACTGCTGTAATGCAGTCAGAAGGTTGTAAATTCAGGTTGACTCAGCCTTTCATCCTTCCAAGGTCAGTAAAATGAGTACCCAGCATGTTGGGGGCAAAATGCTAATTAACTTGTGAACTGGCCAGAGAGTACACTATACCGCAAGTGTGATTGCTATTGAATATTACGAGAACTATATTTCTCTTTGTCTGTTTTTACACAAAAATGTATCTCTCTTTGGGCCATCAAGCTTACCTGGACCGGTTCCTCTGTTTAGCCCGGTATTTGAAAAAATACAAGGCCACAACACCAAACATGACCAGAGAAAACAAGGCCGCAATCAGGCCAGCCACCAAGCCAGCCACGTCCACACCAGGAGTTCCTGTGGAAGCAGGAGAAATTAAGGACAGGTTAATTGCAATAGATATGTTTGCCTCTTCCAAACGTCCTCATTCTAATTTACAAGCGGAAAATCTGCATAGAGAGAGATGAAGATTCTCTCATGACCCATGGTGGTCATTACCCTTGTCATCATCAGGGCCACAGTACTAGATGGAATATTTACACATCACATTTCAAGTCAGGGCAGCCTCCTCTCCCCTGACTGTGGAAGGAACAGGAAGAACAAATAGCCAGGCCAGCCAAAACTTGCAAGCCTCTATTGAGCCCAACCTAAGCATGATTTGGCTGGTTTTTAAACACGTTGATTGACACAGGGGTTCTCAACCTTTTCAAACCAAGGGCCGGGTCACGCTTTCTCAGACAGCTTAGGGGCCCGGATGGCCATCTTGCCCTGTCTGCCACACATGACATTTCTGGGTGTGGCGGAGGTGGTGTCATGGGCCACATCAATGAAATGATGTCATGGGCCACATCCGGCCCCTGGGCTGTAGGTTGAGAACTCCAGCTCTAGAAAATAGAAAAAGGGTATTTTTTTTTCCTGTTACAACACAGGTAGAGTATTTGGAGAAACAGACTCAGAGTTTCCCTCATCCTAGAATTAGCTGATTCAGGATAGACCAGGAGTCAGCAAACTTGATTCTCCAGATGTTCTTGGACTTCATTTCCCAGAAGCCCGGATCAGCAGGTTTACTGACTTGGGCTTCTGGTAACTGAAGTCCAAGAACACCTGGAGAACCAAGTTTGCTGATCTCTGGGATAGACAATAAGGAAAGATAGATGGGTGGAATCCATGACCAATTTTTGCCTTTACTCACCTGCTCCTCCTTTCCCATTGTGTGGATAGGTCTCCCAGAATGTCTTCTGCAAGGGATAACAAAAAGAAAAGAAAAAGAAAAAGAAAAAAAGAAAGGGGGGGGGAGGGAAAATAATATAACTTCAGTGAAATATAACTTCAGTGAATATAACTTCAGCCCCTCCTCACATGCCAGTCTGTTTACTCCTTATGACCTATCAGTGAGTGCATTTTTGGTACGTCCCAGGCCTCTCTTTCCAAGGATCTTACCTTGCATGGCATCAGGGCAGTACTACCAGTATTGCCATATAGGGCCCAGAGCTGACAGGGGCCCTGCCGCCGCCGACCATAAGAGTGTGGCGACACAGAAAAGTGGGTGGGGGTGAGGGCAATAGGATTGCCCAGTATGGGGCTCAGAAATTTCTGATGGTGGCCCTGATTCCTCATGATATGGCTAAGGTATTGGCGCTTTCCTTGTTTAGTGGTCTTAAACAGTTTTTGTTCTTTATCCATCAGTGCAACACTTCTACATTAATCACACAGTCAACCAGTGGTGGGCTCCAAATTTTTTTACTACCTACTCTGTGGGTGTGGTATGGTGGGCGTGGCCAGGCGGAAAGCCCTGCGTTGCACCTGAATTAGGACTACTTTATTTCAAAGCTTGGATGGGCAGGGCCAACCAGAATTTCTGCTACCGGTTCTGGTGAACTAGTGCGAACCTGCTGATGCTCACCACTGCAGTCAACCTATTATATCCATAGTAACTGTTTGTAGCTCCACATTTATCCACATTCATTCACCTGAACTTTTACAGAAATGAATTTCATAAGGTTCAATGGGGCTTACACTCAAATAAAAGGGCACCGTATTGAAACCTATGCAGGCTCTGTGGTTGCCATTTCATTGAAAAAGGACACAATTTGCTAGATGAAAGCCTGAACACCATACCTGTCAAGTATGCTGTATTGGCTGGGATTTCCCATAATTTTGCGCCGCTTTTCTTCATTTCCCACCCGGAACCGCCGCCATCCCGTAATTTGGCGGCGGGGGGAAAGTAGTTACTGTACATCCCTTCTGCGCAGGTCCCTTCGACGCATGCGTAGAAGAGTTCTGCGCAGAAGGAGATGCATAGAGGGCTTCTACGCATGGGTAGAAGGGACCTACGCAGAACGGTTCTGCGCAGGTCCCGTATTGTCCAGAGCTGTGCTTGACAGGTATGCTGAACACATAGACTCATTTGGGCAACCGCTCGCACAATAGTCCATTGCATGAGCGGTTTGACATTAATCTGGGCTTGTCCAAGCAGGTACCTTGTGTCTATTTGAGGAAGCCCCTTTCTTTCCCGAGGGCTGATTTCTTCTCAATGCAACAGCAAGCCAGAGTTTTGTTCAAAACTATGTAGATGGTGCATTGCATTTTGCCATATTGAATAGTATCCTACCCAAGATCTCCCTTTTAAAAACATGTTTTGCAATCCTCGCGTACGGGAGTTTTCCGTTAAAATATCTGTTAAAATCTCTTCATTCTGAATGAATTCTAATTCAACTCCACAGCCTCCAGGGTCAACTCTACCATGAGGCAGAATGGGCTTGTTGCCTTAGGTAGCAAATGCCAAGTATTATGCAGGGATAGCACCATTATTCTGGGCATTATTCTGAGCTAACACATTCCACAGGCCTGTACTGTGCCTGCTAAACTAGTTTTAGTCTTGCTTCTCTCATACTCAAATATAGTGGAAGGATGCAATTTTAATTACCAGCGCCAATTCAGCTGCCTATCCACTTGACATTTGCAGGCAGAACTCGGAGAGGAACCATCATGCCCTTCACCTTAGACCCACCCCAAAATCCACAGCCTTCTACCTTCATATTTTTTTTAAATTCCCTCTGGCTGTTCAGAGAGACTTGCAGCTCTTCTTTTGCACTCTCCGACTAACATATCTCATAATTATACTCTCTAAATAAATGAGCCATGCAATCAAAAAAACAATTAGCATGATGCATTCCATTTGGAGACGGTTCGTAGCACAGAAATTTAAGCTCAAGCCAATTGGATATCTCAGAGCTTTCCCCTGGCGTAAAGCCCATTTCAGCAGCAAATTTTCCACACTTCTACATTAGTGTTTATGTCACAGATCATGTAACAAGAGAATGGGGACCACATTTTGGGTGATGGGGAGGCTTGCACTTGCTGCTAAAGGAAGGACCTCTCTAAACACAAGAGAACATAACTCAGGGGCCCTTAGGCAGCTCCAAAGCATAATTCCTCAAAATCTCTGAATAAGAGTCCATTTCTTCCTGCTGTTTCCTGGTGAGAAAGAAGAGCCAATGCTAACATTAGAAAGAGTGTGAGTATTAGAGGTGAGAACTATTTGCCCCATTGGCCATCCAGTTTAAAGATACAGTGGAACCTCGGTTAACAAACAGCTCGGTTAACATAAAAATTGCATAACAAAAGGAAATCCTTAGAAAATAGTGGCTCGGTTTATGGAATTTTCCCCCAGAATGGATTAATTGGTTTTCAATGCATTCCTATGGGAAACCACGTTTTGGTTAATATACTCTATTTTTGGTTTTCAAAGCATTCCTATGGGAAATTGCATTCAATGCATTCCTATGGGAAATTGCATTCAATGCATTCCTATGGGAAATTTGGGTAAAGTAATTTTCTCTGTAAGAAATGTCCTGGAGAACGCATTAATTACGTTAACCAAGGATCTACTGTACTGTAACAGTAATAATTACACCTGGCCAAACGTGTGGCCAGGTTATCCTGATATAGTAACAGAGTAGACCATACTGCCAGCGACTCAACGCCTGAGTGTCAGGTGGCGATTAACAAACCTGATATCCCTGAGGACTAATGGCCTTGGGTGCTGAAGTCCACAGGGAATGGTGATGGTCCCCAAGTGGATTAAATTCCACTTGAATTCATCTTGATGGAGGGCTGCAGATCAATACTGGCCTGGGACTGATGAAGGCTTTGTGTGCCAAAAGGGCTCAAGACCAGAAAGTGACTCACGGAACTGAATCAGTGGTACAGGCATCACACTTTGATGTGGAAGGCAGATGAAAGGCCACGACATTATACTCTCAGGATAATCTTCATGGCTGATCGCCATGAAGATCGCCAATATTCAGATTTGGATACGGCAGACAAAGAAGAAGATATTAAAAGTGTGGGTAGATCCAGTGGTTTGATATTTCTCACAGTGTTGGGCCAGAAAAATAAACACTTTAGGGAGCTAAAAAAATTACCAGCATTGCATTCTGTCAGGGGATGACATGGATTTGTGGCGAACACCCTGTTCCCCTTCTACAGAAACCAAGAGAATCATTCATCCCATGCAAACAAATGTCCACTTCCCTAACCTGAGTTTTATTTTATTCACTTACTATTCACAACATGAACTCAAGAGGGCAACATCCTATCAGGAAAAAGAGACTGCAGCATCAAGCACAGATGCTAGCCCCTAACCCACCCCGTGCCACAGATTCTCTAGATTGACTTTTGCTAATGGCAGTTCATCATGTACCAAAATTCATATTTACCAGAGCACTAGGCTTTCTTTGTTAAAACTTAACTACTCCTTAACTACTATGTTAACAACAGTAAAAAAAAAATGTACTAGAGCTACTCCATTGAGAAACTCCTGATAAATCTTTAAGCAGTGTACATGAAATATAAAGTGTTGAAGCAACAGGCATTCTGTCTTTAAAAGCATAAAACAATGAAGATCCTCAACTGGCATGATTACCTATAGAGGATTCTGTTTTGCAACCATTCAACAATGCAAAACTCCATGGCTCTAGCTGCTACCCCTAATTATGCAGGCTGGGTGTTGTGTTCTGTAAAGCTGTGCCTTTAACAATGTACCTTTGCCATGTGTTATCAATGTAACCTTTCTGTGTGCAACATTATAACCATCAGCTGTATCAATGTAAACCTAATAAGGGGACGCGAGCTAGTGACCACCAGAGGGCAGTAGCGAGCGTCCAGCTCTCATGGATCATATTCACCTGGTTCAGCTGCGCGGGAAGATTCCCCGCCAACTCTTCACCTGGTCAAGAAGGGCGTGACCTCCTACGACGTCACGCAGGCAGCAACCAATAGTCTGTCGACGAGCCACATTCAAATGTATAGCCAGCTGTATATATTGAGCTACTCATCCGCCATTACCACATGTTCCTCCGGATCATCATGCAATAAACATGTGTTAAGCCAACCCTTCGGCTGTTTCATTGTCTTTGGTCCCTTACACTAAACTGGGAGAGGTAGCATCTTTAATAAGGGATCAGGTAGCTACACCATAAATATTGGAATAGAAAGAAGAATTGAAGCAAATGCAACTTCTGTGGAAAATGCTGCAGCTTTAGACAGTCATCTTTTTCATGGAATCAAGTCATACCTATATTAAACAATTGGAAAGGCATGGAACAGCTTATACCTCCCCTAGCATCGTACCACAAGGAGCCACATGGGATTTTGAAATGCAGTGATAGAACCTTTAGCTCTCTATAACCCGAACTAGCAAAGGTAACCCTTGTTTGAAAGCCAGTTGTATCTGACTCTAGGGTTCAGTGCTCATCTCTGTTTATAGCCAAAGAAACAGCGCCGTCTGTTTCTGCAGACGTTTCCATGGACATGTGGCAGGCATGCCTAGACACCGGAGTGCACAGAATGTTGTTCATCTTCCCACCCAAGTGGTCCCTATTTATCTACTTGCAATTTCTTGCTTTCTAACTGCTAGGTTGGCAGGAGCTGGGACAGAGACGGGAATTCATTCCATTGTGCAATACTTGGGTCTCGAACTGCTGACCTGCTGGCTTTCCAGTCAGTGTCTTAACTACTTGAGCCACTGTAGTCCCATAACCTGACTACAAGCCCCATAATTCCATAGTTCAAAATCCATTAAAAGGTCAACATTTCCCTATCACTGTTTTTTTTAAACCACATCAATAAATGTATTGTGGCAATTTTCAGAGAGGTACAGTACTTGTATCTGTGTTATAAGTCTATTTTAGCAATAAGAAAAAAACAAAGAAGAAGAAAGGGGGGAATCAAGGAAAGTACTGCATTGTGGCAATTTTAAGACTGAGTAATTGGCTTCACTGAAATCTTTCTGAATTACAGTCCCTTTCTTCAGGGATGCAGAATTCAATATCTGCTTGCAGGTTTATAGTGTTCATGGTGTGCAGATGGAAAGAGGAATGGGTAGATGGATACAGACATTTTAACATATGGGAGAGTATGGATGAGACTAAGAGGAAGGACAATTGCATATGAACACCTGGTAATGAGCTGCCAAGTTGACAATGGTATTATTAACTGGGCAGTGAACAGTCAAATTGTTGATGAACAGTAACTTCCTGTGGCGCTAACTGCTGGAATGTTTATAGAATTAACACAATGTATGGAAACTAAAGGGACACTGAAATGCACTTTATTAATTAAGTGATCTGCCTCCACGATTAATGAGAGTAATGAGCTCAAGTGGAGGCTTTCAAGGAGTGAAATACAAAAGAGAAAAGCACATTTCTGGAAAAGTCCTTCAATGGGTCAGAGGATCTATGCAAAGCACTTCCTACTTGTAGTTGTTTATTTTATTTCTTTGTATTTACATATGCAAAATACTACAAAATATTGCAACAAGCTATATGCATAATGGTGTACATCTTTTCAGGATATGATAAGGAAAAACTGAATCTAAGTATCATCCCCTCCACGAGAAAGAACACCTGCACAACCAATTGAAAATATTAAGTTGAATTGTCTTAATTGAAAATGAGATGGTTATGTACAAACTAGATTTAGAAATACCCTTTCCAACTCTGCTAGGTCTCCATCCTCCTCCTTCTTCCTCCTTCTCTTCCTCCTCTTTTTCTTCAGAATTTGGGAAACTTATTCGTTTGGAATGTGACGCCCCACTCACTGACTTCAGTCTGGCCAGGTTATCCTGCTATAGTAATAGGGTAGACCATACTGCCAGTGACTCAACACCAAGTGTCAGGCAGCGGTTAACTAACCTGACAACCCTGAGGACTAATGGCTTGCGTGCCAAAGTCCACAGGGAAGGGTGATCGTCCCCAAGTGGATTAAATCCCACTTGAACCCGTCTTGATGGAGGGCAGCAGATTCATCAATAGTGGCTTGGGGCTGATGAGGACTTTGGGTGCCAAAAGGGCTCAGGACCAGAAAGTGACTTGTGGAACTGGATCAGTGGTATGGGTGTCATACTGCAATGTGGAAGGCAGATGAAAGACCACTGCATTATATTCTCAGGACAGTCTTCATGGCTGATCACCATAAGGATTGCCTATATTCATACAGTATTTGGATATGGCAGAAGAAGAATTCATTTGGACTGTGACACCCCACTCACTGGCTTCAGAAATCTGGCAGCTGTAACTCTGAAAAATAACTTCCCCATCCCCAGAACAAGACAACATCTTCCTGCATGGCTGTTCTTAAAGATGAGTTGAAAAGAGGAGCTTCTCCAAGCTGTGCATTACCCAAAACCGTGACATGCAGCACAAGCCTTGATCTAGCTACACATTCTTCTTAACTACCTGTCTTAGAGCTGCTACATTTACCCTCCACCTTCCCAGGTCAAATATGCCTAGATATTATTTTTGTAAGAAGGAGCCTTAAAGCCTTAAATGTGGCTCTTGACTATGCAAGGAATCTCTGCTCGAATTTCCTGGGACAAGTCATGTTATTGAAGATTGCACTTAATAGACACAATGACAGCAATTTAACTTTGATGATGTGTTGTACAGAAATCCACATTAACTGAGACAATCTTCCATGTGGTCATTCTTTTATTCCTTAAGTACCATAAGACTCTTTGTTGGTTATATTGCAACACAATAGCATAGCTATACTCCTCTGAAAACATTTAAAATGTGAAAGTTGTACAGTAAAACCCCTACTTATGAAAAAAGTCAGTTCCATAGGCTTTTGCTTAAATCGTTTTTTTATGTAACTCAAAGCAAACCCATAGGAAATTTTTTTACGTAACTCGAAGCAAACCCATAGAAAAAAATGGAATTATTATGTAAATCGAAGCAAACCCATGGGGAAATGAATTTTTACATAACTTGAAGCAAACCCATAGGAAAAAGAATCTTTATGTAACTCGAAGCAAACCCATAGGAAATTGTGTAAATCAGGACATGGTTTTAGCATAAAATCATTATGTAAGTCAAATTTTATATAACTCAAGGCATATGTAAGTTGGGGTTTTACAGTACAGTGGTACCTCGGATAAAGTCCGATTCGGATAAAGTGTGATTTGGATAAAGTCACGGTTTTTAGGCACACGTGATGCATCACATAAAGTCCAAAAACCCCTAAAAATGGACATTATCCGAGGTATTTGGTATAGGAACCTCGGATAAAGTCCATTTTTGGGACGTTATCCAATACATCGCCCATTTGATTTGGATAAAGTCCAAAATCGGATAAAGTCCAAACTTGTGGAACAGAGTTTGGACTTTATCCAAGGTTCTATTGTATTTATGAATTGGCTAGCATCAATAAACTACTGTATATGAACATGTGTACCCATTTTTGTATGTGTGTGTGTGTGGTTTTTTTGGCAATGCAAGACTCATTCTATCTCAGTCAAAGCCCATTCCATTCCCCATACTTAACTGTTTTGAAATCATCCTCAAAGACTTCTCGGGCTTCTTCATAGTTGCAAACTTCCTCGATGCACTCACGCTCCAGGTTGTCCGGGACGATCAGCTCAAAATCCCAGTGATTATAAAGAAGTTTGCGTCCCAGGAATCTGTGTGCAGTCAAATCATCTAAGAACACTGGGAACAAGAAGCAGCAGTTATTATCTTTGTGTTCTAATTGAAATACAGTAGAAGATTATACAAGATTGCAGTAATGATTTGGGACCAAGTGAAAACAGATAAGAAAAACACTTGAATTCTCTGAGAAGAGAGACTGGAACCAGAGATTCAGAAATGACTTCTAAAGACTCCAAAATACCTACTACTGAAAAGCTTCTGGCTGGAATAAATTTGAATAGAATGTAAACTTCTTGAGTTCCCAAAGAAGAAGAGAAGTTATCACACTGGAGTTTTCACACACATCCCCCCCCCCCAAAAAAAAAATTATTTCCCTCTCCTAGATCTTAGAAAAATTGACATTTTTATGATAACATCTCGGAGTCATACCTCCCAAAAAGTAACTTTTCCAAGCTCTGTTTCAAAATGTGTTGGACTTCTATCGTCCTCAACAATCAATAGAGGTGTTGCAGTCCCACAAATCTGAAAAGCTCAGGTTGTAGAAACCTAACATACGCTTTTCAGTCTGTTATAGGAGATTATACGACTGTGGTGGCTTAGTGGTTAAAGTGCTGAACATGACTGCCAGAAGATCAGCAGTTTGAGATCTGAGTGCTGTACGATGGAGTGAGCTCCCTTCTCTGTCTCAATTCCTGCCAACCTAGGCATTCGAAAGCAAGAAATTGCAAGTAGATAAATAGGTACTGCTTTGGTGGAAAAGATAACAGCATTCCATGCACACCAGCATCTAGCCATGCTTGCTACCTGACCATGGAAATGCTTGCAGATGCATACAGCACTGCCTCTTCGGCTATAAATAGAAATGAGCACCATGCCCTAGAGTCAGACACAACTGGATTTTTGAGCAAGAGAGACCTTTATAGGAGGCTATATGAGGAGAATTTAACATACAGTAACTAGATTCCAGAAAGAGGGACTTCTGGATCTACACTCAGCTTAGTCTGGCCTTCAGAACTCTCTCTACATCTGGCCCTAAAATATGCATACCATATATACTCAAGCATAAGATGAGTTTTTTTGCCCCAAAAAGGGGACACAGCTTATACTCAGGACAATGACCACAAGGGTCCCAAGACCACAACGGATTGAGACACACCAACAATTTAATTAATTTTACCATATTTTCATGTATTTTGATTATTGAAACTCACTGGCAGCTGCTGTATTTCCCAGCCTTGGCTTATACTCGGGTCAATCTAGTTTCCTAGGTTTTCAGGTCAAAATTAGGTGCCTCGGCTTATATTCGGGTCGGCTTATACTCGAGTATATACGGGGTATATAAAGGGGACATTTCTGGGGACTTAATGTAACACTTTGATCTGGGAGTGAGGCCCATATGGTTCTGTTTCTTTCCCTAGCATCTGTTGTCTTATCGCAGAGATTCTCAACCTGTGGCACATGGGCCACCACACCAGGAATTGCCCTGTGGTGGATGAAGGGCAATATGGCCGTCCGGCCCGAAGCTGTCTGAGGGAGCGTGACCCGGCCCCTGACTTAAAAAGGTTAGAACTCCTATCTTATTGGATCTTATCAGGTGGTGATTGATTGATTGATTTGATTTGTATGCCGCCCACTCAGCATATGCCGACTCAGGGTGTCTCACAACAATCACAACATAAATCAACAATACAAAATAAATACACAACAATACAATATACAATGTACAATGTACAGAAATTCAATCTACAAAAACAACACGGTACAATTTATACGATAAAACACACTTGAGTACTAAAATATCAATGGAAAATAGATAACAAAAAGCCCATAACGGAGCCCAGCATCCCCGATGGAGCCCGGGGGTCAACGTTCCCGACGGAGCACGCGGCTCAATGTTCCCGACAGACCCCGGAGCTCAACGTTCCCGGTGGATCCCGGGGCTCAATGTTCCTGAAGGAGCCGGGGGCTCAATGTTCCCTGGTGTGTTTTCAAATTCTATTACTGTGGATTTGTTGCTAATTTGCTATTCCTAGGCATACTTCTTCCCTCCATGGTTGAGTGTCAGTGAAATGCAGTGTTTCCCTTATACTTTGTGTTTCTCACCACAAATAGAATGTGGTTCTGCAAGTATCAGAAGCTATTAAATTGTAACAGGCTATTACCTGTGATGCATATGTTTACAAGCAAGAAGGGATACTCAGAGAATGTGGCAATGCTTATTACAGTTATAGTTTTAGGGAGAAACTATTGGCTTTAGTTGAATTTTCCCCATGAAAACAGAGGTGGCAGTGTGATGTAATGGTTATAAGGTTGGATTATAAACAAGGAGAACTGTGTTCAAGTTCTGACTTTTAGTAAAATTTATTAGCTTACTGTAAAAAGACTAAAGGTCTTTTTACAGTAAGGGGAATCTTTGGCCTTCTGCTTTGTTTGGCTTATAGCTTCAATCAGCCCACCAAGGAAAGATGATTACGGGAGAGAGTCTAATGTTCCTTACTCTCACTTTAGATAAAATTCATGACATTCTGTGGCACTTTAATGTACAAAGCAGAGCAAAGAAATTATATTTATATACCGCCACATAGCACTTAGTGCACTATCTGGGCGGTTCACATGTCAATTAGCATTTTGCCCCCAACATGTTGGGTATTCATTTTACCAACCTCGGAAGAATGGAAAGCTGAGTCAACCTTGAGCCCTGGTCAGGATTGAACTCACAACCTTATGGTTGCAGGACAGCAGTTTAACCACTGCACCACCAGGGCTCATGTACAGTACTGTACAAAAGACTGAAGCCACCATCAGCTGGTTTGGGGGAAATTCAATGAGTGATTTGGAGGGCCGATAGATAGATAGATGAGAATCAGTGATGGCCAATCTTGGCACACCAGGTGTTCTTGGGCTTCAATTCCCAGAAGCCCAAGTCAATGCACCTTCTGATCAAGGCTTCTGGGAATTTAAGTCCAAGAACATCTGAAGAGCCAAGGCTGGCCATCACTGGATTAGATAGAATGTTATGAAATTGAAGCCCAATATCTAAACAAAGCACATTAATGCAATATTATGTTACTGTTCTTAAATTATGCAAAGGTTACAATGTTTTTGGGGTGCTCTTTAATCATGTGAAAATGTAGCTAATGTTTAAAAGCACAATCATACAATTACTTTGAGCAACTCCTACTGAAGAAACTGATGGGTAGAAAAATTAAACAGGCTAATTAATCCTTATGAACTCACCCCGGTGTTATGGAATTCAGGTGAGTTCAGAATCAAAAATATCAAAGAGCTAATTGGATAATTGGTAGCTTGCTACTGACCTTCAAAATCAATTTCCAAAATGCCTAGATCAGCCTAGAGCAGTGGTGGCGAGCCTATGGCATGCGTGCCATGCCAGAGAGGGCACGTGTGCCGTTGCCCCAGAACAGAATTCACCCCACCCTCTCTGCCCAGCAGCCCAATGAGAACGCTTCCTTTCTCCCCCCAGCATAGAGTTCCCTCCACCCCTCTGTTTGGGCACTTGGTCTCTAAAAGGTCTGCCATCACTGGCTTAGAGAGTGCTTTGTGAGTGGGGGAACAAATGAAATCTCTAAAATCTTTCTGATTCTGGATTTTGAGAAGTACCCCAATTAAATAAAGAAGAAGAGTGTTGAATTTTTAAATGGGTCACAACTTCTAGAATTCAACATATGCTCCTCCAAATGGGGACTTCTGGCAGTCGTAGTTTTAAAAAAGTAATTTCCCATCCATCTACCCATCAAACCTTTCTTTGGCAAGTTACCTTGATCCTCATGAGCCTGCTTATGCCTGAGATGCCTCTGGAGGGAACTGGAGAGACCGGGGGCTACAACTTGAAATAGCAGTAGAAAACATGGAGAACTCCACATGACGGCCCTTGGAAAGACAGGATGAGATGGTTACCAAAGGCTTGGACTAAAAAAAGATACCAATATGTTCTGTGGGATAATCCCTTTCCTTGATGCCAAACAGATTTACTCATCTTCCTGCATTCACTTGCAGCAGAGGTGGGCAACCTATATCCTCTTGTCTAATTTAAAAATCCCCCTGTAAGTGATCCATTCAGACTTCTAATAATAAGAAAATTATGACCCTCCAAAGTAGATCACTGGGTAGAAAAAGTAATTAAGAAAGGTAATGGCAGAAAGAGAAAGAGGTGGTCTTGCCTATTTTTTAAAAACTTCATTCCTGCACAATGTCAAGTATTCCCAACCCCCACCCCCATTATTATCAAGGGGCATACCTGTCAAGTTGTGGTGGTGAAAATATGGGAAGCACCACTGCGTCTGATGGGTGCACATGCAGCGGGTTACTGCAGTGGTGCGCATGCGTGAAGGGGTTACTGCAGCAGTGTGCATGCGCAGTGACCCCTTTGCGTATGCACACCACTGCAGTAACCCCTCCACGCATGCGCACTGCTTCCTCTGACAGGCCACATGCGCAGTAACCCCTTTTCTGGCTGTTCAAATACGGGATGACTGTGGAAAGGACCGGGGAAGAGGGGTGAAATACGGGATTTCCCGGCCAATACAGGATACTTGGCAGGTATAGGATGGTGCCCTTCTAAAGCAGGGGTTCCCAACCTTTTCAAGCCAGGGGGCCAGGTCACACTCTCTCAGTCAGTTTTGAGGGCTGGACGGCTATTTTGCCCTGCCTGCACGATGGGGGCAGCCATTTTGTCCCAAAAGCTTCAAACGGCTGGCCATTTTGTTTCTCAAATGCCCTTGGAGGCGGGGGGGGGGTCACATGAAATGGTGCCGCAGGCTGGATCCGGCCCACAGGCCTTAGGTTGGGAACCTCTGTTCTAGAGAAATAATAATATAGGTACTGTATTTCCTTTCCAGAACTTGTGATGTTAACTGGAATAGTTTCCAGAAGCCTCCAGCCTATTCTGAGCTTCATCACTCCGTCTCTTAGGCATGTGCGCGCGCGTGCGCATGCACGCACGCGCGTGCGTGCGCGTGCACGCACGCACGCACGCACGCACGCACGCACACTTACTTCCTGGTAGGTGTTTCACTGTCTAAGGTAATGAGGAAACAGCTATTATGTATGACTTAGTAAGGAATTTGATCAGAATCTAAGATAAGGCTATAGTAGCCACAGCTCTTTTTTAAATGAAGGGATAGACTTCATTTGAAGGGTTACTATGTTTGTTTACCACTCTGAGTGATCTTTTTGGCCAGAAGGGCAGTGGAAAGGACCGGTATATAAATTTAATAAATAATAATGATAAGAAGAAGACTACTAGATGACAGTCCTCCTTTTAAAAGTGTTCTTGATTACAGGAGCTGTCCAATTTAGGTTTAAATGAAAGATGAAGAAACATCAAGGAAAGTAGACATACAGGCACTTGAACGAGAGGCATTGGAATGCTAATTAATTTATAAAAAAATTATAATAATCTAAAATAGCATATGATAACTTGTGTGCACAGATGCATTTGTACATACAAATTATTATATACAATTTTACACATATCAGTGTCCACTTTTGTCCTTTTTTAGTGATAAGTTTCCTTTCTTTATCCTTCTTTTTTTTGTTATGGTTAAAGGGACAGTGCTCCGTGCGCTCCGGTGTCTAGTCATGCCTGCCACATGACCACAGAAACGTCAGCAGAAGCAGGCAACGCTGGCTCTTCGGCTTTGAAACAGAGATGAGCCTTGAATCCTAGAGTCGGATACGACTGGCTTTCAAGCAAGGGAAACCTTTACCCTTAAAGGGACCAAGTTAGATAGAGAAGCAAATTTCTTTCTAGAAGATTAAAAAGCATTATCAGGGTTATAACTTTGTAATAATTTTAATCAGTATTTTTTTTGTACACACAGTGTATCTGAGATTGGCAGTTGCCTTGGATTGTTCGTACCCCTTTTAGAGAATTTGATCAGCAGAAATCAGCAGATTTGTCCTACTAACTGTTGCACTTTGAACTGTTGTTTTTTTTAACAGCAAAGGGAGCTATTTCATAAAATTGTAGCTGTAATTAGAATGGATTGCTTATGAATAAATATGAATGACACAAAAGTAAATATCACTGAATTGAATAGGATAAGGCTTTCTCTACCATTAGACAACAGCTCAGTAGCTGAAATGCTCTTATCTAGTTATGCTGGTGTAAAGTTGCGAGAGCTGGACCATTAGGAAAGCTGAGCATAGAAGAATAGATGCCTTTGAGATGTAACCCTGACTGCTCATTAGAAGGTCAAACAGTAAAGATGAAGCTAAAGTACTTTGGACATCAAATGAGAAGAGAGGATTCACTTGAGAAGGCCTTGATGCTGGGAAAGGTGGAGGGCAAAAGAAGAAGGGGGCGGCCAAAGATGAAATGGCTAGATGGTATTGTAGACACAATGGGCACAGAGCTGGGCAGGCTGAGGAGGATGGTGGAGGACAGAGATGCCTGGAGGACAATGGTCCATAGGGTCGCAAAGGGTCGGAATCGACTGTGCGACTGAACAACAAAAGCACAAATGGTGAAACTTTTGGAGATAAATTGCCCCAAGTTAATAAATTGCCATAGATATATTTTGACTTCCATGACTCAGCATATAATTGATAATGTGTGTGGTGATTTTCTAATTTGGGGCAATTCATCTCCAAACCTTATGCCACTTGATAGGCCTGGGACTTTTGTGAATTTTGGGACTTTAGCACCCAGAATTTACCAAGAAGCCCCCCAGGCAGAGATGTGGGAACTGCTGCCAAAACCCCTCAAAGTCCTCAGAGGGTTTTTTCAGTTTCTTCCAAGGAGAAGGAAGCCTCTGCGGGGGCCATTATTATGTTGCTGTCAAGAAAATGGGTGGGAATGGCTAAGCTGCATGACAGCTGCAAGGAATTACAGGACTGGTAGTTTTTTGAGAGGCACCCTGTACACAGCTGGGTACACAGTTGACAAAGATTACATTTGTATAGCTAAGCAAGAAGATTTTGACCAATACGAGGCAACAAAACTATGCATTAGGTGTTGGCAGAAGATGCTACGTTCGTCCCCCTCATCTATTCCTCCTTAGCCTTCTGGACAGTTCCAGCTCGTGAAGGACAAGACTATGTGCTGCTGAAACATTCTGTGTCCTTCTCCTCCAAGTGCTGTATCTGTTCCAAATGTTGGCTCTCATGTCAAAACTTTTCTTAACTCCTCAGAACAATTCTTCTGAGGATATTCCACACCAGTCTCTCAGGTTCTTCAGGCACAAGGTCCATCTGTGTCCAGGGCTTCTCTTCCAAAGGATCTTCCCTTGCATAACAAGTTGGAGTATTCAATACTTTATGTCATTCCTCATTATATGCCCAAGGTATTGGAGCTTTCTTTGTTTAATGGTCTGAAATAGTTCTTGTTCTTTATTCATTCGGTGCAACACGTCTACATTAGTCCCATGGTTAACCTGTGATATCCTTAGCAGCCGTCTGTAGATCCACATTTCAAAGCCTTTGTTTTCAGATGCTTTAGTCAGTGTCTAAACTTCGATTCCATATAGCCATGATGGTGAACCTTGGCACTCCAGCTGTTCTTGCACTTCAAATCTCAGAAGCCCTGATCAGCAGGAGTGCTGACTTGGGCTTGTGCTAATTGAAGCCCAAGAACACCTAGAATGCCAAGGTTAGCCATCACTGCCATATAGCAACACTGTGAATTCATAACATCTCACTATATGGATCCTCATAGTGAGAGGTAGATCTTTCTGTGTCCTGCACTCCCTAAACTAGAACATAGAACCCTTAAAGATGTTGTAAGATTCCATTCCTTTGACAATGTTCGAGGCTGGTTCTATTGCCAATCCAATTAACTCCAATACATGGAATGGGGGTGAGAGGCAAGGTTATTTGTATAAGGCAGAAAATATATTAGGCTAGCTTTGATTCTCATTGCCTCTATAGTAAAAGGACAAACCATCAATATTCCTTACCTATTAGAACATGGTTGGAAATTGTGTGCCCTACAGGCCTGAGCATAAGTAAAAAAAGCCATAATCCAATTGTCATCTTCTGACTGTCCATAAAGATGGACCCTGTTCTTAAGTGAACAAGATCACATTCTTTTTCAACTGTTTTCAGAGTGCTGCCTATTGGAATGGCATATGATGACTAGCTTTTTCCTCTTTGTCTTATCAACAAAGTTAAGTATTAGTGGCCTAATGTTCACTAACTGAGAGATGTATCCCAGGATCCTTTGCAACTCAATGTATGATGCTATAAAATAATTCTCAAATTCCACCTTGTTTTACTGAAGTTCCTACTATTATCTTATTGCCTGTTGTGATTGACTTATGGCAGGGATTCTCAACCTGTGGCCCGCGGGCCCACCACCACCTCCACCACACCCGGAAGTGCCGTGTGGTGGAGGAAGGGCAAAATGGCCATCCGGCCTCCATAGCTATCTGAGGGAGTGTGACTCCGCCCCTGGCTTTAAAAGATAGAGAACTCCTGGCTTATTGTTGTGTACTCAGGTTAATTATTGCTGCGTCATGGACGCCATGTTCCTGTTATAATTATTAAGCATGTTCCCTATAAGGCCAGGCCCTGGTTTCATTATACTCGACGCCTGATTGGTTGTCGGTGCTCCTGCTTCCTGGGAAGCCAGGGTAAATGTATCTCTCTCTGCACCTGCTGCAGAGAGAGTATATAAGCAAGTGGCCCTGAAGAGCTAGACCTAGGGCCGGACCAGATCTACACTTCGCACAGGTGGCCAGCAATGTGCTAAGCCTGGGTCTCCTCCATTATGCTACGCTTCTACGGTAGCTAGTATTTGCCTCGCTACGGCAAGAGTCCAGAGGGACTGATTCCACTGGGATTGTATAGCCATCTCTGCGTCCGGGAACATCTTGTAAACTCATCGCTAAAAGACTGTTGAATAAAGACTTGTTGCTATTTTGTTCATCGTTGTCTGGACTGGTGCTTATAAGGGCTGTACATGGAGATGAATCAACTCTGGACTTCCTTCCAAGCAAGGATATTTCCATCTGTAGCTCTAGAAATATCCGTGCATACTCCAGATTAAAGTAAAACCACGTGACACAAAGGCTGATTTGTATTAAAGGAGTCATTTTTGCTTCCCAAAAAGACTGCTGCCACTTCTATTTTTTTCAAGTCAGAACAATTTAAATTAGCTTTTTTTCTGTGTGGCTAGTTGTAATACATTCTGGTAAATACAAGGTCAGTAAATCGTATTTCAATCATGATGGCAGGTGGGGTTTGATGTTCAAGAAATGGAGAAGTGGCTGTCCCCTGATTTTTATATATATATAAAAGGAGGACTGTGGTGGCTTAATGGTTAAGATGCTGAACTTGACAACTGGAAGGTCGGCAGGTCCACAGCTCGAGACCCGAGCGCTGCATGATCGAGTGAGCTGCTGTCTCTATCCCATCTTCTGCCAACCTAGCAGTTTGAAAGCAAGAAATTGCAAGTTTATAAACCAGTGGTGGGATTCCAATTTTTTTTACTCTGTGGGTGTGGTATGGTGGGCGTGGCCAGGGGAAAAGCCCGGCGTTATTTCAAAACTTGGATGGGTGGGTCCAGCCGGAATTTCTGCTCCCGGTTCTGGTGAACAGGGGCAAACCTGCTGAATCCCACCCACCACTGATATAAACAGGTACTACATCGGTGAGAAGGTAAACAGAGTTTTGTGCACTTTGGCATCTAGTCATGCCTGCCACATGACCGTGGAGACATCTGCAGACACAGACATCTATAAACGGAGATGAGCACCAAACCCTAGAGTTGGATACAACTGGCTTTTGAGCAAGGCGACCTTTACCTTTTATATACAGTATGAGATTAGCACCAAACCACCCCATTGCTGGGTCAATATTATTATTCTTTCACGTATTTATGCCCCCATCAGTTCCCCAGAAAATAAAAGAATTGGTAAAAGGTAACTAGGGGGAAAAGATTGGCAGGTGCAAGACCAGAGGAAAGAAAGACCAGCAAAGGTGATACCAAAGGAAAGAGGATCAGAATGCGAATCACATCATATCCAGTATGAATAGTGAACTAAATTAATCTGGAGCCCCACTGACTATGATTTCAAACATAATATGGGCTGTGAATCAAACTATAGCAAAACTGGATCACTCCAATGTTGGCTTTCCAATCCAGCCGTAGCCTAAGACTAAAAGCACAAAATAAAAGCAACCAAAACCATAGCCTCCAAAGAGCATAGCGTTAAAAAGAAAAGCCAATTTTGTTTCTGAGTTGCTGCTGCCAACTCACCTGCTCGGAAATCGTGGGTGGAAGGCAGGTACACTGGGCTGGATGGAAGCATCAACTTGTTCCCTCCAAAAAAAAAAAAACTCTTGCTTGCCCACTGTAGATAAGACAGGTGTGAACAGCTACAAAGTTATCCAAATATCAAGTACATGAAGAGTAAATAAAAAGATAAATTTTCATTCCATGGCCACCCAGCTGGACAAGGAGAAGGAACCGAAAGAAAACGAATGTCTCATGAACAGAAACGGGAACTGCCAGAGCTTCAGGTGAGAGTGGGTGGGTCTGAGGAAAGGTCACACGGAGGAGGAGGAGGCACACTGGCAAAGCCAGAGGATAGTTGGTAGGAGGAGTTGGAAGCTGAGCTGCTACAGTTCTTGTGAGTGGGCAGGTAACCTTTGGTCTCTCAACATTGTCTAGCCACTTCCGCAGAAAGCTTGCTAAAGTCAAAGGACACAGGTCACTGTTTTAGAGATTGTGAGATTCCAGGATGCACTTTTATCCTTTTGTATACTGCACAGGTCTTCTTGGGGCTTTAAAAACATGCTCCAGGTTTCAGATGGGGGTGGGGTGGGGTGGGGTGGGGTGGCTTTAGGAAATCTGACTTTCCACCTTATTTTCTATTTCTCTTTGTTTAATATTAGTCTGGAAGGTGCAGTTCAGACAGGTGGTAATAAAGATAATAACTATTATGCACTATCAACATGATTCCAATTTATGGCAACCCTTTCCAGGGTTTTCTAAGTACAAAGTACTGTACTCAGAAGTTGTTTAATTCTATTTAATCTTAGGTTTGCTAGTAACAGAGATGTATTTATTTTGTGATATTTATGGTCTATTGTATTTTTTACTTTATTGAATGTAATACAATGTGTTGTAAACCATCCCGAAAGTGCTTGTACAATCTGAATAAAACAAACAAACAAACAAAGTGGGTTATTGTCTCCTTCTTCATGTAGTGCTTTGGAACCCAACAGCTTGCACAAGGAGACACAGGCTGGGATATGGTTTATCAAGGCTGAAATTTTACAATATCTAATATCCCATTGTTTATGGCTGGGTCAGTCTGTTATCTTGGGTCAGTCCTTTTCCTCTCAACATGATCTACCTCACAGGGTTGTTGTGAGGGTAAATATTGGAGGGGGAGGGCCATGTTGGCCACCTTGGGCCTGGACAAAGATATAAATCCAACTTATAAATACCAATAATAAATCAATGTAATGAAGCTTGCATTTGTAAATTGTCATATTACTGATAACATGTAGAGGGCTAGCTATTCAATCAGATACAGTCAATACTTGAAAGAGCAGATGTTGAAGTTAGAAGGCACTATATATCTCCAAGGGCTCCATAAACTAAACTTCTGCCCTCTGATCAATCCCATAGCCAATGATGAAGGAAGACAATCTACTGCCAATCCTGTCAGATTTTGTACATAAAAGACAGATGGGAACATTGTTGTTTATCTTTGGGAACAAAAAATCTTGGCCAGTACTAAACTTGCGCCAATGTAATAGTGTTAGGACACAATACATGTATTAATTGAATGTGTCTGAGCTCTTAGACGCTTTAGTCAGAAATCTATGAGCTGCGTAAAGAAGACATGTGTCCAAAAGTCTAGAAAGAGCTTATTTGCTGTTACAATGATGTACAGTTTCAGTCTTGTTCAGCTGGGTACTTTTTTAAGGGTCATAACCTGGCCCACGATATAAGGGCTCACTTCCTCATAGTTGTATCACTGAAACCAGCATTATTTCTTATTAAGCAGGCTGTGACCTCCTTTGTTCATACCACAGCCACTAAATGTTGTTTGGTTTTGAGTGAGGGCTTTTTTCCATATCTCATTTCAGTGTTACAGGATGATGACAGAGGGAAGAGATTTACCTCTCAGAACCAGTGCTCTTCTGTTTCCATTTGAGTTTATCAGACTCTGTTAACCTGTTTTATGATGGTTTGCATAAACTTTCTACATCTCTATGTACTAAGATACTTAAAAAGAGACTGCTAATTACGGTTTCGTAGATTCCCATTTTCCTCTTGTGCAGTGGTTCCAATTTGTGTTTTATAAAGAATTACTTCCTCACTCCAAGAATGAGGCTTCAACATTCTTAGGCATGTCACTTGTAATAATCCTCTGCTGATTTGTTTTTGTTTAGCATGGATCCAATTTACAGTTCCTCAACATCAGTGATGCATATGTTGATAATAGTTGTTTGTTTAGAAATACCATTTTCAGCTTTGATTGCTCAGTTGACCAGCAGGTTTTATTTCAGCCTGGGGGAAGACTGAGCCACAGGAATGAGTTGTGATTATTTGCACTAAGGAACATCTTGCGGTTTACAGTACCAAGAATATTAGTTGAAAAGTAAGTGGAGTGTTTTTCTTGTCTGTGTTTCAGTAGCACAACATGCCAAGATTTGAGAGCTGAAATTAGATCCACTTAGGGCTAGTTTGTAAACATGAATGTACATTTGACTTTTCCATTGCCAATTGGCACATACATGACTGTTACTTGCTAAATAATTTGTGAACTGTTTCAGCTGACATACCAATTGTTTTCAGTCTTCTCCTGTATTGTTCCTCCTTCATGCTCAACATATTTTATCCATGTTTAAAGTGAAATCAGTGAAATTTGTTTTTAAAAGAAGAAAATCCTGCATGTGTATCCGCACATAGAAGCAAAACAGAAAGCCAGCACAGAAATATAGCCTGTAATATTTTGCACATTAAATGGGAAGCACTATTTCTCACAGTAGCAGTCTTCAATCACCAATGTATACATTGCTGCACTTTCCCCCAGCTGCTTTAGATTTCCACAAGATTATTTTACACATGCAATTTAAATTCAGTGCAATTTAAATTCCCCATGTTATAACCAAAATCTGCCTTAGTTATTTTTTGATAACCTGTCTGGCACTGGCTTGTAAAATAAATATGCCTAAGAGTTTTTCTTTGAAATAAAAAGAACAAGCTGGGTGTATTTAAGCAGGCTATATCAACATTTAGTAACAGCCTGTGTAAACATGCAAACGGCATTTAGTCTCCACCCATGTATTAAGTTATTCTATGTACCATACTATGATCCATTTTGTTAAACAGCTACTTCCTAATCAGGATACATAAGGCTACAACCTGAAGTGTTTTGGCAAGTGATGTTTGGGGAAGAATAAAAAACATTGCTCTGGCATTTTGTGTTTAAAGAAGTGACAACTGATTTTAACCTAGAGTAAAATGATTTTAAAGCAGAGTAGATAGTACATTAAAACCATATACCAAACACATTACCAAAATGTAGCTCAACAGTAGTAGCCTGGTAAGGGCTAGACTCTACCTTAAGCCAAGGTTTACTGCTTACCTATAAGTTAATTCAGTACAACTTGCTCCTAGCTAGATTTGTTTAGGACTGCTCCATTAGTGCTCATCTCCCAAATTTTATTCCTATGTCCTAAAATGTGAGGAGTGAAAACCCAAGAATAGCAACACAAATGTGAACACATTTATTTTGCAAAACTATAAAACCAAACTGCATCCCAAAAGCAAACAAAATGAAACAAAATAGAAATAAGATAGTGTCAGGTATTAGAAAACCGTCTTTTCCTGTGGAGTAGAGTGACAAGAAAAACATAACTAGGCTCCTCTCCCTCACACCCCTCCAAACGATGGTATCAATCCAAAAGAACCTTCTCTGCTGGGATCTATTTCTGTTTGCACCCTAAAAATCCTTTCAGCCCTTGGGTTGAAACGAAACTCCCTGCTATCGTTACAGAAAAACAACGGTGCACCGACAGCCAAAAACAAAACAAAACACCCAAACCGAAACAACCTCCCATCAGTTCTGGACAGCTGTCTCCTCTCTAACTACATAGGTTAGAGCCCTGGTGGCGCTGTGTGGTTAAACTACTGTGTTGTTGTTGTTGTTGCTGTTCAGACGCACATTCGAGTCCGACCCTTTGCGACCCCATATTACAGCCAAAGCTGCTGACGTTCTGAGTTCGATCCCGATGGGACAAAGGTTGACTCAGCTTTCTATACTTCCGAGGTCGGTAAAATAAGCACAAGTATGTGGGGGAGCGGGGGGGGGGAGAAGGCTAATTATTTTGTGAACCGCCCAGAGAGTGCAGTAAACCGCAATGGGCTGCTGCATAAGTCTAATTGTTATTGCTACCTAGGAACCTCCGTGTCCCGGCCATTTTGTTCTCGGTGCCTCGTTTCCTCGTCGGCGGACCTTTAGGCGATGCACACGTCCAGGAGTAGCACATCGGCGCACTTCCGGAGCTCGTTGATTTTTGTTTTTTGTAGATCTTTTAGAAGAAATCCGGTGCAGCCGAAGGGAAATAACGTCGGTCCAGGCTTTTTAAAATTAAATAAGTAAGTCGTAACGTGTGAAAGCAAGAGGCAATTGGACGCCCGGAGTTGCTGTCAAAATACAGCTGGCTCCTGCAGTGACCCCTTGTATGGTGGTCTGATCTTCAGCCATTACAGGTAAATTATCTCGACTGCTTGTCCTTGAAAATCTACACCTGTTGAGGTAGCCTGTGGCTCTCCAGAGGTTGGTGAACTGGTACGCCACGTATCTCTTACCACTGGTCAGGTTGGCTGTGACTGATGAGAACTGGAGTAGTAGCATCAGGTAAAGGTAAAGGTTTCCCTTGCTCGAAAGCCAGTCCTATCCGACTCTAGGGTTCAGTGCTCATCTCTGTTTCAAAGCTGAAGAGCCAGTGCTGTCTGCTTCTGCAGACGTTCCCGTGGTCATGTGGCAGGCATGACGACACCGGAGTGCACGAAACGCTGTTTACCTTCCCACCGACGTGGTCCCTATTTATCTACTTGCAATTTCTTGCTTTTGAACTGCTAGGTTGGCAGGAGCTGGGACAAAGATGAGAGCTCATTCTGTCCTGCAGTACTCGGCAATCGAACTGCTGACCTCCAGACTTCCAGTCAGTGTCTTAGCTACTTGAGCCACTGCAGGAGGGTCTCATTTCCTCCTTGCTGTGTGTTGTAGTTTGTGTATTAAATGGCTAGTAAAGGCACAGGACTGTGGTGACTTAGTGGTTAAGATGCTGAACTTGATGACTGGAAGGTTGGCAGGGTCAGTAGTTTGAGACCTGAGTGGGGCATGAAGGAGTGAGCTCCCATCTCTGTTCCAGCTCCTGCCAACCTAGCAGTTGAAAAGCAAGACTTTGCAAGCAGATAAATATGTACTGCTTTGGTGGGAAGGTAACAGCGTTCCATGTACTTCAGTGTCTAGTCATGTCTGCCACATGTCCATGGAAACGTCTGCAGACGCAGACAGTGTTGGCTCTTTGGCTATAAACAGAGATGAGCACCGGACCCTAGAGTTGGATACAACTGGTTTTTGAGCAAGGACAACCTTTACCTTTACCTAAAGGCACAGGAGGAGGAGGCTACTAGGACTTTGGCTTTTGTGGCCAGCCTCTGTTACTGGTGATGCAGCCAAGGGAGGGGAGCCCCGGGTTTAGAGGGGAAGCGGTTAAAGCGATGTTTGTGTGGCCCTTGTGTTGTGGTTGTGAATGAGGAGGGTAAGTGTTGGGTAAGGGAATAGCAGTGGGCATATTATTAAGGGGGAGGGGAGAGAGACCATGAACATAGTGGTCAGTCAGTCAGTCAGTCAGTCAGTCAGTCAGTCAATAATAATAATAATAATAATAATAATAATAATAATAATAATAATAATAATAATAATAATAATAATAATAATAATAATAATAATTATTATTATTATTATTATTATTATTATTATTATCTTCTTTGTGTCCAGATCAAACTTTAAACTGCCAAATGAAGTCACCTTCTTGTGTTTGTCATTGACCAAGCTTAAGTCCTCATTTGTGTATGTTTCTGGTAATAATCAGCAGACCAGCAAATGAGCCAGAATCTGTATCTCTCCACATTTGCACAACATGCTGTCCCTGTGGCAGAGTATGCTGCTCCAGTATGGAGCATATCTGCACATGCAAAACAAGTTGATGTTGCTGTTATTGAAATGAAATCTAAACAGTTCCAATGAACTACAGCAGACTGCTATGATATATCATGAGTTTGTACATTACAGAGAACTTTGGGAAACTGCCCTTTTTAAACTGCTTTACAATGAACAATAAAAAGGAAAGCTGGGATTTTGCAGAGGGCAGGATCTAAAGAAAAGGGATTTGGTGAGGATCAAACATTGTCAGGCTGAGTGGCTAGTGTGGACACTTGCACAGAACCAATCTGCATTTTCTTTATGATCACCTAATCTGAAGTGTAAAATAGGATGCAAATCAAGCCACCGCCAGTATAGTCACAGCCTGAATTGTAAGAGTTTGACAGTACAGTTCCATGCAGAAATAAGCCACTTTGAATTCAGTGGGTCCCAGGGAAGTGCTTGTAGGAGTGAAGGATGAAAGAACTGTTCCTAGATTTATATTTTTGGGTGTGACAAGTTATTTCAGTCTGGTGAGATGAAAACATGGCCAGTTGTCAATAATCCTGGGAATTGTAGTCTGAAAAATCTAGAACAAGGGTTCACGGCCCATGGGCCAGCCCTAGCCCCCCGACACCATTCCATTCAGCCCACGGTGATGACTCCGGAAGTGGATGTGCACACACATGTGCAAATGCACCCACTGTGGTTTATGGCAGCATTTGCGCTAGGGGGAAACCATGTGTCTGGCCTGCAGAGGAGTCTGAGGGGAAGTTGTCTGTCCCATGGTGTGGTAAGGTTGAGAACCCCTGATCTAGAACAGGGGTGTTCAAACTGCGGTCCACAGGCTGGGGCCGGCTGGTGGGCCAGATTGCTGCTGACACTGAAAGTGCCTCCACGTCACCGGAAGTGCTGAAAATGCCACATTTTTGCACCGAAATGCAAAAAAAGAAAAAGAAAAAGGGAAAAAAATTCAAAAATGATGCACAAATGCTCTTACCTCACTTCCTCCTCCATGGGAAGTGGCAAGGGTGGGGGAAATGCCCAGAAACTTGGCGTGAATTCATGCACCACCACGTGAGGAACCTTGTGACGGGCCTACTCAGCTATTTGAGGGGGCGTGGTCAGGCCCCTGATGGGAAAAGTTTAAGCACCCCTGATTTATAAGGTAACAAGTTGAAAAACCTATTGTCTAGTGCAGTGATTCTCAAATGTTTTCAGGCCACGGGTCTGGCCACGCCTCCTGGGCAGCTGAATGGGGCTGGTCCATACCTGTCAACCATCCCGATTTGGCTGGGAAAACCCTGTAATTTGATGTCGATTGACGTCATAACCCACCCCGTGCTGCCAAAACCCCATAATTTGGCAGCGCTGGGAAACATTTTCCGCGCATGCGCGGAAGTGCTACGCCGCTTGTGCAGCCCCTATGCAAGCGGCGTAGCGCTTTCTGCGCATGCGTGGAAAGCGACCTGCGCACAAGCGATGTGTGCAGGTCCCGTTTTTCCGGAGCCGCGGGTTGACAGGTATGGGCCGGTCACATGGTTCCTCTCACCCCGGAAGCTGAAGTAAAATGCATGCCACACATGCGCAGGGCGCATTTAGCAGCGTTCTGCGCATGCATGGTGCATGTTTTACTTCCACTTCCTGGAGTGGTGAGGGCTGTAGTTTGCAAATGCCTGGTCTAGTGAAAGTGTTAGTCAAATGTCCACTAGGAGGCAGTTAGAGATGTTTCTACAGAGGAAACTATCAGTTGCCAATTTCTCCTCTGCTGACTTTCTTTACTGGAAGCATGCAAAGAACACAGTCACTTTTATGAAGTAAAGGAAATTCCAGTAGCTTCAGGAATTATTGATATTAAATTACTAGGTCAAAATGTCAAGAGAAGAGATTGGCATCTTGTAAGATGGTGGTCCATGGGATCGCAAAAGGTCAGACTCGACTGTGCGACTGAACAATAGCAAAAAGATGGAGGACCTTTGGTACCTTGGTTAAAGCCCATTTGAGGTAGGGCAGTGGTAGCTAACCTTGGCACTCCAACCGTTCTCAGATTCAATTCCCAGAAGCTCTGATCATCTGGTGTGCTGACTTGTGCTTCTGGGAATTAAAATCCAAGAACAGTTGGTGTGCCAAGGTTAGCCACTACTGGGGTAGAGGACTTTGAATTGGTAGTCCCTTGGTATGGCTCTCAATTTTCCAGTCCTACGTTTCTACAGGTTGACAAAAAGTGTGTATCTGTTTGCCTAATATAGTTGCAATAGAAGGAATTTCAGTAGGAACAAGTAATTAAAGATGTGTATGCTGAAAAATGCCTCTTCTGTGCAACTGTTAGAGATAGAAACCTATGGTTGAATTGCCTTTTAATGGGATATTGCTCAGCTTGTAATAGATTTGGGAAATGGTGAGGAGGGTGACACAAATGCTGACTTGCTGACCTTTTCATCATCACATTCAGTGTCCTAACCACGAAATCACTGCAGTCCCTATGATATTATTAGGGCACCCCTAATTTAGAAAATTGAACTTTTTGAATAGCAGGGACTACAACATCTTCACTCACCCACTGGAGCTTTCCTATTACTTCTGGTTTAACCGCATTTCTCACAGTAATCAGGAGATAAACTGATTATTTTCAAGGAACAGCATATTGTTGCAAATTGGTTCTTCCCTTGCTCCATCGTGGATGTTTTGAGTCAGGGTTTTTTGTGGACGTCAGGGAGCCGATGGTATTGTGCAATCAACTTTGTGATTTCAGTATTTAGATGGTGTTCTGCATAATCTGTATTTGTCCTGTAAACTATGTAAGATGAATATATTTTTTGGTATTTTGGTTAACTTTATTTTTTATTTTTCTTATCTATAATTGTATTGCATTATGAACTGTGTTGTATTGTATTAATACTTATGTTGTACGCCACCTCGAGTCGCACGTAGTGTCGGGTGAGGCGGGATAGAAATCTAATAAATAATAATAATAATAAAATGAAATAGGTGATACAATATTTACAAATATTTATAAAGAAGGTTTCTTGAATGCGGTTCTCCTTCATGTAATTGGTCCCATCATGCATACAAGGCTCTCCAGTTGGGAGGGTGAGTGTATGTTAGAGCATGATCTGTGAATATCTTACATTTTCCTTTTTATTTTTCACCTCCTTTATTGCACTTCCAGTCATAAGTTTACCATCCTAAATCCTTCTTTAGCAAATTTTGGTAGTTTTGTTTTCTTTTTCATCTAGCACTGTTTGGGGTCAAGCTCCATAGATATGATTAACAAGACTGTCTCTTTACTTGAAGGAGGAACAGGACAGCTGCTGCTTTCTTTTGGGATTGTCTTCTGAAGCCTTCATGACACGTCATGGCAAGAACTGCACAGCAGGAGCTGTATACACCTACCATGAAAAGAAGAAAGACACAGGTAAGAAATCAGGACTGTGAATTAGGGCTGATGTCCATGGACATTGTTGAGGAAATAGGAAGTGATTTGTTCTAAGATGTTGGTAGCAGAGCTCTGGGTGGGAACCCAAAGAGAAGTGGCGATCCTAGAGCAGTGACAGCCAACCTTGGCACTCTAGGTGTTCTTGGACTTCAGTTCCCAGAAGCCCTGATCAGCAGGAATGCTGACTTTGGCTTCTGGTAATTGAAGTCCAAGAACACCTGGAGTGCCAAGGTTCACCATCACTATCCTGGAGCTTTGAAGAACTGCTTTTTGGTCCACAATTCTCAGCTACCTCCAGCCAGCATAGCCCCATAGGGTGTCCTGTGAGTTGTAGGTTTTTTTAAAAGAAAGAAACAAACACTTTCCTAAGCTCTGGGTGAACTTACATAAAGAAGAAAGTCTTGCCTGTTAATGGAACCAGAAGTGTACATTGAGGGTATGTATATTTAAACAGGATTGTTAGAGGGAAAAGTTCCAAGCGCTTCATGATCTACTGTGGGGTGGAAAATGTGGAATCTCTTAATGAAAGCTGATAAAGCCTATCCCTTGACTTCTCCCAACTGTAGTCAGACCAGCTTCCTTCCCCACAGTAGTTTGGGAGAGTGCAATCACTAAAAGTCAGTCGACTAGACCCACATTGACCCCTCTGTGAAGACCACATCTGGGAACCTGTAGTTAGTATGGTTGATCTTGACCTGCTGATTGTTTGGGAAAGCTATAGCATTCTTAAGTGTTTGGGCATACCCTGGGGAATGATTAACTCCACCTTAGTGTTTCATTGAAGCTCAACTGGAAACTAATCTAAAGGAACCCTTCCTCATCAGCCTCATTTCTTCCTCTCTCCCTGCTCTAAAAGCATTGGATGAACAACTAAGCCCATAAGCCAGAGGTGCCCAAACTATGGCACATGGGCCATATCCAGCTCACTACACCAATTCATCCGGACCAAGCAACCTTGCCGCTCCTAGAAGTGGAAGTAAAATGTGCCCGTTTTACTTCTGCTTCCAGGAGCAGCAAGGGTGGCATGGGCCAGATGAATTGGTGTTATGGGCCGGATATGGCCCATGAGCCATAGTTTGGGCACCCCTGGTTTAAGCAGACAAAATGGCAGCTTAAAAATCTATCTCATCTTGTTGCAAAACAGATTGCAAGGCACATTTTACTTCCGCTTCTGGTGGGAGGATCCACGTGACTGGCCTGCTGAGCCATGTGACCGGCTGATGGCCTGAAAAGTTAGGGCGCCCCTGCCATAAGCAGTTGAACAGAACAAGCTGAGCTATTAGAGCACATCATGGTTTCAGCTTTTCTGGGTTGATATTCTACCAGTCGCTTTCCCTTAAGAACAGGTCTAGGGCAGTCACTTAAATAGTCTCTTTTGGATGTAGTCTTGTTCTGACTGTTCCTTCTTTCTCCAGCTGCCTCTGGATACGGGACCCAAAATGTTCGTCTGAGCAGAGATGCTGTCAAAGACTTTGACTGCTGCTGTCTCTCTCTGCAGCCCTGCAAGGACCCTGTTGTAACGTAAATGTCTGGTGAAACCTGTTGGCGTTGTTAACTTGAAATTATGTGGCAATTTATAAGCACCTATTTATATATCTCCACAACAAAGCAGTTAATCAGTATAGATCAGTGGTTCCCAAAGTGGTCCCCACGCCCCACAGAGGACTTCAATTCCCATAAGCCTAAGTCAGTATATTGGCTGATCAGTGCTTTGAGGAATTGACTTAGGCTTCTGGGAAATGGAGTCCAAGAACCAAAGTTTGGGAAACACTGGTATAGGCTCATAGCATTAAAAATGCTATCCTTTTCACTGATTCTCAAACTAATATTTTGTCCACAGTTTTTTCTTGCAGATTCCTTGCACAGTTTTGTTTGAATGCACTTTCTAGTCCCAGTTAAAGTGCCTTTGAATCTGTGGGATTTTCACAAGTGTCAACTTTAACTTTCAGGAATTGACTTTTTAGACCTCCCTTGGCTGAGACTAGCAATTATGTTTAGACCATTATATTCTTTTACCATCTCTTCTGGGGTACATATAAAGAACCTCCTCAAAGATTGTAGTACTGTATTTTTGAACCACAATCAGGCGTACCTTGGTAAAGGCAACTTGTGTTGCTGACTAATCTTTCTCACACTAGGTCAGACGAAAGGAAACGCAGAATGGACTCACCAAAGGGTGCCTTCATTTTGGCAGTTTCATATTTATCCTGGACACGGAAGAAGAACCATCTCTTCTTCATCAGCTGGCCAAGGGTAGGGGACTCTCCTCCCATTTCACAAAGGGTACACTGCAGCTAGAGAAAAGGTTTGTTCAGCAGGAACCTGAACACCAGCCAAAGTCAACCATTTATCAGTGGACCAAAATGTTCCCTCTCCTTGAAGGAAGTAGCCTCAGTTTGGAGGTCATGCTGATTCACAGTGGATTTTGTATGTGCTGGTCTCTGTGTTTAGCATATTGAGACAAGGCCACTGTTTTTAATTACAGTGGAACCTTGCTTAACAAATTTAATGTGTTCTCTGGGATCTTTTGTACTATGAAAAAATTGTAAAGTGAATTACCCATAGGAATGCATTGAAAACCAAAATTTGTTAACCGGAACACGGTTTCCCATAGGAATGCATTGAAAACCAATTAATCCATTCTGGGGAAAAATTGTTAACTGAACCACTATTTTCTATGGATTTCCTTTTGTTATGCGAGTTTTGTGTTAACCGAGCCATTTGTTAAGCAAGGTTCTACCGTATAAGAAAAGAAGAACCGTGTTGGGCCACCTGAGTTGGCCACATCCAGTCCAGCATTACACATGGTGGCCAAATAATTGTTTAGGAGGAACCTGCCAGTAGGTTATGAGTACAGCGGTACCTTCTGACTCATATGATACACAGATGTATTACAACCTCTGATACCAGAGACGATGCAAAACAATCCCAACGAGTAGCCATTGGTGGTCCTGACTTCCATGAATATCCAACTCCCTTTTAAAGCTATCCAAGGTGGGAGCCATTGCTACATCTTGTGGCAGTGAGTTCCGCCCTTTAACTATGCACTGTGTAAAGGAGCGCTTTCTTTTACATGCCCTGAATCTTCCACCACTGCCATATAGAAACACTGTTTCAACCAGGATCAGGGATTGAGATCCTGTGGTCATCCACATACTTTGGACTACAGCTCCCACATTACCTTACCATTTATTACGCTGGTTCAAGCCTTTGACAATCCTCAAGTGCACCTAAAGCTGTCTGTGTTACATGCTTATCCTTGAGACGGGACACATATTGCATATAGCTATTTTACGAGGCTCTGTAGGGTCTGTAAGCCAGGGTCCGAATCATGCTCCCTCAGTCAGCTTTGGGGGCCAGATGGCCATTTTGCCTTTCTACACCACATGGCACGTCCTGGGGTGGTGGAGGTGGTGATAGGCCGTGGGCTACAGGTTGAGAATCCTTCCTCTGTAGGTTTAAGTACAGTCAGAAGCCTGGGCTGTTTGTGGGAGGAAGGTTCAAGAATGATTTCTACTCTCTCTCTCTCCCCCCCCACCCCACCACCAGCCCTGATGGATATTTATATGAGAAAGAAGCCATCCTGGAGTACATTTTGCACCGGAAGAAGGAGATTGCACAGCAAATGAAGGTACGGAAGAAGATAGTTACTGAATAAATCTTGGGAGCAATTTTTATGTTCACAAGTGTTTTTATAGATGGGAAAGAAGGTACTGTACAGTACTGTTTTAGACAATGATAGAAATGGTTGTTGAGAATTGAAAGGAGATAAAATGAGAGATCTCTGGCATGTGGCATGAAAACAGACTCATGAAACATGGTCTACTTGAAGTAGAGATTTAATAATTGCTATTAGGTGCCCATGGGATCTGTTTACTCCAGTAGCATTGCTTGTAGCATGACAATGCTGTTACTCCACACAATTTCTTCTAAGCCTTGCATCAAGCTCTTGCTTCTTACCCAGGCCCCATGCTTACAGAAAATGCTTTCCTAAAATAAGTAGTTTTATATTCTTATACTTTCTATTCTCTCAATGTCTTTGGCCTTTCCCTCTACCTTTGTCCTTCCTCTCTCACAGATTGTAGTAAGGAAAGGTCCACCTCTGACTTTTGTTTTGATCATTGTTTACTTATAGTATTTGTATCCTGCTTGTTGGTATGAAATACCCTATTAGCTGGCATAAAAGACTCATCCCTCTCCTAAAATACACTGGAAAAATGGAGTGCATCTTAAAATGTATATAGTGACCTATAGTTGGCTATTTTGGTAATAACGGGGTGTGTCTTTTACTCTGATGCATCTTATATGCTGACAAATATGGTACCTCTACAGTAGTGGTTGCCATGCCCCACAGGGGGTCTTCAATTCCCAGAAGCCTAAGTCAGTACATTGGCTGATCAATGCTTTGGGGAATTGACTTAGGCTTCTGGGAACTGAAGTAAAAACAATGGTTGGGAAACACTGCTCTACAGTGAAGTAAAGTAGGGACAAATGATCTGATCCTTTTTTTGGTCCTGCAGGCCTATGAGAAGCAAAAGAATGAGAAGAAGACGGAGATGGCTGAGTTGAGCAAGGCTGCCAAAGAGTCCAAAGTGAAGAGTTTTCTAGACAAAGAGCTGAGCATTGTCAGCAAACCCCTCAACCCTTTTGATCACAAGACAGGTAGGTGCTAGAGTGGAACATTTGGGCAGGTGTCCTCAATGACCCATCAAAGGATCTTCTCCATTTGCAGAGAAAGATATTTGGAGTTGTTTCTTCCTCTCCTTTTGCTTCTGAGGCAGAGCATAGTAAAGGTGAAGGTTGGCCTGGCTCGGAAGCCAGTTCAGTGCTCATCTCTGTTTAAAGCCAAAGAGCCAGCGCTGTCTGCATCTGCAGACACTTCCATGGACACGTTGCAGGCATGACTAGACATGGAATTCTGTTTACCTTCCCATTGAAATAGTACCTATTTATCTACTTGCAATTTCTTACTTTTGAACTGTTAGGTCAGCAGGAGCTGGGACAGAGATGGGAGCTCACTCCGTCATGCAGTACTCAGGTCTCAAACTGCTGACCTGCCAACCTTCCAGTTATCAAGTTCAACGTCTTAACCACTAAGCCACCGGAGCCCCGTGAAGCTGAGCATACAGATACCATTTTCTTAACAGACACAACTGGTTCCTTATCATTTGGCATAGTTTCATAACTTATGGTTTAGTGTCCTTGGGTACCGTAGAGAAATCTGTTATTGCTCTGGTCACGTTTATTCCATTCATTTCATTACATTTATATCCTGCCTTTCCTTCAATGAGGTCAAGATGGTGTAAGTGGGTCATCTCATCCTCATTTTCTCCTCCCAATACCTGTGAGGTAGATCATGCTGAGAGAAAGGGGCTGGATAAAAATTGCAAAGGGAGAGAGAGAGCCTTGTGGCTAAGGGGAATTTGAATCTACATCAGGAGTGCCCAAGCTTTTTGGGCCACGGGCCGGTCATGTGGTTCCTCCCACCAGTAAAAGAAGTAAAACGTGCTTTGCAATCTGTTTTGCAACAGGATGAGATAGGTTTTGAACTGCCATTTTCTCTGCTTAAAGCAGGGGTGCCCAAACTATGGCCTATGGGCCAAATCTGGCCCCTGACACCAATTTATCTGGCCCACACCACTCTCGTTGCTCATGGAAGCGGAAGTAAAACGCACCTGGCCTGTATTTGTTGGTGGTAGGTTTTAATTTGTTGTGGGTATTGCTGTTATTGGATTTCTGCTTGTTCACCACCCAGAGTGGGATAACACCCAGATGAGCGGTATAGAAATCAAGTAAGCAAGTAAGTAAGTATTCTCATACTAAATTGGGATCCCGAGGCAGACATTAAAATATGAATAGAAAAAAAGGCAAGATCCACCTTCATAAAAAATGTGACATTTGTTATGCAGTAGAGCTTTTGAAATGTGGATCTACAGAAGGCTGCTAAGGATATCATGGGTTGACCATGTGACTAAGGTAGAAGTGTTGTGTTGGATGGATAAAGAACAAGAACTCTTTAAGACCATTAAGCGAAGAAAGCTCCAATACCTTGGCCATATCATGAGGAGCAACATAAAGTATAGAATACTCCCAACTTGCTCGGTAAGGAAAGATCCCTGGGAAGAGAGGCCCTGGATGTAGACGGATCATGGATAAAGAGCCTGAGAGACTGGTGTGGCATGACCTCAGAAGAACTGTTCCAAGGAGTTAAAAACTGGAAGACTATCATCATGATGATAGCCAATATCCAGAACGGATACGGCACCTGAAGAAGAAAGTAGGCTACTGAGGTGAGAATCTGGGATGCACAAACTGTTTGCTTGATAAAACAGGTTAGAGTTGCAGATAATGCTGCACAGCTACCCCTCCCCCCATCAGCTTAGATCTCTATTGTTATGAGTTTTTAACACCTACTTTCTGTGTTTACAGAGGACTCTCAGCCTGGATCCAGCAGTGAAGAGAAAGCCAAACAACTGCCCAGTTTCTGGATCCCTTCATTGACTCCTGAAGCGAAGACCAAAGTCATTCAGAAGCCAGTGAGTCTTTCTTTTCCCCTTTTCAGTGTCCACAAATTGTCCTTTTCCAACGCAAGAGTGTGAAGTAAATGACTTTTCCATATGTTAGGTAAAGATAAAGGTCATCTTTGCTTGAAAGCTAGTCATGTCCAACTCTAGGGTTCAGTGCTCTTCTCTGTTTATAGCCAAAGTGCCCTGTCTGCGACTGCAGATGTTTCCGTGGACATGTGGCAGGCATGACTAGACACCAGAGTGCACTGAATGCTGTTTACCTTCCCACTGAAGTAGTACCTATTTATCTACTTGCAATTTCTTGCTTTCGAACTGCTAGGTAGGCAGGAGCTGGGACAGAGACAGAAGCTCATTCTGTCATGCAGCACTTGGGTCTTAACCACTAAGCCACTGCAGTCCCTTTCCATATGTTATTGGACTAAAAATCCTAGCTGCCTTAACCACCATAATCTGTGTTTAAGGATGGCGAGAATTCCATCTCCAGAAGCCTCTCAAGGCATTTTCTGTTCTTGCATTTTTTGTTCTTGTTTGAACATAATCTGTCCTACAAACCTATGATAGTTTATCTGTCTTGGCTTTTTAAAATAAACTATTGCTTACTGTAAGTCTTGGATCTTGAATAGATCACTTGCTGCCCTTTAAAAACCTAAGGTGCTGGAGTTTGTGGGCAAAGTCCTAATGGTATATATTAGAATTACCGTATTTGCCACTTTGTAAAATGCACTTTCACCCCTTAAAATATGTGGGGAAAACAGGGTGTGTTTTATAATCTGGTAACAGCCTCCCTCCACCCCCATGCTGGTGTGGTACAGCAAAGCCCAAGCCCTGCTCTAGCTGTGCGTGTGGACACCTGGCTGGAATCAGGGCCTCTGATGACTCCCAGAAGAGATCGCCTTTGCGAGCGAAGTTGCCCAGGAAATGCCTCCCCCCGCACCTCCTGATGGGTGTTTCCCCACCACCACCCACCCTGCCATAGGGTCAAGGGGGTGGGGTGGAAAAGAAGGACATTTTAAAGTCCGTTTCCACCCATCCCACCCCCGCTGGTTGCCATAAGCCAAAGGGGGTGGGATGGGACGAGCAAAATTGTTCCAAAAGGAGTGATTCCCCCCCCCCCCCACACACACACACCGCCACTGCCAGCTGCCAGGGGACAATGGATTTCCCTTCCCCATGGACCCTGCTAGAGAGTTTGGGATCCACATGGAAAGGGCTTTTTCAAGTCCCCGGCAGTATCCAGGAGGGAGAGCAATCCTTTACCCATCGCCAGGCTTTTAGCCGTCAGCGTGTAGCTAGGGCAGGGCTTGGGCTTTCAGAAGCCCCGATCCCAAAGAGCGGGTCCTGAGGGGGAGGGCGGGAGAAAGAAGGGAAGGGGGGGCTTGAAATGTGGTGGGGAGAGGGGAGTCGTGAGGTGAGGTTGGGGGCGACGACATCTGAGAAAGGCCACTTGACAGGCTGTGGGACTGTTCGAGGCTCCCTTCCTAAGGGCAAGTGTGGCTCTTGCGGAGATCGAGCAAGAGGGAAGGAGAAGGAGAAAGCAGCAGTAGCGGGAACAGGTTTCTTTCCCCTCCAATTGGGTGTATTTGTGAAGCAGGGAAGAGACTGCGGCTGAGGATCCTAGGCGAAGTTGTGGTAAGGACGGCGTTGGTGCTGTTGCTGCTTCTTTCGTTGTCTGCCTGCCTGCCCTCCCAGGCTGGGTTGGCTGAGGCAGCAACTCTGTCCGTAGAAAGGGATGGAAGGGGCCCTATTCCGGCTGTCTTCCTCTGTGCTGAAACCATTCATCTCAGTCTCATACCAGCCCCAGAGAGGAAGGCAAACAGGGAAGGGAGGCCTCACCCGAGCAGGTTCGCTGGTCAAGGAGCACCAGCCACGTTGGGGTCAGCCGGGCAAGAGGCTTCCAAAGGAGCTCTCTTGCCCAGTCAATCCCTCCCTTCCCACCTCCTGTAGTTAAAATGTAGAAAATTATTTTTTTCCCTTAAAAATGTGTCTAAAAAACAGGGTGCATCTTAAACCTGATGCGTCTTATAAACCGGCAAATACGGTATCTCTCCCCACCCCCCTCCCAGATCTGGTTGTCTTTTCTTCTTTATGGTTTGTAGGATGTTGATCCCTTGTAAAGTGAAGAGATCTAATGCTGGGGAGGGGAAGCTTCAGCCAAAGAACCAAATTTCAAATTCTGATTTTCATTTTTTTTAATTTTAGGACAAGTGTGTGTACTGCCCTATGAGCGGAAGACCCCTGAAGCTGAAGGACCTGATCCCTGTTCACTTCACTCCTGTGGACCCCAGTGTGGATCGCGTTGGGCTGATCAACCGGCAGGACCGCTACATTTGTGCTGTGACACGAGACATGCTAGGGAACTCTGTCCCTTGTGCCGTGCTCCGTCCTTCGTGAGTGATGCACTTCTGCATTGAGGAATGTGGACTTTTCGAATGATAGGGATGGAGTGGTGTCATCAAGTCTGCAGGTTGTCATGGTGATGTTGTTGTGGTTTTTCTTTCTTTCTAAAGGGGTGTCGTGGTTACTCTAGAATGTGTTGAGAAACTCATCAAGAAGGACATGGTTGATCCAATGAATGGGGAGAAGCTAACTGAAAAGGACATCATTGTCCTGCAGCGGGTAAGAGTGATTTGTTTTACCTAGAGCTGTGGCTGTCTAGATGTTATTAGATTCTACCATCCTTCAGTCCATGCAGTGGTCAGTGATTATGGGAGAGAGAGAACAACATCTGGAGAGTAATAAGTTTATCTGGCAATTCTGGACCTTTTCCTCTGAATCCAGGGTCTGCAATCTGTCATAAGTTTCTGGTGCTGTATTTGAGGTATTAGGACATTCTTTAGCCACTGGAATAAGCAATATGCAGCCCTCCATATGTTGGACTACAACTCCCTACATTCCACACTCGGATGGATGAGAGTTTCAATCCAGCATTTGGAAAGCCTCAGTTTGCCCATCTCTGATCTATCAACTGCTCCATTGCAGAAGATATCTCAAGGCACATCTCCCTTGTTGCACCTTTGATATCGTTCCTCCTGCTTCTTAAGGCCCATGGCATTGATTACAGGCATTGTCTCACAATTTATCGGCAAATCCCAGTGGACTTTTGGTATTGTTGCCATGATATCCTTGCAGAATAACCTCTTCACCAGTGTTATTTCACACAGCACTATCAAGTACTTGTTCATAAATTCAAGATGCTCTTTGGAAACTAAAACCTGTTCCAGGTTTGAATCTGTATAAATAGCGGATAGGTGACTAGCCAATTTAATAAGGTAACGTTAACTGCCAGTATCTTTTGCCGTTTGCCTCTAAACTCATTGTCTACAGTTCATCCTCGACAGTGTGTACTCTGTATATGAAATCTTAAACAGCATTCCATGCATCTGAAGTGGAAAGCTATGGTCTAAATTTGCAACTTCAGCATTCCACAGGGTTCCTTTCTCTAGAGCTGTGATGGCGAACCTTGGCACTCCAGATGTTCTTGGACTTCAATTCCCAGAAGCCCCTGTGAACCCACACGAATGGGTTTACTGCGATTCATCCGGCCTGCGCCGCCCTCATCGCTCCTGGAAGCAGAAATAAATGTGCCTGTACAGGTGCGTTTTACTTCCGCTTCCAGGAGTGACGAGGGTGGCGCGGGCCGGATGAATCGCAGTAAACCCATTCGTGTGTGTTCACAGGGGCTTCTGGGAATTGAAGTCCAAGATCATACAGAGTGCCAAGGTTCGCCATCACGGCTCTAGAATAACAATAACCATTTTTTCTCAGTGTCCGATTAGGGATTGGAATTGCTCGTGGCAGCAAATGGGTTCAAGTCTTCAAGTGGTCATCATATTGCCAGCTGGTCATTAAAACAAAGAAAATATGATTTAAGTGCACTGTGTAGGTGAAGCCAGCCATACATCCACACCTATTGCCATTCATTCTTGCCTTACTATCTTTCTGTCTTATTCTAGGGTGGCACAGGATTCGCGGGGTCTGGTGTGCCACTGGAGGCCAAGAAGTCCCGTCCTGTTATGCAAGCTTAACATGCTCAGACAACTGTTCTTGCAAAAGAGAGGAGCAGTTGCTTTGTACTATAATTTTTGTAAATAAAAGCCATTTTGGCTTTGTCTTACTTGTGTGAATTTTTTTTATTTGTTATTAAAATAGGGGAGTGATTAGTTAATGATGTCCCAGGAGCCTAAACCTAAAATATATTGGTTTTAAAAAATTGAATGCACATCAGAAGCACTAATGTGTATTTTAGTATAGTGTTAATGTTGGTTAGAGCAGGGTTATGTAACAAACTGTACTCAAAGACCAGCTTTATTCCCACCTCGTTTTTCTTACCAAAGAAAGAATGGAATCCTGTTGGTAGGAGTTACACTACATATCTCTAGTGACATTATCAGCCACAGCTCTTTCAGGAATTCACAAGCTCTCCATTCCACAAACAGATATGGCTCTGGGGATTCCCTTTGTCCAAGGAAACATTTAGGGCAGTGGTTCCCAAAGTGGGCCCCATACCCACTGGTAGTCTTTAATTCCCAGAAGCCTAAGTCAGTGGCTGATCAGTGCTTTGGGGAATTGACTTAGGCTTCTGGGAATTGAAGTCAAAAAGCCAATGATTTGGGAAACACTGATTTAGGACCTGAGACCTGGGGTAATGGTTTAGTAGGAAAGGTTATGTTGCCATTCCCATTCTCACTATTGGGATTTGCAGCAACCACTTCTCACTGTAAATTTTCCCTACCTTGTTCTGCAGCCCCCAAAGAGTTCCTAGGGTGAAGGAGGGATGGGAAGCATTCAGTTTTCCATAATGGTCATGGCTGATGACCTTGCCAGAGAGCCATGCTATCTTGAGCCAGCTATTGACCCTAGTCTAGCAGATAAAATACTGTTTCTTCATCTTGTACATTTGATACTAGCAGACTGAATTTTTTTTTAACTTCTGAGTAGGATGCTGTGAATGGGTTTATGAGCAGAGGGCTAGGATAAACTTGATTTGTTGGCTAAAGTACAGGTTGTCACTGCAAACAAGGGTGTTCGCCAAAATAATATGCACCGGATCTAGCAATCGTAGAAGCTGTCAGTACAATCCTGTGAATGTTTACCCTAATTTTGGATTAAGTGGGTCTTATTCCCAGGTGGGCTGGTAGAAGAGGACAGCCTGAATTTTGAAATGGAGCCAATTAAGATGAAATGCTTTGGCAGAGCAATAATGAACCCTACCTTCTTGCTTGGAGGGGCTCCACTTAAATATACTGTATTCTAACTAAGGTATGAGGAGGCAGGCCAGAGAACAATCAGCCAGGTCCTATACTTAGCCTTTCCTAACCACACTGCTTCACTTTTGCACAGTGGCTATTGTGCTTCCAGGGAACAGCAGTGGCTTAGTGGCTAAGATGCTGAACATGACTGGAAGGTTGGCAGGTCAGCAGTTTGAGACCCAAGTGCTGCATGAAGGAGTGAGCTCCTGTTCCAGCTCCTGCCAACCTAGCAGTTCAAAAGCAAGAAAAGTAGGAAAATAAGTACTACTTTGGTGGTAAAGGTAACAGTGTTCTGTGAGCTCTGGTGTCTAGTCATGCCTGCCACATGACCATGGAAATTTATTCAGACAACGATGGCTCTTTGGCTAGAGTTGGATATGACCGGCTTTCAAGCACGGTGAACTTTACCTGCTGTGGTTTGACATCCACCCCTTGTTTAGATACCAGTGTAGCAGGAAGAGAGGCCTTCTGTTGTATTGATCCCTAGTTTCCAAAAACCCTTGTCCCCTCTTGTGTTGCTTAACACTTTTGACAGATCTATACCAGAGATAATAGAGGGGGTGGGAAATAAGTTTTATTAATTATCCAGAGTGTTACAATCATGAGGTTACAGCTCCTGGTGGACCCCCAGCTGCCTGACGGTTTCTTCATATTCTTTGGCGCTCTGAAGACTATTCCTTAAAAGCTCTGAAAACTCTTCTCGTGAAAGCCGGCCATCCTGGAGAGAAATGAGAGGAATACGTCCAGAGGAACAAAGTCTGCCCAAGGTTTAGGGACGACGTAAGCACAAACGCATGCAATGCAGCCCGTAATGATTTCGAAATGAATGAAAAGTATTGCTGAAATGGGTGATTCTGAGCCTATCGCCACCTTTTTTTTGGCATCTAGTCGTCCAACTCTATTTGCTCAACCTGATGGGGTTGTAAAGGAGCGCGTGGAAGGTAAATACCTATTTTAGTGACCCTGGCAGGCTACAACTTAGTTTGTTCCTTAGAGAAGTAGTTAGGCACCTATTTAAGAAAGAGCAAATGGTGGGTACCTTGATATCCAAGAGGTAATGTTAGTCAAACACTACTAGCCCTTGTAGAATAAACTGAATGCATGGGGGGGGGGGGAGCGCATGAAATGAGTTTTATCTGCCCTTCTCCAATTCTTCTGGAGTGTAAGCACCTTACCGGTGCAGTAGGCTTCACAGTGTTTTGGGGCAGAGAAAAGGGTACAAGTGAGGAAGAATGGATCGTAAATCTCAGGTGTATGGTAGCTACTCTAGTTTCTTTGAAATTCAAGCTGGCCCTCCCACCAATAAATAAGGAACACAATGCTTCATCATTTTCCTGGAGTGTGCTTCTCCCACCCCCATTTAAGGGACGATATCCTAATGTACATCTCCCACCCGCTTTGATCACAGCTCGTCATGGTCCTTTGTCAAATCTTCGCCATAGTTCGTTGCCTGGCTCCCCACAAACATGTTCCAATTGTCCAAAATCTCTTCCTTGGTTATTTTCTCATCCTGTGATGAAGAGGAGAAACAGGGGAAGGGAACAGCAAAGAAAAGAGGAAATGAAGGAAGCAAATAATTACAACCCAATTACATCCCAGACAATTGATTCCCACTCCCCCCACCCAATAGTTTTTACTTTGTTAATGATTTAAATGCAAAGTAACCATCATTGGAGTAATTTGAGCAGGAGGCAAAGGAAGAAAAGATGAAAGGGAAATACTTTAAAGGATGCTTCCCCTCCATTCTTCAAAAGAAGCCTTTCACAACGGTCTCCAGATGTTCTTGGACTTCAACGGCTGAACTGACTTGGGCTTCTGGGAATTAAACTCCAAGAACACCTGGGGATCCAAGGTAGCGACACTGCAGTCTATGCAACAATCAAGCTTAGATGCAGAATTGTTTTAAATTCACCAGCCTTCTCTTAAAAGGGAAGTCTGGCTTTCAGAAAGAGAGGTAGCAGAACTTCTCTTTAATGGCGGCAGGCACGTGTGTAATTCTCTATTTAATTTTCTTTATGAGAAGTAGAATGGAAAGGCTTCCTTCTCCAAAGGAAGAAGACAATTTCTAAGTTTTAGGGCTGGCATGGTTGCTTCTCACTGCCATCCTTGGGACTGCGGTGGCTTAGTGGTTAAGATGCTGAACTTGATGACTGGAAGGTTGGTAGATCAGCAGTTCGAGACCCAAGTGCTGCATGACGGAGTGAGCTCCCATCTCTATCCCAGCTCCTGTCAACCTAGCAGTTCAAAAGCAAGAAATTGCAAGTAGATAAATAGGGACCACTTCAGGGGGAAGGTAACAATGTTCCATGCACTCTGGTGTTTAGTCATGCCTGTCACATGTCCACAGAAATGTCTGCAGATGCTCGTTATTCTGCTATGAGACAGAGATGAACATCAGGGCCAGATATACGACTAGCCTTTCAAGCAAGGGTGGCCTTACCATCCTCACCCATTCTCATTTAACAGGCTGATCTGGGAAACTGGCGGCCTTTGGATACTGGCTATCCATAGCATTCTTCAGCATGCTTTAAAACCTTTTAATGGAATAGCAGGAGCTGTATACCTCTCCAGCTGTACTCCTTCTAGTTTAGAGACGTGCACCTCTTTGCCCTCCCAGAGACTTAGGGCTACAACTCCTGCAGTCCTTTACATAAGAACATAGAACATAAGAATAGCCTTGCTGGAACCGGCCACAGGAGCCCATCCAGTCCAGCATTCTCTCACACACAGTGGCTCACCATTTGCTTCAGGGTATTCCCAAGCAGATGCCTTAACCTGCTTAGGATTCCCTGGAAATGGCATTGAGAGATATCCTGCCTATCTCTCCAACCCCGAGGTTGTCCTTAGGTATCCATAATTATAGCCATTGATACCCTTGTCCTCCATTAACTTGTCTAATCCTTTCTTGAAGCTGTCAAGACTGACAGCTGTCGCCACTTTTTCTGGCAGGGAGTTCCATAGACCAGTGATCCTCTGGGTGAAAAAGTACTTTCTCTTATTTGTTTGAGAACTAGTACCCAAAAGTTTCATGGAGTGCCCCCTAGTTCTAGTGTTATCATCCATTTTATCATCTAACTTGGTTTCTTAACCTTGGGCCTCCAGGTGTTCTTGGACTTCAATTACTAGAAGCCCAAGTCAGCATACCTGCTAGTAATTGAAGCACAAAACCATCTTGGGCCATAATGGCGAACCTTGGCACTCCAGATGTTCTTGGATGTTGACCTGAGAGACCCTAGAAATCAGTGTGGTACGTCCGCATGTGCTAGTTTTGTCCCTGTCCGAGCGCCATCATCAGATTGTTTTGACTTGTTGTACTGATATATTGTATTATTGTGGATTTTATTGTAAATGAATATGTTGTTAACCGCTTTGAGTTTGTCATTGACAAAGGAAAGCGGTATATAAGTTCAAATATAATAATAATAACTAAAGGTAGCAGAATGTGAAATCAGTGGCTTGATGATAGAAGCTAAAACCACTGGAGCAAAGGACCCACACCCGTCGAAACCCTGATTTCAATCTTTCACTGCCTCAGAGAGAGGACATTTTTAGCAAAGTGCACTTCCCAAAGCAAAATTAGATGTCTCATTAATGGGCTCACATAAATTGAAGTGTATTCTCGTTAGGATAAGATCTGGGTCTTTTACGACATTAGGGAACTGAAATGAATACCCAAGCCAGGACTGAGCATCGCTGATCTAGATGTCCTGTCCCAGAAATTAGCTGTGTTAACAAACATGTACTATTTAACTGTGACAAGATGTTCAGATGGGCAAGGGTTCCACTGTTTAGTTACCAAGGTCATGTGAGAACTGCACCCATGGGGAGTATTTGGTTGTCTCCTGTTTTCCCAGGAATCAATTTTTCTGTCAGAAGCCACACTGGATAGGTATGTATCACGCTCCCTATGCTGTTGCTGCTTCTTTCATGTCCTAATTAAACCATGGACTGCCACTTTCTTGGCTTTGTCGTTGGCCAAACCTTAAGTCCTCATCAGTGCATGTTTCTGGTAGTAATCAGCAGGCCAGTAAATGAGCCCGGTTCTGTATCCCTCCACAATCACACAGTGTGTTAACCGCTAGCAAGGTCTCTATGCTGGAAGTGGGCCACACAGAAAGCAGCTCTAGTTTAACAGTGGACAGGAGTGGCTCAATGGTGGTCCCACCTACTAAAGAGGCAAATATGGCGGGGACGAGAAGAAGAGCCTTTTCAGTGTTCATCCCAGCCCTGTGGAACCTCTTACAACCTGAACTATGCCTCCAGATGGAGCTACTCCCCTTTCGGCGGGCGCTTAAGACCTGGATGTGCCAGCTGGCATGGGGCCCGACAGCTGTGACAGCCCAGCCCCGCTGGCTGGTTTGAAGGCCGTTCCATAGCGTACCTGCCTGTCTTTTCTCCCTCCTCTTCCCTCTCCCCCCTAACTCATTTTTTAAATTTTTTAATCTTTTTAACTCTTTCTATTTTTCCTATCTTTTAATTCTTTTTACCTCTGTACAATTTTTAAACTGTGTTCTGTATGTGTTTCTTAAGGGGTTAGGGAGGGTATCGGTGGGTTCTTGATGTTTTTTAACTATGTATGTTTTAACCTTCATGTAAGCCTCCTTGGTGTCATCCTTGGATTAGGAAGGTGGGGTAAACATCTCCTAAATAAATAAATAAATGAATAAATAAAATACCAGTCATCTATAAAAGTGAGAGAGGCTTTGTCACCATGCCTCTCTTGGAAATCCTCTGTTCTCTCTCTCTCTTTCTTTCTCTGATATTCTCTCTTTTCCTCTCCAAGTGCCCTGTTGGGACATGAAAGGTGTCTAACTAGCTAAAGGTGCCTTCATTTTGGCAGTTTCACATCTGGCCTAGACACGGAAGAAGATGACGACCAGGCTTCAGCCATGGTATTACAGGTGGTCCAATTCCACCAAAAGCCCTTGTGGTTGTAACACTGACTTCCCAGACACAGAAGAAGTACTCTATTGTGCTTTGCAGATGTGCTCAGCTGTAGATTTATCATTCTGAGACAACACAGCAATATCCCTTGGGTATGATGGGGAACTGTAGCAGTAGTGGGCTCCATATATTTTTACTACCACACTGTGGGCATTGCCAGGGGGGAAGCTCTATGTTGCACCCGAATTAAGACTACTTTATTTCAAAACTTGGATGGGTGGGGCTAGCCAGAATTTCTGCTACCGGTTCTGGCGAACTGGTGCGAACTTGCTGATGCCCACCACTGAACTGTAGTCCAATACATCTGAAGCTGTTGTGTTCAGTGAAGCATGTTCTAACTTCTAACTCAGCCTGATGTGTTCTTTATTTAAATCTGCCCTACTTTAAAAAATGGTAGCCAATATCCCCCCGCCCCCTGCTTTCTTGCTTTTCTAAGCCTTTGGTTGCAGCTCCTTCCTCTTGCCCACTCTTTTCCTCACCTTATCAACATCTGAGTGGATAAGGAGATGCTTTGACTCCACCTCGGCTTGGTCATAGTCAGGTGGCAAGATCCAGTTCCCAATCTCTTCACGGTCCATTTTCCCATCTTTGTTGAGGTCCCGGTGATCCAAAAACTGTTGGCGTTCAGTTTTCACCCAGCTAGGTTCTGGCTCCTCATCTTTAGAGGTATACATGTCACCTGTTCAGAAGAGAGGAAAACTCAATCATGTTTCTGGAAGGGATCTCCCAACCCTACCCTACAGCATGATCATCTCTGAAAAAAGAAAACTATCCCCTCAAGTAGTCTCTAAATCAGGGGTTTCCAACCTAAGGTGCCATTTCATGTGGCCCCCTACCCCTCCAAGGTCATTTGATAAACAAAATGGCTGCCCCTTTAAAGCCGTTGAGACAAAATGGCAAACACCCCCCCCCCTAATTGTGCAGGCAGTGCAAAATGGCCATCAGATTCCCTCCTTTTTTTACTGAAAAAGGAGGTCTGTCACATCTCAAAGCCTCACTGAACAAAGTAATAATATTAAAGGAGGATGTGGCTGAGGAACTCGACCTCTCCTATCTCATTTGGAGGTCCCTGAAGAGGATGAGAGTCAGCGTATCTACATGCAAGACCAACATGCTCAAGTGGGGAGTGCTAATGGAAACAACATGATGTAGAAAGAGACACAGTCCCCATTCATTTGCTGGTCTGCTGCCGATTACTACTGCAAACATGAGCTGATGAGAATTTACATTTGGCCAATGACAAATCCAAGAAAGTGGCTTCATTGATCTGGACATGAAAGAAGAAGCCACCAGAACTGGTATTGCATCATTTAAAACACAATTATTCAAAACCGGAATCTTTTGGATCTCCAACCTTCTGAGGGTGCTCACTCTGGTTTTCACTCAAGGGAACATGGTCTGAATCTCTAAGTACACATCGTTCCTCTCCATCCGGACTTAACAAGGCATGCAAAGTAACCAGTGGTATTGTATTCCCCACAATTTTCCCTTCTTACCAAGATACTCCTCCACTTCAACAAAGCCATCCCCATTCTTATCTATGTCTTCCATAGTTTCCTGAGGGGGGGAAAACAGTACACTGAATATTTTTCAACTGGATAGATGTTTTAGCATTGCTGTCTTTTAAGCCAATAATTTTATCTTTTTTTGGAACATCCAGCATAGAGCTGGAAATAAATCCAGCCATACATAACAGCAGAACCATGAAAAACTGATGGAATGCCTGCAATACTAACTTAAGTCCCACTGATTTTTTAACTAACCTGATACAAATTGAAGCTTGCTCTTAATCAGGGATTCTCAACCTGTGGCCCGTGAGCCAGATGCAGCCCATAGCACCATTTTATGTGGCCTCCACCACACCAGGAAGTGCCATGTGGTGGAGGAAGGGGAAATGGCCGTCCGCCCCTGAAGCTGTCTGAAGGAGCATGACCCAGCCCCTGGCTTTAAAAAGTTGAGAACTCCTGCTCTTAATCCTTCTGGTTTGGCTCTTATCCTTTCCTCCTGTCTTCAATTAACTTTTCAGCTGATGGATTCTTGGTGAACAATGCTATTCAGATCGTGGTGGAGATGAGCCTATTGGTGTCTAGGACCCCTATTTCTACATCCATTCCCAAAATTATGCAGTAGTATAAAAAGTAACATTTTCAAGTTCTGTCCCTAACCTAGAGTACCTAATGCAGTGATGGCGAACCTTTTATAGACTGAGTGCCCAAACTCAACAGGCTGCCATCCGTGCCACAGAGGGGTAGAGTGAACTGTGTTGGGGGGAGGAAGCGCTCCCATTGGGCTGCTGGGCAGAGGGGCGGGGTGAACGCTGTGCTGAGGGATAGAGGAAGTGCTCCCATTGGGCTGCTGGGCAGAGGGGTAGGGTGAACTCTGTGCTGGGGGATGGAGGAAGTGCTCCCATTGGGCTGCTGGGCAGAGGGGTGGGGTGAATTCTGTGCTGAGGGAGGGAGGAAGCACTCCCATTGGGCTGCTAGGCAGAGGGGCGGGGGCAAACTCTGTGTTGGGGTGACAGCACGTGTGCCCACAGAGAGGGCTCTGAGTGCCCCCTCTGGCATGCATGTCATAGGTTTGCCACTACTGACCTAGAGCCTTCTTCTCTCCCAAGAGTCCAACATCCCCAGTCTCACCGTCACCACAATGTCCTTCATGTGGTCAAACTCTTCAGGGTGGAGGAAGGCTATAAACTCTTCCCTTGTTACACTCATGTCTCCATCCTTGTCAGCTGCCTTGAATCGTCTCTCATCCCGGGCTAGCATCTTCCGGTAAGATTCTTTGTCTTCAAGATCACCAAACTCTTCACCTAAAGGAAACAAAGATGAGGACCCTTATTTATTAATTTATCTATTGTATGATGAACTTCAGATGTCTACATTAATGCTGATCTATACAGTAAGCACAAATTGTCCATCATAAGTCCCTAGCTAGAGTTCCACGTCTAAGACCCACAGTAGGTTGGATTTACATAAATCAAGATCCATACGTTTCCTACAAGAAGAATTGGGAAAAGTGTGGCTCTCCAGTTAAATCGCGGGAGAGGCGGGGTGCCCAATGCGCGGCTGCAACACCAACTGCTGCCGCATGTGAGAAGGCGGCCGTCGAATAATCCTGTGCCCCAGGCTAGGGAACATAGGGTCACAGCGAGTGGGCTGCCAAGGTCGCCCAAGAACACCAGTGAGTGGCGGGTCCCTGCAGCCAGCCAGCCCATATCAACATAGTTGGTGCCCAGCGGGGAACATGACACACCCACACGATGGGAATAGCAGGCTGGCCATTCAAACAGTAGGGACCGGGAGGCCTACGCGGCGGCAGCCACGGGGACAAGGGTATCGCCGGCGGGAAATACAACCTGGCCAGGTAACGTGGACAACGGAAAGGGACTGCGGCAGTGGGCAAAGCCCAGGTGGACACCAACTCGGAAAGGACGTCAGGGCACCCCCCAAAAAAAATAAAAAAAATACCGGGCGAAGCCGGGCACTAAGCTAGTATAAAATAAATTTGAGGAGCTTACTGATACAAATAAAAGTTTTAAGTCCATTGGATAGCAATGAAACTATAGTGAAGTGAGATGGTTAGTAGACACATTAAGGGGAGAGAAAATTAATCTGGAAAAATTTCTATATCAAAAGGGGGTGACCTAGATGATCCAATCTTGTACTTTCTTCCTCTCTAGTTCTATAATTTCTGATGCTATCTGTTTTTGTTTCTTGAGTGTTTTTATTGGTGATTACTGTATGATTTTAAGTTGATCTTTTAAATATATTTGGTGCTCACATCAAAAGGGGGGAGGTTATACATATGAATGAATGAGATTCTGGAAGGGAGGGGAGACACTTTATTATGAGCTGAATTTTTAATCACACTGATTAATTACTGCATAAGGTACTTGCCAATAAGAATAAAATTCTGCAGCAATGTAGCCTTGATCTCATTGGACAGGATCTTTCTTATACAGGTCGGCCTGTTCTAGTTGTGACTTACGGTATTATGATACACAACCCCATTTCAACAATAGTTGATTAATAAAAACATTGGGAGCAAAAACATTTGGTCCTGCTATAGTTGAGATGGGCAGGAGAAATTTGCAAGCCTCAGAGCTGGTAAAGTACACTCAATCTGTTCATAACAATCAATAATTTACATTGGTGTGTGTGTGTGTGTGTGTGTGTGTGTGTGTGTGTGTGTGTGTGTGTGTGTGTGTGTGTGTGTGTGTGTGTGCACAGAAAGAGCCTCTGAGCCTCCTTGAAAATTGTGGTATTTTCAAACCACAATTGGGTGTACCCCGCGCAATGGCAACTTTGTGCCAGCTAATCTTTCTTACGCTAGGTCGGGCAAAAGGAACTATGGAATGAATTCTCCAAAAGGTGGCTACATTTTGGCAATTCCACGTCTGGCCTAGACACAGAAGAAAAAGAATTGATGCTGGGACATGCTCAACGTGTCTTGCAAACATACTGCAAACTCCTGCCATGACAGCTGAATTTACTACCATGGCAGCTGCAAAAATCCTGCACTTTTCTTTTGAAACAAACATGACCTTTATTTCTAAGTTGATTTATGCTCTCAGATTTAGCATCTTATATTTAAAGAGAAGTGGGAGGGGATTCTGTAAATGCAGCATATAACACACAATAAATTTGGGACAGTAGTCCCCAACCTTCTGGGGCATTGGGGGACTGCTTCAGAGTGCCCAATGTCTAAAGGGGAGAGGGCACATCTTAAAATCAAACTGTAATGCAATTATTAACCTACTGAATTAGATCAAAAGTAAACATTCAGAGGTAAACAAACACAGAAAGCACTCAGGGTTTCTCCTGCCCGGCCGTACAGAAAGAACTCAGGGTTTCTTATGCCCGGCCAACATTCTTGCAACTGGCTCCAAAAGAAGGCAAAACTGCCAAAAACAGAAAGCTCAATGCTTCTCCCTCTCTCTCTCTCTCCCAGGGCTAAATGCCCGCCTGGATTTTGCAACCACAGCCAGCAGCAACACAATGCTAGTGAGAAAGTAATAAGTAAAAGAGAAGCAGATTGAGTTGAATGCCATTTTCAGTGCTTGCCAGCCAATCTTGCTAATAAACCTGCTTATGTAAACTTGGTGGGCTAGGTAGGTCAGAGAAGAGCTGCTGAACACATACATTTGCCTGAAATTCAACTATCCCCAACTCTGTTATCCACCCAGCCCCATTTGCTTCCAAAGATCCCTATCCTGTATTTGTTCTAGCTCGTTCTTTTTGTGCCTATCTGTCTGTCTGTCTGTCCATCCATCTCTACCTACCTACCTACCTAATCTACCTGCCTGCCTAGGATTACCAGTCTCCTGTGTTTCTACCAATGGTCCTTTCCATTGTGTGCACCAGGACTTCAATTTAGGACTCTTTTCATCCAAACACACACTCCTTCATTGCCCCTTTCAGGAGCACCTACAAAACCTGTTTTTCCAAAAGCTATCCTCTTAACCCAAGGATGCACACAACCTACAACTCCCAAATACCGTATTTTCCGGCGTATAAGATGACTGGGCGTATAAGATGACCCCCAACTTTTCCAGTTAAAATATAGAGTTTGGAATATACTTGCCGTCTAAGACTACCTCTCTTCCAATGCACACCAAATAAAAATTAACCCACACTCAACCCGCAGACGCGCAGCTCTCTGAGTCGAATGAGCAGGTTCTGGTGGAGAGCCAATCCACGCTTACGTTCCCCTCCTCGAGGTACAGGAAGATGTGTGCAGCTTGCTTCCCCTTGCTTCATACTCCCCGCACAGAGCAGGGACTCGGCCGCGGCACCCCCCCCATATGCGCCGGACATATGAAGCAAGGGGAAACAAGCTGCAGTTAAGTACATGTCGTATAAGACGATCCCCGACTTTGGAACAGATTTTTCGGGGTTAAAAAGTAGTCTTATACGCCAGAAAATACAGTACTTTAACTCTGGAGTTCTCAACTTTTTAAATCCAGGGGCCAGATCACACTCCCTTAGACAACTTCAGGGGCCAGACAGCCATTTTGCCATTCCTCCACTACATGGCACTACTGGGTGTGGTGGAGGCGGTGTCACATGAAATGGTGCCATGGGCCACATCTGGTCCACAGGCTGCAGGTTGAGAATTCCTGCTTTAACTGAACTCTCCATGGCTACTCTGACCGCACTGGCTGCTGCTGAATTCCCCAAGCAACCCCCAATTTCCTGTTGTAGAAGGATCACTGGGAAGGGAATAAAGGAAAGGCTCTCCCAGGTATCCTTTTACGTATCACTATTTATACAGGGGGAGGAAGGGGAAGGAAGGTGTACAGTATATTGTTCCCAGGAGTATAGCAGACATAAGGGCTTCTATATGGTGATCCATGCAGCCGAAAGGCATGGATGAATGGAATTCTTCCATTCTCCAGCCAAAGTTTTGTATCTCAACCCTTGGGTTCCCATTTGTAGATTACGGACAGGGAATCTGTTGCCCACCGGGTGTTTTGGCCTACAACTCCTAGCAACACCACCGCATGGCAAGTTATGAGAGACTTGAGGTCAAAGCAACTGAAGACAAAGCTTCTGTGCTTTTACTTATATATAACCTGCTGTCCAAGCCCCTCCTTTCAACCTAATAGCTCCTCCCCCAGCTTCTAAAATTGGACTAAGCCTCTCCCAGGTGGCTTGCTCTTTCTCCTCCACGCAAACACTCATGCTCATAAGCCCATTCTTCCAACTGCACCTTCGTAGTGACCATAAGTGACAGTTTTGAACTCGGTCCAGGTGATATGGCCATCACTGTCTTTATCATAGTCCTTCCAGTTCTTGTTCACGTTCTCATAGATGTAGCGATTCTGGGTATGCTTGATCCAATCTTTCAGCTCAGGCTGAGTCACGAAGCCATCCTTATCCTTATCAATTCGATCTACAATTTTCCTGCAGAAGAGGGATACTAAAGCTATAAAAACAGCTGAGTAAAGAGGGGAATGGGGACTATGGTGGCTTAGTGGTTAAGATGCTGAAATTGACGACTGGAAGGTCAGCAGGTCAACAGTTCAAGACGGGAGTGCTGCATGACGGAGTGAGCGCCCGTCTCTGTCCCCGCTCCTGCCAACCTAGCAGTTCAAAAGCAATTGTAAGTAGATAAATAGGTGCCATTTCGGTGAGAAGGTAAACAGCTTTCCGTGCACTCTGGTGTCTAATCATGCCTGATACATGACCACAGAAACATCTGTAGAAGCAGACAGCGCTGGCTCTTTGGCCATAAACAGAAATGAGTACCAAACCCTAGAGTCAGATATAACTGGCTTTCAAACAAGGGTGACTTTTATCTTACCTAAAGAGGCGAATGGCTATTAAGTAAATTAAAGTTACATAGATCCATTCCTTATGATAGGGATGTAAAATCCAGCCCTTTTGACCTTCTACTCCCGTGATAGCGAACCTTGGCACTCCAGATGTTCTTGGACTTCAATTCCCAGAAGCCCTCATGAATCCACATGAATGGGTGGATTCACGAGGGCTTCTGGGAATAGAAGTCCAAGAACATCTGGAGTGCCAAGGTTCACCATCATGGTTCTACTCCCATCAACTATACTCAGAATAGCCAATGGAAAAGGACCATGCGTTCAGCAGTTAAATATGTTTGGAGGTTCAAAGACTTCTTCTCACCACCTTAAGATAAACAGAGCATTTTCCTGATAATTTTGTCAGGGATGGAAAACTATTGGATACAAATGGAAGTTGTCCAGCTTTATCCACTCACCCTTCCAGTGAGGTAGATTAGGCTGAGAAAGGGAACACTGCTGGAGGCTACTGAGTGTCTCAAGAAAAGTGAAAGGAACTTGAACCATTTCCTAGGATTATTTACTATATTGCATCTATATCCCGCATTCCCTCCCAAGAGCAAAGGTGGTGTAAAGGGGTCTCCCCTCCATTTTACCCTCATAACAACACTGGAAAGGAGATTAAACTGAGAACAAGAATATCTAGTAAAATCCATTGCTTGGGGCAGGATGATAGGATTTGAACTTGAATCTTCCTACTTGTGGTCTGTCTGGCTAACCACCACACCAAAACTGGACTGAACCAAAAATGGGAAAAGTTTGCTTTTCAAACTACAGCCGGCATGGCCAATGGAGCATTTCAAGATATATAGTCCAAAAGTAACTTTTATTTTATTTCCAAAAAACAAACAAAGTAACTTTTCAAGCTTCCCGTGTTATACAATAATGGCCTTTTCTCACACCTTCAGATGGAATATCTTCTTATCCCGTCCGTTTTCTACCAAGCAGAAAACTTTATGCCTTAAAAGGCTACTTTGAAATGGTTGGGAGGACTCGTTTCCAACAATTAAGATTCTGTCCTATTTGAAAGAACATCAAATATATGCTTAGCAGGAGCAAATTGTTCTAAAATATGTAAGCTGGCATTCTTCTTGGGCACTTGGCCAGTCACAGGTCAAGACTAATTTTTTGAAACAGATCTACAATAGAGATGGGGAAGTTTGAGGCTAGGGCAGCTAGGGGGTGGAAGGTGGAGGAATCTACTTTAGGTTTTTTTAAAATACAATCTAGGGATCCATCAACTTCAAAGAAGACGAAGAAGAACTTGTCCGAGTTCAATTTCAGCAAACAAATTTAGAAATTAAATTGTTGTTATTATTAGAGTTAGAAACTTTGCTGTTCTATTATAAATGGAGATAAAACAGTAGGTCCCATATTGGGCATAGTGGAATTCTGCTAGTGATGTTGAAAGCATAGTGACAAAATGCAGATATTTCAAAGATGGCTGTGATTTACACTGTAGGTCCCATATTTTGTGTAACTTAGAAAACTTACTTTCTCAAGTGGACAGGGGGGTTTACTCGAGAAAGTCACCTTCCCCAGCTCTTGTCTAAATTAACACCAATTAAGCACATTTCTATAATGGTTACTCACCATTCATATGTACTACTATAAATTGACTTGTGGGGGCTTTATTATATGAGCCTTTATAAGTGACCCCTATAAAGCAGCCATTGCAAACACACCTTGAGGATTAGATCTTGCTTAGTTTCTCATGACTTTAGGATCCAAAAACCTTCATTCCACAACAGGTTTCACAATCATGCAACATAAGGAAGGGCTGCACACAGCCCTGTCCTTACCCTAGCCGTTCCTTGCTCTCTTCTGGAGTCAGCTGATCAAATCTTTTGGCCTCCTCTTTGCCCAAGAAGGCTTCATGGTCATATTGGAAATCTTGGCCGTCATCATGAGGGAGGTCGCTGAGGTCTTTGCCATGGTGGACACGATCCTTTTTGTCAGGAGGTGGCTTGGCCAGGACCCACATGAGACACACAGTCAACAGACAACAGGAACACAGCATCTTCTGCCAAGCCATTATGCTCAACTCTGAGAAAGGAACGTGGTCAGCAAAAAGAGACAATTTATCTAAGGATGTGCAGAACACATTTAAAAATCTACTTTCTTGGATTGCGTCTCACAGAATTCCTCAGCCAGCATGATCCCCTTAGGGATTCTGTGAACCACAGTCCAAGAACTATAACTTTCCCAAGCTTTGAGCTCATTTTGTTCCACCTACCTCTCAGGGCAACGGCTCAAGACTGAGTTTGATAAGGATTCTCTTCTTCCATTCCCCCCCATGAAATACCAAGGTTCTTGCATCCTAGTGCCCAGATTTTGCCGCATCTTTAACACTAAACACATCCCAGTATATCTCTACTTGGACATTTCAGTCCTTCAGCTATGTTACATCATGAGTCTCTAGCTACTGCAGAATGCAGCCCTATAAGCAGTGGTGGGATTCAGCAGGTTTGCCACAGTTCACCAGAACCGGTAGCAGAAATTCTGGCTTGCCCTGCCCACCCAAGTTTTGAAATAAAGTAGTCCTAATTCAGGTGCAACGTAGGGCTTTTCCCCTGGCCACACCCACCATACCACACCCACAGAGTAGGTAGTAAAAAAAATTGAATCCCACCACTGCCTATAAATTTAGATCTATCTCCCAGAACAGCTACATCTTTTATCACCTTTGAACATGAAAGTAGCCTCATTCGGGCATCCCCTGAGCAGTTTCTCCAGCAAAAATCTTTTCAACCCAGAGTAATCTCTGACAGGAAATTATTACAGTATTATCACCTTCAGATCTTTCCACCTTTAGGTGTGAGTCTTACCCCTTATCTCTAATAGGCCTAAGTAGGTGCGACTCAAATGACTGCATAGTGTCCTTCTGTGTCCTTCTACCACTATATCCTCCACTTTCCTCTGTTCTTTCTGTGTAAACTTTTGAGTTGTAAGTTTCTTTATGCCCTTTTCCTCCAGCCTGGCCCATTTTGTTGACTGCAGAGGCCAACTCATCTGCGTAAATAAACTTTTCAATTGTAAGTTTCTAGAGGCAGATACCTTTTCATACTTTGTGAAACATTGTTCATTATTAATAAATAAACATGGGCATTATTAATAAATGAAACATCACAATCACCCCTCATCTCTTTTCTCCATGGGCCAGGAAGCTAGAAGTCTCATTGCCTATTTCTCCTAATAGTACTACTATTTTAATTATCCCACGAAATCCCTTTTAAATGTTCATTTGTGATTTATATTAATAGCCCAACATCCTTCCAAGGATCTCTTGTGTGGTTCTTTTTCTGTGGAGAGAGAAAAAAGCATGCTTGCAACAACCTTGTGAGATTGGCTGGTGCACACTTACTCAGCAAGTTTTACAACGGTGTTTAAATCTGAACTCAGGCCACCCTGGTACTGGTGCAGCATCCTAACTACAATACTGTTCTCAAGCAGTGTAGATCAGGTGTGGCCAACCTTTTTCTGCCTGACCACGCCCCCTGGACAGCTGAGTGGGCCAGATCACACCCCTCGGAAGTGGACGCATTTACGACTGTCATAAATGCGGCCACTTCTGCATTTACGACAGTCACGCATGCATTTATGCATGTGTGGGTGAGTTTTATGGCTGACATAAGACGCACCCACCCACGTGTAAACACATCCACTTCCGGGTGCAGTGGAGGCAGCGTCGGTGGGGGGAGGGCAGATGAGTTGCCGGCGGGGACAGGGGCCGGCCCGTGGGCCATAGGTTAGGAACCTCTGTTGTAGATAAAACAAATTCCAAGCATGCTCCCACACAAAAGAACAGAGAGACTGGATTCCTGATTGTATCACACCCACCCACCCTGCCACCCACAGTTTCAAAGAGTGTGGTATGGTTTTGATCTGCCAACCTTGCCTAGCAGAACTACAAAGCCCTGGCTCTGAATTTCTTCTTCATAGAAAATTTTCCCCTGGACACCGGATTGGGAAGAAGAAGAGGAAGAAGAAGGAGGGATGTTTATTGTCACACAGCAACAAAACCTTCTTGAATTCTAACAAAACTAGGGATGGGGTTTTGGATAGCAAGATGAAAACAAGACTCTGAAAGAAGGGTCTTCACCTGCTGTTCTCAGGGCAAAACTGGCAAAAGCAGTAATCCCAATAGTGGAAGAGAACTAGGCCAGTTCCCAATTGTGGTGCCCAAAATACAGAATGTTCAATTCTTGGAAGCCACTCAATTAAAGTTGTCCCCAACTCCTTTCAGAACAAAGCCGCTGAGGATCCAAGTGAGAGCAGAATCAGAACACAGCCTTACTTCCTGGGCTTCAGGACAAAGAAGAACCATCCCATGCCAAATTACTCGGACAACCAGCCAGAGCAACTCCTGGGCCAGGACCCAATGTAACACCCACCCCACTCAACCCTGTTCTGCACAGCAGACTCTTGAGCAGCCAAAACACTTTTATTTAATCAGGAACATAGGGGGGCGGAAAGAAGAGATCTCAGAGAAGCATCATCGAAACCCACAGAGAAACGAAAGACATGGATGAGTTGGCATTTGAGATCAATAAAATGGGCCAGGCTGGAGAAAGAAGGCATAAGGAAAGAGGTTTGGGCCAAGGGGAATTACTGCTGTCTTAGGTACAAAGTCATCTGTTGGTTATTGTAGACTTTGGGCTTCATCATCTCCTCCAGCAGTGATGGTCCTATTAATAACTTTACTTCACTCACTTTAAAGGGTGGTTACAATGCTGACTGGGAGGTGGAAGGTCAGCAGTTCGATTGAGTACTGCAGGATGGAATGAGCTCCCGTCTTTGTCCCAACTCCTGCCAACCTAGCAGTTCGAAAGCAAGAAATTGCAAGTAGATAAATAGGGACCACTTCTGTGGGAAGGTAACAGCGCTCCGGTGTCTAGTCATGCCTGCCACATGACCATGGAAACGTCTGCAGAAGCAGATAACGCTGGCTCTTCGGCTTTGAAACAGAGATGAGCACTAAACCCTAGAGTTGGATACGACTGTCTTTCGAGCAAGGGAAACCTTACTTACTGGGTTTGGGCTCATCCTGCTCAACAAGTTCCAGGACAATCGCCCCAGACCCTTCTCCAAAAAGCCCCCTCCCCACCAAGGGTGCCTGAGCACCCGCCCCATCCTGGCCACCCATCTCAGGCTATGGTGGATAAACCAGCCGTGCCCGTCGAGACCCGCCTGGAAGCTCAAAACTAGCCCAGGGCCCCTCGGTCTGTTCAAGCCCCCACTCCGGCCAATGCACAGAGCAGTTAAACTGCTGCACTGCAGCCAAAGCGTTGTGAGTTCTATCCCGACTGGAGCTCAAGGTTGTCCCATCCTCCCATCCTTTTCGAGTTCGGTAAAATTAGGACCCAGCACGTCTGTGTGTGGGGGACACAAATGCTAATGACTTTGTAAACCGCCCGGAGAGTGCACCAAGCGCAATGGGGCGGCGTACAAACATAATTCCTAATTGCTATTGCACTCGTAAGGGCTAAATTTAGACAAAAATCACATCCACTCTTCCCCTCCATCCCGGATTCCCACGATCCTTTCCTCTTTTAAATAAATGTAAAAATTAAATTAAATTAAATTTTCTCCTCCTCGGTACCACCCCCGTCCACAAAGCCCTGCATCTTCCACCCACACCCTTTCGCGAACATTTCAGCCCAGGATTGAATACTCAAGGGATGGAGAATCATTTCAAATCATGCCCGCCCTGCTCTCCCTCCGGTCCGCTATGCATCCCTTTCATGCCCTGTTTCCCTCCACCCCAAAGGGCGTGTGACCCATTCGCCCCCTTACTTGCTCCAGCCGCAACGCGCACGATGATGCCCCCCTGGTTTCGAAGTCCCGTCCCGGTTACACTTGGGCTGCCCCCCCTACTAGGCTCTTTCCCCGGGGCCCCGCCCCTCATCCCGCGCCGAAGCCAATCAGAGGCCGCCGCCCGACGAGGGGCGTGGCCTCGAGGCTCCCGGACTGGCCGATCAGCGCCACGTTGACACAAACTTTTATTCTTCCCACCGTGCCCCCCACCCCACCCCGCCCCCCCAGTGCCTCAGTAGTAGTCAAGGCAGGCAGATTCAGGGCGGGATCTGCGACTGGATATGCCCCTCTTCAAGTCGGCCAATTGAAGGGGGCCAGCGACCCCTCTCCCCAACCATGGGGACGGATCTGCCCCCGCGTGCCCCCCCACCGCGCCCCCCATTCTTTCCCTTCAAAGCAACGTGTGGAGTAAGAGTTGCAAAGGCGGGGAGAAGTCGAAGCAGAGCACGTGGCGCGCCTAGGAAGCCACTTGGAAGTTTATTATTTATTTATTTATTGTTAAATTTTTATACCGCCCACTCAGCCAAAGCCGACTCCAGGCGGTTCACAACAGTGGGTAAAAACAGATAAAAACAAATAAAACAGATAAAAACCAGCAATAAGAACCCACCCCTAAAAAGAGAGGGGTGCAGGAACTGAAGAAACCGTGGGGCAGGCATCCTCCCCTATATTAACCACCCAACGGAAGCCACCCCTCCACCTGCACCCCAAACTTAGCCCGCCAACCAGGTTTTTAGTTCTTTTCTAAAGGGCAACAACTCCGTCTGGAGACGCAGTTCCACAGGCAGGAGATTCCAAAGGGCCGGTGCGGACACAGAAGAAGGCTCTCCTCCTTGTGCCAGAGAGGCGAGCCCCCCTGGCCGATGGCACTATTAGAGAGCCCCTCCGGTCGGCTCTGGTTGGATGGACAGACGTCCTTAGGGTGATGCGGTCTCTAAGGTAACCTGGCCCACTACCATATAGGGCTTTAAAGGTCAAAACCAGCACCTTGAATTGCACCGGAGGCAAATGGGTAACCAGTGCAGCTCCCGCAGGAGTGGTGAGGCATGGGCATAACGTCCACACCCCATCACCACCCGGGCCGCCGCATTCTGGACCAGCTGCAGCCTCCAAATGGTCATCAAGGGCAGCCCCATGTAGAGTGCATTACAATAATCTAGTCTGGAGGTCACCAGAGCATGAGTGACCATGAGCAAAGAGTCCCGGTCCAGGAGCGTGCGCAACTGGCGAATCACCCGAAGTTGGGCGAAGGCCCTCCTGGCCACAGCCGCCACCTGTTCTTCTAGCAGCAGCCGCGAATCAAGGAGGACCCCCAAGTTGCGCACCGGGTCGGTCTGGGGCAAAATAGCCCCATCCAAAACCAAAGATGGTAGCTCTCAGGATAACACAGGACCCCCCATCCACAGCCACTCAGTCTTACTAGGATTCAGCTGTAACCCATTTGGATTTAGGGTAGTGATGGCGAACCTTTGGCACTCCAGATGTTGTTGGACTTCAATTCCCAGAAGTCCCCGTGAACCCACACGAATGGGTTTACTGCGATTCATCCGGCCCACGCCGCCCTCGTCGCTCCCAGAAGTGGAAGTAAAACGTGCCCGGGCACGTTTTACTTCCGCTTCCGGGAGCGACGAGGGTGGCGCAGGCCGGATGAATTGCAGTAAACCCATTTGTGTGGGTTCACAGGGGCTTGGGCTTCTGGGAATTGAAGTCCAAGAACAACTGGAGTGCCAAGGTTCGCCATCATGGTTATAGGGGCATATCCAGGAACTGTGGTGGCTTTCTTAGTTAGGCCGCTGAAGGCCGCTAGTTGGTCAGCAGTTTGAGACCCAAGTGCTGCGCAATGGAGTGGGGCGCCCGGTTCCTGGCAACCTAGCCATTAGAAAGCAAGAAATTGCGAGTAGATACATAGGTACCGCTTTGGCCAGAAAGATAACAGCGTTCCTTGTGCTCTGGCATCTAGTCGTGCCTGCCACATGTCCAGGTAAACGTCTGCAGACGCTTCTTTGGCTGTAAATGGAGATGACTGAACACTACGTTGGATATGACTGGATTCCGAGCAAGGGAGACCTTTCCATTTACGTAGGGGCAAGTTCAGACATCCCAAAAAACTTTAGCTTAGGTATTCTGCCCTAGGCCTTTCTATTAGATAGAGTATGCAGTACAGTATGTTGCTCTTGTTTATTTGTCTGTGCACCACCCAGCATCTTGTTATTTGCACCTTCCAGCAGCTCAATTTATCTCACCCTTGCCTCCAACAGAGTAATGCATGTTTCCTCGGCATTTCCACCGATTTCAGAGCACACACAATGTAAATGTACTTCATTTTAAGCATACAGCTTGCAAAGACTTTTTTTAAACTATGGATTTGTTTGTTCATATCTGTGTAGTGTAAGGGTAAAATATATTACCGATCCATGCATGAAACATGCAACCACACACAGTACACGGAATAGATGGTGGAGGGCGTAGTTGAGTTTGATGAAGCTTTCATCTTTGTCGCTGTGCCTCTCCATGTCTGCGGTGTTCTCCTTCAAAGTGATTGGTAGCAGCAGAGAGGGTTTGGCACCAAAATGGGCAATCCTAGACCGCTGTCTCCCAAGTTTGTGGGTTTATACATGACACCTTCATGGTTTGTTTCAGCTGGCCCTCATAATGTTTCAAAGGAGCTCTGTGAGGTCTTGCACTGGAGCTAAGTTCCGCATAGAGAATTTGACAAGGAAGCCTGGAACAATCCTTAGGGTGGGCATGCCCTAGCCATCTAAGATGACCTATAAGGGAAGCTTCAATGCTATTTACATTTGGTTTCTCAAGAGTTGCGATGTTGGTGACATAGTCATCCCACTTGATGTTCAAGATGGACCTTAGTTTCTGTTGGTGAAAGTGCTCAAGCTTTTTGATGTCTTGGTGACATACCTGTCAAGTATCCTGGATTGGCCGGGATTTCCTGCATTTCCGCGCTCGTTCCCGCCGCCATCCCGTATTTTCAATGGCGGGGAAAGTAGCTACTGCGCATGCGCACCACTGCCTCTGATGGCCACACATGCTCAATAACCCATTTCCTGGCCAAAGGGGTTTCTGCGTATGTGCACAGAGGTTTCTGCACATGTGCACAGAGATTTCTACGCAGGCGCGCAGCTGCCTCTGATGGCCATGCATGCGCAGTAACCCATTTCCTGCCCGGCGCCTGAAAACTTACTGTGCATGTGTGCCCGGGTTCTGGATTTCCAAAACCATGACTTGACGGGTGTGCTTGGCAATAGAGGGTCCATGTTTCACAACCATACAATAACGTTGAAATAACAACAGCTTGGTATACTATGAGCGTAATCTGGATTGTTAAATCTTTGTTCAGGAAGACCCCGTGTGATAGACAACCAAAGGCAGAATGGGCAGCACTAATTCTCTTCACCACATCCTGTTTTTAGACAGGATGCTACCAAGGTAAGAAAACTGGTCCACCTGTTCCAGTGTCGAATCTGAGATGGTAATACTAAACTCTGGAAGGGCTGTCCTTGGGGCAGGTTGTGCAAGTACTGTACCTTGGTTTTCTGAGCATTATGGTGGGAGGCCAAAATGATCACATACATTTTTGAAACAGTTGACTGACTGTTGCAGCTCCTCAGGTGTGAGAGCAGGCAATGCAGTATCGTCGGCATATTGCATTTCCATTACCCTTGGCATTAGCATTCCATTAGCATTGGTTAGTCTTCAGGAGCATAGTCTAGCCAAATTAAAGAATCCTCTGTCTACTCCTGTGTTGTTATCAGGTGTTTCATATTGCATGGCAGCCAAGTAAAGGACAAAAGGGGTTGGAGCAAGCACACAGCCCTGCTTCAATCCATGGGTGATTGGGAAGGCATCTGATATGCTGTTTTGATGGAGAACCCTCCCAGACATGCCACTGTGAAGTGCCTGGACCAGATCTACAAAACACTCAGCGCTACCAAAGCATCACAACCCAGTCCACATAGCAGGTCTTGGGACAGAACCAAAAGCCTTTTCCAGGTCATAAAATACTAAGAAGAGCGGATTCTGTTGCTCTCTGCATTTTTCTTTGGGAAATACAGAAACCACACTGAGATTCTGGAGATAATTTGCAGGAGACTGAGCAGAATTTTTGCGAAAATCTTTCCAGCAATGGATAACAATGATATGCCCTGCAATCACTTCTTTCCACTAAGCAACAGGCATAGAGGCCGAATTTTGCCTTGTGGTATCACTTGGTTCCAGAAGGTGGCAGCCTCACATCACTACTCCCTTTCAGCTGAGAAACATCTGTCTTCTTTCTTCTCTAGGTCAGACTTTAAACTGCCAAAATGATGCCACTTTTGGGTGAATTCATTCCGTAGTTCCTTTTGCTTGACTTGGTTTGAGAAAGATTAGCTGGCACAACAAGGTGGTGGCACAATCGCCCCGACGTATGTCTAACTGTGGTTCAAAAATACCACAATCTTCAAGGAGGCTCTTTCTGTGAACCCCAGAGCTTCTGTAAGGACAGGTAATTAGTGTTTACATCTCTAGCCCAGCTTAGTGTTGAAGCCACCCAAAATATATCCTGTTTCCTGTAGGAATCTTGGTCACCAGATCGTGTCATTTTCTTCTACACGTCAGTTTGAACCCTTTAGGTACCATTTTTCCTTCCAGAGCATCCTGCCATTGAGAGTGGCTATCCAGATGTCTTTCAAGAAGCTGCAAAGAAACACATGATGGGAGGCAAACCTTATGAGCTTTCCCAGTGTGGCTTTCTATCACAGATGCAACACCGGTTGATCTGTCATGATCATTTCTTTGACTTTGGGATTGCTCCGAATAATGTTTAGTACTCTTTAGACATGGGGCATTTATAAGCTGAGAAAACCCAAACTCAGTGTTCGGAGCATGGCTGTTTACCACCTTCTATGTTAAGATCTGGATTCAGCTCAGGTGAGAGAAGTAAACAATTGACATGGAACGATTTCAAAGGTTATTGATTTAGTCTGTCTTTAACCAACACCTCCTGTTAATGTTGACTTCCTTGGTGCACTACTAGGTTACTTAGCTCAGTTTACACCACCTTTTTATGCATCTATCAGACATGACCATGAATTCCTGTTCTTACTTCCACTTACATGGCTGTTGTGTTCTAATGGTTTTACCTTCTACATGGATTACAATGTATCTGAGCCAATGTAACCTTGCCTATAGCAACAATGTAACCTTCAGCTGTATCATATAAACCCTGTAATAGGACGCGAGCTAATGACCACCAGCTGGCAGCAGCGAGCGTCCAAGCTCTCTTGGTCCGAACTCATCAAAGGCAACAGCGCGGGAAGCTTTCCCGCCACCACCTACACCTGGACAAGAAGGGCGTGACCCGCAATGACGTCACGCAGACAGTAGCCAATGGGCTACCATGGCACCACGTTCAAATGTATGACTGCTGTATATAAAGAGCTATAGATCCGCCATTACCTCATGTTCCCTCTGTCCACGATGCAATAAACCTGAGTTAACCCAGCCCAAGGCTGTGTCCTGTGTCTTAGTTTAATACACTAAATTGGCGACGAGGATGGGATATGGATCCCCAAGGAGCAGCCAGGGCACAGAGCGGGTTCAACATCACCAAACCGCAAGACTGGGAGTTGTTTGAAATGGACTTCCATGCGGCGCTGGTGGAACTCAAAGTCAAGGAAGACGATGAGGAGAGGAAGAGGGCCATCCTCACCCGCATGCTTGGGATGGAGACCAAGCGGACGCTGGTGGGCATCATCGCTCTGAAGAAAGTGAGCGAATTTAAGGCGGACGACATCATGAAGCTGCTACGGGAGCGCTTCCAACCCTCGAGGGCGATGTTTCCCGCTCGGAGCGCGTTTTGGAGGCGAGTCCAAGCGCCGGACGAGTCGGTCGAGACATTTGTGGCCGCCATGAGGGTAGCCGCCGCCCCCTGCAAATGGGGCAACATCCTAGAAATGGCCCTCAGGGACGCCGTGCTGTGTGGCCTGAAAGACAAGGAGGTGCAGCGCAGCTTGATGAATAAGGAGCCGCCACCAACGCTGGCAGAGGTCGTCGAGGCCGCGGAGGCCGCAGAGTCCACGAATGCGGGAGTGGACGAGATGCACCAGTGGCGTGAGTGGCGTCCCAGAGCCGGTAAAGCGGAAAAATCGGTGCACGCAACTCAACGGGCCTCAAAGTCGTCGTCGGAAGGCAGCGACGGCGAGGAGGTCCAGAAGGTCCGAAAGGGGGGGCGCCGCTGCGATGGTTGCGGAGCGGCCCATGAGCGTGCGAGGTGCCCATTTAGAAAGGCCGAATGCTACACCTGCGGCCGTCGGGGGCACATCGCCAAGGCATGCAGAAAACGGAAGGAGGGCCGGAGGCAGTCACCGGACCGTTCGTCCAGACCGGACCGTTCAGCGAGGCCCAAAGATGGCGTCCAGACCACGAGGAAGCAGGACGGCGTGGGCCGCGTCTCGGACAGCAGCGAGGACGACGTCCCAGTGCTCAGTGTGTCCGCGGAACAGTCCCATTATTTCGTTGAGGTACTAGTACAAGGGGCCCCTATCAGGATGGAAATTGACTCGGGGTCCTCCTATTCCATAATTCCCCAGAAAGAGTTCTTGAAAATCGACCCCCTCGTGCGGCCCAAACTTAAAACATTGAGGTCCACGCTACGAGACGTACAGGGGAACAGCATTCCGGTGTTGGGGGTCGGGAAATTTCGGGTTGAGTTTAAGAGACACTCTGCGGAGCTGCCCCTAGTTGTTCTCAAGGGGGGGAGTTGTAGCCTCCTAGGGACACAGTGGTTCCAGCCTCTAGGCCTGTTTATAGGGGGAGTACATGCAGTGGGGGTGGACCCAATACAAGCGGTGTGCGATGCGCATCCCGCCGTTTTTGAAAAAGGACTTGGAAAATTCAAGGGACCCCCTGTAGCTTTCGACCTAGACCCGGAGGTCCGCCCGATAAGACTCAAACCGCGCAGGGTGCCCTTCGCACTAAAGGACAAAATAGAGGCGGAACTGGACAAATTGGTGGGCCAGGGGATTCTTATTCCTGTTGATTCCGCGGAGTGGGAAACTCCAATTGTAACAGCTCTGAAGGCTAACGGGGAGGTGCGCATTTGCGCTGATTATAAGTGTACAATTAACAAGGCGATCCGCCCTAATGCATACCCGGTGCCGGTGGTCAGCCACCTTTTGGCCAGGCTAAATGGGGGAAAGTGTTTCGCTAAGCTCGACCTGGCACAAGCCTATCAGCAGCTTCCCGTAACACCCGCCACGGCCGCGGCACAAACGATAGTCACACATAAAGGAGCGTTCCAGGTGTCGCGGTTACAGTTCGGCGTGAACTCGGCACCCGGCCTTTTTCAGTCGCTTGTGGAACGCCTCCTGAAGGGGCTGGAGGGGGTGTTGCCTTATTTTGATGACGTATTAATAACAGGGGGGAGTGAGGCCGAACTGGCACAGAGATTGGACAAAGTACTAACTGCATTCGAGAAAGCGGGGCTGAGACTGAGGAAGGACAAATGTGTCTTTTTCGAAACCGAGGTCGAGTTCTTAGGGTTCAGGATTACACCCGAGGGTATCAAGCCATCCAAATCCAAAGTAGTAGCCATCAAAAAGGCCCCTCGCCCCACATCCAGAACCGAGCTACAGTCATTTCTGGGGCTCCTCAATTTTTACCATACATTCCTTCCGCGGAAGGTGTCCGTGGCCGAACCGCTTCATCGGTTGCTTAAAAAAGAGGAGACTTGGATGTGGGGTGACGAGCACGAGAGGGCGTTCAAAGAATTAAAGCAACTCTTGACCTCTGACGCAATTCTAACGCATTTCGACCCCAAACGGCCGGTGGTCCTAGTCTGTGATGCATCACCGGTGGGGGTGGGGGCGGTACTGTGCCACGTGTTGGATGACGGAAGGGAGGCCCCGGTTGCATTTTATTCAAGGTCCCTGTCCCAGGCAGAGCGAAATTATGCACAAACCGACAGGGAAGCGTTAGCAATTGTAGCGGGGACCAAAAAGTTTCACGATTTTTTGTATGGTCGGCCGTTCAAAATCGTGACGGATCACAAGCCCCTGTTAGGGATTTTCACGGCAAGCAAGCCCACCCCGCAAATCCTATCACCGAGAATGCTGCGATGGGCCATCTTTCTCAACGCTTACCAACACGAGTTGGTGTACCGGCCCGGAAAAGAGATCAGCCATGCTGATGCACTTTCGAGATCCCCTTTGCCCTTGTCGGACGACCAGAAGGCTAGAGTAGGAAGAGACCGCCAGGTGTTACTAATTGAGGCTTTAGATGCACCCCCAATAGTACCAGCCGATATTGCTAGGGCGACAGGCAAGGACAGAACGCTCGAGAAAGTCAGCTCATGGGTACAAAAGGGGTGGCCGGCATCGTCCCCAAGCACGGAATTCGACCCATTCTTTCGGAAAAAGCTAGAGTTGTCCCTAGAAAGGGGGTGCCTATTGTGGGGCCAACGGGTGGTGGTTCCTGCTGCCATGCGGCCGAGGGTGCTCAAACTGCTGCACGTCAGCCACCCGGGCATCGTTCGTTCGAAAGCGCTGGCCCGCAGTTACTTTTGGTGGCCACAGCTGGACGCGGACATTGAGCACATGGTCGGCACTTGTGAGGCATGCCAGGGATCTCGACCAGAGGCGGCCCGCCTCCCGCATAGGGAATGGGACACAGCAAGGGGGCCGTGGTCTAGAGTACATGTAGATTTCGCCGGCCCATTTCGAGGAACCATGTTTCTCCTGGTGGTGGATGCGTTCTCCAAGTGGCTGGAGGTTATCCCAGTAAAGAGCACGTCCTCCGCCACGACAATTAGCCAGCTACGGAGAGTCTTTTCCACGTTCGGCTTACCCGACACTTTAGTCAGCGATAACGCGAGTTGTTTCACCTCCTCGGAGTTCGAGGCATTCATGGGAGCAAACGCCATTCGGCATGTCACATCCGCACCGTTTCACCCGGCCACGAATGGCCAAGTGGAACGGTTGGTGCGTACAACAAAGGATGCGCTGCGGCGCATGGGCCCGGGGGACCTAAATCACCAAGTATGTCAGTTCTTGTTAGCGTATAGGGTGACCCCCTTAGCGTCGGGTTACTCGCCGGCAGAACTCTTGATGCGGCGAAAACTGACCACGCTTCTGACCAGGCTGGACCCGACGAGAGTCGAGGATAAAGGAAAAAACATAGGATTGGCAGTCTCGAAAGGATTCGCCGCCGGCGACCTTGTTTACTGCAGGAACTATGCAAGCACAGGGCCAGCCTGGGTGCCAGGAATGATAATAGAACAAACAGGGCCAGTGTCATATCGGGTGGAAACGAGCACCGGCCTCCTCTGGAGGAGACACGCTGACCAACTGAGGCGCCGAGTGAGTGAAGGGCCGGTCAATGGGGCACAGCAACAGGATTCAGCGATAGGGTTCTCCCCCACCCGTTTAGCCCAAGGGGGAGAAAATGAGGGACATCAGTCCGAATCCGGGGGGGAAAGCAGTGATCCCGACTCATATCCTTTTGATACCCCAGCTCTATCAGGGCCCGGGGGGAGGGAAAAGGAATGCGCGGCCGCCGCCGCGTCCCCCGAATGTAATTTTGATTTTGATTTTGCGAGCCGGGGGGGTTTTCAGGAGTGTTCCCCCACCCTTCCAAGCGAGAAGAGGGGTTTTTCGTTAGCCCCCAGTGCCCCCGGTTCTTCCCCGAGAAAGAGCACACCTCCCAACAACGCCGCGGATCCGCGGCAAGTCACTAACAAGTCTCCCTCTCAAATTACAGGGCAGGAAACCAGGGGACAAAGAGAAGGTAGCAAACCCGGGGAAAGGCAGCCCGCGTCGAGACCCCAGCGTGTTCGAAATAAACCATCTTGGCTGAGAGACTTTGTCTCCTAAGGGGGGGAAGTGTGTTGAAGTATGGGCTCGAGACATTGTCTCGTCCTAGGGGGGAGGGGTGTTGTGTTCTAATGGTTTTACCTTCTACATGGATTACAATGTATCTGAGCCAATGTAACCTTGCCTATAGCAACAATGTAACCTTCAGCTGTATCATATAAACCCTGTAATAGGACGCGAGCTAATGACCACCAGCTGGCAGCAGCGAGCGTCCAAGCTCTCTTGGTCCGAACTCATCAAAGGCAACAGCGCGGGAAGCTTTCCCGCCACCACCTACACCTGGACAAGAAGGGCGTGACCCGCAATGACGTCACGCAGACAGTAGCCAATGGGCTACCATGGCACCACGTTCAAATGTATGACTGCTGTATATAAAGAGCTATAGATCCGCCATTACCTCATGTTCCCTCTGTCCACGATGCAATAAACCTGAGTTAACCCAGCCCAAGGCTGTGTCCTGTGTCTTAGTTTAATACACTAAAATGGCCATAAAATTCCAAACTCAAAAGGCTCTTTTCCTGGAGTTATTCAGTAGCACCTCCAAATAACCATATCAGAGAGATGACGACAATGACGACGATGACGACAACAACAACAACACAAAAATGTTGTGAAACCTTAAAAACTAACTCCTGTACTTAAATATGAGCCTTCTTGGATCAAGTCCACTTTGTCAGACATAAGAGTGAGACATCAAGGCATCAAATTATACACATCAGGTACAGAGGCACACAATGGTTGGCCAACCTAACAGAAAAGTAACATTTTAGCTTTTTACAACTGGCAATGATGGAAAATCTCTGGTTGCTATTCAAACTTGCTGTGAAGTCTGGCCCCATTGAGTTGCAAATGGTTGCAAAACAAACTTATCTTGCAAGCTGATGCATCACATCCAGAGGATGAATGCAAAACAAACATTGTGGCATTACAATACAGGAGTTAGTCTTTAAGGTGTCACATCAGTTTTGTTGTTGTTCTGTTTTATTTACTCTCTGATATGCTTGTATTGACATGGCTACCATTTCAAAAATTCCAAATAACCATTTGTCATATAGGAAGAATAGAACAAGAACCATGGTGTGTATCAATGTAAAAACCTATCTAGCCCAAGATTCCTTTTACATGCTGGCCAACCAGTTACTTAGGAGAAGCCCACTAGCAAGGCAAACATCCTTCATAGCATGGCTCACATTCCCTAGCAAATAAAACACAGAGGCACTTTGGTTCTGATATTGATGGTGGTCACAGCTCAGTGGTTCAGGTACTGTATTTGGTTGTGCAGCCAGAGGATGTGCTCCCATTGTGTGTCCTGGGAGAAGGGCCATTCTATGCAGACATAAGCAAGCTGCACAGTCCTAGGGCACTCGCAGAAGGAGGAAATAGTGAATCCTTTCTATGTGTTCTCTGCATAAAAAAACCTAGAAAGAGTCACCATGAATTGGACTCGACTTGATGGCATGCAATTATTTATTTATTATAACACAACCTTAACTTGAAGTTGTTAATGGCCTAAGTCTCTATGGATATATCCAGGGCCACCTACAGGGAATTTTCATACAGAATGAAAGAACCTGGATAGTGGTATATTAGCATAATTTGTTAGCCTAGTATCTGTCTGTGCATGTTAAAATAATAAATAAAGTTAGGATTTGGGGGAGGGGGGGCAAAGGCCCCCATGGCTACTCCACGGAAACACATTAATTAATCTAATTGACTTTTAAACCAAAATATTTGCCCACTAGCTTTTGAACACTGACATCTGATATCACATTTGTCTTCCTGTATTATTTTGGGTAGAGGAGAGGTTAGTTTCTTCATCCTATGAATAATGTGTTGCTTGCAGATGATAGTATGTATTAACATTAAAGGATGAATTGGTTAAAAATATCTGATGTTGTGCATAACATTATTCATTTCTGTAACAGTGCTTCTAGGGTGATACGGGGATAATGTTGGCATCTTGGTCTCGCACTGGGTTTAAGTTCCTGTTGTGATGTCTGTTGTTGCCGCTGACTTACTCTTTTAATGTCAGATACTTGTACAGTACGTATAATCTCACCAGCCAAAGTCTGTGAGACATATACACACTGTTGGCAACAAGATGCAAAATGGATCAAGATGGTCAAATGGGTACCCAGGAGAAACTTATTATTATAGGACCGTGATGGTGAATCTTGGCACTCCAGATGTTCCTGGACTTAAATTCCCAGAAGCCCAAGCGTTTTACCGTATGAATGCATTTTACTTCCGCTTCCGGGAACGACGAGGGCAGCGTGGGCCAGATGAATCGCAGTAAACCCATTTGTGTGGATTCACAGGAGGCTTGGGCTTCTGGGAATTGAAGTCCAAGAACATCGGGAGTGCCAAGGGTCTCCATCACAGTTATACGACAATGTCAAAGAAGATCAGTTTATTCTCTGCACCATTCGTTATCCCCTACAGTTTACAGTTAGAATCACCCAAACATGCTACCTACGTCCCACAGCTTATCTGGGACAATAATGCCTTTTTCTAATGTATGGCCCTTCCAGAGATTCATTCCAGCACCCTTATGCATATATGTGGGGAGATACAGAATCGGCTCATTTGCTGGTCTGCTGGTTCCTATTGGAAACATGTACCAATGAGGATTTGAGTTTGACCAACAACAAAGCTAAGAATATGGCTTCCTTTTGGCAGTTTAATATTTGAACTGGACACCAAAGAAGAAGAACACATATAAAGCATATGCTTTGTGATTGAGCCACATTCCATTCCTGTTCGGAACAAAGGTTCACAACAAAGGGGGGGGGGGTCCTTCCAACTCCAGCATTGCATTCTTTTCTCCTCTGTTGCTTTCAACTCATCTCCAGTCTAGAACTCCCCAGACCCATAGCATACCTTCCTATCCCATTTCTCTTCCTCTCTTGCTGCTTCTCATCACAACTTAAATTTCTTCACTGGTCCCACCACACCAGTTGTCTTTCCTCTCCATCTGGTTCTTTAGTCATTTTCCATCCCTATGGAGAGTGGGGACATGGGGGGAGGCACCATCTGGCATGCTTTCGGCAGGCTCTCCCAAAGGGTCTTCTGTACCAGCTGATGACATTTGCTCCAGGCTGGAAAGATATACTCTCCTTTACTTACCCTGCCTCTTCTCTGCCTTCCACTGCATTTTCTGGGTTGGCCTCAAGGCGAAACAAGTCGCAGCCCAGAGGACATGCATAGAGTTTTCTGGCAACACAGATGCCTTGAGGCATTGGGGTTTGTATCTGGTGGTGCAGTAGAAAAAACTGGGTTGCTTGAAGCAGAAGGTGGACAAAGTTAAACCACTTGTGGGGGTGTAAATTGGTAGGGGATAGATAGGAGAGGCACATGATAAGGTGTGTGCATACATGGAAAGAAAAGAAAGCAAAGTAAGATATCAGAGAAATGTGGGTCAAGGCTGAAAACACCACTGAATCCACCAGCTCATTTTGAGGTTCTTCCGGTGGCTCAAGATATGGGTTTGAGTTATGTATGGGTGACTGGCCAGATTATCCTGCTCTGGTAATAAAGTAGACCATACCGCCAGCAACTGAACCCCGATTGTCAGGGAGTGGTTAACTAACCTGACAACCCTGAGGACTAAAGGCCTTGGGTGGCAAGGTCCATAGGGAAGGGTGATGGTCCGCAAGCAGATTTAATCCCACATGAATCCATATTGATGGACGGCGACTTCATCAATATTGGCCTGGGGCTGATGAGGACTTTGCATGCCAAAAGAGCTCAGGATCAGAAAGTGGCTTGTGGAACTAGATCAGTGGTATGGGTGTTGCAATGCGATGTGGAAGGCAAATGGAAGGCCGCTCTTCATGGCTAATTGCCATGATGATAGCCAATATTCAGAATCAGATACGAGAAGAAGAATGGGTGGCTCTAGTCAAGACTGAGAAAGATAATGGCTGAAAGGAATGATGGGAAGGGACATCTTAGATGGCTCGTGATAGGAGGAGAGAAGTGTCCCCAACCCGCTTGGTCTACCAACTATGGCCTGTGGGCTGGATGAATTGGTGTCAGGGGCTGGATTTGGCCCACAGGCCATAGTTTGGATACTCCTGATGTAGAGCCTGTTTCCCCAACAGTTGTATTAGCCTAGCTGATAATGCAATGATTTCTGAACACAGGGCTTCCCCTTGGTTCAAACTTCTGTGTTCCTGGTCCCAGGAGTGGCTGGTAGACCACCCTGCCCTCGTTGCTCCCAGAAGCGGAAGTAAAACATGCCCATATGTAGTTTCGGCACCCCTGCGCTACATGCTGGGGGGGGGCGGGCAGAGGGCGGATAGCAGGGAAATCAGTGGTCTTTTGCATACATTTGGAAAGAATAATTAACTAGGAATGAGGCTGGCCCAATAACCCTCCCTTCCTACAATCAGGTTTTTTAAATTAATTTTTTATTTAAATTTTTTTTTGTAAGTTACATTTCAATCTAGAGGGACACTAGTGGAACTGCAGAGAGAGCGCCTAGGGCTGGATGTGGGGAGAAAGGCATATTTTCCAATCCCGTTGATTTGATGTTCCTGGCACCCCCCCAAGGACCCTAAGAAATGACTGGGGGAGGGAAGAGGCAGCTCGCTCCGCCGCGCTGGATCGTCCTAACCCAGTTCCTGCCTCACATCGAAGTGACACGTGCTAGGGATCTGGTTTTTTTGGGTGGGGTGGGGGAGGGTTTGTGCTTTGTGACAGCCAGCAATGGGTGCCACCTTGCATTGGCTCATAAGTTCCTTGACAATGGGGAGAAGTGGGGGTACAGCAAGGAAAAAGCTGTATTTCCTGCCATTTGCGCCACCAGATCTTCTAAGGGGGGGGGGTGGTGGATTTCTTTTCTCTGTGGTGGCCTTTCCTCTTGCAGCCTTCATTAGGCATATACTTCCTGCTTGCCTTCAACAACGTCCTACTCTGAGACACAAGTATGTACACCAATACACAAACACTGGCACTCTTGTTTCATATTGTGTGGCTGTGTCTGGGTCTATGAAATCACTGGGTGTTGCTGAAATTCTCTCTCTCTCTCTCTCTCTCCCTCTCTCTTGCCTCAAGGGATCTGGCTGAAAATCTTATGCTACCCTGCACCACAAACTGCTATTTCTAGGGCAGCCTTGAGAAGCATTTGCTAGAGTCCGGGTAAAGCCATTGCTTGGAATGGGACCACCTTAAAGTCGCAATTAACAAAATCAGGGTCCTGTCAGTGGCAGGAGATAATCCAAAGTGATGGAGCTGTGGGGAGGGGTGAGGCAGGCAGAGCAGGGAAGGACAGGGGGTCAAGGCAGGAGATACACTTGCCCCCCATATTTTAGAGGATGGGCTAGACGTCTAAGGAGACTGTTTCACATATCCGCAAGTGGGTGTCCACACAGTACAATAATAGATATTGGGAATCTAACTCAGCCTTGGAAGTGGAAAGAAAACATTTGAGACCCCATGTCTCTGACCACGGTAGTTTGCTTTAAAGGGTGGAGGAGTAATGAGGCAGTATATCCTTGATACCTCTGTAGCAATCTATCCCCTCTAGGCATCGTCCAGCCCTTCGCCATGCCAACTCCCCCCAATTCCACTATCGTGTGTCGCTGGGCAGATGGATCGGGCCTGACAGTCTGTGGCTCCCCCCAGGCCCCCTTCACACATGAGTCAATCTGCTTTGCATTTTTAATTGACGGCGTGTCGCAGCAACAGAAATGTGTACTTAGCTTCCCCCCACCCCCAATCGCCGCCACCCTCTCCAGGCCACGTGGACAATCTTCCTACTCTTCACAAAGATGCTTCCATTTCTGCTCTATGCCAGTAAGTCCCATTGGCTTCCTAAAAAAACCCAGGATAACAGATTTAGGGGAACATCTGTTTTATTCATAAAGCAATGGTCTCTGTTTCAAGTATCCAAAAGTCTTTATTTAAAGGCAGGTTATTTGGTCATCATATAATGGACCTTGTTTTACTTCCTTCCCAGTTGGTTCTGATTTGATATCCCTGTTCCCCTTTGTTTTCTCTCATCAGTTCTAGCTCTAACACTGGTCTCAAGTCCTTACTACTTTTTGCTTCTAAACAGATTCTTCCAAAAAAGAAAAGAAAAGAAAAAGGCATCTTTACTGATCTTCAGTCCTTTGGTACTCCCGGAGCAGAAATTTATTTATTTTATTTATTTATATCTATATTTATATGCCGCCTTTCTCATGTAGGGCGATTCAAAGCGGTTTACAAAATGTTCATAAGAAATACAAAAGTGTGCATAAGAAATACAAAACATAAATTCAAGCAATAAAAACACATAAAACATAAAACATATTGTCCAAGTCCTAGCTGCTCATGTCCAATGGGGCCCTTTAGTGTAAGGGACCAAAGACAATGAAACAGCCGAAGGGTTGGCTTAACACAGGTTTATTGCATGATGATCCGGAGGAACATGTGGTAATGGCGGATGGGTAGCTCAATATATACAGCTGGCTATACATTTGAATGTGGCTCGTTGACAGACTATTGGTTGCTGCCTGCGTGACGTCGTAGGAGGTCACGCCCTTCTTGACCAGGTGAGGAAGTCGCGGGGAATCTTCCCGCGCTGCTGAACCAGGTGGCTATGATCCATTAGAGCTGGACGCTCGCTACTGCCCTCTGGTGGTCACTAGCTCGCGTCCCCTTATTAGGCTTTACATTGATACAGGTGATGGTTATAATGTTGCACACAGAAAGGTTACATTGATAACACATGGTAAAGGTACATTGTTAAAGGCACTGCTTTACAGAACACAACAGGCCCAGTACTCAACGCTCTCGGTGGAGCCTGGGCTCAACGCCCCTGGCGGAACCCGGGGCTCAACACCCTCGGTGGGACCTGGGGCTCAACATCCTCAATGGGTGGCAGCGGCAGCCACAGGTGCCTCTCCTCCCGGGCCGGTGGTGTGGGCATCGGGAGGGAGGCGTTGGGGTCTGTTTCTCTTATCATCAATAGTTCATCCAGCACACCAATCTCCTAAAAGTTCTCTTTCTCTTTCATGGGTTATTTTTACCAAGCTTCACATATCTCTGCTGTCCTAACTATTTGTTTTCTCCAGTAGGTTTTTGCGTTAACTTGTCCTATATCATCATTATAGTTCCATCTAAGTGAGTGGCCTCTTAAAGATCTTCAATGAAAAGGAACCAAAGATGACACATTCATATATAATATTGTACATGCTTGTGTTTTATTGATTTAACCACACTACGTCTCAGCTGAGTGTGAAGTACTGTACATGATCAGATATGTGGTTGCTGAGTCTGCAATAGTTGCCATTGTCATCACCATAGTAGTAGTAATAGTAGTGGTGGTGCATCCAAAACTCTGCTCATGCTCTCCACACTCCGGAGAATAAGCCACAGCCACCTATGCCACCAGCCGTGTCATTGAGACCTGCCTGGAAGCTCAAGACCCACCCAGGATCCCTTGGTCTGTTCAAGCCCTCACTATGGCCACTGAACTACAAAGTTAAATTGCTGTACTACAGCCAAAATTTTGTGAGTTTAATACTGATGGGGATCAAGGTTGATTCAGCCTTCCTTCTTTCCTCCCTTCCAAAGTCGATAGAATGCATACTGTTGTGTCCTAAAGCCTGTGCCTTTAAACAATGTACCTATCCATGTGTATCCAATGTAACCTTTTCTATGTGCAACATTGTAACCTCCAGCTGCATCACTGTAACCTTAATAGGACGCGAGCTAGTGGCCACTAGATGGCAATAGCGAGCGTCCAAGCTCATTGGTCCAAGACTCACCTAGAACAACAGCGCGGGAAGATTCCCGCCACTACCTTCACCTGGACAAGAAGGGCGTGACCTGCAATGACGTCACGCAGCCTGTAGCCAATAGGCTATCAAGGAGCCACATTCAAATGTATAGCCACTGTATATATTGAGCTGTTCATCCGCCATTACCACATGTTCCCTCTGACCAGCATGTAATAAAGTTGTGTTAAGCCAGCTCTTCGGCTGTCCTGGTGTCTTTGGTCCCATACACTAAATTGGCGATGAAGGTGGGATCATGGCTGCCCACGGGACCAAGACATACGCCGGTTTCGACATCAAGAAACCGCAAGATTGGGAACTCTTCGAAATGGACTTCCAAGGTGCGCTGGTGGAGTTCGAGGTGACGGACGAGGCAAAGAAAAGAGCCATCCTCACCAGAATGCTCGGGCACGACGGAAAGAGAGTACTGATTGACCTCATTGCACCCAAAAAGGCGGCTGAATTCAAGGCAAAAGAGCTCCTGACGGTGCTGAGAGACCATTTCCGGCCCTCGGTAGCGATGTTTCCCACTCGGAGCGCGTTTTGGAGGCGAGTCCAAGCGCCTGATGAGTCGGTCGCTGCTTTCGTAGCGGCCCTGCGCCTGGCTGCCGGCCCGTGCAAATGGGAGAATTTGGAAGTCACCCTCAGGGACTGCGTGCTATGCGGCCTGAAGGACGCCGAGATTCAGCGCACGCTAATGAATCAGGAGCCGCCCCCCACGTTGCAGGAGGTCCTGAAAGCGGCACAGGCCGCGGAAGCCACGAAGGCAGGGGTGCAAGAGCTCCAGGACTGGCGGCCGAAGGCCGACAAAGCAGAGAGTTCGGTGCACGCAGCCCGGCGATCTTCGAAATCGTCCGCCGAAAGCAGCGACGACGAGGACGTCCGGAGGGTCTGAAAGGAGGGCCAGCGTTGCGATGGCTGCGGGGCGGCTCACGACCGTGCCAGGTGCCCGTTCAGAAAGGCCGAGTGCCACAACTGCGGGCGACGCGGGCACATAGCCAAAGTCTGCAGACAACGGCGCAAGGACCGGAGGAGCTCGTCCGACAGCCCAGCGAGGGACCGGAGGAGCTCGCCCGACCGCTCAACGAGGCCAGACCGCTCGTCGAGACCAAAGGATGGCGCCCGGCCCACGAGGAAGCAGGACGGCGTGGGCCGCATCTCCGACGACAGCGACGCCACCGCCCCGGTTTTCAGCGTGTCCATGGGACACCCCTGTTACTTTGTTGAGGTACTGGTGCAAGGGGCCCCTGTTAGGATGGAGATTGACTCTGGCTCCTCTTACTCCATTATTTCCCAGAGGGAGTTTTTGAGAATTGCCCCCTGCGTACGGCCCAAGCTCAAAGCGTTGAGGTCCACGCTTTGGGACGTGCAAGGGAACAGTATCCCGGTGTTGGGGGTTGGGAATTTCCAGGTTCAGTACAAGCGGCACGCCGCGGAACTCCCCCTAGTCGTTCTTAAGGGAGGTAATTGCAGCCTCCTCGGGACTCAATGGTTTCAGCCCCTGGGTCTGTTCATTGGGGGGGTGCACGCCGTTGGGTCTGACCCGATACAGGAGGTGTGCGACGCGCACCCCGAAGTCTTCAAGAAGGGACTTGGGAAATTCAATGGACCCCCAGTAACGTTCGACCTGGACCCGGAGGTCCGCCCAATCAGACTTAAACCGCGCAGGGTGCCTTTTGCACTCAAGGACAAAATAGAGGCGGAACTGGACAAATTAGTGGGCCAGGGGATTCTTGTTCCTGTTGATTCCGCGGAGTGGGAAACTCCAATTGTTCCAGCATTGAAGGCCAATGGGGAGGTTCGCATTTGCGCCGATTATAAGTGCACCATTAATAAGGCAATCCGCCCTAATGCGTACCCGGTGCCGGTGGTCAGCCATTTGCTAGCCAGGTTACATGGGGGAAAGTGTTTCGCTAAGCTCGACCTGGCACAGGCCTATCAGTAACTCATGGTAACCCCTGCCGCAGCTGCTGCACAGACCATAATCACGCATAAGGGGGCGTTCCAGGTGACGCACCTCCAATTCGGCGTGAACTCGCCGCCTGGAATTTTCCAGTCACTCGTGGAACGCCTCCTCAAAGGGCTTGACGGCGTTTTACCATATTTTGATGACGTATTGATAACGGGGGGGGGGGGGAGTGAGGTTGAGTTGGCCAAAAGGCTAAACAAGGTCCTGGCGGCGTTCGAACGGGCGGGGTTGAGGTTGCGAAAAGACAAATGCGTCTTCTTCGCGAAGGAGGTTGAGTTCTTAGGGTTCCGAGTAACACCCGAGGGGATCAAACCGTCCAAATCCAAGGTGGCCGCCATCAAGAAAGCCCCTCGCCCCACATCCAAGCCCGAGTTGCAATCGTTCCTAGGGCTCTTAAATTTCTACCACTCCTTCCTTCCACGGAAGGCGGTGGTGGCTGAGCCGCTTCACAAGTTGCTCAAGAAAGATGCGGCATGGATGTGGGGCGATGACCAGGAGAGGGCATTCACGGAACTGAAACAACTCCTGGCGTCTGACGCCATTCTGACCCATTTCGACCCCAAACGGCCGGTGGTACTGATCTGTGACGCATCCCCGGTGGGGGTGGGGGCAGTGTTATGCCACGTGTTGGAAAATGGGAGGGAGGCCCCAATAGCGTTTTACTCCAGGTCCCTGTCCCAAGCGGAGAGAAACTACGCCCAGACAGACAGGGAGGCGCTGGCGACAGTTGCGGGGACCAAATAATTTCACGATTTTCTGTATGGCCGCCCCTTCACCATCGTGACTGACCACAAGCCCCTACTAGGCATTTTTACCGCAGATAAGCCCACGCCACAGATCCTGTCCCCGAGAATGCTTAGGTGGGCCATTTTTCTCAACGCCTACCAGCATGCGTTGGTGTACCAGCCTGGGAAAGAGATCAGCCATGCGGAAGCTCTATCGAGGTCCCCCCTCCCCCTGACGCCCAGCCAGGTGAGCAAGGGGGAGCGAGACCATCAGGTTCTCATGATAGAGGTGCTGGATTCGCCCCCCGTAGTGCCCGCTGACATTGCCACAGCGACAAGGAAGGACAAGACGTTGGCGGCGGTTTGCTCCTGGGTACAGAAGGGGTGGCCGGCGTCTGCCCCAGCAGAGGAATTCACCCCATTTTTTAGGAAGAAGCTGGAACTGTCCCTAGAGAGGGGGTGCCTATTGTGGGGGCAGCGGGTGGTGGTCCCCACTTCCCTTCGACTGCGGGTGCTTAAACTGCTGCACGTCAGCCACCCCGGAATTGTGCGCTCCAAGGCGCTGGCCCGAAGTTTCTTCTGGTGGCCCCAGTTAGACGCCGACATCGAGCACATGGTCGGCACTTGCGAGAGCTGCCAATGCTCCAGACCGGAGGAGGCCCGCCTTCCCCACAGGGAATGGGACGCGGCTAAGGGCCGTGGTCCCGGGTGCACATAGATTTCGCGGGCCCGTTCCGAGGAACCCTGTTTCTCCTTGTTGTGGACGCTTTCTCCAAGTGGTTGGAGGTCATCCCAGTCACGAGCACCTCCTCGGACGCGACAATTAAGCATTTGCGGAGGATTTTTTCCACGTTCGGCATACCCGACACTCTAATTAGCGATAACGCTAGTTGTTTTACGTCCGCTGAGTTCAGGGCGTTCACAGAGATCAACGCCATCCGGCATATCACCTCCGCCCCTTTCCATCCGGCCACCAATGGCCAAGTGGAGCACCTCGTACGCACCACGAAGGACGCGCTGCGGCGCATGGGCCCCGGGGACCTCAACCTGCAAGTGTGTCAGTTTCTGCTAGGGTACAGGGTGACCCCGCTAGCGTCAGGCTACTCCCCTGCGGAGCTTTTAATGCACAGGAAGCTGACAACCATACTCACTAGACTAGATCCCACGAGAGTTGAGGACAAGGGGAGGAACATAGGGTTAGAAGCCACCAAGAGTTTCAGCGTGGGTGCCCCGGTACATTGCAGGAACTACGCCAGCGCGGGGCCAGCCTGGGTGCCGGGGGTGGTTGTGGAACAGACCGGTCCCGTATCGTACCGCGTGGAGACCAACACAGGTCTACGGTGGCGGCGGCACGCGGACCAGCTCCGGAGCCGGGTCCCAGGAAGTCAGGGCGCCGACGGCGCGAACACAAATTCAGCGTTAGGGTTCTCCCCCACCCGTTTAGCCCAAGGGGGAGGAGAGGGGGGTCCAGAGTCCCCACCAAGGGGGGAGGAGAAGGAATTCATCTTCATATATATCCCGCGGGATCCCCCAACAGAGTTTAATCTTGATTTTCAGAACCGGGGGGGGGGTTCGGAGTGGTCCCCCACCCATCCAAGCGAGAAGAGGGGTTTTACGTTAGCCCCTGGTGCCCCCGGTTCAACCACAACGGAATCTACCCTTTCCCCTAAAGCTGCAAAACCGCAGCAAGCCTCTAACAAGTCTCCCTCTCCCATTACAGGACAAGGGTCCAGGGAACAAGGAAGCGGGAGCGGCCCCCGGGTGGGCCAACCCACATCGCGGCCCAAACGCGAGTGCAATAAACCATCTTGGCTAAGAGACTTCGTCTCATCCTAGGGGGGAGGGGTGTTGTGTCCTAAAGCCTGTGCCTTTAAACAATGTACCTATCCATGTGTATCCAATGTAACCTTTTCTATGTGCAACATTGTAACCTCCAGCTGCATCACTGTAACCTTAATAGGACGCGAGCTAGTGGCCACTAGATGGTAATAGCGAGCGTCCAAGCTCATTGGTCCAAGACTCACCTAGAACAACAGCGCGGGAAGATTCCCGCCACTACCTTCACCTGGACAAGAAGGGCGTGACCTGCAATGACATCACGCAGCCTGTAGCCAATAGGCTATCAAGGAGCTACATTCAAATGTATAGCCACTGTATATATTGAGCTGTTCATCCGCCATTACCACATGTTCCCTCTGACCAGCATGTAATAAAGTTGTGTTAAGCCAGCTCTTCGGCTGTCCTGGTGTCTTTGGTCCCATACACTAAACATACCCATCATGTTGGGGGCAAAATGGTAATTACCTTGTGAACGGTGAACCGCCCAGAGAGTGACATAGGTGCTATGTTGTTGTTCAGTCGCACAGTCGACTCCGACCCTTTGCGACCCCATGGACCATTTTCCTCCAGGCGCCTCTGTCCTCTACCATCCCCCTCAACCCTCCCAGCTCTGTGCCCATTGTGTCTATAATACCATCTAGCCATCTCATCCTTGGCCTCCCCCTTCTTCTTTTGCCCTCCACCTTTCCCAACATCAATGCCTTCTCAAGTGAATCCTCCCTTCTCATTTGATGTCCAAAGTATTTTAGCTTCATCTTTACTATTTGACCTTCCAATGAGCAGTCAGGGTTAATTTCTTCTAAGATTGACCTATTTGTTCTCCTCGCTGTCCAGGGGACTCTCAAAA